>CM035129.1:126615279-127302779 GCA_020205605.1 Panax ginseng | reverse complement strand
CCTCTCAACTTTCTCACAACACACATTGAATGACACAAATATTTTATGTATCAACATATTAAAATTTATCATAAATAATTAATAATATAATAAATAATTGTGTCATAAATATTATCAAGAAAAATAATATTTATATTATTAAATGCTAAATGCGGTCCCCACGTCACGCATCCGGAAACTAACTGTGCAACAGTAGCTAGCGTGATACACGTGTCCGGTGAGGTTATCCCGAATTGACTGGATCTTAGACCTTTTGCCATGTGTTGTTGCACGTGGTAGTGACGCTGACAAAATAAATAAATACAAAAACAAAAAAAGAAGACATTCTAGAAAAGAGAGTGACAAATTTGAAACGTAAGGTTCAATCTCAAGTACCAAGTAGTAGTAATCTATAATTCTATCCGTTCCAAATATATATATAGTCCGGATCTTAAGCTCATCCCTTATTCAATTCACTTGAATTTATCATCCTTTAACAATGAATCCGGTGACGGTTCGGTCATACAACCGTCGTTTATATTTTTAACGACGAACAACATATAAGCGTTCTTTAAAAATATGATTTGACGGTTGTATGGTAGATCAATCGTCACGGCCCTGTCGCTAAAGGATCTTTAAGCTCACTCACTGAGCTCCTCCTCAGAATTAGCGGACGGACGTGACAGTTGGTCATACAATCGTAAATCTATATTTTTAGCAACGGACAACATATAAGCGTCATAAAAGTATAGCGACGGTTGTATGACCAAACCGTCGTCGGGTCCGTCGCTAAAGAGAGGGTGAGCTCGGGTGAGTTGGATAAGGGTGAGCTTAAGATCCGGACCGTATATATATATACACTTATATACATATCGATAAATATTTAGCGAAATAAAATTATAATTAACGTGAAATTATATATAATAAAATAGAATAAATTAAAATAAGATATTTCTTAATTTTTACCTGTCTGATGTATACACATACGAGAATTCGATTAATTATTTTTATAATATATAACAAGACTTATATTATATTGAGAAAAATATATATATACACAGCTGTGTAGTATACAATCGCCTACGGCGACGGTTTTTTAGACTATGATGACGGTTCAACTATCGCCATAGATATTCTGGTCTATAGTGACGGTTGTTAAACTATCGCTATAGCCCAAAAAATCATCGACATAGCAGGACTGTGTACTACACAGCTGTGTATATACATATAGCCCAGTTATATTATATAAATGAATATAATTTCTGGAACATTATTTTTAATAAAAAACATGGAATTATTATCGGAATGAGAAAATGACAGAAATATCTTTTTATGAAAATAACGGCGGAAGTTTTACCGTTAACTGTTGAACTACCTAATAGTAAAAGTACAGTAATACGCGTGGTTGCATAGTAGCACACAGTATTGATTATTGGTGCTTACATGAGAAGTCACTCAGTTTTACTCAATAATTATTCTGATAAGAATTATCATTCAATAATTCTTGCGTTGATATTTTATATTATTGTTGTTTCAATAATTATCAACGCACAAGATTTCCCATTATCAAATCAATAATTCATATTATTTGAATAATATTATTAGATAGCATTATTAGCAATGTCCGAAATTTACATCAAGGAGAGGTTTGGTCACCTAATTGTGCGCTAGTAAGGAGAAATCCTTATCGAAAAGCCCCCTCTTTCCTGGGAACGGCGTGGTTGTCATTATTGTGATTCTGTAATATTATTTGTGAATAATTAATTATTGATTTATATGATAAGAAAATTTTTATTTTATGTGATCATAAATGATAGATAGGAAAATATTTATTTTATGTGGTTATAATTGAAGGAATTAATGTTGAGGTATTTTATTAGTATTTTGTCGGATTAGAGGTATTAAAAACTCAAATCGGTGTTCTTAAAGCTCTATTACGTGAGTTATAATTTTAATCCGACCGTTGGATCGTTGTGATTTTTGGATATGTTATGCATATATAAGTTGAGTATATGTCCACAAATTTGGAACCGTTAAAAATTAACGTATAATTTGTTATGTATTTTAAGAGGTATTGAAAATCGTCCGTTTGTGGATTTCGGATATTTTCTGTTTGAAATTTGGAAAAACTTTCTTTTACAAAGTTGTAGAGAATTTGATTTCGTGTGGAATGGACATAAAATTCGTATTTTTCTGATAAAGGGGCTATTTATTATGAATTGTTAAAGTTTCAAAAATTAAAATGTTTTTATTTAAATTATGGGTGGGCCCCACTTTTGGTTGTTGGGGAAGATGGCTAATTTCTGGTGGGCCCCACTTGTGGTGGCTGAATTTTTATTCAAAGCATGCATGCGTAGAAATAATAATATTATTATTTTATTATTTAGTCTCATATGGCGTTCTAGCATTTTTCTATAAATAGGCGCTTAGGTTAGAATTAAAAATCACACCAGAAACAAGTTTTCTTTCTCTCTATATTATCGAGCGTATTTTTGTGAGTATTTAGATACTTTGAGAGTTGCTATTCAGTGCAAGTTTCCTTCGGCTTTACATTCGATATTCCGATCAGAACTAATGTAATTTTGAGGTAAGGGGTGTTATTTTCTTCGTAAATGATATTATTTTCTTCAATATCATTATGTCTAAATATTAATATAAATTTTATTGTGGAATTTCTACCTTTTTGTGTCGAGGTTACTATTCACGAATACGGCACTATTCATAAATACGACACTATTCACCGAAAAATAAAATTTTCTCTTTTTCGTCACAAATGTCTATTATGATTACTATCATTGATTGTATCCATATTTTGATCTTCATTCTATACTCATTTGGTTAAAGTTTTGGCTTCTATATTCCATGAAATTAGTAGAATATCCTTGATATTTGCACTTCATCCAATATCTTTTCATGAAAATATTATTCTGAGCATTCTTGATAAAGTTTAACCTATTCATCCTGGAGTACTATTCATGGGTTACTATTCACGAAGTACTATTCACGGGGTACTATTCAACCGGGGTACTATTCATGATAAAAATTGATTCGTTTTCGGTCCAAATCATTTTTGGTACAATATTATTCTTGAATTTTACTCCACAAAACAGTATCATGTTGACAATTTGAACGTTATTGAATTTTGGATAAATTAAATTATAAATCTTTAAAATTTATCCTTGAACTTGTTTTATTGAATTATTATGTCATTGTCATCATCCTCATGCTTATATTGTTATGAAAGTCATCTTTGGCCCGTAGTGCATAGATGGACTTGGTATGATTATGACCGAGGATTATTTGGTATAATCATGGTAGTAATGTTACAAATGATGTGATAAAAGTCCTCATTGGTCCGTAGTGCATTGATGGATAATTTTTGGTATGATTATGGTCATGGATTCTCTTGCCAAGGGTGCAAAGATGAATTGTTTTATGACATGATTATGTAGATTGATGAAAACACGATTATCTTTGGCCCATAAGTGCAAGGATAATTTGTGGTCGTGATACTAAAAATATCCTTGGCCGTAAAGTGCGAGGGATGATTCGATGATGTGGATTATTTATTAAAATTTGAGTCTCGGTGATAAAATTGATGATAAATCTTTTAAATCATAGAAGATAGTAGATTTTACGCTCTACTTGACTCTTCTAATGGATTGCTTATTCCGCTGCAGTTGTTGATCTAAAACTTGTTGTTTATTATCAGTTATTATACTGTTGAAGGCTAAGGATAATTTATTATGCATTATCTTAGTCATAATATTTCTGACTAGGCTAGTTGAGCTCACCCTTTTGCTTTCATTGTTCTCTTCAGGAAATGAGAACGTAGCTGGGACTAGTCGGGGAACGGAGTGACGGTCCAGATGATAGCATTAGTAGTCATCACTATTCTATGAAATAATGTGATAATAAATGTATTGAGGACTCCTTTTGAGTTGAATACTGTCTAGAAGACAATATTCGTTTTAAAACTCTCGATTTATGTTTTGTCGTATGTCACACGACGATTGTATTATTAAGTTGTATTTGAATTTTTGTACCATGTATTTGGCGACTCAAGATGGGTGATGTATACCTATTTTGGGGAGTCATGATTAGTATCAAAGCTTAGGGATATGATCCCGGTGAGATGTGAGACAAGAACTAAGAGGGAGAGCGGAGAATTCCTTCGCTAGTATGACCTACTTAAGTTTATTTGGTATTTAATTGGTCAGTCAGAGTATAGGGATAATATGTTACATGTCAATTAACCCTTGTTTTGTGACAGTATTTGAAAATGACATCTGAGAATATTGAGAAAAGCAATGGAGCACAGGAGACCGTTGAGTCTCCACAGATCAATACTCAGGATAATGTGCAACAGAAAGACAATAATCCTCAGGTAAACAACAACACCGATCAAATGATGAACGATGGGATGTTCAAAGGCTTTGTGCAGTTAATGCAACACCAAACGAGAGACTCCTGTTCATAATGCAAGTGGAAACAATGGCAACCCACGGTTGGTCACCACTAAGAAGTTTAAGGAGCTGGGACCACCAGAGTTTTTGAGAAAGCCAGAACCATTTAAGGCAGAGACGTGGATAAAGTAGATCACCAAGATATTTGATGTCTTGGAATACTGAGAGGAGCAAAAGGTTCCATTTGCCACCTTTATGTTGCGTGAAGAAGCATATCATTGGTGGGAATCTGTAAAACGTACCCAGCCTAACGCACTCAAGATGTCTTGGGAGAAGTTCCAAGAACTGTTCAACGACAAGTACTTTCCCGAAAGTATTCGTCACATGAAGGAGGTAGAGTTCATCAAGCTGGAATAAAATAATATGACCGTGGCGTAGTACAAGGCTAAGTTTGCCGACTTATCCCGATTTGCATCCCATTTGGGCGATAATGAGGAGAGAATGACGCGAATGTTTCTGCGAAGTTTGAAACCCGAAATACGTCAATACCTCATTTCTCACAAACTTTGTTTATATTCAGATATTGTGAATAGGGCTCAGTTAGTGGAGCGTGATAATGAGTCAGCACAACCAAAAGGCAACGCACCAACAAAGACGATAATAATCATCATCTGGGGTGGCAACGGCCATCGGAACAACGATAACCATCGTGGGGGAAATTATCATGCCAAGAATGATAACCACTTCGGTGGTAATCGTGGCCAAGATTGTGACTCCCCCAAAATAGGTATACATCACCCATATTGAGTCGCCAAATACACACTACATAAATCAAATAAAAACTTAATTATACAATTGTCGTGTAAAATACGACAAAACATAGCTAAGAGTTTAAACAAGAATATTGTCATCTAAACAATATCCACACTCAATGGTGTCCTCATTACAATTATTATCATATTATTTCGTAGAATAGTGAGGACAACTAAAGCCATTTATCCTGGACCATCACTCCATTCCTTGACTCATCCCGGCTACGTTCTCATTTCCTGAAGAGAACATTGAAAGAAAAGGGTGAGCTCAACTAGCCCAGTAAGAAATATTATGACTAAGATAATGCAGAATAAATTATCCTTAGCCTTCAACATTATAACAACTGATAGAATACAATAGACAACAAGTTTTAGATCAACAACTGCAGCGGAAATAAGCAATCCATTAGAAGAGTCAAGTAGAGCATAAAATCTTCTATCTTCTATAATTTAAAATGTTTTCATCAATTTCTATCGCTGAAACTCAGCTTAATAAATAAGCCACATTATCGAATCATCCCTACACTACGGGCCAAGGATATTCATGTAATCATCAATGGTCATGACTATACCAAATAATCCCTGGTCATAATCATACCCATAAATTATACCCAAGATAAAAGAACTCTCATTACTTGTCTTCACCCGAACTACCAAATATTATAGTTAAATCAATAATTCATATTTATAATCATGTAAATCAATAGTTTCTCCTTGCCACAAAGGCTTAATAGAAAGTTTACTCAATATCCTTACCCCAAAGGCTAAAGATATTCAAATGTAAACAATGATCATACCAATCAGTTGTCTACCTTTGCACTACGGGCCAAAGATATTCAACTATAAAACCAATAGTCATGATTATACCAATCAGTTGTCTGTCAGTGCACCACGACCAAAGACATTCAATTGTTAACTAATGGTCATGATCCTGCCAATCACATCATCAAATTATCCATGCACACGGGACAAGGATATTCGTTATTATTACCAGTGGTCATGATCATGTCATACACCTGTCCATCTTTGCACTACGGGCCAAAGCTTTCAATAAACAGTTCATCTTTGCACGTAAGACAAAGATATACAATTATAAAATCAATAATCAATAGTCCATCTTTGCACGTAAGCCAAATATATACAACCATAAAACCAATAATCAACAGTCCATCTATGCACGTAAGCTAAAGATTATTTTTATCACAATATAAGCATGAGGATGATGACAATGATATAAGCATTAATCAAACAAAATCAAGGATAAATATTAAAGACTTTAAATTTATCCAGAGTTTAAAAATATCCAAATTGTCAACATGATACTGCTTTGTAGAGTAAAATTCAAGAATAATATTTCTGTATCAAAAATAATTTGGACAGAAAAGAAATATATTTTTTGGGTGAATAGTACCCCGTGAATAGTACCCTATGAATAGTACTTCTCGTGAATAGTACTCCGACATAAAAAGTACACCAAATACCCAAGTGAATAATATTAGAGTGAATAGTAATTTGGGTGAATAGTAACTCGTGAATAGTACTTTGACACGAAAAGTGCCCCGAATACCCGAGTATAATAGAATATCTAAAGCGCAAATGGATTTTCACCGCCATGCAGTAATCCACGATATCTGAGATCATTTCCACAATTTAATAAGGAATGAATACAAAGGATCATTCACCATGCATGTGGTAATCCACATGGCATAAAAGTTATTCCAACGTAATAATAAAAATGGAATAACAAAAGAATTCACCATGCATGCGATAGACCGCATGCAGACGAGTTATTCCCAATGTAATAATAAAGAATGGAATAACAACAGAATTCACCATGCATGCGATAGGTACTCGCGATGCATGTGAGTTATTCAATGAATAATAAATAATGGAACTAGGTCATGCATAAACGCATGCAGACAGGATCTTCCAATGTAATAATAAAGAATGGAACCGAGGTTATGTAAACGCATGCGGATGATGATTATTAACGAATAATAATGAATGGAATAATAGAAGAATTTCACCATGTATGCGGTACTTCACATAGACAGGTTATTCCAACATAATAATAAAGAATGGAATAACAGAAGAATTTCACCATGTATACGGTAGTCCACGTATACAGGTTATTCCAACAGAATAATAAGGAATGGAATAACAATAGCTCTCTTCATGAATACGAAAGAAATAATACCCCTTACGAGTACAACAAATAATATCTCTTACCTTAGAAAAACTGGATACTAGAATAGTGAGGTAGCAGACTTCTCTTCTTCTTTCTCTCTATAATTTCTCTCTATAATAATTGCTCTATAGCTTTAGTGAATTGGTGAGAAATGAAGGAAGAATGAGCATCTATTTATAGAAAAATATAGTTTCGATAATTGCGCATTTTGGGACTCGAAATATTATAGTATAATAACTTCCTCTTTTTCTTCATTTTTAATTTAGTCCTACAAGTATTATCAATCTTGCACCAACTCCCCTAATAGTAAATCATGTGAATCAATAGTAAAATCATGTGACTCAATAGTAAATCATGTGACTTAATTATTCTAAACATGTGAAAAAATTAATTATAGTATAGTACCTTCAACTATACCTCTATTTTTAACTTAGTCATGCAAGTATTATCAATCTTGCACCACCTCTCCTAATAGTACCAGAATGTGAATCAATAGTAAACACATGTGAACAAATAGTTAATAGCATGTGAATTAATAGCAATTAATTATTCATTTACCCGATTAATTACCCGGTTGGTCAATATAACTTCCATACATCAATTATTATCGAAATAAATGTCGATTTCCACTAACATCAATAATCCCAACACAATGGAAATATTTTTCTCCACAATTTCATTTTTGAAATTTTGAAGTTTGACTTTTTTTGAAAAAGTCAGCTGTTGACTTTTTGACCAAAAAATCAACCCCAGAAAATTTTGTGTTTATAGTCTATTCCTACTAATTTCATCGTTTCGAACTCAAATATCACGTCTGCGTCTCCAAATTCAACTCCGAACTCAAATATTATTTTTTAATAACATTTATTCACTATTATTATAACTCGCAATATTAACAACCAGTTCGTTCCCAGGAAAGAAGGGGCTTTTCAATAAAGATTTATCCTTATTGGCGTGCAATTAGGTGACCAAACCTCTTCTTGACAGAACTTCTAGACATTGTTAATTATGCAAATAATAATATGAATAACTGTATCATCTCAATTATTGATTTAATAATATATAAAATATCGATAATAATTGAATCAAACTGAGTGACTTCTCACGTAAGCATTAATAATCAATACCGTGTGCTACTATGCAACCACGCGTATTTTACCACCGATTATTTTAAGACAACTTGTTTACTTTTAAAAAATAATCACATATCACCCTTAACTTTAACCTTTTATCAAATTAACTATTTACCAAATAAGAAAATTAAATTCTTTCATTTCATAAAATTTAGGGTCTCACAAAGATAATAGAAGTAGAAATTTCAAGAAGAGAAGGTTCAATAATGATGGAAAGACGGCAACACCAGCACCTGTTTCCAAAGAAGAAGAACGACCACCAATCGTATGTTTCAAATGCGGACAGGAGGGACACATCCATCAAAACTGTACGCAGCAACCCAAAGCGTTTTTCAATTGCGGAAGAAAAGGTCACCTAGCTCGATTTTGTCGTGTAGTGAAGTCAAGTCCAGCTGGGATAGTGATGCCAAAGGATGTCCCAAACAAGTCAAAGCCGGTAGTTTAAGTGAAAGCGTTTGTCGAGGAACCCGAACGAAGTTATTACGGGTAAGTTAATCAAAACTCTTGCATAGTCTATACCTTATTCGATACCGGTTCTACCCACTCTTTTATTTCTTCTATTTGAGCTCAACGTTTAAATTTAACTCCGGAGAAATTAAAATTTGACTTATCTGTTGAAACTCCGTTAGGAGAAATCTTCATTTCATATGTTATCCAAGTCTTGGATGAGAGTCACAGTTTTTAAATGATATTTCTAGCGTTAATAAATTTCCTGACGTATTCCCTGAAGACTTCTTAACCTACCCAGAGCGTGAAAATAAATTTTGTATTGACCCCAATACAAAACCCATTTCGAAAACCCTCAAATATTTCTTCACCCAAAGCAAACGTAACATGCGCTGAAGATGTTGGCTCGAGCTGTTGAAGATTATGATTATACCATTCAATACCATCGTGGGATAAGCGAACGTGTTAGCCGACGTGTTGAGTAGAGGATCGTATGTGTTTACGAGTGAACATATACAAACCTACGTGAAAATAGCGAATATACGATTAGAACCGACTTTAAACTATAATGTTAAAGCCACAGACCCGTAGCTGATGAATACAAAAAAGAAGGTTCAAGAAGGCGTTATTCTAGAAGCAAGAGTCGATGAAGACGACCCATTTAAAATCCTCGATCGAGTAGGAACTGTGGCCTATAGACTTGTCTTAATGCCAAGTATGTCGCGTGTTTTTCACGTATCGATGTTACGTAAATATGTGGACAACCCGAACCACATTATTGATTTAGAACCGGACGAGATAGCGGAAGATTTAACGTATGAAGATGTACCTGTTAAAATCTTGGATAAGAAGGAATATATTATACACTCAAAGGTTATACCTCAAGAGTTAAAATCTGACGAAGTGTCCTCATCTGTTCGGCATACCAGGTATGTACGTAAATTTTGAGGGTGAAATTTCATTAAAGGAGGGGAGATTGTGAGACCCCAAATTTTATGAATAAATATTTAATTTTCTTGAAATATTTTTTTTATGTTATGGTGTGGATTTGAGATAATGTTATAGTTGTGGGTAATATTTATTAATTTTGAAAAGTAAGCAAGTGGTTATAAAATATTCGATTGGTGGGAATATTCTTTTGTGGGGAATATCAAATGCGGCGGCACAATCATTGGTGGACCCCACAACGGAATTATTGTCGGAATGAGAAAACGACAGAAATATCTTTTTATGAAAATAACGACGGAAGTTTTACCATTAACTGTTGAACTACCCGGTAGTAAAAGTACAGTAATACGCGTGGTTGCATAATAGCACACGGTATTGATTATTGGTGCTTACATGAGAAGTCACTCAGTTTTACTCAATAATTGTTACAGTAATTACTGTTCAATATTTTATTGATTCAATAATTATTGCGTTGATATTTTATATTATTGTTGTTTCAATAATTATCATTGCACAATATTTCCCATTATCAAATCAATAATTCATATTATTTGAATAATATTATTAGATAACATTATTGGCAATGTCTAGAAAGTTCTGTCAATGAGAGGTTTGGTCACCTAATTGCGCGCCAGTAAAGAGAAATCCTTATCGAAAAGCCCCCTCTTTTCTGGGAACGGCTTGGTTGTCATTATTGTGATTCTGTAATATTATTTGTGAATAATTAATTATTGATTTATATGATAAGGAAATATTTATTTTATGTGGACATAAATGATAGATAGGAAATATTTATTTTATGTGGTTATAATTAAAGGAATTAATGTTGAGGTATTTTATCAGTATTTTGTCGGATTGGAGGTATTAAAAAATCAAATCGGTGTTCTTAAAGGTCTATTGTGTGAGTTATAATTTTAATCTGACCATTGGATCGTTGTGATTTTTGGATATGTTATGCATATATAAGTTGAGTATATGTCCACAAATTTGGAACCGTTAAAAATTAACGTATGATTTGTTATGAATTTTAAGAGGTATTGAAAATCAGCCGTTTATGGATTTCAGATATTTTCTGTTTGAAATTTGGAAAAACTTTGTTCTGTAAAGTTGTAGAGAATTCGATTTCGTGTGGAATGGACATAAAATTCGTATTTTTCTGATAAAAGGGCTATTTATTATGAATTGTTGAAGTTTCGGAAATTAAAATGTTTTTATTTAAATTATGGGTGGGCCCCACTTTTGGTTGTTGGGGAAGATGGATGATTTCTGGTGGGCCCCACTTGTGGTGGCTGAATTTTTATTCAAAGCATGCATGCGTAGAAATAATAATTATATTATTTTATTATTTAGTCTCCTATGGCGTTCTAGCATTTTTCTATAAATAGGCGCTTAGGTTAGAATTGAAAATTACACCAGAAACAAGTTTTCTTTCTCTCTATATTATCGAGCGTATTTTTTTGAGTATTTAGATACTTTGAGAGTTGTTATTCAGTGCAAGTTTCCTTCGGCTTTACATCTGATATTCCGATCAAAACTAATGTAATTTTGACAGTTTTTGGTATGATTATGGTCATGAATTCTCTTCGGCCAAGGGTGCAAAGATGAATTGTTTTATGGCATGATTATGACCGTTGATGAAAACACGATTATCTTTGGCCCGTAGTGCAAGGATAATTCGTGGTCGTGATACTAAAAAATATCATTGGCCCGTAGTGTAGGGATGATTCGATGATGTGGATTATTTATTAAGCTGAGTCTCAGCGATAAAATTGATGATAAATCTTTTAAATCATAGAAGATAGTAGATTTTATGCTCTACTTGACTGTTTTAATCGATTGCTTATTCCGCTACAGTTGTTGATCTAAAACTTGTTGTCTATTATCAGTTGTTATACCGTTGAAGGCTAAGGATAATTTATTATGCATTATCTTAGTCATAATATTTCTTACTGGGCTAGTTGAGCTCACCCTTTTTCTTTCATTGTTCTCTTCAGGAAATGAAAACGTAGCCGGGACTAGTCGGGGAATGGAGTGACGGTCCAGATGATAGCATTAGTAGTCATCACTATTCTATGAAATAATGTGATAATAAATGTGTTGAGGACTCCTTTTGAGTTGAATACTGTCTAGAAGACAATATTTGTTTTAAGACTCTCAGTTTATGTTTTGTTGTATGTCACACGACAGTTGTATTATTAAGTTGTATTTGAATTTTGTGCCATGTATTTGGCGACTCAAGATGGGTGATGTATACCTATTTTGGGGGCGTCATAATTAACGTTATAAAATGAACTAAACAATTCGGGTTTGATTCATACTCGCTCGATTAAAAGTTTGATAAATTACTCAAACTTCTTAAAATTATAATTTTCTATTGATATTTGGATCATATTTGCTCAAAAAAATTAAAATTCTTTAGATTGATTAGAGATCGTGCTTGACTCAATAGTTAAATGAGCCTCAATCAAATCTTATTTCTTAATCCATAAATTTTATAAATTAAATTCGAACAACTTAATACTTTACTCGACTTGATTTATTTACATCCTTCTACTTATCATGCTCAACACTGCATGTTAATTGAAAGATCATGTTTGACAGTATTGTTCGGGAGTATCCAATAACGGTGGTGGTTCGGGAAGTAGCCGACCACCCTTCCCGAACAGAAATGTCAACAAAGTGTACACCGCCCTCAACACTGACCGGGCGAAGATACTTGGGGAGATACGAGACAAACGATTTTTCGAGCCGTGTTCGACGCATCTGAAGCCTGGCAAGAGAGGTCGGGATAAATACTGCGAATACCATCAAAGTCGCGGACATACGACGAAGATGTGTAATTATCTGAAGGATTTGATTGAGAAGAACGTTCAGAATGGGCAGTTAGTACAATATGTGGTCGGTCGGGAAGGAACAGAAGCACCTCGAGAGGAAAATAGAGGGCCGGCTAGAGATACGCAGTCAAAACCGAACCAGCCACCTCGAGGAGTGATTGATGTAATTTCAGGTGGTTCGGTATGACGTATAACAGGAAAGAAGAGAAGCGGACATCTCGAGGCCGTGTTGTCAGTAGTAAGTTCCTCGCCACAAAGAGATCGGGCCTATCCAGGAATATCCATCTCATTCTCGGACGAAGATTACCCCACCGATCTCATAGAGCCACACGACGGAGAGTTATTAATAACGGCACAGGTCGGACCGGTGGACATGAAAAGGATGATGATTGTGAGACCCTGAATTTTATGAAATAAAAGTATTCAATTTTTCTATTTTAGTAAATGGTTAAATTGATAAAAGGTTAAAGTTAAGGGTGATATGTGAAATTTTTTTAAAGTAGACAAGTTGTCATAAAATACCCGGTTACTATTCACTCTAGTATTATTCACTCGGGTATTTGGGACACTTTTTGTGTCGGAGTACTATTCACGAGTTACTATTCATGAGGTACTATTCATGAGTTACTATTCACAGGGTACTATCCACCCGAAAAATATATTTTTTTTTAGTCCAAGTCATTTTTGGGTACAATATTATTCCATGAAGAGATGTACTATTTTTTCAGACCGTTAGTTGAAATTATAATAGTAAAATCTTTTTATATAAAATAGAATACTTTTATAAAGTTATTTGTTTTATTAGACTATAAATAGAATATATTATATTTTATTAGTTTTGTTTTATTATTAGTAATAAAACAGGAAACTTCTCTTTCCTAAGAAGGAACTGGTTGTCTAAGTTTTGTTTTATTATTAGTAATAAAACATGAAACTTCTCTTTCCTAAGAAGGATCTGGTTGTCTAAGTTTTGTTTTATTATTAGTAATAAAACAGGAAACTTTTCCTTTCCTAGGAAGGATCTGATTGTCTTAGTTTCTTATTTAGTCCATTCTCCTATAAATGAAGCTCATTCCTTCATTATTTCTTACTTAATTCTTGAAAACTAGAGAGAGAAACTATATAGAGAGTTCTTCTTCTATAATCTTGAGCGTATTTCTTTAGAGTTTAAGAAAGCTTTGAGCGTAGTGCAAGTTTTCTTCGAGTATATCCTCGCCCTACCAGTCGGAATACTTTTCTTTCAAAGGTAAGGGATATTATTTGTTGTACCGTAAGGGGTATTATTTCTTTCGTATTCATGAAGAGAACTTCTGTTATTCCATTCCTTATCATTATGTTGGAATAACTTGTCTATGCGAAGTACCGCATACATGGTGAAATTCTTCTATTATTCCATTCTTTATTATTATGTTAGAATAACATGTTTATGCGAAATATCGCATACATGCTGAAATTCTTTTATTATTCCATTCTTTATTATTATGTTTGAATAACCTGTCTATGCGAAGTACTGCATACATGGTGAAATTCTTCTATTATTTCATTATTTATTATTCTGTTGGAATAACCTGTCTGTGTGGTCTATCGCATGCATAGTTATTTCTATTGTTATTCCATTCTTTATTATTCTGTTGGAATATCCTGTCAGTGCGTATTACGCTTGACCTGGTTCCATTATTTATTATTCTGTTGGAACAACCTGTCTGTGCGGATTACGCACGCATGGTGAAATTCTTCTGTTATTTCATTCTTCATTATTATGTTGGAATAACCTGTCTATGCGAAGTATACATGGTGAAATTCTTTTATTATTTCATTCTTTATTATTTTGTCGGAATATCCTGTCTGTGCGTTACGCATGACCTGGTTCCATTCTTTATTATTCTGTCGGAATATCATGTCTGTGCGATTATGCATGACCTGGTTCCATTATTTATTATTCATTGGAATAACTCGTCTGCAGCGGATTACTCACGATGGTGAAATTCTTTCGTTATTCCATTCTTTATTATTATGTTGGAATAACTTTGTATGCTGCGCAATCGCATACATGGTGAAATTCTTTTATTATTCCATTCTTTATTATTATGTTGGAATAACTCGTACATCGCAATCATCGCATACATGGTGAAATTCTTTTATTATTTCATTCTTTATTATAATTGTTGATTATTGGTTTTCTGGTTGTATGTCTTTGGCTTTGTAGTGCAAAGATGATATGTTGTTGAATATCTTTGGCACGTAGTGCAAAGATGATCCGTTGTTTGATAGTTTTGACCGTAGTGCGAAGATGGACGGTGTATGACATGATCATGACCACTAGTGATACTAACGAATATCCTTGGCCGTAGTGCATGGATAATTCAATGATGTGATTAAGCGGGATCATGACCATTAGTTAACAAATTGAATGTCTTTGGTAGTAGTAGTAATCGACAGCAATTAATTGGTATGATCATGACCATTGTTTTTATAGTTGAATATCTTTGGCCCGTAGTGCAAAAGATAGACAAACCGATTGGTATGATCATTGTTATTACATTTGAATATCTTGACCTTTGGGGTAAGGATATTGAGTAAACATTCTATTAAACCTTTGTGGCAAGAAGGAACTGTTAATTCACATAATTATAAATATGAATTATGAATTTAACTAACATCTTTGGTTGTTTGGTGTGAAGACAAGTGTTGAAAGTTCTATTTGTCTTAAGTATAACAAAGAAGCTGTTAATGAGTATTCTGTAAATAAAATATCAACGATGGACTTTTAATTTAGAGGAGATAGTAGACATTATGTTTTACTTGACTCTTCTAATGGATTGTTGATTCCGCTGCAATTATGGTTGAAAACTTTTATTATCTACCATATGTTATAAATCTTTGATTTATTCTGATAAAGGCTGTTGATAAATTATTTATCTTAGCCATGATATTCTTTACTGGGCTAATTGTGCTCACCCTTTTGCTTCACAATTCCTTTCAGGTAATAAGAGTGTAGCTGGGTCGAGCGGGGATAACAGGGAAATAGTGGGATGGTCCGAGACTGTCGAAGTTTCTCAATACATTATAAAATGGCATAACATACAACAGATAATTATATTGAGAACCTAAGATGGGTGTGTCGTATTTTATACGTCGCTTAATAATTGATTTTGACAACAATAGGGTGATGAGAACCCAACTTTGAAAGCGTCAAAAGTGCACCTCATTAGAATGAATATGATAGTAATCTTTTCGTTTTTCTTTGGGGTCTATTGGGTCAACCAAGGATAATTCTCTAGACATATGATATCTATCATAACTTAGATTCATGGCCTCCTATGTATGAAGGTTTTCTTGAGCACTTTCCAAAAATTTTAATTTCTAAAACAGTTTTTAGTTGTACCTTTATGTAAGGTGCAATTGTGACATGAGTCAGAGTTGGTATATGTATTTATATTTAAACTCACAGTATACATGTCTTCGTATTTTTCACGACAGTTGTATAAATGAAGTTGTAAATGATCTTTATAGTGTATTTTCTGGCGACTCAAGATGGGTGATGTATACCTATTTTGGGGGAGTCACAATGATAGACAATGGGTCCTCGGTTGACATTCTGTATACGCACGCCTATCAGAGGATGGATTTAGAAGGGAAGAAAATGGAGTTGGGAGGAGAAGGCCCGCTGTATGGTTTCAGTGGGGACCCGGTGCATGTGTCAGGAACCATCGAATCGCTTCATCAAGTTCAAAGACAAGACACCAAAAAAGTGTAAATAATGGTTAGATTTTTCGTGGTACAGGTGGATTAGGCCTATAATGCTATTCTGGGAAGGCCGACCCTAGCAGCTTTGCAAGCGGTAACATCCATACCCCATTTCAAAATTAATTTTTTGACACCGAATGGGATTGGGGAGGTAAAAGGCGATCTTGATATCGCCCGAAGGTGTTATCGGAATACTTTTATTTCTTCGGGGGTCGGGGTCAGCAAACAGAAACAGACGATGGCCATCGAAATAGAGCCATTCACCGAAAGTAGTACTGAACCGCTGGCTCTGCCAGCCGAAGAGACAGAGGATGTTGAGTTGATACTAGGGAACTTAAAGAAGTTGATCAAGATCGGATCGGGATTGACAGAACCATTCCGAACAGGGTTGATAGATCTTCTTCGGGTATATGCCGACATTTTCACATGGGATCCTAGTGACATACCGGGGGTAAGCGGATCGGTGGCATTACAAAGGTTGCATGTGGATCCAAAGAAGAAGCCAGTTATACAAAAACGAAGGATTTTTGCTCTAGAAAGACAGAAGATCATAGACTAAGAAATCACCAAACTACTGGCAGCAAACTTCATCTTCGAGATCGAATATCCCGAGTGGTTGGCTAATGTGGTATTGTTTCAGAAGCGAAACGGGAAGTGGAGGTTATGCATCGACTATACGGATCTGAACAAGGCGTGCCCAAAATATTTCTATCCTCTGCCAAATATACACCAATTGATTGATGCCACTTTGGGATACGGCATGCTGAGTTTTATGGATGCATTCTCGGGATATCACCAAATCTCGATGAGTAAAGAGGACATCTCGAAGACTAGTTTTATCACCCATAGAGCAATATACGCTTATCGAAAAATAACCTTCGGACTGCTGAACACTGGGGCGACAAATCAGCGTATGATGAATTTTGTCTTCATCAAGCAGTTAGGACGCAGCATGGAGGTGTATGTGGACGATATGATGGTGAAAAGCATGTCAGTCCGGGATCATCTGGAGGATCTAGAAAGCTGCTTTGAAACAGTAAGGAGACACAAGCTAAGACTGAACCCGACTAAATGTACCTTCAGATTGGGCTCAGGAAAATTTTTGGGATATCTGGTCAGTAAGAGAGGCATCAAAGCAAAACCAGAGAAAATTAAGGCGATCTTAGACATGAAATCTCCGAAGACATAGAAAGATGTACAGAGGTTGACAGGCCGGATAGCTGTCTTTCGAAGGTTTGTGTCAAGATCAGCAGAAAGATGTTTACCCTTCTTCGACACTCTCAAGGGCCCGAAGAACGAGAAGAGTTTCCAGTTGACTTCAGAGTGCGAGGACGCATGCCAAGGGATCAAGAGTTATTTGTCATCAGCACCTTTATTGATGAAACCAATCCCTTCAGAACCATTATACTTATACTTGGCTGCAAGCACGATGGCAGTAGGGGCGGCACTGGTAAGGGACAAGGGAGGGAAACAGGTCCCGATATATTACGTCAGC
This sequence comes from Panax ginseng, assembly GCA_020205605.1. Taxonomy (NCBI): domain Eukaryota; kingdom Viridiplantae; phylum Streptophyta; class Magnoliopsida; order Apiales; family Araliaceae; genus Panax; species Panax ginseng. The sequence goes on along the minus strand of CM035129.1, from coordinate 127,284,790 downwards.
CATATTCTTCGAGACGCAGAAACAAGATATCCGAACCTGGAAAAGTTCGCTTATGCCTTGATCATTGCAAGTAGAAAGCTTCGGCATTATTTCCAGGGTCGGTAGGTGGTGGTATATACGGATCAGCCATTAAAGAAAGTACTACACAAGCCTGAAGTGTTGGGTCGGTTAGCCGAATGGGCGATGGAATTAACACAATTCGCTATAGAATATCGTCCCCGAGCAGCGATCAAGGGACAGGCATTGGCGGACTTTATAGTGGAATGTTCTTTCACCAAACCAAATGTGAATACAGTGACCAAAACTCATCAGGGGTCAACTTCATGGACTTTATATGTAGATGGGTCTTCGACTTCGGACATCAGTGGAGCAGGGGTCATTCTGACAAGTCCCGAAGGGTTCAAAGTCCAACAGGCGATCCGGTTTCAGTTCAAGGCCACAAATAACGAAGTAGAATATGAAGCCATACTAGCTGGACTTCGGTTGGCCCGAAGTTTGGAAGTGCAGAAACTGGTCATCTACAGCGATTCCCAGCTGGTAGTCAAGCAGATATCGGGTGAATATATGGCCTGGGGGGCCAGGATGATGAAATATCTAGCCGAGGTAAGGGAGAAACTGGCATACTTCACTTCATGCAGTTGTCAAGGGGTAGATCGGGCAGATAACATAATAGCCGACGCCCTTGCACGATTGGCCACAACCGAAGCAAGCTCATTCAACGGATCAGTATATCTGGAGATCTTAGAACAACCAAGTGTCCCGAAGACGGATGTGCTAACTTTGGACAGGCTCGACTGTTAGCTCACACCTTATATCTCATATCTGGCGGATGGGGTTCTACCTTTGGACCGAATCTTGGCAAGGAAAATCAAGCACCGAAGCTCAAATTTCATACTCATTGATGGATATCTGTACTGAAGGTCTTTTAGTTCTCCCTTGCTCAAATGTTTAACCCCATCGAAAGCAGATTAAACACTTAGGGAAGTACATGAAGGGATTTGTGGGGATCATATGGGGGCCAAGTCACTGGCACACAAAATTTTGAGGCAGGGGTACTATTGGCCGACTATCTATACGAAGGCCAAGGAATTCGTCAAAAAATGTCCCAAGTGTCAGCTGAACAGCACCATCCCACATCAGCCTCCCGAAGAGCTGTACTCGGTCTTATCTCCAATTCCCTTTGCTATATGGGGAATCGACATCCTGGGACCTCTGCCGAAGGCCAAGGGATAAGTCAGTTTCGTGATCGTGGCTATCGACTACATGACAAAGTGGGTGGAGGCTAAGCCTCTGCAGAAGATCACCGAACAAGAATGTCTAAAGTTCTTCAAAGAAGGGGTTGTTTATCGGTTCGGTATCCTGATGGTTATGGTCTCGGACAATGGGATGTAATTTGTAGGATCGAAATTCGAAGCCTTTTTGAAAGAATTGGGAATTCAGCACCGAAAGACTTCAGTGGCTCATCCCCAGTCAAACGGTCAAGTAGAGGTCACCAACCGAACTTTACTTAACGGCATCAAAAGAAGGTTGGATGAATTAAAGGGTCGGTGGCCCGAAGAGCTACTCAGTGTTTTGTGGGCATATCGGACTACCCCGAGAACAACGATTGGGGACTCTCCATTCCGATTGGCATACGGGACCGATGCACTCATACCAGTTGAAATCGGGTCCCCTACTCTTCGGGTCAGTCAGTACAAGGAATTATACAATGATGATGGTCTAAAAATAAATCTGGATCTTTTGGAAGAAGTTCGGGGATCAGCTCTGATAAGGTTGGCGATCTACCAGCAGAGAACAGCCCGACACTATAATCAAAAGGTCAAACATAGGAGATTTGAAGTCGAAGATTTGGTCCTTTGGGAGTCGGAGGCATCAACCCCCCAGAACACCGGCAAGCTGATGCCTAACTGGGAGGGACCTTATGAAGTGGTAGAAGTGCCGAAGCCAGGTACATACCGGCTTCGAACAATGGATGGTTTGGAAGTGAAGAATACATGGCATGCTGGAAGACTTAGAAAATTTTACCAGTGAAAGTTATGTCATTCTTTATTCATGTAACCGTTTTGATTTTAAATGAAATAAATGAGATTTTCCTTCGGAAATGTTTAACTTCGTTTATATTCATATGATTTTCTGTACTCGATCAGACAAACATCGGACTTAAACCGGGCAGAAAGTCAGAAACGACAGCACTGATCGGTAAAAGTCACGGGTATAACTAATCGAGAAAGCTATAGTCTTCGATCAGAAAAACTTCGGGCTTAAACCCGTCAGAGAGTCGAAGATGACATAACTGATCGGTACAAGTCACGGGTATAACTGGTCGAGACCCTAATTCTAATAATTAGATAAACTTCGGACATAACTCGATCAGAATAGTGCAATGTCATATAACTGGTCGGGAAAAGTCACAAGTATAACTAATTTTACTAACACAAAAATTTTGTATTTCATTCATATTTTCAAATTTTTACAAAACCCGATCGTATAAGATTCGGGCGAAGTACAAATAAAAAAGAAAAAAATGAAGAGTACAAAAAATTACAAGTCTTAACAAAAGTTATTCCGGAGGAGGCTCATCCCCGGTATCGGATTCTTCGTCCGAAGAGTCAAGAATGGAAGCATCAAGCCCGACATCAGTCAATTTTGCCCGAGCCTTTTCCCGATAAGTCTCATAGCCTTCAGCGAACTGGGCCATGATTTTCTCGGTCAAGGCAAGAGACTCTTCATATTCCTCGATGGTGAGCTGTTTGGCCCCAGCATATTCATCCTTCAAGGCGTTGTTTTCTCAGATCAGATACAACATCTTCTCATGAACTCCGTCAAACTTCACCTCAAGTTGATGGAGCGCCTGCAACCGTTCATTGCTCTCCCCGGACAAGTGGTCTCTCTCCTCCAGAAGCTTCTTGGCATGACCTTCGAGGCTGACGAACTCCTGCTGAAGCAGCGAGTAATGTTCCTTGAGCTCGTCGGCCTGACGTCCAGCCCTGGTCGCCTCATTCCGGGTCTCGGCATGGAGATCCCTTTCCTTCTTCAAGTCGGCCTTCAGATCCCGAACCTCAACCTCGACAAGTTGTACGTCCGACCTCAGCTGGACTTCCTTCTTAGTGGTTTGGGCAAGAGGAGGGATGGCTCGAACAAGAATGGCATTGGCCTGCAATACACACATACATCAGCTACGGAAATCAAATTATAAGTTTATAAGAACAAGATAAACAACCTCAGAGTTACCTGACACTAAGCCCGGGCGTAAGCCACCAGATACTCCTCGGAAGAGAATCCCTTGAACTGTTCATCATCGCCCGAAAGCTTGAAATGATCGAACAGGTTGAACGAAAATATTTCCGAAGGACTCTTCGGCCAGCAAGTAGTCGGTGACCCATGAGACGAACTCGGCTTGGACGAAGGGGTGGAGGTGACAAGGGGATCGACCTCGACAACCGGCTGTTTGGGATCTTCAATCAGTCGAGGTTTCTTGGATCGAGGCTCGAGAGGAACCTCATCGGTCTCCTCTGAGTCCTCGATCACCGCAACCCGCGCAGGAGGTGCAGGAAGTGGTTTCGGCACAGCCGAAGAAGTGGCCTCGACAGGGACTTGGGGGAGAGGCTTGGAGGGATTCTTAGTGTTCTTTAATAAAGCCATCTTCTCAGCTCGGCTCATCTTGAGAATATTTTTCAGTGCGCTCTGATGTGGAACCCACTAAAAGCTCGGTGATTGGGATGGTTTCTGTCAAAGAGTCACCCGATCACCGGAGGATGATTGGTTCGATTGGCGTTGGGAAGTGGTACCAGGGAGTCATCGGCACCTTAGGGCTTGAAAATTGTCACTACACAGAGGAGAATATGTGACGTCCCCAAAACAGGTATACATCACCCATCTTGAGTCGCCAGATACATGGTACATAATACAACTATAAACTTCTTTTATACAACTGTCGTGTAAAATACGACAAAAAATAGCTGAGAGTTTAAACAAGAATATTGTCTTCTAGACAATATCCACACTCAATGGAGTCCTCATTACAATTATTATCACACTATTTTATAAAAATAGTGAGGACTACTATAGCCACCATCTCAGACCATCACTCCATTCCCCGATTAGTCCCAGCTATATTCTCATTTCCTGAAGAGAACAATGAAAGAAAAGGGTGAGCTCAACTAGCCCAGTAAGAAATATTATGACTAAGATAATGCAGAATAAATTATCCTTAGCCTTCAACAGTGTTAAACTGATAAAATACAATAAACATCAAGTTAAACTACAGTGGAATAAGCAATCCATTAGAAGAGTCAAGTAGAACATAATGTCTACTATCTCCTCTAGATTAAAAGTCCATCTTTAATATTTCATTCCTGTAATACTCATCAACAGTTCTTTGTTATACCCAAGACAAAAAGAACTCTCATCACCTGTCTTCACCTGAACCACCAAAGATTATAGTTAAATCCATAATTCATATTTATAATCATGTAAATCAACAGTTTCTCCTTGCCATAAAGGCTTAATATAACGCTTAATCAATATCCTTACCCCAAAGGCTAAAGATATTCAAATGTAATAACAATGATCATACCAATCAGTTGTCTACCTTTGCACTACGGGCCAAAGATATTCAACTATAAAACCAATGGTCATGATCATACCAATCAATTGCCTGTCAGTGCACTACGGCCAAAGACATTCAACTGTTAACTAATGGTCATGATTATGCCAATCACATCATCGAATTATCCCTGCACTACAGCCAAGGATATTCGTTAGTATCACCAGTGGTCATGATCATGTCATACACCTGTCCATCTTTGCATTACGGGCCAAAGCTATTAATCAACAATTCATCTTTGCACTACGATCAAAGATATCAATCAACAGTTCTTCTTTGCACTACATGCTAAAGACATACAACTGTAAAAGCAATAACCAACAGTCCATCTATGCACTACGGGCCAAAGATTACTTTTAACGCAATATAAGCATGAGGATCATGACAATGATATAAAGAATCAATCAAATGAGATAAAGGATAAATATTAACCATTTATAATACAATTTATCCAGAGTTCAAGAATATCTAAATTGTCAACGTGATCACCAATTTTGGAGTAAAATTCAAGAATAATATTCATGTATCAAAAATAATTTGAACAGAAAAGAAATATATTTTTTGAGTGAATAGTATCCCGTGAATAGTACCCTATGAATAGTACTTTGGGAATAGTACCTCATGAATAGTACCCCGGCATGGAAAGTACCCCAAATACCCGAGTGAATAATATTCGAGTGAATAGTAATTGGGTGAATAGTAACCCATGAATAGTAACTCGTGAATAGTACTCCGGCATGAAAAGTGCCCCGAATACCCGAGTGAATAATATTTGAGTGAATAGTAATCGGGTGAATAGTAATCCATAAATAGTAACTCATGAATAGTATTCCGTCATGAAAAGATCAATAATTATCAAGAAAGCTCAGAATAATATTTTCATGAAAAGATATTGGATGAAGCGCAAATATCAAGGATATTAATTTCATGGAGTACAGAAGCCAAAACTTCAACAAAATGAGTATAGAATTCAAAATCTGAAACAAAATTATATTACTTACATACTACAGAGTATGGAAGAAAATATTATTTCAAGCGAATATTGAACAAAAATAACATCCCTTGAACGAAGATAATATTCCAATGAATATTTAACGAAAATAATATTCCTACAAATATTGAACGAAGATAATATTCTTTATTAATATTGAACAAAAATAATATTCATACGAATACGAAAAATAATATCTCTTCAGAATATGAAATAAATAATACCCCTTACCTCAGAAGAAGACTGGATACTGGAGTAGTGAAGTAGCAGACTATTCTTCTTCTTTCCCTCTATAGATTCTCTCTCTATAGCTTCTCTCTTTATAATTGCTCTTGTGAGACTTAGTGAATTGGTGAGAATGAAGAAAGAATGAAATTTTATTTATAGGAAAATATAGTTTCGATAATTGCACATTTTGGGGCTCAAAATATTACAGTACAATACCTTCATCTTTTTCTTCATTTTTAATTTAGTCCTACAAGTATTATCAAACTTGCACCACCTCCCCTAATAGTATATCATGTGAATCAATAGTTCAATCATGTGAATCAATAGTTTTATACATGTGAAAATATGAATTACAGTATAGTACATCCATCTATACCTCCATTTTTAACTTAGTCATGCAAGTATTATCAATCTTGCACCACCTCCCCTAATAGTACATGAATGTGAATCAATAGTACACACATGTGAACAAATAGTTATAAGCATGTGAATTAATAGCAATTAATTGCTCATTTATCCGATTAATTACCCGATTAGTCAGTATAACATCTAGACATCAATTATTATCGAAATAAATATCGATTTCCACTACAACTAATAATCCCAACACAATGGAACTATCAATTTCATCTTTAATCAACACGAACTTATTCATCATTAATATTATAACTCACAATATTTAACAACCAGGTCGTTCCCAGGAAAGAGGGGGCTTTCCGATAAGGATTTCTCCTTATTGGCACGCAATTAGGTGACCAAACCTCTCCTTGACAGAACTTCTAGACATTGTCAATATTGCAAATAATAATATGAATAACTTTGTCGTCTCAATTATTGATTTAATAATATAACATATTATATAGACGATACTTTGACAATAATTGAATCAATAATATGAGATATATGATGCAGCAATTACTATAGCAATAATTGAGTATAACTGAGTGACTTCTTACATAAGCATCAATAATCAATACCGTGTGCTACTATGCAATCACACATATTACTGTACTTTTACCACCGGGTAGTTCAACAGTTTAACAATAAAACTTTTGCCGTTATTTTTATAAAAAGATAGTTCTGTCATTTTCTAACTACGACAATACTTCAGTTGTGGGGTTCACCAATGATTGTGCCGTCGTACGAATATTCCCTGTTAAAACGAATAATCCCCGACCAATCGAATATTCCCCGACACAACGAATATTTTATATCAACTTGCTTACCTTGCAAAATTTTTAAATATCACCCTTAACTTTAACCTTTATCAATTTAACCATTTACTAAATAACATAATAATTATAAAAAATTGAATACTTTCATTTCATAAAATTCGGGGTCTTACAGAATATGTTAAGACAGAAGCTATCAGATCAAGAGGAAAGGAATTAAGGGAGCGGTGGATCAGTCAGAAGTGAGATACTTACACCCATGTTTGTATAACCAGGCTTCACTGGACAGAACTTCCAGACTCCACTCAGTTTTGCTCAACTTCTTGTAAAAAGCCTTGAAGGCATCGGCCCGATCCTTGGGGAATTTGGACACCTTCGCAATAGGATCATTTGGATGGGGCCCCAAGGAGAGTTGGAGGTCGGTCCCCTTCACGAAGATCCATTGTGGATGCCACCCTTTGTTGCTCGAAGGAGTCTTGATGAGGACAGAACGGTTGGCCCATTTGTTTAGTTGCCGAAGGCCGGTTTCTTTCGATCCGCCGACGGTGAATAAGGCGAAAAAGAAGTCGAGACCAGGAGTGACCCGACCTCTTGGCACAAAGCGATAAAGGAAACTAAATGGATATACGAGTTCGGCACAAGCTGTACGAACCCGATTCCAACAAAACAGAGAAAGGATGAGATGAATTCATGAAGAGGGAACCGAACCCTGTACTTCAGAACGTACAGGGGAACGGCCACCCATTCTCCCTCGGGCCTCCAGAATATTTTTTCTCCGGAGTTGGGTACCCGAAGCTTGTACTCTTTGGGGATTTTGAATAGGGTTCAGATATCGGATATTTGGGATGGGGAGACGGTCGATGTGGTGTTGATATGGGAAAACTCCGTTTCGGAGTGGTGGGCGTTGCGAATCTTGGCTTCAGCACTGATTGGAGTGGGAAGAACAGAGGATGTAGTGGTGTCGGGAGGAGCCACCGGCAAATCAACAGGGATCAGATCGTCGGTGGTGATAGAAGGCGGGACTGACTCGGTAGAAGGGGCAATGCCGGAATCTGGCATTGGATCGAGTTGAAAGGAATGGAAATGAAAAACTTCAAATGCGAAAATGATGAAGAGAGAAGTTGAAAGTTTGAAAATGAAGATCAAAAACATGCAGAGTAGATGAAGTCAATGAAGTTTAGGGAAGAAGTGAGCTCTCCGAAAATCGCCTTCGCCGAAAAAATTTGAAAAGAGATTTTGAAATGAAGAAGGCTGGAAAAAGTGATAGTGATGGACAGATGGGGGCTTTTATAGGCCGAGATGCACGAAACCCAAGGGCGGCTATTAAATGCACAGAGTGGGCTCAGGTTTGGGAAGACGTGCAGCATTTCGAAGAACGAGGAAAATCGCTTAGGTTCCCCAAGCAACTCATCATTAGCTGTCGTAACCTTTCGAAGTCATGACCTTTCAAGTCTCTAATTATAAATAAATTATAACAAGAGACTGGGGGGCAATGTTCGGGAGTATTTTATCGACCTTCATGAGGGCCGAAGGCCTGACACCGGAAGGGGTTTATGAGCCCATTGGGCCGAAGCCCGTGGAGGAGCTGAAGGTGTTCGAGTTCGGCATCCGAGTCCTTTTGGGCCGAAGCCTTACCCTAGCGTTATGGTTTTCGAGGTCGGGCCCTCGAGTCCTTTAGGCCGAGGCTCAGACCCGATGGTGAGTTCGGTTGGGTTGGGCCTGTGCAGTGGGCTCCCCTGCGCACAGAGTCTGGAGTCCTAACCATGATTGAATAAGGTAACTCCAAAGGTAGTGTTTGGATTGGATTCCACTTCCACCTTTTAAGGAGATTGTGTTGGATCCGAATTATGGGAACTACCATAATTAGGAGTCCTAAACCGACTCGGAGAGGAATTCTAGGGTGCTGGGAGTACTATAAATACAAGGCGAATGTTACAATTAACAGGTAATACCTACTTTTGAGCACTAAACACTTAGCCTCCATTGTTAAACCTTGTGAAGCAGCTCAGACTTATTCTCACACTAGGAACTATCCTCATCAGCAAAGCAAGTCAAGCTTCGTGTGTGATCTGTTATTGTGCAGGTCCAAGCGCGTGAATTCTGTGATTGGACGCGTCGGCAAAATTTGGCGTTAACAAGTATCAAATGCAAAATGTTTTATTAAAATGGGAAAACAAACTCTTATTTTCAAATGAAAGGAGTATTAGATATTTAAAAGATAATTTTGATTGGAAAAAGAATCAACAAAGGTTATTGTTTCTAAATTTGTCATTGAATAACTTTAAAATATTAAGAAAATATATTAAAGAGAGTATTTTATTAATAGAGATTATTTTATAAGTTCCCATTTTATTAAAAAAGAAAAAGAAAAAACAAATTCTAGTGACTCACGTATGGGATAAGATAAAAAGTTTACAAAAATAATCCCCCAAATAGCAGTCTAGGTAAACCTAGATTAAGTAGATAGTGATCCAATCCCAAGGCTAACCTATATAAAATGATTCAATGAGTCAATAATTTGAGATAAGGGTGCCAACATGAATACGATTAACAGGATTAATCCCACTACAGAATATTTCAAAAGAAAATTAAAGAAATGGAAATGTTTTATGTGTTTAAAATTGTTTCCATCCAATAAAATAATGAATGACACTTGGTTTCCTGTGCTTTTCTCAGTCCATATTGTAATTGTCCATCAACTTCATACATTTGTTGTTAATCTTTCTAGTTTTCTCTCATTTGGTAGGACGTTTATTTAATGACAAAACACCACTTCAATGAGGGTGACTATTTAACGAAAGAAGCCAATATAAAATTGATGTATAATATGGATAATGTTGGGTGTATTTTTTTTTTATAAAAAAATTGTTTTTGTGACGTTGAATTAAATAATTAATCAAAATAAATATATTAATTGATGTAGTGCTATTATATATATATATATATATATATATATATATATATATATATATATATAAATATATATATATATATATTATTTAAGATATTATTTGAGATAAAATTTGAGATGGGGAGCATAAAGTCTGTATTTCAAAGAATAGGTTTGAGTTTAATATCACCTAAAGGCTATATTTTCTTTTATGCCCTATCTTGCAGTTTTAATTTTGAGAGAAAAGAAAAAGAAAGTGAACAAAACAAAAAAAATAGTGTCTTGGAGTTTTTTAATACAAGAGAAAATAAAAGAAAGTGAATGAAAATGGTGTCTTGGAGTTTTAATTAAAAAAATAAAAATAAATGTTTCTTTTCTCTTCCCTTCCATTTCCTTCTCTTCTTTATTTTTCTTTTATTTATTTTTTATAACTAAAAAGCTCCTAGTCACTATGTTAACGGTCATCCAAATATAATTTATTATGAATTTATCTTCTTGTAATTTATAAGATATTACGATAATTTATATGGTGTAATTGATATATAAAATATTGTGTATATTCCATAATTTACCTATGCTTACCCGAAAAATAGGTAGTATAGTGTCACCGTCGCACCAAAGAAAATGTCCACATCATAATATCTATGGCTTGAGGATGACTTCAATTTGGTTTGTTAGTTACTCCAAAATTTATAGTTTTGATATAATCTTATATTGTCTATTTTAAAAACTTTTTTTGTGTATATTAGTGTATGTTGGTTTGGGTTTAGTAACTTGGTTGGGAAAAAAGGATGAATTCGCGCACATCATGAAGATGGCTAAGGAATTGGGCTAAGCCAAGCTTAGTTTTTGAACTTTCGATCAGAAAACCTTAGTGCGTGTGTATGCGCGATACGCTCGCGCAGGGGGTGCCGATCCATGATTATGTCTTGCGGGTGCACTCAGGTAGCCCACTGATTTGCTTAAATTCCTATTTTTTTATACTAAGCCTAATAGCCATTTTTTCATTAATTTTTCCCAACATTCTTTAACGTAAACGTTGTTATTTCTTCCAACGTTCCAAACATTTATTTCCCAACGTTCGCGTTATTTAGTTGCAACGTTCTGCAGTTCCCAACGTTCTTCTTCTTCTTGTATATATACTAACTCTGTTCTTCAGAAAAATATAGAACACAGAAATATATGCAGTTTATCTTCTTCTCCTCTCTAAATAGTATGTTCTTATATTTACTCTGTTAATTGGGCAATCCACAAAGACAAGTCCACAGCCTTCTTCTGTGAGTACACGCAATTGAAGGTTTTGCCGTTGAATCCTGGAGGGTGAACGCCAAGAAGCTCGTCTGTACCGAAGGTTATAACCAGTGAGGGCGGAATCACTTTTTAGGACAATAGCCTTGCTACGCCTCGACTTTCTTCGGTTTTCAGCTAAGTTGTTCCAATTTTATTTGACAATTAGTCTTGTTAATTCTGCTAATATTCCAACAATCTAAAAAGTGATTCACGATTTATTAACAAGATGATGTAAACTGCCTTGGACCTTTCTAAAATTGAACGTTTTGATGGTACTAATTTTAAGAGATGGTCTGAAGATATACTGTTTTATTTGAAAATCATGAATTTGGAATATGTGTTATACATGGATGCTCCTATTATTGTTGTTTTTGATACTGCTGAAACTGTTGAAAAATTAGATGTTGACAAGTCTGCAAAAGGGGATTATGTTAAGGATAATCGTACATGTCGTAGATACTTGTTGCACTACTTGTCTAATTCATTTTTTGAGATATATTATCCGTATGAAAGTGCTAAGAAGATTTGGGGAGCTTTAAAATCAAAATATCTTGAAAACTCTGGACTTAAGAAATATGTTGCGGAGAAATTTCTAGATTTTAAGATGCAAGATGGAAAATCAGTAATAGAGCAAGTTTATGCATACCAAACAATTATGGGAGAAGTTATTGGGTAAGGAATGAAAATATGTGAGAATTTTCAAGTTGTTGTACTTATCGAAAAATTACCACCCTCGTGAAAAGATTATAAAATGAACCTTAAACATGAAACTAAAGATTTCACTATGCAGGAATTAGTAGCTCACACCATATTGAAGAACAAAACAGAGCTAAAGAAAGAGGAGATGTAGTTCCAAGTCATACTGTCAAAGCTAATCTTGTAGAACAAAAACCACAATGGAAGAGCCAAAATTATCAGTCCAAAAATCACAAGGGGAAAAATCAAAAATCAATGGGAAAAAAGGATAATAGGTTCAACAATTCCAATCAAATTCAGAAACCTTTTACTAAAGGTCCTTGCTTCGTATGTGGTAAACCTGGCCATATTGCTATGAAGTGTCACTTTCGCAGGGGAAAGATAACAAAAATAATAATTCTCAACCAAAGCCCCAAGCGAAGTTAGTTGAATCCGATGATGTTATTGTTGTTGTTGTCTCGGAAGTAAACCTAGTTGACAACTTCACGGAATGGGTAGTAGATACTGGGGCCACTAGACACATTTGCGCGAATAAAGACGTAATTCTCAACTACGAAAATGTGACTACTGGGAAAAGGTTTTTATGGGGGATTCTAGAGCCACCATTGTTGCGGGAAAAGGAAAAGTCTTACTAAAATTAACTTCAGGGAAAACAATTTCCCTACAAGATGTACTTCATGTGCCCGATATTCGTAGCAATCTTGTGTCAGGGTCTTTGTTGAATAAAGCTGGTGTTAAACTTGTGTTTGAGTCTGATAAACTTGTACTTACTCATAATGGGGAATTTGTTGAGAAAGGTTTTTGTAATGGGGGTTTATTTGTACTTGATGCTTCTGCTGAATTGAATAATAAGAATGCTTCTTTTGCTTATATTGTTGAATCTTTGGATATGTGGCATGCTAGATTAGGACATGTGAACGTGGCTTCTATTAAAAAATTGAAACAACTTGAGCTTATACCTAATCTTGCAAATACCGAGTTTAACAAATGCGAAATTTGTGTAGAAGCAAAACATGCTAAGAAACCTTTTAAAAGTGTTGAAAGACAAACCAAACTACTTGAGTTAATTCACAGTGATCTAGCTGATTTTAAAAATACTACGAGTAGAGGTGGTAAGAAATATTATATTTCTTTTGTAGATGATATGTCTAGATATACTCGTATTTATCTTCTTTCCTCTAAAGATGAAGCAGAAGAAATGTTTATTAAATATAAAGCAGAAGTTAAAAATCAGTTAGAAAGAAAAATTAAAAGACTTAGATCTGATCGTGGAAGTGAATATGATTCGGGAAGTCTTAAAAAATTTTGTGAACTAAATGGAATAATACATGAAACTTCTCCTCCTTATTCTCCACAGTCTAATGGAGTCGCAGAAAGAAAAAATAGAACACTTAAAGATATGATGAATGCTATGCTTATTAGTTCTGGTTTACCTTCTAATATGTGGGAGAAACTTGTCTTTCAGCAAATCATATTTTAAATAGAGTTCCACATAAAAAGATAGAATCTACACCATATCACTTATGGAAGAAACATGCACCTAATTTGGGGTATCTTAAAGTGTGGGGGTGTCTAGCTAAAGTAGTTATACCAGAATTTAAAAGGAATAAATTGGACCTAAAAAATTGGATTGCATTTTTATTGGATATGCTTCTAATAGTGCTGCTTATAGATTTTTGGTAATTAAAGATGCAACTAATAATTATCAAAATAATTCAATTTGGAAACAAAAGATGCAGAATTTTTAAAAAATATATTTCCAATGAAAATAAGAAATGAGGGCAATCCTTCTTCAAGTGAACACCTTAAAAGGAAAGATAAAGAACCTGTACCTGCATCTACTAGAAGTAAAAGGCAACGTTTTGAGAAAACTTGTGGTCCAGATTTTATAACTGAAGATGACCCTAAAACTTATGAAGAAGCAATGAAATCAATTGATGCAAATTTTTGGAAGGATGCTATTAATAGTGAACTAGATTCTATTATGTCTAACCATACATGGGAACTAGTTAATTTGCCTAGAGGATGTAAACTTATTGGATGTAAATGGGTGTTTAAAAAGAAGTTAAAAGCTGATGGGTCTATTGATAAATTTAAGGCAAGACTTGTAGCAAAAGGGTTTACTTAAAAAGAAGGTTTTGATTATTTTGACACTTACTCACCAGTAACTAAATTAGCAACTATAAGAATTTTAATTGCTTTGGATGTTAAAACTGCCTTTTTGATAAATTGATAATCCACCAAATGGATGTTAAAACTGCCTTTTTGAATGGAGAGTTAAATGAATATATATATATATATATATATATATATATATATATATATATATATATGTCAACCTAAAGGTTTTGTTATTCCAGGTGAAGAACATAAAGTGTGTAGACTTGTAAAATATTTATATGGTTTGAAACAAGCTCCAAAACAATGGAATGACAAATTTAATAAAACTCTCTTGTCTAATAATTTTGTGACAAATGAATCTGATATTTGTGTTTATAGTAGATTCAATAAAAATTATGGTGTGATTATTTGTTTTTATGTGGATGACTTGCTAATATTTGGTACTGATGAGAAAGTTGTGAAAACTACTAAAGATTTTTTATCTTCTAAATTTGACATTAAAGATTTTGGAGAAACAGATTTGATTCTTGGCATGAAAATAAATAAACATGCAAATGGGTTAGTTTTATCACAGTCTCATTATGTAGAAAATATTCTTAAGAAATTTAATTTCTTTAATGAAGAGCCATTAGGAACCCCTTATGACTCTAGTGTGCATTTAAAGAAAAATAAAGGGAATGATATTGCACAAATTGAATATGCTAGAATCATTGGTAGTGTAATGTATTTAATGAATTGTACTCGGCCTGATATTGCATATGCCATTAGTAGACTTAGCAGATATACACATAATCTTTCACAAGATCATTGGAATGCATTGTCATGACTAATGAGGTATTTAAAAGGAATAGTTAATGTAGGTGTACATTTCACTGGTCATCCTAGTGTTTTAGAAGGATATTGTGATGCTAATTGGGTATCTGATAATGATGAAGCAAACTACACTAGTGGTTACGTGTTTACTTTAGGTGGAGGAGCTTTTTCTTGGAAATCTACTAAATAAACTTGTACTGTTAGATCTATTATGGAATCTGAATTTATTGCTTTAGAATTGGCAGGTACAGAAGCAGAGTGGATAAGGAATTTATTGGCTGATATACCATTATGGTCTAAGCCAATTCCTTCTATTTCTTTGCAGTGTGATTCTCAAGCAGCTATTGGTAGGGCAATGAATCATGTTTATAATGGAAAATAGAGACATATTCGTTTGAGGCATAATATTGTATGAGTACTGATCAGTAATGAGGTTATTTCCATGGATTTTGTGAGGTCTGAAAAGAACCTAGCGGATCCTCTTACTAAGGGATTGAGTAAAAAGGTAGTTCAAGAAGCATCCAGAGGGATGTGACTATTGCCAATATTTTGAGTAAATAATCTGTGATGGAAACCCAACCCATATGATTGGAGATCCCATGAATTGGGTTCAATGGGTAACAACAAGTCATGTAATTATTTAATTAAAGCACTATAATTATTTATATTTCTCCCTGTGTATGTGGTGCTTACTGACAAATTATGATAGGATGAATTATTTAGATTCTTAATGAAACTCATAGCCCTAAAGGGTGGTGTATGTCAATATACACTTGATGGGTTCACCTATATAAAGATGGAAGTGTAGGTCGCTTCTTATGAGAGTTTTTTTGGCAAACTCTCTAGAGCCTTTATGAAAATTTGGGATATGGCGCATGGCCTAGAACGCGCCCAACCGCGGACTTGTGTGGATTCAAGATTTTTAGATATGTGTGCAAGTTCAATTGTTTGTATTATAGATAATGAGTTCAAGAATATAGTTCAACTATAATCTACAATCAAGAGCTTGTTCCACTAAGTGTCAATTCAAACTCACAAGATATCGATGTTATATCTAAAAATCCATTGCCCTTCTCACTTCCTTTTAATTTTTCTCTCTCTTTGATAATTTTGGATCATGTGAGGGATTGTTAGTTATGCTCCAAAATTCATAGTTTTGACATAGTCCCATATTGTCTATTTTGGAAACTTTCTTTGTGTATATTAGTGTATGTTGGCTTGGGTTTAGTAACTTGGTTGGAAAAAAGGGATGGGCTCGCGCACATGAGGATGGCTAAGGAATTGGACTAAGCCAAGCTTGGTTCTTGGACTTTCGATCAGAAAACCTTAGTGTGTGTGTGCGCGTGATACGTCCGCGCAGTGGGGGTGCCGATCCGGTTGATTATGCCTTGCGGGTGCACCCAGGTAGCCCACTGTTTTGCTTAAATCCCTATTTTTTTATACTAAGCTTAATTAATACCCTAGCTGTTTTTTCATTAATTTTTCCCAACGTTCTTTAACGTAAACGTTGTTATTTCTTCCAACGTTCCATCATTTATTTCCCAACGTTCGCGTTATTTAGTTCCAACGTTCTGCAGTTCCCAACGTTCTTCTTCTTCTTGTATATATACTAACTTTGTTCTTCAGAAAAATATAGAACACAGAAACATATGCAGTTTATCTTCTCTTCTCTCTAAATAGTCTGTTCTTATATTTACTCTGTTAATTGGGCAATCCACAAAAACAAGTTCACAGCCTTCTTCTGCGAGTACACACAATTGAAGGTTTTGTCGTTGAATCCTGGAGGGTGAACTCCAAGAAGCTCGTTTGTACCGAAGGTTATAACCAGTGAGGGCGGAATCACTTTTTAGGATAGTAGCTTTGCTACGCCTCGGCTTTCTTCGGTTTCCAGCTAAGTTGTTCCAATTTTATTTGGCAATTAGTCTTGTTAATTCTGTTAATATTCCAACATGGTTTGGGTCCTTCATACATACTCCCTCCGTCCCTAATTATTTGACATTTTAGAGGTGGACACAAGAATTAAGATAATGATTGGAAAATATTAAATATAGTACTCAATTGTCTATAATACCTTTAAATCTTTTGTTGGGATTAGGAGAGTTTTGTTGGGATATGGAGAGAGAAAGAGTTTAAAGTATCAAAAAAATAGAAAGACTAATTAGGGGTAATTTTGGAAAAATTGTCATTAATTCTCTTAAATTTGAACAAACATCAAATAATTAGGGACAAATAAAAAATTCTAAAACGTTAAATAATTAGGGACGGGGGGAGTATGTGTTTACATAAACCTAATATAATTTAATTTATATGTTTATTCCTCAATTATATACCTGAAGACAAAATAATATTAATTAAGTAAAGGATATTCTAATTAACTCCTTAAGCTAATTGTTATCGCCAAAATTCATTTGTTTGCCCAATTATTAAATAGCAAGTGAAATTCTACACAGAAAACAGTAAAATACACTGAGTAGCCTGACGTTCAGGGCCATCAAGGAATAATTCTAGTGTGAGAATAAATACAGACGGGAGAAAAAAAATTAACAATGGAGGCACGTTGATGTGATAAAATTATGGCAAGTGCACAACGTCTATTGTAGATTTGGCAAGTGCAGGTCGAACCACATAGACTAGATCTATTCTTTAATATATCCTTAATTAATATTTTAGGCAAATAAGAAACAAAAATGGTGGAGAAGATTTATTAACTAAATTATGCAAACTATTAATTAATAACGGAAACTATTAATGAGAAAAGATACCTAGGAATCAGAATCCATCAAATATTAAAATAATAAATAATTTCTTATTTACTAAATTAATTTCCAAATTAGTTTCCCTTCCCTTTAAAAATAATGATTCATATAATTAATATGGGCAATCATAAGTTATGAAAAATTCACAGATTAACTATAACTTATCAAAATCTCGCAATCAATATAAGAATCATATGCAATTTATGCGAAGGAAAATACGAAGGCGAAAATAATTAGGCATTAATTTTGGAACGGAAAGAAAATATTATTATGAAATACTTAGTTTCATCATAATCCTAGGTATTGGAAATTTAGCTAGCCATGGAATTAAAAACAAAAACAAATAATATTAGTACTACTATTTGCATGAAATAAGAACAATAATTAAAAAGAGAATTTCTATTATATCAATAAAAGAAACTTACAAAAACGCCCTGACAGTAGTACCACACATGATTGGAATAAGAGAAAAGACAAAAGCTCTAAATATCTTACTCCTTTCTACACAAGCGAAAAATTAAGGAAAAGAAAATAACAAGCGGTGTCCTTCTCTCTAAAATAAGAGGCCTATTTATAGGGAGAATACATTTGTGTCCTAATTTAGGCTCATTGAACTTGGACAGTTTTGTTCCATTTTTTCCTCTTCTTGACTTTCATCTCTATATGGTAATCCTATAAGAGTCCTTTTTCATCTTTAAATGTTAGATATAAATCCTTTATTTGCTCCCCAAGAAAAATAAATGTTATCTCCAATAAAACAAAATAAAATATATTAGTTAAATAAAATAAGCATATAAAATAAAAAATATGTGAATATTAAAATGTATAAAAAAATATGTATATCAAATACCCTCATACCTATCTTTTGCTCGCCCTCGAGTAAAATAAACAAAAAAAACTATATTACCCCATTTTCGTAGGAAACACGATTACACTTAATATGTGTAACAAGCCTTTAAACCCCAAGTGGACGAGTTGTGTCTCGTGAGGGTTTGCAGTGAATATACCCACAAAATTCAAAAATATTTTTGAGTTCAACAAGTTATGAAATTGAAAGAAAACTTCTAAATATCCATGGACATTATACATAAGCAAGATTAAATTCAAAATCACACTTTTACTTTCACTTTATCAAAAATACTCAATCTTTATTTTAGACACCATCCTTCAAAAAATTAATTCCATGTAAATGCATGTATGTGTATATGATGTAAGTCTTTGTAAGGATTTTTATCGTGAAAATCAAGCAAAATCATTTTTCTTTTTCTTTTTTTCTTTTTTTCTTTTTTTCCTTGACTTGTGCAATGTCTCATTTTCTTAGGCTTTTCAGAGTTATCCATATAGAGCGTTGGAGCAATGACTCCCAAACTAGTTTGCTTTAGGGCACTAAGTGTAGAGACATCCCTAAGGGCTTACTAACTCGAGTAACAAAGGCCACAAAATTAGACTAGTCCAGTTGCTTTTATCCATCACACTTTTCGGCGTGAATATCGATGCTTCCCGAGGCTTGTATACCCAATTATTTCGTTCAATGGACATTGAAGCAGTTATTTTTCCCTAACTTTTTTCTTTTTTTTTCTTTTCAATTTTTTCTTTTTTTTTTTGAAATTGCTCGAATCATAGTTTATATCAATAGCTAAGAGTTAGTGCAAATGTGGTGTAAAAATTCTTATGAAATCAATTTTATTCCAGATGGTATTTCGAACTAAGATTTCGTATCTTATCAAAGATTCAAGAGTTCTAAATCTTTCAATCACTCATGAGTTTTGTTCCACAAACACTTATTAGAATTAATTCAATCCATAGAAAGTCAAAACAATTTTTTTTAATCTTTTGTGTTTTTTACTATATTTTCCTTAAAAAATCAAATACAATAATACCAATAATGCAAACAAACTCCCTCCCATACCTAAATCATGCATTGTCCTCAATGTGCAAATGAAAAATAGAGAACAAAGATATGAAAGAATTATACCTTGTACGATGGGGCAGAAACCGGATGACAATATTGTACAAAAGAAAAATATACGTACAAACTTACAAATACAAGTGCGGTCTTTAGTCATCTTTGAATCGTGGGTCAACAAGGTATACCGCCTCCTCTAGTTCAGTCGGCATTTTTAAAAAGGGTTTTTGAAACTTTTTTGGAAAGAAGATGTTTGAGAGCAACATGGTCAGTGTAAATAATTATTTTAGACCCAATAAGATAAAATTGAAACTTTTCTAGGGCAAAAACTACATCTAGAAGTTCTTTTTCAATAGTTGAATAGATCAATTGTGCATCACATCATTTGTATGTAACATTACAGGTCATGATTATATCAATACATAATTTTTGATCATAATCATACCAATCAACAGTCCATCTATGCACTACGGGCCAAAGATGACTTTCACCACAATATAAGCATGAGGATGATGACAATGATATAAGAAATCAATCAAATGAGATCAAGGATAAATATTAAAGATTTATAATTTAATTTATCTAGAGTTTAAGAATGTCCAAATTGTCAACATGATAATTAATTGTGGAGTAAAATTCAAGAATGATATTCATGTATCAAAAATAATTTGGACAGAAAAGAAACCAATTTTGTCGTGACTAGTACCCCGTGAATAATACCTCGGCATGAAAAGATTAAAATTTAACAAGAAAGTTCAGAAAAATATTTCAGTGAAACGATACAAGATGAAACGCAAAATTTAAGGTATTCTACTAATTTCAAGAAGTATAGAAGCAATACTTATCAAGATAATTGTAGATTTAGGAATATGATACAAAATACTATTATTTACATACTACAGAGTATGGAAGAAAATTATATCTCTTACGAATATTAAACGAAAACAATATTTCTTACGAATATTAAACGAAAATAATATTCCTTATGAATACAAAAAATAATATCCTTTACGAATAAGAAATAAATAATACCCCTTACCTTAGTAGGAGAGTAAATCTGACTGGTATATCGGAGATATTCTTGAAGAAAACTTGCACTATTTGCTACACTCAAAGTATCCTTATACTCAAAACAAATACGCACAATTTTATAGAAGAAGAATTCTCTGATTCTGGTGTGATTTTCATTTCTTAACTAAGCATCCTATTTATAGGAGAATGACAGGGCACTATTTAAGAAAATCACGGATGCACAGGAAAGAAAATTCACGGGAGCAGTCTCGAAGATTTTGTCAAAAATTTTGATTTTATTATTTATCATTGTGCAATAAAATATTCTAATAAAACAAAAACTTTATATAAAATATAATATATTCTATTTATAATCTAATAAAATAAATAAATTTATATATAATATAAAAATTATTCTGTTTATATAAAAAAAGTTTCTGTTTTATTACTATAATAATAATAATAATAATAAATTAAAATTGAGATAACTTTCTATCGGTGATTTAAAAAAATGAGTAAGTGGGGGGTCCATGTAATAAGCCAAAATTACAACAAATACTTCATGACAACCCCTCTTTTTATATCAAAAATTGAAAAAATATTTATCACAAATCAATTATTTTCAATAAACACATTTTTAATCTTTCAACAATTATTCATCATTAATATTATAACTCACAATATTGACAACCAGATCATTCTCAGGAAAAAGGGGGCTTTTCGATAAGGATTTCTCCTTATTGGCGCGCAATAAAATAACCTAACCCCTTTCATTGACAGAACTTTCTAGACATTGTCAATAATGCAAATAATAAGATGAATAACTGTGTCGTCTCAATTATTAATTTAATAATATAAAATATTGTGCAGATGATACTGTGACAATAATTGAATCAATAATATGAGATACTATGCAGAAACTACTGTGGAAATAATTGAATAAAACTGAGTGACTTCTTAAGTAAGCATCAATAATCAGAGAAACTTTACAATATCGTGTGCTACTGTGCAACCACGCGTATTAATGTACTTTTATTACCGTGTATTTCAACAGTTTAACGGTAAAAGTCTTGCCGTTATTTTTATAAAAAGATTATTTCTATCGCTTTCTATATCCGACAGTTATTTCGTTATATGGGGTCCACCAATAATTGTGCCATCGTATGGATATTCCCCGATAAAAAGAATATTTCCCAACTAAACGAATATTTCATAACAACTTGCTTACTTTGTAAAATTTGCACATATTACCCATAACTATACCATTATATCAAACCACACCTTATTATTAAAAATAATATTTAGAGAAAATTAAATCTTTATTCATAAAAAGTTGTGGTCTTACAAATTGGATAAGAAATTTGCCAGATTTCTAGATGTTTTTAAGAAGCTTCACATCAACATACCTGTCGCAGAAGCTTTGGAGAAAATGTCTAGTTATGCCAAATTTATGAAGGAGTTTTTCTCTAAGTAGAGAAAATTAGGTGAATTTGAAATAGTGGCATTATATTAACCGAGGAATGCAGTGCTATCTTACAAAATAAGTTACCACCAAAGTTGAAGGATCAAAGGAGTTTCACTATTCCGTGTGTAATCAATAAACAATTTTCTAGAAGGACCTTGTGTGATTTGGGAGCTAGTATCAATTTAATGGCGTTATCAGTCTACACTCAGCTGGGATTAAAGGCACCAAAACCGACAAATATCATCTTACAGTTAGCAGACAGGCCAATAACATATCCGAGGGGGATTTTGGAGGATATCTTGGTCAAGGTTGATAAATTTATTTTTCCAGCAAACTTCATCATTATGGATTATGAGGAAGATAAGGAAATCCCAATCATTCTTGGCCGTCAGTTTTTAATAACAGGGAGAACTCTGATCGACGTGAAGAAAGGTGAATTGACGATGCGAGTGCAAGATTAGGAAGTTACTTTCAACGTGTTCAAATCAATGAAGTTTCCCAAGGAAGACAAGGAGTGTTTGCAGACAGATATGGTTGATGGTGTAGTGAATGAGAAACTCAACGGAGGATACTTAGAAGATCTGTTAGAAGTTGCATTGGTTGGGGTAGAGACCTTTGAGGATTTGGAAGATATGGATTACGTCAAGTGGTTAAATGCATTACCAGCATCTCAAAGATTTAACAAGCAGTTTGACACTCTTGACCGGTCCGAGGGAAGAGACAAAAAGTCCAAAACATCATTAGAAGAGCCACCGGTGATAGATCTAAAACCTCTTCCTTCTCATTTACGGCATGCCTACTTGGGAAGTTCAGACTCATTACCAGTGATTGTTTCTACGGATCTAAATGAGACTCAAAAAGAAAAATTATTAAGGGTGCTAAGGGAGTACAAAACAGCCATTGGATTGACCATTGCAGATATTAAAGGGATTAGTCCATCATTTTATATGCACAAAATTCTGCTTGAGGAAAGAGGAAAGCCGAGCATTGAGAAACGATGAAGATTGAATCCGATCATGAAGGAAGTAGTGAAGAATGAAATCATAAAGTGGTTAGATGCTAGTATCATCTATCCAATTTCAGACAGTTCTTTGGTAAGTCCTGCGCAGTGTGTACCGAAAAAAGGGGGAATAACTGTGGTTGAAAACGAGAATAACGAGCTCATCCCCACGAGAATAATTATAGGGTGGAGAGTGTGCATGGATTGCCGCAAGTTGAATAAGGATACACGCAAGGACCACTTTCCCTTTCCATTTATTGATCAAATGTTGGATAGGTTATCGAGTCATCAATTCTACTGCCTTCTTGATGGATATTTGGGATATAACTAGATCGCCATAGCTCCGAAGAATCAAGAGAAAACTAAGTTTACGTGCCTTTATGGAACTTTTACATTTCAGAGAATGTCCTTTGGTCTTTGGAACGCACAGACTACCTTTCAATAATGTATGATGGCCATCTTCTCAGACATGGTAGAGCAAAATTTGGAAGTATTCATGGATGATTTCTCTATTTTTGGGGATATCTTTGATCTTTGTCTAAATAATTTAATTTTGGTCTTGAAGCGTTGTGTAGAAACAAATTTGGTGCTCATTTGGGAGAAATGCCACTTCATGGTGCAGGAAGGCATAATTTTGTGCCATAAGGTCTCTGCAGCCAGCTTAAAAGCTGAAAAGGTGAAAATTGAAACTATTGAGAAGCTACCCCGTCGATATCTATGAAGGGAATAAGGAGCTTTCTCGAACACGCAGGTTTTTACCGATGATTCATCAAGGACTTTTCTAAAATCTTAAAAACCTTTTGCTCGTACCTTGAAAAAGATGTATCATTTAAAATGGATTAGTCGTGTGTTAATGCTTTCGAAGTGCTGAAAAAGAAGTTAGTCACAACTCCAGTCATTGTTGTTCTCGATTGGACCTTGTTGAGCTGATGTGCGATGTGAGTGATTATGTTGTTGGTGCAATGTTGGGGTAACGTACAGAGAAGGTTTTCGACACCATTTAATACTTAAGTAAAACATTGACGAATGCTTAGTTGAATTACACCACCACTGAAAAAGAGTTACTTGCGATAGTGTTTGCCTTCGATAAATTCTGAGCTTATCTGATTGGGACTAAGGTAATTGTCTACACTAATCACTCCACCATAAAATATTTGATTGTAAAGAAGAATGGAAAACCAAGGTTAATTTGATGGGTCCTTCTATTGTAAGAATTTGATTTAGAGATCCTAGACAGAAAAGGCACAGAAAATCAAGTAAATGATCATCTCTAAAGTTTGGAAAATTCTAAAACTCATAAAAAGGATGAAAAGTGATACATGAGTTATTTTCGAATGAACAACTTTTTCGAATTATAATAGAAGCGCCTTGGTATGCAGACTATGTGAACTACCTAGTAAGTAATGTATTCCCACCGGATTTGAATTCTCAACAGCGAAAAAAGTTCATCCATGATGTCAAGTAATATTTTTGGGATGAACCATTTCTGTTAAAAACATGTGGGGATCAAATGATAACAAGGTGTGTGCAACGTGAAGAGATGGAAAGCATTTTGAGTCATTTCCACTCGTCTGATTATGGGGGACATTACAGAGGAGATAGAAAAGCAACAAAAGTGTTACAATTGGGGTTTATCTGGCCTACATTGTTCAAAGATGCTCACTTCTTTGTTTTAAAGTGTGATCGTTGCCAAAGGGTTGGGAATATCTCAAAACGGCATGAGATGCTTCTTAACACCATCCTTAAAGTAGAGCTCTTTGATGTGAGGGGTATTAAATTTATGGGGTCATTCCCATCTTCATTCAATAATCAATACATACAATTGGCCATGGATTATGTATCATAATGGGTAGAAGCAGTTGTGTTACCCACAAACGATGCTAAAGTAGTATTGCAATTTTTACGAAAATATATCTTTACCCGATTTGGTACGCCAAGAGCCATAATCATTGACGAGGGCAATCACTTTTGCAACAAGAACTTCACCAAAATACTAGTCAAATATGGGGTGAAACACAAGATTGCTACAGCCTATCATCCCCAAACCAATGGTTATGCAGAAGTTTCGAATCGAGTGGTTAAGCGGATATTGGAAAAAGTTATGAATTCATCTCGTAAGGATTGGGTAATGAGATTAGATGATACTTTATGGGCGTATCGAACAACCTACAAGAACTGTGATGCCCCTAAAACAGGTTTACATCACCCATCTTGGGTCGCCAGATATCACACTGCATAAATTAAATACAAACTTCTATTATACAACTATCGTGTAAGATACGACAAAACATAATCTAAGAGTTTCAATAAGAATATTGTCATCTAGACAATATCCACACTCAATGGAGTCCTCATTACATTTATTGTCACACTATTTTATAGAATAGTGAGGACTATAAAAATAACCATCTGGACCGTCAATCCATTCCCCGACTCGTCCCAGCTATATTCTCATTTCCTGAAGAGAACAGTGAAAGAAAGGGTGAGCTCAACTAGCCTAGTAAGAAATATTAAGACTAAGATAATGCAGAATAAACTATCCTTAGCCTTCAACAGTATAACAACTGATAGAATACAATAGACAATAAGTTTTAGATCAACAACTGCAACGGAAATAAGCAATCCATTAGAAGAGTCAAGTAGAGCATAAAATCTACTATCTTCTATGATTTAAAAAGTTTTTCATCAACTTTATCGTTGAGACTCAGCTTTATAAATAATATCGAATCATCCCTGTATCACGGCCAAGGATATTCATGTAATCATCAATGGTCATGATTATACCGAATAATCCCTGGTCATAATCATACCACAACTGTCCATCAATGAACTACAGGCCAATGAGGACTTTCACCACATCATTCGTCACATTACGGTCATGATTATACCAAATAATCCCTGGTCATAATCATACCAAGTCCATCTATGCATGTAAGCCAAATATGACTTTAATCACAATATAAGCATGAGGATGATGACAACATAATAATTCAATAAAAAAAGTTCAAGGATAAATTTTAAAGATTTATAATTTAATTTATCCAGAAATCAATAACGTCCAAATTTTCAACATCATACTGCTTTGTAGAGTAAAATTCAAGAATAATATTCATGTACCAAAAATAATTTGGACAGGAAAGAAATATATTTTTCGGGTGAATAGTACCCCGTGAATAGTACCTCAACACGAAAAGTGTCCCGAATACCCGAGTGAATGATACTAGAGTGAATAGTAATTGGGTGAATAGTAACTCGTGAATAGTACTCCGACATGAAAAGTACCTCGAATACCCGAGTGAATAATACCAGAGTGAATAGTAATCGGGTGAATAGTAACCCGTGAATGGTAACTCATAAAAAAATACCAAAGAAAATGATATTCCATGGCCAGTACAAAATAAATGATATCTCGATGAGTATAATAGAATATCTGAAAGCGCAGAATGAATTTTCACCGCATTGTATGCAGTAATCCACGATACATACGCAGATCATTTCCACAATTTATTAAGGAATGAATACAAAGGATCATTCACCATGCATGCGGTAATCGCATAGAGACGAGTTATTCCAATAGAATAATAAAGAATGGAATAATGAAGAAGAATTCACCATGCATGCGATAGATCGCATTGCATGAGTTATTCCCAGCGTAATAATAAAGAATGGAACCAGTCATGCGTAATCCACACAAACAGGATATTCTAATGTAATAATAAAGAATGGAACCAGTCATGCGTAATCCGCATGCATGAGGATATTCAATAGAATAATAAAGAATGGAATAACAACGAGAATTCACGAGGCATGCGATAGATCAAGACCAACAAAAGTTATTCCAATGAATAATAAAGAATGGAATAATGAAGAATTTCACCACCATATGCGGTAGATTGCGAGCATAGGCAAAGTTATTCTAACATAATAATAAAGAATGGAATAACAACCCTTACGAGTATAGAAAGAAATAATTCTCTTCATGAATACGAAAGAATAATACCCCTTACCTCAAAAAAAAATGGATAATTTGGAATAGTGATGTAGCGAGACTTTCTTCTTTTCTCTCTATAATTTCTCTCTATAATAATTAATTGCTCTATAGCTTTAGTGAATTGGTGAGAAATGAATGAAGAATGAACTTCTATTTATAGAAAAATATAGTTTCAATAATTGCACGTTTTGGGGCTCGAAATATTATAGCACAATACCTCCAAATTTTCTTTCATTTTTAATTTAGTCCTGCAAGTATTATCAAACTTGCACCACCTCCCCTAATAGTAAATAATGTGAATCAATAGTTCAATCATGTGAATCAATAGTTATAATCATGTGAAAATACGAATTATAGTATAGTACCTCCATCTATACCTCCATTTTTAACTTAGTCATGCAAGTATTATCAATCTTGAACCAACTCCCTTAATAGTACAAGAATGTGATTCAATAGTACACACATGTGAACAAATAGTTATATAAGCATGTGAATTAGTAGCAATTAATTGCTCATTTATCCGATTAATACCCGATTTATCAATATAACCCCTAGACATCAATTATCATCAGAATAGATGTCGATTTCCACTAACACTAATAATCCCAACACAATGGAACTATCAAATTCATCTTTAATCAACACGAACTTATTCATCATTAATATCATAATTCACAATATTTAACAACCGTGTCGTTCCCTGTGAAGAGGGGCTTTCGATAAGGATTTCTCCTTATTGGGCGCCGCAATTAGGTGACCAAACCTCTCATCGATGTAACTTCTAGACATTGTCAATATTTTAATTAATAATATGAATAACTTTGTCGTCTCAATTATTGATTTAATAATATAACATATTATCTGAGATGATCTTTGTGACAATAATTGAATCAATAATATGAGATATATGATGATAAAGAATTATGTAGTAATAATTGAGTATAAGCGTGAAAGTGACTTTACGTAAGCACCAATAATCAATACCGTGTGCTACTACTATACAACCACGCCAGACATTCTTGTACTTTTACTACCGATTATTTTATGACAACTTGCTTACTTTGAAAAAAATTTCAAATATCACTCTTAACTTTAACCTTTTATCAATTTAACTAAATAGAATAATTATAAAAAAATTGAATACTTTCATTTCTTAAAATTTGGGGTCTCACAAGAACCCTATCGGAATGTCACCATACAGAATGGTTTACGAAAAGGTGTGTCATTTACCGGTAGAGCTTGAACATAATGCATATTGGGCCATTCAGAAATTCAACTTTGACTTACAAGCATCAGGTGAGAAAAAGTTTCTTCAATTAAATGAGATGGAGAAATTCTGGCACCAAACATATGAGAATGCCAAGTTGTATAAAGAAAAAAGTCAAGAATTGGCATGACAAATAGATTCGTGATCGAAAATTCTAACCAGGGCAAACGGTATTTTTGTAAACTCCAAATTAAGGTTGTTTCCCTGAAATTTGAAATCAAGGTGGTCTGGACCATTCGTGGTTACATCTTTTGCCCCACAAGGATCCGTTGATGTGGAGGAGCCAAATTCGAAGCGAATGTTCAAGGTCAATGGTCAAAGATTGAAGTATTACTGGGTGGTGACATCGATCGTCATCTGTCATCGATTACTCTAAATGATATAGCTGAAAATTAAGCATAGCAGAAAATTCGAGCTGACGACTATAAACCAAGCGCTAGGGGGAGGCAACCGCTAGTTTTTATTTGATTCCCTTCAATTTTTAGTTAATTTCAGTTAGTAGGGTAAGTGTAGAATTTTTATTATTATTATTAGTATTTGATAGGAGTGGAGTTTGATTATTTCATTGTTATTATTTATTCCCTTGCATGTAATTTCAGGTGAGAGAAAAGAATATGCCATGATTGATCATACTGTTGCAGCAAATTGGAATCACATTCAAGGCACTAGTGCCCCCCGATGCTTTTTTTCAAATAAAAACCAGCGCCCCGGCGCTGGTCATCCGAGAGCCCAAATGTCTTAAGCGCCCCAGCGCTATTCCACACTTTAAATCAAGCACCCCGGTGCTGGTCATCTGGAGCCCCAATGTCTTAAGCGCCCCGACGCCCAATTTCTCTTTCGGAACAGCGCTCTGGCGCTAGGATTTAATTGAGCACACTGTCAACAAACGCCCCGGTGCTGAAGGTTTGGGTAAAAAAAATACAGCTTTTAACCTGGTTTAGGTATGCACACCCGCACTTCTCCTCATTCTTTTCTAATTCACCTCTCCCAATTCCTACTCACTCTCAAATGCACCATCTCCCACGTCTCCCACGTTCGGTCAATTGAGAATTCGAATATTCAATTTAAACACACACAACCCTACTTTGAATTGACCATCACACGAATTTGTTAGGGCATATCATTCTTCAAATTTTCTCTATTCACTATTTGTGGACTCTCAAAGATGATTCAGTACTGTAAATTAATTGAAGTCATGAAGTAGGAATAACAGTTGGGTATGTGTGATTCACGTAAATTGGGATTGATCATGTGTGTAAGAGTTAATGTTAAGTATTCTTCAATGAATTGGTTGAGTTGAGTAAATGCACATGAGGTGTTTGTTTAATTGCTTGTGAAAGTTTCGCTTGACAAATCTGGGCATTTAGGTTCTACTTTCCCTATGAAGCTGAGTAATATTGTACAGCTAGCTAAATGTGGACTAATTTGGTGTTGTCAATCGGGGATGTGAATCCAACTTTAAGTAAAGTGTCCACTTTATTTTTGCAAATGTGTTTATGTATGTCTGCAAATTTAGGCTTCATGATAAAATGTATTGGGCATTTTAATTGATGTTGATTGAGTTTTTATTCTAAGTTGCAGTTGAGGCTAAAAATGCCCAATAGTGAGAATGTTCTTGACATCATTTTCATAGTCTATGTATGCTAAAATATGTCGTTCTACTATTGATATATGTTCTGACTGGGTTGAGCCATTTGGGCATTTTGAGATTCAATTTGATTCAATGCATGTTAACTTAATAGCTTTCATACTATGTTGATTGTGATTTGAATATAAAACTTAAGTTTGGGGGTAACTTGTTCACAGTCGGAATAATGTGTTGATTTGATTACCTATGAGATTATGATATGATCAAAGTGACTGACGTTGGAACGTTTTTTGTTTCAAGTTTACATAATGGCATCAAAACAACAATGTGGTGAAGGATTTTCTTCCGCCCCGTCCAAGCAATTTAACAAAAAGAGATTCGTGAGCGCTGAGGCATAATAAAGATATAATAGAATGGTGCGGCGATCTCTGATCCCAAAGAGAGGCCTATGACCGGATCAAATGAAAGATTGAGAAATCGATGTTATGATCGCCGAGCGTGATTGGTTTGATTTCACTACACAACCTGACCCAGCTGCCATTGCAATGGTAAAAGAATTATATGCCAATGTGAAGGAACACTACCACTTTGGAGTGCAAGTATAGGTGAAAACAGTGGAGTTTGACAGCACTGATATCAACGAGCTCTACCATCTGCCTAATGAGAGGAGTCGTAACCAATACATTAATTTTCTAAGTCAAGGGCCAGACTATGAATAAATCATTCAAGAATTGTGTCAGCCAGGCACAACTTGGACGCTTCATAAGCGTGGGAGTATGACTTTTCCACATTCTCGCCTGAGATGATATGGAAAAGAATGGTACATTTTCATATGTGCCAAACTGATGCCTTATACGTATGTTAGCGACGTAACCAAAGAGAGGGTCATACTACTATATTGTCTGGTAAAGGGTAAGCGAATGGATGTCGGCTTAATCATTTAACAATTAATGATGCGTGTTGTGAGGGGCACTACAAGGAAAATGGCTATTCTCGACAGAGTATTCGTCGGAAATAAGGATATTTCGTCGAGAATAACTTATTTTCGACAAAATATTCTGTCAGTAATTTGGACGAATTTATTGTCGTCAAGCTTACTTCCGACGCAAATTCAGTCGGAAAAACTTATTTACGACGAACTTATTGCTGATGAAATATCCGACGAAAATCCACTACACTCGACGAAATTTATCCCATCGTAAAAAATTCATCGAATAAAGCTTGCTACGTGGCCCAACATGAAAATTGGGATATTCTTAATTTCGATGGAATGTTCGTCGGAAATAGCATCCAATCCGTCGGAAATAGTATTTTGTAAAATAAATTAAATTCATTACTTCTGACGGAAAGTCTGTCGGTTTTACCTTATTATGTCGGAAATTGTAAATTTTTTTTGATTTTGCATTTCCAGGTTTTTAAACCCCTTTTTGTGCCTGTAACCTGTTTATCACAATAATACACACAATAATATTCAACCCATAATACAACTAATCTTCGACGGATTATTCTCAGAAATACTGTAATTTTGACGGAATTTAGTCCGTCAGAAATAATTCTGTCGGAAATTTCAGTTTTTCTTGTAGTGGGGCGGTACTATTGATGACATGCCACATCCTTCTCTCATATGTGCTCTATGTGAGAAGGCCGGAGTTAAATGGAAATCTTATGAAATGATTCAACAACCTATGTCTGTGCTCGAACACAAGATGATAATGCGCTACAAGGTGTGGAATGGGGGTGAGTTAGATTCACGCGGATTTGGTTTTATAATTCCACAGCTGGATTCACATCAACAACCTAATCCCATGGTGTCAGGTTATTATCCTGATGCTCCCTGCCGAGTAGTTTCAGAAGAGGTACAACAAGAGGTAAATGGTTGGCTCTACGATCTCGAAGCGCATTCTGCCCGTTTGGCTGAATGACAGGACACAATATTTTAGTACATTATCAGTTTTAATAATGCCTTAGTGGGAATGCTTTCCTATCTGAATCCTACTGTGAAGCCCGGTCAGTTTCCTACCGCGCCTACTCTGCTAGTTTTTCCACCCTCAGACCAAGAAGAAGAAGAATAGAGTGCTGAGGAGGTCGATCATGACGATTGACCAAATGAGGGGAGTCTTCCATTTTTATTTCGTTATTTTTTGCATGAGGTCATTGCTCACTTTAAGTTTGGGGTTCGTTTTCTAGTTTCTAGTTTCATTATAGGATTGTATGTTCATAGTAGATTGTTTTGCATTGTAGGTTTTATTTAGTTTTAATATTGCGATGTGTTCATTTGTTGTATGTTGTTAGCTTGAGCATGATGAAGCATAAAACCTTGTGTTGGTCGATGATAAAAAGTTTGTGAATTGAGTTATAACTTGAATGAATGGGAAAATGAAAGCCAAGCTAGCTTGTGGGTATTATTGACTTGATTTATTGAATAAAACCCAAAGTTAATTGCACAAGATCAATATGTTGATTTAGCCGTGAGTTAGTTGAACTGAAAGAATTTGTGGCTTAGGACAGATTTAGACACCCTCTATGGTATAGTACTTTGTATTTTTGGAAATTAGTTAATTAAAAAAATTGACTAGTTGTCTTTGTGGCCTCTGTTACTCGAACAAGTAAGCCCTTAGGAGTGTCTTTACACTCAGCGCCCTAAAACCATCTGGTTTAGGAGTCGTTGGTCGAAATTTCGCTACATGGGTAACTTTGAAGAGCCTAATAAAGCACAAGTCAGAATACATAAGTATGAATAATCACTTAGCTAGTTTAGTTTTATGGCCTTTATTATTCGGGTTATTAGATCCGTAGGGGTGTCTTAACACTTAATACCCTAAAGCCAAGTGGTTTGGGAGTATTAGTCGAAATCTAGTTACATGGGTAGTATTGAAAAGCCTAAAAAAACTAGACATTGCATTGGTCGAAAAAAAGAAAAAAATGTATAAGAAAATATTTTTGAAATATGGGGTATCTAATATGTAGAGGGGTAATGAGTTCTTAAATCTATATTTATTTGTCTTGAGTCATATGATTTTCAAGTTTGGTTGATTTATGGTAAGATTGGCATGTTGATACACACACTGTGGGTTGGAGATAAATTAAGTTGATGATATTTTAAGTTTAACTAATGTTTGATTTTGAACATTTATTTGAGTTGAGTTTAAGGATCTTTGAGGCTGAGTAAGGTTGTCACTATTGAATCATGCTTGAGTTGATGTTTCATGTAGGCAGTTATTTTCATGTCATTATGTTTTAGTTATTTGCATTGTTTGAGGACAAACAATTGTTTAAGTTTGGGGGTATTTGATGAGTGAGTATTATACCCATGAATTAAGTATTTTTAGACTTGATAATTTACTTTTTTAAGTTATTTTAGGATATTTTACTTGTTTAGTTTGTGTTTTGCAGGTTAAGGCAGACGAAGGGCTAATTGGTAATTTTAGAGAGCTTAAAGGGCAAAATTATCATTCTGCAAACCAGGCTAGCGTCGGGGCACCGAATAGAGGGTAAATCCCGACGTTGGGAGGCAGTACTTGTTGGACGAATTGTTTGCAAAACTGAAAAGGATGAGTTAATTTCTTATCCTAATAGGAGTTTAATTGGAGGCTGACTTAAAGGGGCCAAAAGATATAAAAGGAAGAAGGGTTTTGACATAATAAGACACATAATTTAAGATAGAGGCTAGAGATTGGATTGGAGATTGCAAAGGAGTACACAAGGATTGCAGATTAGAGATTGAAGACTGGAGTCAATTACTGAGTTTTTATTCTTCTTCTCTATTTGTAGTTTAATTGTGATGTTTTCTATGGGATTATCTATTTTAATTTTCAGTATGAACTAAATCTTTAATTAAAGCTACAATGGAACCTTTTATGGGTATGAATTGATTATCTATATTAATCCAATTATTTATTCAAATTGAAGTGTCTATCATATTTTATACTTATTGTTTAATCATCTGGCCAATAATTACCATGTTACAATAGATGAATTCGGGAGATGAAATCTAGGGTTAGAACTGAATGTGATAGTATATATTCTTAATTATTTGCATGGGATGAATAATTAGGGTTGTGAATTGAGTAGGGATATCTCTTTTCACTGCATGTAACAATTAGGAATTGAAACTTAATGAATTTAATTCTTTTGTTTTGCATAGAAGTATCGCAGAATTAATTGAATTGAATATTTTTGTTTGATCACTCGGAAAAGGGCTTATAAATACTTTGAATTCCTCTTAACAAGGATTTAATAATTGGATAAAGTGGATAATTAATTTATATTGCCTAATTGGGAATGTTGTAGTCTTAATCCTTTATCATCTGAATCAAATATTTGTGTTAAAATTAATTTTAGTTAATTTAATTTAGTTTAATTGGAAAACCACAAAATTTGGTTGTTTAAATAAAATTGGATTGATATAAAACTAGTAGTTGGGATTTGTTAAATAAGATTCCTCGTTGGTACGTCACTCTTTCTTATTACTTTATTACTTGTTGATCATGTATAATTGCATGTAATTGTTGATTGTGAAATCGGATAACAGTACGCATGACTGTAGAGGATATTAATTGAAGACCCGTTTTCGATCATCATCCTCTTCATGTTAACTAACCCTATCTGAGCGGTGATCACTAGAGCTCCTTCGTGAGGCTCGATCGACTCTTGTGGGTATTCCTCATCCATGATAGAGATAACCACACCCAAGTAACATCGTTCCTTCTGCACAGGCTGCTCAGACACCGATAGAATTGAATCCAAGGCTCCTCGACATTTCTTCTTCGTCACCCATCCTACTGATCCTCCCGAGATTACGTCGACTACCCGTCGGGCGGGCTGACCTTGGTCAAGCTGCCAACCACTTTTCTGATCCTGTTTAGCAACCTTCTGCCTCCTCGTCGAACCCTTTCGACCAATAATGTAGTGGACTAGTTCTCCATTCTGAACATTCTTCTCAATTAAAATTTTTAATTTTCGACACTCATTAGTAAAACAGGTATCGGGCTTTGATCAGGTATGACCGGGGATAATTACTCCTATTCCAATCCTTTAGCTTATCTGACGCACGTGATTATGGCTTCAAACTCCCCATAGCCTCTTCAATAGCAATGAAGTTCTCTGGCCAGTCATATGCCTTCGACAAGTCCTTTAGGGGATTGAAAATGATATCATTCATAAACTTTTTTCGACTTCTCCACATCCAACCCTATGGTGAGGGCCTGAGGAGCGTTCAGATTCATTGTAGTTCCAACTGCCTCCTTGAACTGCTTGACATATTGGCTTAGACTCTTGTTCGGCTGCTGTTTGACCTGCATGAGAAAAGTCATCAACTTTCTCCTCCTTCTGTTGCTCCCGAAGCAATCATGGAACTTGTCGCACAACTCATGTCAGAACCTAATAGAATTAAGCAGCAATGACTTCATCCACAACTAGGCTCCCATTTAGATTATTTGGCACTTGGCAGCTTTCAAATGTTTGTAGTAGTGCATCAGCCGATCATATACGTAAGTATGGTCGTAGGGATCACCCGTATCGTCGTAAGTCTCCAAAGTTGTCATCTTCTTTTTCAAGTCGACCTGAGCCTAATCTATATCCGGTGTAAAGGGAGACTTCGGGTAGACTGGCAGCTCGGTCACCGGGTTCTCCGCTACTATCTTATGTTCCAATTCAGCTAATTTTTCATTACGGGATCAGACTCTTCCCTCTTAAGGGATGCTCTATGTTGATCCCTAATGTACTCATGGGAGGCCATCCGTTTTCGTCGCCCAGACCTCGTCCTCCCCTCTTCGCTACTGGGGGAACGTGACCTGCGTCTATTCCGACTATTGGAAAGATCACCCGATCGGTGAGATCTGGACTAACTTTGAGGCGTGAGTTCCCGCCGCCTATTCTAACTCGGGTAAACCTCTCATTCTCCTTCCAATTCTGCCAAATATGTATCCAGCTCATTTTGTTGAAGGCGCAGAGCCTCCAAAGTATCCTTTGTATGCTAAATTTTCCGCATCCGAATCACCACATACTGTCACACCATCGTCCGTTCTCGATCCCCTCTCTAATGTGTACGGCGTCCGGAATGAGAGTGTCTCGTCATGGTGTGGGAACTAGGAGATTGGTGACTCGAAGAGAATAACTGTCGTCAGGACAACTGAGCCGAGCCTCGCCGAGGCTATTGGGATTGAGTCTGTCTTTGACTGAACCACTGATCTATAAGGTTGGACTGGCCGAGGATTTCTTGTGGCCCGAAGTCGTCTCATTCTTGCTTACCATAAATTTAATAGAGTGAGGGTGATTGTAAAAAATAGAACTAAAATTATCCTTCTTTTAGCGTCAATATTAATGTCAAGATTCATCCGCTTGCCCAATCACCAAATAGCAAGTCAAATCCTTCACAGAAAACGGTAAAACACACTGAGGAGCCTGACACTGAAGATCTAGTAGGGTTGGAAGATCTAGTAGAGTTAGAATATATCACCACATGGAAAAATGCCACCACGTGAGATAGGTCCCACCAAATTAGTCTAGCCCACAAAATCATGCCCCAACACCAACAATAATTAATGTGGTGATCGTGTAAAGTTACTCTCATAAAAGTACTCCATATCTTATACTCTCTCTGTCCCTTAATATATATATTTTTTTAAAAAATATTTTTATTCTTTAATGTAAATTATTTGAGAATTTTAAGTAAGTATTAATTATTTAGTTTCAAATATTACCCCAAATATTAAATATAGCTTTAGTTCTCTTACTATTTTTTATCCAATAAATAACACTTTTTTTTAATACAAGGAAAATATAGACAATTAATATTATATTTAATGCTATACAATCAATTTTTTAATACTTATACACAACTCTAAAACGACTTATATTAAAAAACGGATAAAATATAATGTTCCCAATATTTCAAAATAATGTGTATGTACGACACAAATCAAGCTTATCAAGGATAAAGAACTGCTCTCCTTTTTGCTGATCTTTAGTTTTTGGAAGACTGTTGGGAAGGTTATCCCCAACGTTTAATTATTTGTTGTTTTGATGGTTTTATAATGGCTGGATGACACTTATATGTTATATCCCTCTAAATTATCATTCATTTTTAAAGTAGTCTTTAAAATTCATTTTTCGTTAATTATGTTTTAAAGTGACATTTTTTTGACGTTGTTGTTCTTTTTACCCGATTTCAACCAACCCGATCCAATTTGATCCAACCCGATTCAGTTTGACCAAACCCAAATGTCACCCGTTTATTTTTAAAAAAAACTAAAGATTTTTAAAAAATTATTTTTTAAAAAATAATTAGTAAAATATTATTTTTAAAATAATAATTATTTTTAATATTTTAAAATAAAATATTGTTTTTAAATAATAATTTATTTTAATATTTTAAAATAAAATATTTTTTAAAATAATTATTATTTTCAAGAAAAAATATTTATAAAATCAAAAAATAAGTAAAGTTTCATAAAATATAGATTCAAAAAAATTAAATTTAAATTTTTAATTCTTATTTATTCTTATGAAAATTTACCCACCTTTTTAAAAATAAAATTTCTATTTTTTTTATATAAATAAAAAAAATTATTTACTTTTTTTTGAATCTATATTTTATGAAACTTTACTCATTTTTAAAAAAATAAAAATTTCTATTTTTTCTGAAAATAAAGTTTTATTTTTTGAATCTATATTTTATAAAACTTTACTCATTTTTTTTAAAAATGAAATTTTTCTAATTTTTTTCCTAAAATAGTAATTATTTAAAAAAAAAATTAATTTCTTTTTTTAAAATAGAATCAGTTTTTTAATTTAGCTTTTTCTATTTTTGTATTTTAATTTCTATTTTTATTTTTAAAATTCTATTATTAATAATACATATAATAATGTTAAAAACATAAACCTTTTTTTTCTGAAAATAATTTTTTTCAAAAAAAATGAAAATAATCTACTTTTTTTTTTAAAAATAATTTTATTTTCTTATTTAATTTTTTTAAATCTATATTTTATGAAACTTTACTCAATTAATGGAAAAAATATTTTTTCATGAAAATAATAATGATTTTTAAAAATATTTAATATAATAATTATTTTTAATATTTTGAAATAAAATATTATATTTATTATAATTAATATTTTTAAAATTATGTCAAAATAATAATTATTTTAAAATAGTCTTACAACTTTTTAACTTTTTAAAAATAATAATTGATGAAATTGGGGTCGGGTCAAACCGTGTTAGATTGGGTCAAAATTTGGTCAAAATTAGTTGGATTGGAGTCAAATAGGGTAGAAGGAACGAAAATACCAAAAAAACGTCACTTTAAAAATTTAATTAACAAAAAATAAACTTTAAAAATAAATTTAAAATTAAAAGGACTGAAGTGTTATTTAGCCCTTCTATAATAATTTTGCTTAGCTTTTTTTATAAATAGAAAAAAAAGAGAACAAAATGTCAGTATCGTTAAAGTGAAGTAATCATAACCGGATAGATGGGCTGATGGGATCGTCGAGTTTACAAGAGGCATGTTTACATCACTTTTCATGAAATTGGGTGCGAAGAGATATAAATCTTGGCCTTGACATCTACGCTTACACTTGAGACAACTAATTTTTTAAAATGGATCAAAAGAGTTAAAAATCTTGGGTAAAGCAATCAAGCTTTATAACTTCCTAGAGTTGTTTATAATACATAACATCCAATCCACTCTGGCGGTAGAATTTCCTCTTTTTTCTTTCGGATAAATCTTGGCAGACCGGTTTAATAGACCGAAAAATTGGATATTTTTATTTTAACAGAAATTTTTATAAAATATAGTGTTTTAGGTGTAATTTGAATATATATATAAAAATAAGGTTATACAGTGTACATATAGGACTTTTTTTTTTTTCTGAAATTTATCTTCCAAAACAGACAAAGGTTGATATCTCTATCAGAAAGAAACTTTAAATTGAAGTCGTAGTTCACATCAAAGAGATATTATACTTTCAGAACCTTGTCCAATCGAAAACATAATAAACTTTTTGATTATTTAGTTTCCATTCCAATATGAGAGGATTAGTCTATTCCAAAATACACTTCCATGGAATTCAGCATCCCCAAATCAAAATTAGAGATATTTCTTCTACTTTTTTCTTTGTCTTTTTCAAAATTTAAAATGCATTTTTATTTTAAGAAGAGTTTTGCTATGCATTACGATAAATTTAAAACGACTTACAATTACGAAACTTATCATGGGATTGGTAGAGATTATCGAAAGGTTCTACTTATTACATTTCTCTCCAAAAAAATTATCAATAATATTTATCTACGTAATTGAAAATCAAGGACGGATCTATATACGGGGCAGCATAGACAGTTGCCCTTGCTGAATTTTTTTAGGTATAGGGTAGAGCAGATATGTAAATTAATATATTTAAGGGGGCAAATTAATGAAAGAGTTAAATTTGAAGGGGGCAAAATAAATTTCATAAACTAATTCTAAATACAAGTACAAAATCTTCTTAGTGTTAAGGCTTGGTCATGATTTTGTTTAAATATAAAAAACAAATTTGGTTGAGATTTTGAGCATTTGAGTAATTATTCAAATTGAACTATGACAAGTAATCGAAATAAATTTCGAAATTATTTGAAATCTTTTTTTTAGTTTGGATTATGAATATTTATTATAATTTTATAAATATTATTATAATTATTTAATATTATGATTAGTTCAAATTTTTTTTTATTTAATTTCAACAAAAAATTAGTTAAAATTTATCCCCTGCTGACAATCAAAGAGTTGACACATTCGCGTTATATTATTTTCATTTTAAGAATCTAAAGTGATATATATTTTAAATTTATCATTATTTTTACTATTAAATCTAATATCACTCTGTTACTACTAAATTTATTACTATCAAGGACACATTTAAAAACGTAAAATTATATTTAAAAAATATTATTTTAAAAAAATAAAAATATATATATATATATATATATATATATATATATATATATATAATTTTGAAACATAATGGGTATTAAGTTAAAGAGTAAAATACATTAATCATTCTTGTAGATAACCTTTATAACATTCATCATCTCTCTAGTTTTTTTTTAAGTAACAGTTAGTACTCCTCTAGTCTATAATATCTGATATTCACTACCCCTAGTATGGTTGACCAACTAATATTCAAAAATATTTTTAATATAATGTTTAATATATCTTTCAAGTTATAATGTTTAATATATCCACTAAATGTAAGTTTGTATGTTATAATTTTTACTTAACTTGGATCTAATTAAGTAAATTATGAATTTGTGTAATATAAATGTCAAAAAATAATAAATATTTATTTTATCAAGAAAATAAGTCATGCAATCTTTGCTAATTAAATTTCTTAAAAATTAAAATGTACTAATATACATATAAATATATTTTTTGTAATTAAAAAGTAAAATTTTAATAAGCATAAAAGTACAAATTAAAGCAAAAAATTATAATTATTTTTCTAAATATTAAAATTTACATAAAATAAACTTATTGTTACATAAATCTAATCTTATTATTCATATAAAAAGTATTAAAATTATGTTAATTATTTTTCATAAATATTAAACTAGACATAAGTCACACTTGAGCATAATTATTTACAATAAAAATGATAAATTTTATTACTCAAAAAAAGAGAAAAATACATTAAAAAATTCTTATAATAAGATAGAGGTAGTAATAAATATTATTATATTTTCTTTTATTCAATATTGTATAAAACTAACACCAATCGTATACTAAAAAATATAATTAAAATCATAAACATCTCAAATTTTGACATATACTCAAGAAAATTTAACATATAAAAATCATAATATGAAACTAAGAATTCAAATAATAATTTTTCTCGTTAAACACCAAAAATCTCTATTAATAATTTAATTTAAAATTCTTAATATTTGTAGCACTTAATAATTTTATTATTTTAATTAACCTTAAAAACTTGCAGGGTACTAACCGTCACTTAAAACACTAAAAAACTAGAGAAGAGTTGAGTATTATTATAATTATCTAAAGAGAGTGTCACTGTATTTTACTGTAATTTTAAATAACCATATTGTATGAAGAAAATGACTCGAGTAATGGATGCTAATAACCCCGTATCAATTTTATACAGTAAAACCCATATTTAGGAATACTCTATATAAGAATAACCTCTACAATATTATAAAAAAATTTGGTCCCAATTTGGGCCAATTATAAATAGGAATAACCTCTAAATTGTAATATGTTATATACTTTTTAAGTCCCGTATTAAGAAACTATACATCTATATAGTAATAATTTCATAGTAATATTAATTTTAAAAGATTATATTTTTTATAAAAGACTACATTTCCCATAAAGAACTACATTTTTCTATAAAAGACTATATTTCCTATAAAAGACCATATTTTTCTATAAAATACTACATTAGAGAGTTCTTATTGATATTTTTGTTGAAGTGAATATTTTTTTGTGTTCGAAAAATATTTTATACCAATATCTCTATTTAGTAATAACTCTCTCAATTAAAATACAAACTAGATACAAACCACCGCGTTGCGACGTGATTCAATATTTTAATAATAAATGTGTATGTACAATTAATAAATTAAAATATAATAAGAACATGGTAGATTATTGTGCAATGATCAAATTTTATCCAGACAAAACAGATGAATATACATTGTTGAGGGTAGTGTTGAGATAAAGTAGTGATTTTATTAAATAATAATTAAATTATAAAGGATAATATCAAAACAGTTGATGTTATCAAAACAGTTTAGATTTTTAATGATTTAGGGGATTATAAATCTAAAAAATTAAGAGAATGACATTATGCTATTAACTGTTTAGATTTGTAGTGATTAAGAAAATTATAAATTCAAAAAATTAATTAATAGCATAAAGTAATGGTTTTATTAAATAATAATTAAATTACAAAGGATAATATCAAAACAGTTAATATTATCAAAACAGTTTAGATTTGTAGTGTTTTAGGGGATTATAAATCTAAAATTTAAGGGAATGAATTAGGATTTGTTTTAATCCTCATTTGTTAGGTTAGTTGGACAGTTTTGTTAGACAAAACACGTGTTGAATTATGAGAATGACAAGTGTAAAATTATGATATTATGTACTGTATTTTAATATATATATATAATAATAGATAATTTGATCTCAAATTTATTCCTAAATAGAGATTTTATCCAAGAGAACAACATAAATGCAAAAATTTGCGGCGGGCTTTGTCAACAACCCTTTTTTTTTTCTTTTTTTGAGAACATATGTATGGCCTTGTTAATTCTAAAAAGAAAAAAAAAATTGCTGAAAAATTGACTAAAAGTAATCTAGAACATGTGAACTAATATAGTAAAAAAAAAAAAGAGGTTTGCACCATTAGACTCACTTAAAATATACTTCTATCAACAGCTTAATTATAAGTCATTTTTATTCGTACATATCAACAATCCAAGTATAGGTAAATTTTTCCATACCCCTTTTTAATTAGGTAACCTTATTTAATTAGCAAATTCTAAAATCAATATTATATTAGTGATTGCAATACCTCTCGAGTAATTAGAGCAAAGATAAATAGAAATTTCATGAAATTCAAAGGATTAAACAAGAAGATAATACTCCAAGCAAACATCGACTATCAAAATTTAATTTTAATAAATCCACTTAATACCTAACATCGACTGCTTAAGAACATCAAAATTTAATTTTAATAAATCCACTCAATACCTAACATCCAAGTACTTGTGAAAAGTGAAGTACATTTATCATGTATCCACAAAATAAAGGGGAAAAAAACAAATTTACATGACCATCAAATAGTGAATAACATTGAAATTTAAAGAAAAAGAACAAACAGCTTGTTCAAGCTCATGGTTTTTACATGTTTGGCAAGAAAGAAGATAAGCATCAAACCCATTGATGCCGAAATAAACCTAAACCTAAGTTCTACTTTGTTCTGTTCCCCCAACTTTTGTAATCATTTATTCCTTCCCTTTACAATATTAATAATATAATAACAATAATAGATCCAAAACTATTACATAGTACATCAAAATTATAAAACCAAGAACAAGAAAAATTATTATTACTAAGAAAATATTTTTGTATAAAAAAAATGATGTAAACTAAAGTTTAACTAGAGGAGGGAGGGAAGTGGCCGGAGCCGGTCCACGGTGGTGGCGCCGGAAAATTCGAGCCACCGCCCTGATTTTGATTTCCTGATGGCTGGAAAAACACGGTTTGTTGACTAGAAAATGGTAGAGGATATGGAGGAGAGTTCAATAAAGGCATTGTAGAAGAAGGGATTGAAGATGAAGAAGAGGAACCAAAAGATTGTGTATGTAATGAAGCTAAAGTTGATGCATAAAACATTTGTTGTAACAAATTTGGAGGTTGTTGCAACTGAAAATCACCGGTATTTTGTAGCAATTGTGAGTATTCCCAATAGTCCCTAGCAATGTCGGAGGTGGTCTGAAATTGTGGGACTTGGAAATATGTCGCCGGCGCAGCCGGATGCGGCGGCGGATTTGCCGGAAAAAGGGTTGCCGGAGGACTGGAAATGGACAACTGGGTTGGTGGTGGAACTTGGGTTGGTGGTGGAACTTGGGTTTGTGGGACTAATCTGACATTTTCAGGGAAATTGAGTTTTGCTCTGTTACCTCTGAATCTAAGGGCAGCTTCATCATACGCTCTAGCTGCTGCTTCAGCTGTTTCAAATGTGCCTAGCCAAACTCTAGCTGCTTTGTGTGGGTCCCTTATTTCTGCAGCCCATTTTCCCCATGGCCTTTGTCTTACTCCTCTGTATCTTCTTCTTCTTTCCCCTGTTTCTTCATATGATGCAGATGCTGTTTCTGCTGATGGAGATTGCGGGGTTGCCGATGCAGCCGCCGTGGCGGTGGTGGCGGTGGCAGCTGCAATACTAGAAGCTTCCTCTGGTACTGTAGAAAGTGTGTAGATGTAACAACATGCAATAATAGTACATGCTTTATACACAATAAATACCGCTCTGAAAGTTTCAATTTCTAATTTGGAACCAAAACAAAGAAAAGGATTGTAACTTTCAAATGTTCAATTTTGTATAATAGATTATACCAAATAAATGTGCAATATTGCACATGAAATACCGCTCTGAAAACTCACACCAAAGAATAAAGATGACCAAAAAAAGAAGTCACCTAAAGAGAAAATAAATAAAGCTACTAAATAAAATAAAGTTATTTGATCTAGAATTCATTATATAATGATATTTGGCATGATCGAAAGTCAAAAGAGGATAAGAATCAAAGAAATTTAAGGAAAATACTTGAAGATTTTAAAATTGGGAACTAATTTAAAGAAAGTGAGTAAATATTGAAGAAATAAATGATTAGATAATGTTAATTTAGCAAATACTAACCAGCTGAAACTGAAGATGACACTCCACCTCTAAAATCTCCAAACCCTCTATAAACCCTTTGAAATTGTTGCTCAGAAAATTGAGTGACACTACTTTCTTCCTCGCGTCCTCTCTTCTGTCCAGCCCACGTGCCCGAGCTGGAAGAAGAGTAAGCAGAAGACGGTGAATTCGAAGTATAAATCCCAGAACCACCAGCACCACCGCCACCGCCAAAAGACATCATGCCACCGCCACTGAATTCAGGCCTATAATAAGTTAATTCGCC
Organism: Panax ginseng; assembly: GCA_020205605.1. Taxonomy (NCBI): domain Eukaryota; kingdom Viridiplantae; phylum Streptophyta; class Magnoliopsida; order Apiales; family Araliaceae; genus Panax; species Panax ginseng. The sequence goes on along the minus strand of CM035129.1, from coordinate 127,240,316 downwards.
GGACCTTTGACCGGAGACAACATGCGTCAGCGCCGTCACCATAGCAGACATCTCTCTGGACTGACTGTATCTGGTAAACATCTGTGGCGTGGCCTCCTGTTCTTGAGTCCAAGGAGGTGGTGGTGGTGGTGGTGGCTGCTCCGCTCCTCCGCCACCTTCATCCGTTGTCTCTTCCACCTTAAATCTGAAGTACTCGCCGGAGTCCCCTGAGTTCGCCACCTTTATCATGCACACATACCCAACTCAAATCCGCCGGAATTACAAGAATTCAAGACCGGCCCAGATGAAATTCCGCCGAAATATCAAGACCCTTTTCAGAGTTGAAAAACAACAACTATTTAAGGAGATTGAAAAGAAAAAAAAAAAAAGAAAAGAAAGAATTAATCAAATCAAAATTGGGCAGCCGTCAATAAAACAGTAAAAATCTTTTTATTTTAGGCTACCACCTTTTTCAGATGATTTATAATTGTAATTAAGAAATTAAGGAATTTCAGAATATACAAAAAGAAGGAACTTTTGGATTTGAATTTGGGTTCTTTTTCTTAAGAGCTGTGATTCAGCAAAACAAACCGACTCTGCTCTTACGTTCACACACCGTTTTATTTTGTGTTTGACTGATTTTGAAGAGGTTATAACTTATACGTATATATGTTTGTATGTATAGATACATACCTAAGGAATGTCTAGGTATAGATGTGTGAGAGAGACAGACAAAAGAGGATAGAGAAAACAGAGTTCATCTTTGAATTGAGTTGTTTATATATAAAATAAAGCAAAGCAAAACAGGGTAAAAAAACCCTGTTACATATACCGACATAAGACATTTGTATATAATAAGTGGGCTTGGGGGTTTATTTTTAGCAAGATTTGATTGAAAATGGGCTTGAGAGGTTGCTTGGGCTTTGATATTGTTTGGTTTATGGAGGGTTTGGGAGGATTGTTTCTGTAGGGTGCAGTACATAGTCATTCTTGTGGACATGCAGATCAAAATAGCTACGTCTGATTTATTAAGATTTTAGGTTAGTACCTCATAATTTTGAGGTTAATAAATACTTCTAGTGAAGTCAGTGATCATAAGCCTGACTATTTCTCATTGTTTGAGTATAAGCATTAGATGTTCAAGAAGTTGCTCAAGATTGAATGGGTCATTTTCAAGAGTAAAACTCACGTGATCATTACACACTTATTTTTATATAATAATAATAATAATAAATAAATAAATAAAATCTATATATATTTGGGTTCTTTAACTTTGACCCATCCAGAGAATTATCTATGAAAATTTATAAGGAGATAAAAAGCGACTCTTTTATGTTAATCTGATTAGGAGTGACCTAATAATGTGTCATGTTTAAATAATTATAATACTCTCCATAAGGGTTAAGAAAATGTTACTTGATTGAACAAATCTTGTTTTGGATTATGGTAGCTTCATCATATATCCAATGAAGCTTTGGCATATTGTGCATTAAATAACAATCTATATACATATATAATAAGACAAAATTAATTTTTTTTTTAACATTAGTCTTTGGTATGGGACACTACAAAAAAATAAGTTACAGGCGACGGTATTTTTGTCGACGACATATAAATCGTCGCTAATGACCACATAAACGATAACAGTGTCGTCGAGAATGATTGTCATCGCCATGGGGTATGTTCCCTCCAAATCTGACATGGTGGTCGACCATGTATGAAAGGTTCTTAATGTTAATTGAGTACCCGGTTTTCTAATAGATTGACCTGCAAATAAGGGTGTAAACGAGTCGAACCGAAGAGAACAGAGAGCTATTCGAATTCGACTCCAAATGTTAAATTCATACTCGAATTCGAATTGTATTTGAAAAATTCTACTCAGATTAAACTCAACTCAAATATTTATTACTCGAATTCAACATGACTCGAATCGAATTATATTCAAACTACTCACGAGCTTCAAATTCAACCTCGAATTCGAGTCTCCACATAATAATTAGCTTTATAATAAACATAATTATAAATTGAATTTGTTATTTTACTTAGAAATGAGAAAATTTATTTACTATTACACTTTACAAATATAAAATCATAATTAAAAATAAAAATAAAACAAAATAATAATAATAATAATTAATTAACCTAATTTGATTTAATTTTGTATATATTATATATAAGAGAATGTATCGAGTATCTAATTGAATTTGTATCAATCGAGTATGTATCAAAATATAGTTGATAATTCAAGTAGTTTGGATCTTAAACGAGTCAAGTATAACCTTGCTCAGATTCTACTCATATTTCTATTCGAACTATTTTTTATACTCAGATTTAGATCATATTATTAAAAAATTCGAGTCTCGCTCGTATTCTTTCGAGTCGAGCCCGAATCGAGCCTGAACTGTTTGGTTCATTTACAACCTTACATGTAATAATACCCACAATCGTCGGGAAAAAGTTTCTTGCTGTCATTAATGATGACTTTAGTTTTGGCTTCATAATTTCACGGGGAGGGAACTACATGGACGACGAACTCTAACGTTATTGCCGATGGAGATGTCGTTGCCAATGACATATTATTGACGGGGTCATTCTCGACAACAGCTCCGTCAAGAATGACTTTCTAATTTAAAAGCCCTAGGCTTAACGACAGGGGCGAAGTTTTTTACCCAATCCAAATTTCAGCATGAACTAATTTCTCTCTCCCTCTTCCCTCGACGTCTTGGTCACCGATGACTGTCGTTGTCGCTCCCTCTTCACCTGTGGCACTAACAAAGAGTTCGTTGAAAATTTATGGAAGATGATAAATTATAGAAGAAAGTGAAATATAACTTTGAAGAACACTTAAGAATACTTTCATTTCACTTGCTTCAAATGAACTAAGTACTTGACAATTTATAGGACTCATAAGATACTTCTAGAGTCACCATAATAATTACTAGATGACTAAATTCATGTACATGAACCTAACCATTACATGTTCCAAGATATTTTAAATACATACATGTATCATGTATTTAGACATTACATATTCATGTACTTAATTAATTCATGAACATTCTAGGATTAATTTGGTTTAGTTAACAATTAAGGTCTCCCGTAAACCAAATTTATTTTTTACAATGTCGCAAAACCTTTTGATCTTTCGATTCCTTCAAATGCTAGAAACTCTTTTGCCATTTCCACGGATGTGAATGACACAAATAATGTTTTTTGTTTGCTAGATCATAAGTCAGGCTTCTGAAAATCAGTTAAAGCAATACGATCTAAGATAACTTTCAAATCTTCCAATTACTTTAGGTTCTTAATCTGTGCAAGAAACTCTTCCATATCAACACATAATAATTCCCTTTGTTTCTCTAGTTTCTACCTCTTCACCTTAAGTTCTTCAATGGAATCATTTATCTTTTCCCATTCTTTGGCCCTTCTTTCACGATCCAAATTGATCTCTTTTCTCTCACTATCAAGTCTATTCATTTCTAAATTAACTTATTCTATTTCTTTTGCCAATGTTTCCCTTAGTGAAGTAATATGCTGCAATTCTTGCTTCAAAAGAATAGTTCCATCTTGCAGTTTTCCTATCAACACTTTGGAAAATACCTCATCATTTGGTGGCACATCACACTCATCTCCAGTTGCTGGTCTACCATTCTCTCCAAATGCATATCGTGGCTTCACTGTCAGGAGGACCTTCTCTTCCTTCTTCATTGTCTTTACGGCTTTTGACATAGCAGGACATAGATACCCATCTTTCATAATGAACTCACCCCATCAGATTTCGAAATTAGCATTCCATCCTCAAGCCTAGCCTTATATTTAACAAATACTTCATCTAGTCTTTAGTATTTCGCCAGTTTTTTCCTTTAGTAAGTATCTTCTTGAATATTCCTCCATCTTTACATATATCCTTGACACTTGACCAAGAGAGTAACTCAACCTCAAACTGGAGAGTTGTATTTAGAGGAATAGGTAGTGGTGATCCAGATTCCCCATAGACCAACTCAGGTGGTATGGTGAAGACATCTTTTTCACCTTTATTCATTGTTTTGATACCTTCATCCCATCCTTTTATTACTTGACCTTGACTGAGCTTAAACTTAAATGGTGTACCACGGTCACAGCTCGAATCAAACTGGATTCCATCAAGCAAAGTACCCACATAATGAACTTTTACTTCATCACCAGAGCCAGGATGTTCCCATCCTTCACCTTCCTTAACCATCTTCTTCCTCAACTCATTCTTTCCGATCTCCACAAAATTCATCACTCAAAATATCAAATCATTATTTTTGATATTCAAAATATTTTTCTCATGCTCATCCAAATTTTCGAACTCTTTCTTTTCATCCTTTTCATCAACAATCTCTTCTATTTTTTTTTTTCAATTTTGACAATTTCTTTGACACTTTCTTTTTCTTCTTCTTTTACCTCTTCAAATGCGTCTTTACTTGGTGTCTCTTCAATTCCTCATTTTTTATCTTCAACTTTCATAATTTTATCAACACAAATCTTTTCGTCTTCCTCTTTCGAGATATCTTTAAAAAATTCTTTTTTACTTTCTTTCTTCAACTTCATCAATTTCTTCTACAAGTTTCTCATCTTCTTCCAAAAACCAAGACTCTTTAGGTAATGATGGACATTTATAATTATTGCAAATCAATTCAAGTTCATTTCATAACTGAGGTAGAGAATCAAAACTCGCAACACGTTTCCAAACTTCTTCATGCATTTCTCCTTGCAAAATCTTCCTTGTTCTTTTTCCTTTCATTTCTCGAACTTTTTTTGAAATACACTTTTCTGGATTTGCAATGACATCTTACCATAAATTGCAAGTTTCAAGAAATACTCTAATCCTTATGCTCCAAACTTTGTAATTTGTGACCACTAATTTTGCACCAAACCTAGAAAACATCATTTTAATTTCTATAATTTACCTCTCCAAAACGCTATCAATATGACGACCATTATGACGTGCTTCAACTCACAAACTTCTTTTTCAAATTTCTTCTCAACTAGCACCTTTGCTAGGTTGAAGTCCGGAGCTCTAACACACACACTTTGCACTCGTTTAGCGGAACACTTCAATGACAACACGTCACCTCTCTTGGGTTGTCTACCTTTACTTCACTTTGGTTTAACCTTCTCTAAACCCGATTAACCTTAGCTTTGATACCACTTGTTGGAAATTTATGGAAGATGATAAATTATAGAAGAGGTGAAATATAACTTTGAAGAACACTTAAGAATACTTTTATTTCACCTGCTTCAAATGAACTAAGTACATGACAATTTATTGGACTGTAGACACTCAAAATTTTCTTTTCCTGTTACTAACTGTGCAGGAGGGCAAAAATGTCTTTTTCACACTCCAAAGGTAATCCTGGAGGACCACAACATCAATTCCAACATCAGAGATAACTCTGAGTACATTCAGAGTCAACAACATGACCATCTCAGAGATAACCCCGGGAAAAACCTGCTACAACTGTGCGAAAACCGGAGATAACCCCAGGAGGGGAAAAATGGTCATTTTGCCAACTCAACTTCACTTCAAATCAAATCAAATACACTCATTTCAACTCAAATTGATTCAAAATTAGTCCCATAAGACTCATATCATAACTTTGGAGCAAAAACTACGCGAAACAGCTCACCGGATTGCCTGACGAGAACCCGGGAATGCTATTTCGGTCATAGACCCATCTTCTTAGAATCAAAAAGGGCAAATCCCATGTCATTGCGTAACTCTCGACAAAAGTAGTCCGAAGATGGTCTTGTACACCTCGTTCAGATGCTCGAATTAAAGTTCTGTAAGTTCGAGCGGACATTACATTGCACGAGTGCACGTACTTCGAGACGATGGGACCTGCGAGGTCCGGATGCACCACGACCAGCCGCAGGTGTATCAGAGGCTGCCGCAGGTACACCTGCGGCCATCATTTCTATATATATGGGGCTTGGGCTAGCCATTTTTAGGAGGGAAAAGGCAAGGAAGCCCTGTCTAATTGGCTTTATACACACCCTATATTGAGTGCTTGCTCTTTTTAAACACATGTTAGCCCATATATACATATATATATTTACCTACGAGAGCGGAGTGTTTATCCATTTAAAGTCATAGAAGTCTGTGATCATTGGCCCAACCGTAAGCCTTCTTACACTCTATAAAGCCTCTCTCTCTTCATATTGGCACACATTATTCTACACATTGAGAGTCGTGTTGTAGGCGTATGCAGGACTTCTATTCAGTGGCTTTCATTTTTAATCTGTATATATACTTATATATATGTATATATTTTTATATGTACTAACATTATCGAGTTATGCATCGATTGAGCCTAAACTTATGTCTGGAGCGTTTATTTGCTTTTCTCTATATATATACTTATATATATAAACTGTTGTCAGACTTTGTCTGATGAGCCTGAATTTTACATCCGGAGCTTTTAATTACCTATATATATATATATATATACATATAATTGTTGTCAGACATATCTGATGATAAGCCTGGATTTTACATCCGGAGCGTTTATTGCTTTTATATATATATAATTGTTGTCGGACATATCCGATGAGCCTGAATTTTATATCCGGTGCGTTTACTACTTTTATATATATGTATATATATATATATACTTACATTTCTGTCAGGCCTGGAGTTTACTTTGTGGCCTTTTACAGCTTTATTTACATTTCGTCCCACCTGGAGTTTACTTCGTGGCGGTTGATCACTTTTACAACTTTATTTACTTTTCTGATCCCCTATGAAGTTGCTTCGCGGTGGCTGATCATGCACACACACACACACACACACACACACACACACACATATATATATATATATATATATATATATATATTTACAGCTTTTATATATTACTTTTCCGATCCCCCATGGAGTTTCTTCGTGGTGGTTGATCATGTCTCAGATATATATATTTACTGATTTTATATATATAATCGCCATCGCTTTTATATATAAAGCTGCGACATCATGTGAGCCAAGGAATCATGTGATCACAGATTCAAAGCATCGAATCTAGATTTGGTTCCCATGATGGACATTTTTCATTGTAAGTGACTTGTACATTATTCTGATGTCGAATTTCCTTGGATGGTCATCATGCCCATGAGAGTTCGACATCGTCAGATATTATTTTCTTCAAGATGCTTCAGATCTCTAGAAAATAAAAGCAAACAAGTTTAACATTTAATAATAAAATGGAAGTATCAAAGGCCTCAATTACTATTGAGCACATGGTTTGAAAAACCTCTTTTTACAAAACTTCATTCTATATATCTGGTTAAAACTGAATTTTTCTATAAATTTAAACCCTTTGTATATAGGTGTGAACGAGGCATAGCACTACTTCCAAATAAATTGCACATTAACCCACACACACACACACACACACATTCATATAATAGTTTCTTGAAAAGTGGGGGGTCACTGGTAACACACGGATGTCGAAGTGTTTAACACCTTCCCTCCGCATAATCAAGCCCCCGAACTCAAATGAATCTCGGTTTCACAGATCCGTTTAGCAGTGTCATATCACTGGGTCAATGTGCAAACCTTTTCGGTTGCGTTGGTGCAATCAGTTAAATACACCAACTAGCGACTCTTAAAGTAAAAAAGTCGACATTATACATGTCGGACCTTTTTCCACTTGTTTTTTCAAACAAATCTCACATTAACATGAGAACACCAAAGAACAAGTAACGAAAAGGGACAAAATAAAAATCCCGACGTCGACAGGTGGCGACTCTGCTGGGGACTCCAATAAGAGGGCTTAAACCGTTACTACAAGCTTTTCAAAACTATTATATGCTTGTGTGTGAATGTTGCATTTACATTTTTTATAAATGTGTATGAATGCATTTTACTTACTGCATTGTACTATATCTATGATATTAGTGCTTCGCACATGTCATTATTTTTCATAAACGGCGAGACACGTTGTATGTGAATGTATGTTGTGTGGTTCCTCCACCAGGAGGCTATCCTGTCGGTGTTTGATTACTGGACTCGTAGGAAGAATAATTCCAACGGGGCTCAGGAAAGGCACCACCCAGATTCGCTCCAGTTGAAAGACCGGATTAACTTCCCGTCAAGTAGATTGCGATGATTTGGGAACCTTCATGCCAAAAAGCCGCTAGAGTAAACCTAGGATAGGTCAGCCTCTGATAAACCAAACGCGAAGGGAAGTCTCTTCATACTTTCCCATTTAAATTACTTGTCAATCTCAATGTAATGGAAAATATGAAGATATATGTGCGAATGCATATTTAAATTAGCATGTTATCCTGTTTTTAAACAGCTAACATCCGTTTTGCAGGATAAAATTCCTAAAACGGATACATCACATAGCATGTAACATTTATACATTCCCTAAGACTAAACTACGTAAGTCCTTTTGTAGGGAAGCAATTGATCCCGTTTCCCGTTCAAAGTCCAAAAGGGCATTAATCCCACAGTCAGACATGGATAAAAGTGCCCAACCTGATCCAACTTTTGTCTCTCGCGAAGAGTTTGAAAAATTAAGCTATCCAATGACAGAGTTGGTTGTTATGTTCAAAGAACTACACCAATCTATTCAGGGTCCACAAATACCCATCCACACAGAATCCTCTTCATATGGAGGAATCCAGCGCCAAATAATGCCTACTCAACCAGAGTCATCCACTCCAGGAGGCAGTCAGGGTATTGGTAATAAAATGGAAACCCAGATACCTAAACCTCATTCCAATAAAGAAATCACAAATCTCAGGGATGATTGAGAAACTGGGGATATAAGAAAGAAAGTCCAACAAATAGAGGAGACCATCCGGTCAATCAAAGGGACTGGAAATTATGGGAGTGTCACCTATTCAGATCTTTCTATATTCCCAGGGCTCGCTATCCTGCTAAATTCAAAGTCCCAGAGTTTGAAAAGTACAATGGGGAAGGCGATCCCTATATGCACCTGAAAGTGTACATTTTTGGCGAACTAGGATCTTATGCTGAAGATGAAAGCCTTAGAATGCAGCTTTTCCAAAAGAGTCTCACTGGAGAGGCTAAAGCCTGGTATGCCAGACTTGACAACGCCAAAATTCACAACTGGGAAGAATTGGCCCACGCCTTTCTAAATCAGTACAGTTTTCAGTCACAATGGCACCAGATCGATACCAAGTGACTAAACTCAAAAAGCAGAGTACTGAATCTTTCCGAGAATATGCCCAAAGGTGGAGACATCTAAAGTCATAAGTCATTCCATCAATGATGTAAGTCGAGATGGTAATGACGTTTATTGATATCCAAGAGGCTTCGTAATACGAGAGGATCCTAGCAGGTATATGAAAGTCGTTCTCAGAAATGATCAAACACGGCGAAATGGCAGAGATGGGCCTGAAAGCAGGCAAGATTAAAGACTTCACGGCTTTGGAAGCAGTCGCCAAGCATATACAGACTAGCAAGTATGCGGATCCCAAGGGTGTACCTGATAAAGGCAATGAAGATGTATCCCTTGTTGTACAGGGGCAAGTTAGGAGACCAACCTACAGTCCCCCCATTCAGAAAATACAAGATAATCTGCCATCTCAACAACAGGCTGCGTTCAACCAATACCCAGATAGGAAAAGAAAATTTGAAAGAATGGAAAATCGGGTGTTCACTCCACTAGGCGATTCCCTTGAACATGTGTTGGCGATATTAATGGATCATAAGAAAATTACCGAACTGGTTCCACCTCTAGAACCAGGGAGTAAAAGATATAATCCAAGCCAAAGATGTGCTTACCACTCAGGGTCTCCAGGACACGATACAGAAGATTGTTGGTCCTTAAAGCATAAAATTCAAAATCGATCGAAAGTGGCGTGATTGTGGTCCAACAAACCGATCAACAAAATGTCAACACCAACCTTCCATTGCAAAGATGATACGAAAGAAGTAAACATGATCGTCAGAAGCGTTGAAATATATCCAATTAAAAAGTTGCATACGAAGGATGAGGACTACCCCAAAGGCACGTAATAAATGTCCTAAAGTGGGGAAAACTGGAGGAAGGTATCATGGTAATGCAAAAATTAGAGACGATCCGAATCAAGTAAATATGCTAGCTAAGTCGATAAGTGCGCCAACATCGGGATACGAGGCATTTCTTCACTCAACTATCAGAAGGCCAAGAAAAGGGGGATGATAAAATTTCTAGCAGACCTCGCCAACGGAAAAATCGCTTGGGGGAATGCGAAATCTCAAAGAAAAAAGATCAAACAACCTCCACAAGAGTCCAAAAATTCACCCCTCTAAGAAAATCCAATAAGAAATGCTACACTTTTTGATAAGCGAAGGAAGGATTACTGAGTTGCTACCTCCTATAAATCCCAAGATAAAGAGCTATGATTCCACCAAGATATGTCTCTACCATTCTAACTCACTTGGACATATGACTGAGGAATGCTGGGCTTTGCGACATAAAATCCAGGATCTCATTGAAAATGGAGAGATGTAGATAGAAATTCCCATGACCAAAAAAGGCGAAAAGGCAATAAAAAGCTTAAGATGTCCACTCTAGACAAGCATTGCAAATGAGGTAAAGGCTATGAGCGATAATCTTGGCAGAACCCAAGATGGAATGATCCTAATGCAGAAAATGACAGAGGAAACAAGGGAATCCCCAAAGGAGATTCTTCCGCCAACCTCCAACATCCTGTGGTCCAAAGATGACAACCACAGTCCAGATCTTATAACCTTGGATGACGCGGAGGAAATACTGATCCTTTCCAAGGAAGAAAAAGCAAAAAAGAAAGTTCCTTGCAAGAAATGCGACAGCAGTTCGAGGGAGATTTCATGGTCGAATCCTCTCAAGCCCAGGAAAAGTGTGAATGAATAGATGAAGGAAAAGGTAGCGGTGTTATCGCGGAAACCAACCCATCAAATAATCAAGATTTCATACCTTTTTGCGATGGGTCCAGCTCAAGCATCCTTTAGGAATGTACTGAACCAGGAAGCGATCAAGTTATGGCCATAAGTGAAGACATTCAAAACCAAGAAGTAACCTCTGTCGCGAGCCTTGAAGTCAACACAACCTCTGACAACTGGACTATCAGTCCTCAACTAGCCAAAAAGATGTAGATCCAGGGGATAAAGTTGCGAGTTTCAGAAGATGTTGGGACGGTATCACTTCCTTTGCAGTATGATTTTTATTTTCTATGCATGTATAAATAAAAAAAAGAAAAAAAAAAGAAAAAAAAATAATCAAAAAAATCAAAAAATCAAAAATCAAGTCATTCAGGTTTCAGCTCATCAAGCCTGAACTACGAAAGACCGATCTCCCTCTTCAACGGGAGAGACGAGGGAAACCATTTATGGTGCGGTCAAACCAAACGAAAACCCAAAAACTCAAACAAACACTTCTCAAACCATTTATCTCGTCAAGTAGGAACTACGCAGACCTGATCTCCCACACTCATGGGAGTACGTAGGCAACCATCAGTGGTGCGGTCTGACCCTCAATAGAAACGTCCAAATCCAAGCGTCGATCCCAAGAACGACCCTCTAAGTCAGCGACCTATGTGGAGAAGACCCAACAACACTGCAATGTCATTCCATCAAATCTGGCACAAATCCCAGAAAGGAAGAAACAGCGATATGCCAAGACAACCAGCAGCGAGAACCTTCAAAGATTCGACACCTTTAATCACGAGTCTTCATCAAATCAAAAGAAAATCAAGACCGATTATAATAACAAGTCAGGAATAATGATTAAAGGCATCAAAACCTAGGTCCTACACTTTTTCACCATCTGGTACAGAGGAAAAAGTCTCTTGCGATCTTAGCATCTTATCAACCCATCTATCAAAACGACTATCCCAGACAACAAGCAAGGCTGGGGAAATTTCAAAATCGACGACAACCCGATATTGCGACCACTACAACAAGACTTAGGCAATCTCGGAAATATCAACAACTCAACACTGGGGCATTTATCAAACATCCTAAAGAGGAAAATGCCCCAGTCAAAAACCATCAGCATGGTCCATCATCATCAAAGCTTCCCTCACATCAGCTCATTAGCGATTTGGATATTATTCACTTGCGACTTCATCAACAAAGAGAGTTTCTCGTATGAATCCCTGACATCAGTATGCAAAAGGACTGGGGCATCTGTAAACACTCAAAATTTTCTTTTCCTGTTAGTAACTGTGCAGGAGGGCAAAAACATCTTTTTCACACTCTAGAGGTAATCCTGGAGGACCACAACATCAATTCCAACCTCAAAGATAACCCTGAGTACATTCAGAGTCAACAACATGACCATCTCAGAGATAACCCCGGGAAAAGCTTGCTATAAATGTGCGAAAATCGGAGATAACCCCGGGAGGGGAAAAATGGTCATTTTGCCAACTCAACTTCACTTCAAATCAAATACACTCATTTCAACTCAAATTAATTCAAAATTAGTCCCACAAGACTGATATCTTAACTTCAGAGCGAAAACTACGTGAAACAGCTCACCGGATTGCCTGACGAGAACCCGGGAATGCTATTTCGGTCATGGACCCATCTTCCTGGAATCAAAAAGGGCAAATCCCATGTCATTGCATAACTCTCGACAAAAGCAATCCGAAGATGGTCTTGTACACCTCGTTCGGATGCTCTCGGATTGAAGTTCTCGCAAGTTCGATAACATTACATCGCATTGCACGAGTGTGCACGATTTTGAGACGACGGACCATGAGGCCGGATGCACCACGACTACTGTAGTGTATTAGAGGCTGCCGCAAGTACACCTGCGATCATCAGTTCTATATATCTGGGGCTTAGTCTAGCCATTTTTAGGAGGGAAAAGGCGAGGAAGCCCTGTCCAATTAGCTTTATACACACCCTATATTGAGTGTTTGCTCTTTTTAAACACCTGTTAGCCCATATACAGTCATATATTTACCGGTGGGAGCTGAGTGTTTATCCATTTAGAGTCATAGAAGTCTGCATTGGCAGCCCACTATTAGCCTTCTTACACTCTATAAAGCCTCTCTCTTCATATTGACACACATTATTCTACGCATTGAGAGTCGTGTTGTGTGCATATGCCCGGACTTCGGTCCGTGGCTTTCATTTTTGTCTGTATATATATACTTATATATATGTATATATTTTTATATAGACTAACATTATCGAGTTATGCAACGATTGAGCCTAGACTTATGTCAGACTTTGTTTGATGAGGCTGGATTTTACATCCGGAGCGTTTAATTGCTTATATATATATATATATATATATATATATATAATTGTTATTAGACATATCTGATGAGCCTGGATTTTACATCCGGAGCGTTTATTGCTTATATATATGTATGTATATATATATATATATATATATATATATATATATATATATATATATATATATAATTATGGTCGGACATATCCGATGAGCCCTAATTTTATATCCGGTGCGTTTACTGCTTATATATATATATGTGTGTATATATATATATTTACATTTCTGTCAGGCCTGGAGTTTACTTCGTGGCCTTTTACAGCTTTATTTACATTTCGTCCCACCTGGAGTTTACTTCGTGGCGGTTGATCGTTTTTACAGCTTTATTTACATTTCGTCCCGCCTGAGTTTACTTCATGGCGGTTGATCGCTTTTACAGCTTTATTTACTTTTCTGATCCCTCATGGAGTTGCTTCGTGGTGGCTGATCATGCACACACACACACACACACACACACACACACATATATATATATATATATATATATATATATATACATATTAGTTTTCCGATCCCCCATGGAGTTGCTTCGTGGTGGTTGATCATGTCTCAGATATATATATTTCTGACTTTTTATATATATAACTGCCATCGCTTTTCATATAAATCTGCGGCATCATGTGAGCCTAGGAATCATGTGATCACAGATTCAAAGCATCTTGAATCTAGATTCTGGTTCCCATGATGGACATTTTCAAATTGTAAGTAACTTGTACATTATTTATGATGTTCGAATTTTCTTCGATGGTCATCATGCCCATGAGGAGTTCGACATCACAGATATTATTTTTCAAGATGCTTCAGATCTAAAAATAAAAGCAAACAAGTTTAACATTTAATAATAAAATGGAAGAATCAAAAGCCTCAATTACTATTGAGCATGTGGTTTGAAAAACCTCTTTTACAAAACTTCATTGCTATATCTGGTTAAAACTGAATTTTTCTATAAATTTAAACCCTTTGTATATAGGTGTGAATGAGGCATAGCACTACTTCCAAATAAATTGCACATTGACCCCCCCACACACACACACATTCACATTCATTTCTTGAAAAGTGGGGGTCATCGTGGCAACACGGATGTCAGGGGGTGCCTAACACCTTCCCTCCACATAATCAAGCCCCCGAACTCAAATGAATCTCGGTTTCACAGACCCGTTTAGCAGTGTCATAACACTGGGTCAATGTGCAAACCTTTTCGGTTGCGTTGGTGCAATCAGTTAAATACACCAACTAGCGACTCTTAAAGTAAAAAAGTCGACATTATACATGTCGGACCTTTTTCACTTGTTTTTTTAAACAAATCTCACATTAACATGAGAACACCAAAGAACAAGTAATGAAAAGGGACAAAATAAAAATCCCGACGTCGGCATGGACTCATAGGATACTTCCAGAGTTACCATAATAATTACTAGATGACTAAATTCATGTACATGAACCTAACTATTACATGTTTTAAGATATTGAAATACATTCATATAAATACATGTATCATATATTTAGACATTACAAATTTATGTACTTAATTAATTCATGAACATTCTAGAATTAATTAGTTTAGTTAACATAGTTCCTCTCCACTGTGGCTACAGAGGATTTGGGTGAGTAATTTGGGCGTCTTCCTCTCCACTCTTATCCATCTAAATGTAATTTGTGTCATTTATATAGTTCTTAGGCAAATTGTAGTTTCTCTTATGTTAGTACTTAAAAAACATCTTTAATTTGAAATGAAATGGAATTGTTACCTTTTGAAAATCATAATCTAGTGATTGGAATTTGTGGTTTTATTTATTTATTTAATGGTGTTGTTTGGGTGACTTGAGTTTAATTATGTGAAATTTTGTTGTTGAAGTGAATTACTTTCATCTTTCCTCCAGTTGCAATGATGTGTCCAATTATTTTCCAATAGCAGCGATGAATAGGCATGTATCTTGACAATTAAGTCTATCAGTCTCTTGTCTGCTTGACTATGGGCCCCAATTGATTGAGTAGTTTTGGAATGTGCAGTATAAACCACCTATTTAAGGTGATTGAGTAGCTTTAGCTTTGAGCTAGTAATTTTTATGTTTAGTTTGATACTTTGTCCCATTTTTGTGTATAGTGTATGCATGAACCATTCTGCACTATCTGGTTTGTTTTTTTGTTTTTTTTTTTCTGTTTTTTGTTGTGATACCGAACCATGTTTTCCTTTCTAGACATATTAAATTTTATCAAACTTCAAATTTTTCGGTGGCTCTCATTTCTTGTCAAAAAGTAAACTTTGAAATATATATATATAAAACTCATTCTACTCCTCCTAGTTAGCTAACTGCATATATATATATATATATATATATATATATATATATATATATATATATATATATATATATATATATATATATATAACATGTCAAAGTGTTGACATGTTATATGCATATCGTGCGTAAAAGTGAATGTATGCTTTATTACGGTTATGAGAATAAAGATGAGAGATTATGTGATATCTGTCGTATAAGTAGTATAAGTAGATACTTTGAAAATAGCAAGAAAAACGAAAAAAGATGTGTTTAGAAAGATTTTATATTATTTTTCTATTACACCGAGGCTTCAGCGGGTATTCATGTCAACACATATCGTCGAATACTACCTCCGTTCTTTAATACAGGTCGTTTTAGAAAAATATTTTTGTTCATAAATATAAGTCGTTTGAGAATTTCAAGTAAGCATTAATTAATTAGTTTCCAATATTACCCCAAGTAATAAATATAATTTTGGTTCTCTCACTATTTTTTGACCAATAAATAATACTCTCTTTTTTCAATACAAGGGCAATATAGACAATTGATAGTATATTTAATGTTTTACAATCATTTCCTTAATAGTTGTGCATAACTCTAAAACGACCTATATTAAGGAACGGAGGGAGTATATAAAGTGACACTCAACACGAGACATAATCGAAGGTCAACTGACGCACTCGGCAGATGAGTTTGAGTTAAAATATTTAGGATATAGTCAACTGACGCAGTCATATTGTTCTGCTCCAGTTTGATGAATTTCACCTCATTCATGTGACAAATAATTTCTAGAAAGTACTTGTCGTTGAACAATTCTTGAAACCTCTCCCAAGACATCTTAAGTGCGGATAGATGAGTACGTTTTACGGATTCCCACCAGTAATATGCCTCTCCGCGCAACATAATGGTGGCGAAGGGAACCTTTTGCTTTTCAGTGCATCCCAGACATCAAATATCTTGGTAATCTACTTAATCCATGCATCTGCCTTAAGTGACTCTGACTTTCCCAAAAACTTCGGCGGTCCCAACTCCTTGAAATGCTTAGCAGTGACCAGCCGTGAGTTGCCATTGTTTCCACCTGCATTTTGAACAGGAGTTTATCTCGTTTGATGTTGCATGAATTATAGAAAGCTCCTAAACATCCCATCAATCATCAACGGTCTCATGAGGATTATTGCCTTCCTGATGCACATTATCCTGGTTATTGATTGGCAATGTCTCAACGGTCTCATGTGCTCCATTGCTTATCTCAAAAATTTCAGATGCCATTCTTAAACATTGCCACAAAACAAAGGTTAATTAAAGAAATTCACATGTCACATATTAACCCTATATTCTGACCAACCAATAACAAATAAGCTTAGGTAGGACACACTAGCGAAGGATTTACTCGTCTCTCTCCTCTTAGTTCTAATCCCAGATCTCCACCAAAGATAATATCCCTAAGCTCTGATACCAACTGTGACGCCCCCAAAATAGGTCCACACAACCCATTCTGAGTCGCCAAATACATGGTACAGAAACCAAATACCAACTTCATTAATATAACTGTCGTGCAAAATACGACAATACATACGCTGAGAGTTTTAATACAAATATTGTCTTGTAGACAATATCCAAACTCAAATAAAGTCCTCATTATAATTATTGTTACACTATTTTACAAAATAATGAGGACTACTATAATAATCAACTTGGATAATTACTCCACTCCCCGACTAGTCCCAGCTACATTCTCGCCTCCTAAGAAGAACAATGGAATAAAAAAAAAGGGTGAGCTCAACTAGCCCAGTAAAGAATATTATGACTAAGATAATATAGAAAAAATTATCCTTAGCTCCTAACATGAAAAAAATCTGATAGAATACAATAGATAACAAGTTTTAGAATCAACAAACTGCAGCGAAAACAGTAATCCATTAGAAGAGTCAAGTAGAGCATGATATCTACTATCTTTTATAATTTAAAAGTCCATCATCAATATTTTATCCCTGTAACATCATTCAATAAATATTTTAAATCAACGAATTATCCATGCACTACGGGCCAAGGATATTCGTTAGTATCACCAGCGATCATGATCATGCCAAACACCTGTCCATCTATGCACTACGGGCCAAAGAAGACTTCCACCTTAAACTTTATCTGTAACATTAAAGGTTATGATTATACCAATACATAATGTCTGGTCATAATCATATCAATCAACAGTCCATCTTTGCACTACGGGCCAAAGATGACTTTTAACACAATATAAGTACGAGGATGATGACAATGATATAAAAATTCAATCAAGTGAGATAAAGGATAAATATTAGATATTTATAATTCAATTTATCTAGAGTTCAAAAATGTCCAAATTGTTAACATGATAACTATTTGTGAAGTAAAATTCAAAAATGATATCCATGTATCAAAAATAATTTGTACAAAAAAGAAAATTAAATTCTGTTGTGAATAGTACTCGTGAATATGACCGTATGAATAGTACCTTATGTATGAATAATGCCTATGAATAGTACCTATACATGAAAAGTTTAAAATTTAATAAGAAAATTCAGACCAATATTCCAATGAAATGATATTAGATGAAGCGCAAAACTTAAGGAATTTTTAACCATTTCAGGAATTATAGAAGCAATACTTACCATAATAAGTTTAAATTTAGGAATATGAAATGAAATAATATCCTTTACATAATATGGAGTATGAAAGAAAATAATATTTCTTACGAGTATTGCAATAAAATAATATTTTTTACCTTAGTAGAAACTAGATTTGACTGGAATATCGGATATTATTGTGAAAAATCTTGCACAAAAAGCTACACTCAAAATATCATTATACTCAAGAGAAATACTCATAATACTATAGAATAAGAATTTCTGATACTGAAGGTGTGTTTAGGAAGGAGGGTTACCCCCTATTTATAATGCAACGGAGGGAGAAAAGTTAAGCAGGTTTGCCTAACTATTCACCTTACTCATTTTTCTTCTTTCCAAGCCTAACATGTTTTGCAGGCATAAGCCACAAGAGAAAAGAAAGGGCACGGAAGTGGTTTTGGAAGAATTCAAAACCAAAATGATAACTTTCACTCCACTTTTATTCAAATGCTAAAAGTTATATATTATTATACTAATATTACCATTTAAATTATAAAAAAAATTATAATAATATAATAATATATTTGAATGAATATTTCATCGGAGAAGATAATTGCCAAACTTTTAACAAATATTTCATGCTAAATTCTTTCATTTATATCAAAATTGAACCAATATCCACCACATAATAATTATTCATAAATAATATTATAAGCTCACAATATTAACAACCAGATCATTCTTAGGAAAGAGGGGGCTTTTCGATAAGGATTTATCCTTATCGGCACGCAATTATATAACCTAACTCCTTTCCTCGACATAATTTTTTAGACATTGCCAATAATGCTAACTAATAATATAATAATTATGTCATGTCAATTATTAATTTAATAATATAAAATATTGTACAGATGATATTGTGACAATAATTGAATCAATAATATGAGATACTATACAATAATTACTGTGACAATTATTGAATGAAACTGAGTGACTTCTTACATAAGAATCAATAATCAGAGATACTGTGCAATACCGTGTGCTAATGTGCAACCACGCGTATTACTGTACTTTTATCACCGGGTATTTCAACAGTTAATAGTAAAAATTTTGCCATTATTTTTATAAAAAAGGTTATTTCTATCGCTTTCTATATCCAACAATTATTCCGTTCTATGGTCTACCAATGATTGCACCGTCGTACAAATATTCTCTGACAAAAAAAATATTCCCCGACCAAACAAATATTATATGATAACTTGCTTACTTTGTAAAATTTGTACATTTCACCTATAACTATAGTATTATATCAAATCAACACCTTATTATTCAAAACAATAATTGAAAAAATTAAATCTTTATTCATAAAAAGTTGGGATCTTACAGACGTGCCTAGTGGCGAAGCCACATAGAAATTTGTGGGGTCAATCGAGCCTTTATAATGTAAGGTAAATTTTAAAAATTATAAGTATTATATATAAATTGACCCCACTAAAATTTTATAATTTTTTTATTATACGGGGTCAAATTGAAAATTTATAACTTTGTCAATCAAATTTTAACCACATATGACTCATATCCTCTCAATATATATATATATATCTCTCTCTATAATATTTTAAACTAAATAATAATCTAATTTATATTATTTTTAAAAATAAATAATGAATTACTTACTTATGAACAGTTATGATTAAAAAAGTCTATTATGAGTCAATATAGTGTATATATATACCATATATTATTACTCATTATATTTTTATTGTAATATAGTATGTATATATATATATATATATACTCGAAAGTATAAAGTATTTTTGGGTTAAATAGGCTGGCCATTTCGAACCCCCACCAAATTATTTGTAATTCAGTAATAATTTCGACCACACTGACAAAAGTTTCTGGCTTCGCCACTGCACGCGTCATCGAGAATGATCATTCTATTTAAAAATTTTAAATTACTTATTGCCGACAGAAACACTTACACTTTGTTTCTGAGTTTTGAACGAAAAAGAAAAGAATAGAAAACTTAAATTAGAACAGAAAAGAAAAGAATATAAAACTTAAAGTTTTCCTTTGTGTTGTTTCTAAGTTTTTAATAGAAAAAAATAGAAAATTTCAAAATTTTATTTTCTTGCGTTTGAGTTCCAATGAAAAGAAAAAAATAATATCACATTTACAAATTTATCCTTTTATAATGAGAAATTCTGATTGATAACAAACCTAAATGAATCAAAAGTATATCATGTTTAATCAAAGTTAAAGGTGCATTAAAATAGCCTAATCGTCAACTAGTTAAGCCATATCTTCGCCTTATACAACGCAGTTGCGTCATTTACATGACCCAAACCACAATTTCCATGCATCAGAGCTTACCCTATCTTGTAATTTAACTCAGAATGGACAACTTCTCTATCTACTGCATTAATTATTTCATTTTTCATAACATATAAGCAACCCAGATGTAACTTGTACTCATCATCTCATTGGTCGTTGCCAGTTAACTTCCTATGAGTACAATAATTTCTCAATTTATCCCTAGTCACTCACTGCATTCTCAATATTCTTATATTCATTTTTCTTGTAAAGCATTTTTTCCATCGCAATTGTTTTGTTAATCAAGTTGGGATTATGATTTGATGTAACATTTTGGTAAACTCCTCTATATCCTTAATTTGGCTCTTAATTTATTCAACGATACTTTCCAAAGCTTCCCTCCATTAAGAATGGTAGATCAAGGATACAGAAAAGATAATTATCTTGTTATTCAAAGTTTGTGACTGCAATCCTTCAGTTCGACCAAACTAGGGATAAAAAGCAAGCAATAGCTGTCATCACAATTAATCCATATTTAAACAACATATCAATTGATTTCAGACATGAATAGTACGCAGCTGTCTGAAAACTCGTTTGCGACAACAAAGAAGTCTTTCGCTCCAAGATGTCTCTTTCTCTTTATCAACTTAGGTTTAGTAGATAAAAATAAATTTGGGACATGAGTTGTAATTTAAAATTTCTTATATTGAAAGTTGAGGATAATATGAGAATTATAAATATATTACTTATTTCAATTTCTTTTCCGTCCAAATCAAGCTAATTTTGGACGAAAAACTTTGGCAAAAAAAGTGACCAAGTTTTCTATCCATTTCTTTTCTTTTTCGTTTATTAAAAAACTCAAAAACATAGGAATCTGAAAGAAAACTTAATTTTTTCATCAATTTCTTTTCTTTTCTGTCCATTTTAAAACTCAGAAACAGAGTGTTAATGGTGATGAACAATCCATCGCCTATGAATTTTTGATTTATTATTAAACGAGTCTTAGGTGACGGACATTCTGTCGCTTCTGTCGTCGCCAATGACTCATTCTCGATGGACATGTCGTCGACAATGTAATCGTCGCGAATGACCTCAACACCGATGACGCTCGATGGGAGCACGGGGCGACAACATCTGGGGCGATGGACATTGTCGTAGCGACTGAGGTCATAGCTAGGCGACAGACAATGTGTCATTCCCGACGGAAGAGTCGGTCGGCTATGACCAGTTTTTTTGTAGTGGAACTAGAATTTAATTGTTAGTAAAACACTTTTTAAAGTCTATTGATTTTATTTTATTAACTACTATTAAAATATTTTTAGACCTTGAATTTAACTTAAACCAAAACACTATTTAAAATCATAAAATTTTTTAGAGTAACTTATTATTTTATTATAATTTTATTTTTTTATAAAAGTTCTTTACTAATATTGATTTTTATGTAAAAATAAAATTGTAACTAATATTATAAAATATATGTTGTAAATCAAAATTGGGTATATCACATTAGCATGTCATATAATATTTTTGAATGAAGGGTTAGAATTAATATAATGACGACTTTGATCTTTACCTTTTAATTGGGAGACCAAAACTATATTCTAAAATCTATACTACCTTTTGAATACACCTGCAAACAAAATGAACCGTTCGCAAACCAGTTTGGTTCGGTTCGAGTTCGAGTTCGATGTCTTGTCGAGTCGAATTTGCATATGATTTCATGTTCGATTGCTCGATCAAACATGTTCGCGAACCATGTGATTCAGTTCGTCTATGTTCGCGAACACTTCGGTTCAAGAAATTCGAGAGCCGAACATGGGTTCGAGTGGTTCAATTTTTTACATGTGAAATTTATTAACCGACTTGGAAGTTGAAAATATAATCAGCCAATGTGGTTCGTCAAAATGTTTGCGAACTTGATCACGTTCACGAATGAGCAATTGCGAACGAGCATGTGTTCGTGAACGTTCGTGAACTGTTTATGTTCGCGAACTTAATCAGTTCGACTGTGTTCACAAACTGTTTGCGAATAGTTAACTATCGAACTCGCACATGGATATTATTTCGATCATGTTACTCGAACATGTTAGAGTTCGACTAACAGTGTTTGAGTTCGGTTCGAGTTCGACAAATTTTGAGTCGGTTCGGTTCGATTCATTTGCAGACCTACTTTTGAACATGAACCCTATATTTACATATATAATATGACAAAACATAATTTTTTGGTCTTCGCTTTTGGTATATTCTTATAATTTAACTGTTACTAAAATACTTTTTGTAAGACCCCAACTTTTATGAATAAAGATTAATTTTCTCTAAATATTATTTTGAATAATAAGGTGTGGATTTGTTATAATGTTATAGTTGTGGGTAATATTTACAAATTTTACAAAGTAAGCAAGTTGTCATAAAGTATTCGTTTGGTTGGGGAATATTCATTTTATCAGGGAATATTCGTAGGACAACACAATCATTGGTGGACCCCACAACAGATTACTATCGGACTTAGAAAACGACAGAAATAACTTTTTATAAAAATAACGGCAAAAGTTTTACCGTTAACTGTTGAAATATCCGGTGACAAAAGTATAGTAATACGCGTGATTGCACAGTAGCACACGGTATTGTACATTATCTTTGATTATTGATGCTTACATGAGAAGTCACTCAGTTATACTCAATTATTGCCACATTAGTTGATGCATAGTATCTCATATTATTGATTCAATTATTGTCACAGTATCGTCTGCATAATATTTTATATTATTATATCAATAATTGAGACGATAAAGTTATTTATATTATTATTTGCATTATTGACGATGTCTAGAAAGTTCTGTAGAGGAAAGAGGTTTGGTCACCTAATTGCGCGCCAATAAGGAGAAGTCCTTATCGGAAAACCCCCTCTTTCCTGGGAATGATCTGGTTGTTAATATTGTGAATTATAATATTAATGATGAATAAATGTTATTAAAAATGTGTTTAGTGAAGCCAAGTGAATTGAGATAAATAGAGGGGGTTTTTTATAAAGTATTTGTTATAAATTTGGCTTATTACATGGACCCCCACTTACGCATTTTTTTAAAATCGTCGATAGAAAGTTATCTCACACAGTGCAGTGCAGGAATCATGGGCGCTCAACCGGCGAAAAACTTTTGAAAATTTTGATTTTACTATGCTGCACTATGCAGTACTATGCAAATATTATGCAATAAAATATAATATATTCTAATTTATATAAAAAACAAAACTTATAATATATATATATATATATATATATATATATATCTTCACACAAGGAACACAAACATTACACACACACACACTTATATATATCTATTGTGTCGTGTGTGTGAATATATATATATATATATATATATATATATATTATAAGTTTTGTTTTTTTATATAAATTAGAATATATTATATTTTATTGCATAGTATTTGAATTGCATAGTGCAACATAGTAAAATCAAAATTTTCAAAAGTTTTCTCGCCATTATTGAGCGCCTATGATTCTCGTGACCGTAGGCGTCCGTGATTTTATTTTTTAAATAGTATTCTGCCATTCTTCTATAAATAGGATGCTTAGTTTAGAAATGAAAATCACACCAGAATCAGAGAATTCTTTTTCTATAATATTGAGCGTATTTCTTTAGAGTATAAAGAAGTTTTGAGTATAGAAAATAGCTGATAAGTAGTTTTTATACCTACTTATCCAGTATCTGTTACTTGGATTAGTTGCTTAATCTCATGTTTCTTAGTTACTTTTCAGGCATTTTGTGTTCGTTTTGTAGATTATATGCTTGGGAGCTGTGATTGCAAAGAATTGGTATAAAATCGTAAAGAAAAGCAATACAGACATTGTTTGGGCTTTCATGTTTATTTCATGTTCTTGGCTTGGAAGTTGGATTATATTGTAGAGCTTCTTCTTAGCTTTTCGGAACATCTTGAATCATCCCAATCGGAGTTCGAATGCGAGAGTTATGGCTTTTTATCAACAAAGACCAAAGCTAAGAGTTCTCGTGCTTGCAATTTACACAACATCTACTTCAAGCTCGATTTAGATCTTGTTAGGCTGAAATTCTCAATTCTTAAAGAATGGAAGTTGTAGAGCTAAATCGATTTGATAGGTGGAAGGCCTCGTAACTCTTCCCGAATCAAAGGTTATGGCCGCTTTTACCAGAGGACATCAGATCAAAAATTTCAGAAGGACCCCAAGGCGGGCTCTTTTATATTATTAACCTTCGCCAGTAAGGTAGGTACAAGTTCAAGAATCGTTGTCATAACAAATGTAAATGGCTTTTTTATGAAGGAAACCTTCGCTGTATGGGTATGGGCCAGAACACGTTTTTCATGCGTTTTTGGTCGAATTTTGATACCTTTTTGACTCCAAATTGGATTGGATTTGTTCCTAAGCTAAAAATTAGACTTGTAACCTATAAATACATGATGAGAGGCATAAAAGAGAGTAGATTAGATTAGAAGGAGGATTTTATTAGATTAAATTAGAGTAGAATAGGAGAAAACACTAGTTCTTATGAGATTTGGAGATTGAAGCACTTGGAAGCCATTGGAGATCAAGATCAAGAGCGAGACGGAGGACGAATTTGTTGACAACAGATTCACTTCTTTTCCTTAATCTTATTCTTATCTTTTAATGTGTATTCAAGTTTGGATTCTTAGTTTTAATTCAATGAACTAATTCTTTGTTTGAGATTACAATGGATCTTATTGTGTAGTTTATTTTAATATGATTTGCGATCAATTATTATATTCTATTGTGAGGATTGTCTATTATGATTTGGACTTAATTATTTGATTGGTCATCAATTACCGTGATAATCTATATGAACTCGAGAGATGAAGTTTAGATTTAGATTTGATCATGATAGCATGTGTTTGTGATTTCTGCATAGATGGAATTCATGATTCGTGTTTAGGATAGAGATATGTCTTAACGCCATATATAATCTTATAAAGAACTTGTGCTTTAAATCCTTTTTAATTGTAATTCACATAGAGATATAGTGGATTATTTAATTAAGGTGTCTTGCTTAATTCTATCATCTGTGGATTTAAGTGAGTATGGGTATTATGCATCGAGAGGTAGTTTTATCTGCTTTAGTGTTCTTGATTAACAATTCAGAATAGAGAATAATTGATGAGAAGTGTGTTAACTTAAATGAAGCAATAAGTGAAGTTGTGATCTTAAATCTCCGTAATCTTAATTTAACTAGTGAAATTTAATAGTAGTTTAAATATATAACTTGAAATTCATTCGTTTAAATAAGATTGAGTTGGTTACGGGTTAGTACTTGGTGATTTTTATTAAATAATTCCTCGTGGGAACGATACTCTACTTTCACTTTATTACTTGTTGACCACGTATACTTGCGTGTTATGCGTAGTTAGATTTTACCCAACAAGTTTTTGGCGCCGTTGCTGGGGAATTAGTTAATATATCTTTGCCAATATTAGCTTCAATCAAATTAGTATAAATTAAAAAAAAAAATCTTTATTTTATTTTATTTTATTATCTTCTTATTTTTCTCTCGTTTCAGGTACTATGGCTGGATGCAATTATCAAAGGCCATATTCGAATATGACTCCACCAAGGGACACATAAATTGATGGACTTAATGCATTTTCTGCATTATCGACGCAGCTTGAGACACTTTCGAGGATGTTGGATGTAGTTGCAGCCCAACGTAATCGAAGGATAGCGATTACATGCAATTATCAGGCCGGGCAATCTCCGAGTAATCAATGCACCATCGCCTTGGCTCAGACAAGATGGTGGTAACTACCTCAACCAGTATGCATATGATAATTATCATCAAGTTTGGGGGTATCACCCGGATTCTTCATGGAGCTACAACTATCATGACCAATACTACGCTCCAAATCCAACATACACACCGGAATTCTCATATCCACATCCATTGCCACAAGAAGAAAAGTCAAATTTTGAGGAATTATTGTCAAAGCTCATAGCAAACCAAGAGGAAAGGATGATGAGTCAAGAAATATCGAGCCATAATTTTTCAGAACCAAATGGAACAACTCATCATTACTTCAACCCATGGTCCTCAATACATGAATTCCCAAACTGAGACAGATAATTCAAGGTTGGAGGAATTGTTGTCCAAGTTCGTAGCATCAAATGAGGAGAGGAGGATTAATCAAGAGCGGTTAATTCAGAAGATATCAATTCAAAATCTGCAGAACTAGATGGATCAAATGCTCAAAGCCTTGAACAACTGTCCTCAAAACAATTGTTGTTATGAAGAGAATTCTGAGATTGCTGAAGTGCCCGAGCCAAATCTACAACTGGATGAGCCACGAGATGTTAAAAAAGAGGAGACAAGTGGGGACAATGAAAAAAAGGTCGGTGAAGAACTAACTGTGAGCACCAACGAGAATGAGCCGATGTTATTAGTGCCCCAAGTTCCTTCTCCACCAAAGTTCAAGAATCCGGTTAGATTTGTAAAACTATGCCCGCTAGGTAGTCATGTCGTCGGCAATGCTCCTTGTGACGTAAAAGTGAGTACAACTTCGAAGCCATGGTGCAATGAGCTAGAGAAGATAGAAGAAGAGATTGTTGTGTCTGACAAGCTTCAATGCCCCAATGTGATCACAGACATAATGGAGAAAACACCTAGATGTTGGACGTACTTGAATGTGATCTTATCTAAAAAAAGCATGTTACGTGACTTTGATGCATTCGCTATCACAAATGGGAACCTACCAAAAGCTATATTATTTTTGATGGATGGAGGGTTCCACAATTATCGAAGATGAATTGGATAGCGTTGACCAGACAAAGTCAGCCTAAAAGACTGTGAATCAAGCGCTAATTGGGAGGCAACCCAGGACTTATTTTTTTTATATTTATATGCTTTCCTAGTTTATTTAGTAGATAGGAATCACGTTATATTCCAAAGTGCTATTTTAATCCATGTTGTCTCTCTTAATTGCAGGTATTGGAGGTTCAATGGACAGGCAAAAGATTATGAAAAGGTTATTCAAGTCCAATTCAAGTGTGGTGCCCAATTTATTCCATGTGCCTAATCTATTCTCCAAACTTAGCGGACAAGGAGGAGGATTGCTATATTTTCAGGGAAGTCCTCTGCTTTACTTTTTTCTCTTTCAACCATTGAGGACAATGTTTAGTTTAAGTTTGGGGGAATTTTAGTGTCGTATTGCATATAGTTAATTATTTACATTGTAGTTCATATAGTTACATTTAGTTTTTGCATTTAGTTTTTTAAAATAAAAAAATTGAAAATTGAAAATTTTCAAAAATAGTAGTTAGTTTAATATATTTATATAGCATTTAGTACATCTTGCATGAGTCCAGCTGTTTGATATTTACAGTTTATTTTGGCTAATGATGAGATTGGAATTGGGTAGACAAGTATAGTACTAAATATTAGAGCTTTGATGTGATTTCTTGTTATGAATTGAATCTTTTTCTGTTTGAAACTGGTATAATAAGGATAGCACAGTAAAAACAACTTGTTGATTGATTGAGTTTAAATTGATACATAATGGGACTCTAAAGGATAATGCTAGTTTGAATGAAAGAATGATAAGAATAAGTAGTTATGGTTAAGGTTAGACAAGAACCTAAGTTTGGGGGAATATTTGGGGTATATAAGCTATATAAAAAAAGAAAAAAGAAAAAAAAAGTATGAATAAACACTGTGGCGTTCTTGTCTAGTTTTGTGGCCTTTGTTACTTGAGTAAGTAAGCCCGAGGGGATTGTCTTTACACCTAGCGCCCTAAAGTCTCAATGGTATTGGAGTCGTTGGTCAAAAGCTCGTTAAAGTAGCATTAAAAAACCTAAGGGAATAAGACATTGCATATCTATGTGTATATAAACAAAAAAATATGAATAAAACGGGAAATAAGAGCAAAAAGCCCCCGTAGATGAAAAATAAAGCATAAATATCCCATGTTGACCCTCAATATTGGTAATTGTTTGATTTTAGTTGTATCTAGCTTGTTTTTGGATTTTTTGAGTTTACACTGTATGATGCCTTCGAAGAGACTTGTTATGTGTTAAATTTAATTTTATATCAGTTAACATTGTTGTGGAGCACACACGCACTATATTAGTGGTAACAATCTAAGATTTGATGATTGATTGGAAAATTACTGATGAGTTTTGATATGATGTATTATCATATTTACTTGATTTCTCTAAGGCCGGTTGAATAGACTTGTTTCTGTCATTACTGTTGGATTCGTAAGAATGTAGATTAGTTGCATTGCATAGCATTGTTGTTTTGTGATTTTGCTTGAGGACAAGCACAAGTTTAAGTTTGGGGGTATTTGATAAGTAGTTTTTATACCTACTTATCCAGTATCTGTTACTTGGATTAGTTGTTTAATCTCATGTTTCTTAGTTACTTTTCATACATTTTGTGTTCGTTTTGTAGATTATATGCTTGGGAGCTGTGATTGCAAAGAATTGGTATAAAATCGTAAAGAAAAGCAATACAGACATTGTTTGGGCTTTCATGTTTATTTCATGTTCTTGGCTTGGAAGTTGGATTATATTGTAGAGCTTCTTCTTAGCTTTTCGGAACATCTTGAATCATCCCAATCGGAGTTCGAATGCGAGAGTTATGGCTTTTTTATCAACAAAGATCAAAGCTAAGAGTTCTCGTGCTTGCAATTTACACAACATCTACTTCAAGCTCGATTTAGATCTTGTTCCGGCCAGAATTTCTCAATTCTCAAAGAATGGAAGTTGTAGAGCTCGTCGATTTGATAGGTGGAAGGCCTCGTAACTCTTCCCGAATCAAAGGTTATGGCCGTTTTACCAGAGGACATCAGATCAAAAATTTTCAGAAGGACTTCCCCAAGGCGGGCTCTTTATATTATTAACCTTCGCCTGTATGAGGTACAAGTTTAAATCAAATGTCATAGCCACGGGCGGGCTTTTTTAGAAGGAAACCTTCGCCAGGTATGGGTATGGGCCAGAACACGTTTTTCATGCGTTTTTGGTCAAATTTTGATACCTTTTTGACTCCAAATTGGATTGGATTTGTTCCTAAGCTAAAAATTAGACTTGTAACCTATAAATACATGATGAGAGGCATAAAAGAGAGTAGATTAGATTAGAAAGAGGATTTTATTAGATTAAATTAGAGTAGAATAGGAGAAAACACTAGTTCTTATGAGATTTGGAGATCAAGCACTTGGAAGCCATTGGAGATCAAGATCAAGAAGCGAGACGGAGGACGAATTTGTTGACAACAGATTCACTTCTTTTCCTTAATCTTATTCTTATCTTTTAATGTGTATTCAAGTTTGGATTCTTAGTTTTAATTCAATGAACTAATACTTTGTTTGAGATTACAATGGATCTTATTGTGTAGTTTATTTTAATATGATTTGCGATCAATTATTATATTCTATTGTGAGGATTGTCTATTATGATTTGGACTTAATTATTTGATTGGTCATCAATTACCGTGATAATCTATATGAACTCGAGAGATGAAGTTTAGATTTAGATTTGATCATGATAGCATGTGTTTGTGATTTCTGCATAGATGGAATTCATGATTCGTGTTTAGGATAGAGATATGTCTTAACGCCATATGTAATCTTATAAAGAACTTGTGCTTTAAATCCTTTTTAATTGTAATTCACATAGAGATATAACGGATAGTTAATTAGGGTGTCTTGTTTAATTCTACTATCTGTGGATTTAAGTGAGTATGGGTATTATGCATCAAGAGGTGGTTTTATCTACTTTAGTGTTCTTGATTAACAATTCGGAATAAAGAATAATTGATGAGAAGTGTGTTAACTTAAATGAAGCAATAAGTGAAGTTGTGATCTTAAATCTCCGTAATCTTAATTTAACTAGTGGAATTTAATAGTAGTTGAATTATATAATTTGAAATTCATTCGTTTAAATAAGATTGAGTTGGTTACAGGTTAGTACTTGGTGATTTTTATTAAATAATTCCTCATGGGAACGATACTCTACTTTCACTTTATTACTTGTTGACCACGTATACTTGTGTGTTGTGTGTAATTAGATTTTACCCAACAATAGCATAAGTTTTCTTCAAGAATATCCCCGTTATACCAGTCAGAAGTACTCTCCTTTTAAGGTAACGAATATATTTTTTTTTCAATATTCGTAAGAAATAATATTTTCTTCCATACTCTGTAGTATGTAAGTAATATTATTTTGTTTCATATTCCTAATTCTACACTTTGTTGATAAGTATTGCTTTTATACTCCTTGAAATTAGTAGAATATCCTTAAAATTTGCGCTTCATCTAGTATCGTTTCACAAGAATATTTTTCTGAACATTCTTGTTAAATTTTAATCTTTTCATGTTGAGGTACTATCCACGGGATAATATTCACGGGGTACGATTCACTCGGGTACTATTCACCCGGGGTACTATTCACGACAAAAATTAATTTCTTTTCTGTCCAAATTATTTTTGATACATGAATATTATTCTTGATTTTTACTCTACAAAGCAGTTATCATGTTGACAATTTGGACATTTTTAAACTCTGGATAAATTAAAAATCTTTAATATTTATCCTTGATTTTGTTTGATTGATGCTTATATCATTGTCATCATCCTCATGCTTATATTGTGATGAAAGTCATCTTTGGCCCGTAGTGCATAGATGAACTGTTGATTGGTATAATTATGACTAAGAATTATGTATCGGTATAATCATGACCTGTAGTGTTACAAATGATGTGGTAAAAGTCCTCATTGGCCCGTAGTGTATTGATGAACAGTTGTTGGCATGATCATGACAATTGATGATAATAACGAATATCCTTGGCCCGTAGTGCATGTATAATTCGTGGATGTAATACTAATGAATATCCTCGGCCCATAGTGCATAGATAATTCAGTGATGTGTGGATTATTTATTGAGCTATGTTACAGCGATAAAATATTGATGATGAACTTTTAAATCATAGAAGATAGTAGATATCATGCTCTACTTGACTCTTCTAATGGATTGTTTGTTCCGCTGCAGTTAAACTTGTTGTCTATTGTATTCTATCAGTTTAACACTGTTGAAGGCTAACGATAATTTATTCTGCATTATCTTAGTCATAATATTCTTTACTGGACTAGTTGAGCTCACCCTTTTCTCTCATTATTCTCTTCAGAAAATGAAAATATAGCTGGGATAAGTCGGGGAATGGAGTGATGGTTCAAGATAGTGGCTATAGTAGTCCTCACTATTCAATGAAATAGTGTGATAATAAATGTAATGAGGACTCCATTTGAGTTTGGATATTGTCTACGAGACAATATTCGTGTTAAAACTCTCAGCTACGTTTTTGTAGTATTGTATAAATGAAGTTGTATTTAAATTATGTACTATGTATTTGGCGACTCATAATGGGTTGTGTATACCCAATTTGGGGGCGTCACACTTTTTAAAGTTTCCCTAATTTTATTTTATTTATTTTAAATAGAACTAGAATTTATCTAAATTTAAAATATTTTTTAATGTGCAGAGAAAAAAAGAGAAAAGAAATGAGGAAAACTATTTTTTTTAAGGCTTCTACTCAACTTTGAGTTCTATAAATTAAAAAATATAAGAAAACTTATGTATCATGAATAAAAAATAATTACTATTAAAAATGATATTATATATATTATAAAATATATTAATGATTAATGTTATCATTTATATTTCATATAAGAGATTTTTAGTTAATTAATATTATAAAATCAATTCTAAATTTTATATTAGTGATTAAAATTTAGTTAATTAATTTTAAAACTAAAAATCATAATGATAACTCATTGTTTTGCTATAATTCTATTTCTAATTAACTATATATTCAAAATATACAAAAAATATTATAAATAAATAGTAATTAGTATTAAAAAAACTAAATATGTATATCAAATCAAATTAATACATGATTAAACTGTAGTTTTCAATTTTATCATAATAGTAACTTAGTATTCTATAACAATTTTATTTCTATTTCATTTTTTCAAGCAAAGTTTATAGTTATTCTAATAGCAATAGTAAGATAATTAGTAAAATTTTAAAAATTATTTTATAATCATTATATATATAATGAAAAGGAAATTAAAAACTATGTTATTTGAATAATAAATTTTCCCTTCGCACGGGACACTTAGCTAGTGGAATAAGAAGACCAAATGTGATATCTAGTGATAAAGGTGTATGACCCCAATTTTTATGAATAAAGATTTATTTTCTTTAAATATCATTTTGAGTAATATGGTGTGAATTTGATTAATGTTATAGTTGTGGGTAATATTTAAAAATTTTGTAAAGTAAGCAAGTTGTTATAAAATATTCGTTTAGTCGGGGAATATTCATTTTATCAGGGAATATTCGTACGATGGCACAATCATTGGTGGACCCCCATTAACGGAATTCATCGCATCGGAGTTAGAAAAAGCAGCGTAAATAACTTTTTATAAAAATAATGGCAAAACTTTTACCATTAATCGTTGAAATACCCTTGATAAAGTACGATGAATACGGCGTGGTTGCATAGTAAAATACCAGATTGTACAATATTTTGATTATTGATGCTTACGTTAGAAGTCACTCGCTTATATTCAATAATTGTCACAAGAATTGTCGCATAGTATCTCACATTATTGATTCAATTATTGTCACAGTATCATCTACACAATATTTTATATTATTAAATCAATAATTGAGACGACAAAATTATTCATATTATTATTTGCATTTTTGACGATGTCTAGAAAGTTCTGTCGAGAAAAGGGATTTGGTCACCTAATTGCGTACCAATAAGGAGAAGTCCTTATCGAAAAGCCTCCTCTTTCCTGAGAATAATTTGGTTGTTAATATTGCGAGTTATAATATTAATGATGAATAAATGTTATTAAAAATGTGTTTTGTTAAGCCAAGTGAATTGAGATAAATAAAGGGGTAAATTTGGTTTATTAAACGGACCCCCACTTACTCATTTTTCAAAATCATCGGTAGTAAGTTATCTCAGTTTTGTTTTATTACTTGTATATATATTTTATATATATATATATATATATATATATATATATATATATATATATATATATATTATGTGCATTAGTGTGTGTGTGTGTGTGTGTGTGAGGGTGTGTGTGTGTGGTGTTATATATATATTTATATTATATAAGTTTTGTTTTTTATATAAAATAGAATATATTTTATTTTATTTTATATAGTACTGCATAAGTGCATAGTGTTTGCATAGTGTTGCATAGTGCAGCATAGTAAAATCAAAAAAAATTCAAAATTCGTCCGTGAAAATCGTTCGTGGATCCTTTACTGTGCACCCGTGATTTTCTAATTCAAATAGTATCATGCCATTCTCCTATAAATAGGATGTCTAGTTTAGAAATGAAAATCACACCAGAATCAGAGAATTTTTCTTCTATAATATTGAGTGTATTTGTAACGACCCCAAATTTCATACAATTCAACTATCGACTTCGGTCGTTAATAATACATCTAACTTCTAAATTTTTACATCATTATTCGATGTTACACTTAATAAAATACGGAATAATTTAAAATTTTCTATCTTCTTACTTTAATTCCCCGGATTAAAATCTTTATCATCTACATGTCTTTAAATTAATTTTATTTTATGATTCGCTTCATCACTGTTACTATATTAAATTTTATATTTCAATCCGATAACTTTTACATATCAGATAACTCAAACTTGACAGATTATCATTACATAATCATTGTAACTTATCAAGTACATTTCTCAAAACCTTTATCTTTACCTACCTTTAAACCATACTTAGCTTATTACTCATTTTATCAGAGTTAATAAATAAAACTTACATCCAGGTTCAATACCCTTTCATACAACAAACAAAACTTAAACTTTATAACTCAACATCTATTATACATTATACATTATTCGAAACCTTAAACATGGTTCAAATAATAATAACTCAGCCAAAGTGTATAAATCTTCAAGTATCACATCTGATTCATGTCTTTCAAGTAGCACATAACTTTACCTTGAATCTTTAACCTCCAAAAGTGGTTATTTGCAAGGTTGACCTCGAAAGCCCAACAAATCTAACAGTTTTCATGCATCATGTAGCATATAATAACATGCTTATCATAGATCTCATAAACATTGGACTAACATAATATACATGTTATAGTTCATATAACAAGTATAAGGATTGAGTTCCTTACTCAATCAACATTCATTACTCAATCAACGTAGTCATAAATTGACTTTAATGTTTCATACTTTCAACATATATATAACACATCATGATATTTGCAATAAAGATTTAAAATAACTCATCATCAAGTTCAAATAGCAAATAGGAACTGAAAGACTTGCCTTGATCGTTGTTTACCAATAACAGTTTAATAGCTTACAGTTATCAGCACTTCACGTGCCCTACACAATTATATAATCATACGCATCAACTATTAGTCACATAGAAACGCATAGTAGTTGTAATGTAAACTTTACTCTGCATCCCATAACCCTTCTTATCAATCAATTCACAATGTTCAATTTGATTGTGTTAACTTTCGACTTATATCTCACTATATTTCATACTCGAAGTTAATTCAAGTGTTCAAGTCTTGATAGGAATCATTATTGGTTTATATTAAACCCATTTCATATCTTATAATATTCATTTCATTTGACTTAAAACACTTTTTACGTTCATTAACATCTGTTACGGTGTTTCGACGTTCATTCGTCACATGCCCGATTTGTCTCTCATGTGTATGTTTAGTATGCTTATACAACGTATCTAATACATCATTTATTAATGTTAAGCATCATTATATTTACTAACTTTCATTTTTTATAACTTAGAACAACATCTTTTATCGTCAGAAGCACTACACTTGTATACGTGCATGCCCGACGCCCTCCGATTGTCCCCGAAAACACAATAGTCCTAAAGATGACCATTTTGAGACCTTTTCTTGACCTCCAATTGAAAACCTTAAAGAATAAAATTTTTAGTTCTATTCTTCCTTGTTCCGGATCATCTTAAATTTCCTCAATCGGAGTTCGTATAAAAAAGTTGTGCCTATTTTACTAAAATAGGTCAAAATAGTCACACCTGACACACTTTGGGCGCAACTGCGCCCAATTAAGCCTTGGACATAGCGAAGCTGCGCCCTAGAGGGCAGCTGAACCCCAAATGACTTAGGGCACATCGCAGCTACGGCCGTTAGCAGAAACGGGACTCTGAAGTTCACTATTCTCGCGATTTTTGAATATTTTCTCCTTCTAATATTCATAACGTGAGTTATACACATCCAAATTAGTCCATTTTCGATTCTATGGATTCGTATTTCATAGAACTACAACATACTAGATTTATGATAATTTACAAAAATACTAACTAGCCTAAATCTTGACCCAAAACTCATGTTCATACTAAACTTTTATGTTTTAACATGTTTAGCGAATTCATTCACTACGAATTCGTTTATTAACCAAATTGATTCATTCAACTTGCGTTCTTTTTGTTTCTTCTCGTATTAATATATTCAAGGCTCAATTTACAGATTAGTTCACAAACTAACTACCCATTTTTGTACTTTCACAAGCCATATATATAACCACATGCACTGTAAACTATTTTCGTCCTTTTGAACGTAATTAGCACACTAATTCCTTGTCTAGATACTAAATCTAACATCACAAACTTAATAATAAACACAATAAATCAGTTTGTATAACAACAATTCATCAACAATTACAGAAACTTTTAAAACTCATGAACATGAACTCTTTTTATAAACGTAAAACTCAAGATTGAGATGTTATACATTCAATTGCTTGGAGATAATCCTTGATAAAAGATGAAGATTTTCTTTGAAATCACAAAAATCTTTCTCTCTTTTCTCAAGCTCTCTCTCTCTCTCTCAAGCTCTCTCTATAAACTCTCCCTTCTCTCTTTGGCCAAACCTTTTACGTAACATCAAACCAACGCTCCAAAACCCAAACGTCTAAAAATCAACGTTTTAATAATTATAATAATGATATATCAGTTATAAAAATTTAATATATTTTTTTATATATTTTTTTTATTATTTAAAAATCAAATTCAAATTCAAAAGCCATAAGGCTTTGTTTGGGAAAACACTTTTAAAATAAAGACTTAATACTTTTAAGCCTTGTTTGGTAAATCCATTTAAACTACTTTAATTTATTTCAATAAATAATTTATACTATAGTTTATAATCTCATATTATTTATTTGGATTTTCATATCCAATCTTAGTTAAATAAACTAATTCAACATATTAAATAAATTTCCCACTTAACAATTACCATAAAATTATAATCTCATTATAATTTTATTTAATAAATTAACATATCACTTTAATTATTAAATTAAGACAACAATATAGCAACTCATGTAATCTTTAACAACTTTCTAACTATTAAATTAAATTAGAGTATTATCTAATAAATTTCATTCACAAAATATCTACTCACAACAACCACATAAATAAAATATTTATTTAATGTAATAAATATTTTAAATTACTAATAAAATCCTGGATTGTTATAGTATTTATTTAGAGTTTAAGGAAGTTTTAAGTGTAGAAAACAGTATAATTTTTCTTCAAGAATATCCCCGCCATACCAGTCAGAAATACTCTCCTTTTAAGATAAGAGATATTATTTTTGTTTAATATTCGTAAGAAATAATATTTTCTTCCATACTCTTTAGTATGTAAGTAATATTATTTTGTTTCGTATTCCTAATTCTACACTCATGTTGATAAGTATTGCTTCTATACTCCTTGAAATTAGTAGAATATCCTTGAAATTTGCGCTTCATCGAGTATCTTTTCACGGGAATATTTTTCTGAATATTTTTGTTAAATTTTAATTTTTTCATGTCGGGATACTATTCACGAACTACTATTCATGGGATACTATTCACTCGAACACTATTCACCCGGGGTACTATTCACGACAAAAAATAATTTTTTTTTTATCCAAATTATTTTTGATGCATGGTATATTATTCTTGAATTTTTCTCCACAAAGCAGTTATCATGTTGACAATTTGGACATTCTTGAACTCTGAATATATTGAATTATAAATTTTTAAAATTTATCCTTGATCACACTTAATTGATTTCTTATATCATTGTCATCATCCTTATGCTTATATTGTGATAAAAGTCATCTTTAGACCGTAGTGCATAGATGGACTGTTGATTGGTATAATTATGACCAGGAATTATGTATCGGTATAATCATGACCTGTAATGTTATAAATGATGTGGAAAAAGTCATCATTAGCCCGTAGTGCATTGATGGACAGTTATTGGTATGATCATGACCACTGGTGATAATAACGAATATCCTTGACCCGTAGTGCATAGATAATTCGTGGATGTGATACTAACGAATATCCTTGGCCCGTAGTGCATGGATAATTCGGTGATGTAGATTATTTATTGAGCTATGTTACAACGATAAAATATTGATGATAAATTTTTAAATCATAGAAGATAGTAGATAGCATGCTTTAGTTGACTCTTCTAATGGATTGCTTATTCCACTACAGTTAAATTTGTTGTCTATTGTATTCTATCAGTTTTTACACTGTTGAAGGCTAACGATAATTTATTCTGCATTATCTTAGTCATAATATTCTTTACTGGGCTAGTTGAGCTCACCCTTTTCTTTCATTGTTCTCTTCAGGAAATGAGAATATAGCTAGGACTAGTCGGGGAATGGAGTGATGGTCCAAGTTGGTGATTATGGTAGTCCTCACTATTCTATGAAATAGTGTGATAATAAATGTAATGAGGACTTCATTTGAGTTTGGATATTGTCTACGAGACAATATTCGTGTTAAAACTCTCAGCTACGTTTTTGTAGTATTATATAAATAAAGTTGTATTTAAATTTTGTACCATGTATTTGGCGACTCGGAATGGGTGATGTATACCTATTTTGGGGGCGTCACAAAAGGTCTCTCACTTTATTGTGCAAGGTTACAAGTTTGAGTCTACTCGTAAGCAGAAATTCATCAAAGGCTTCAACAAATTGAAATTTATCTTTCTTTTATGTTGTGTTTGGTTGGTGAGAATGGAATAAAATGGAATGGGCTGGGAATGGAATTATCATTTCTTATGAAATAACTTAAAACATGTTTGGTTAGTCAATTGGAATTACCATTTCATTCCTTTAGTTATTCTCTTTCAAATATGAAAGTTATTTTTTATTCCTTTCTAAATAGGTGAGTTTATTTCATTTATAAGCCAACCTCCTTCCCCTCCTCTTCGTTATCTATCATCATTTCTTTTTTTTCCCTACATTTGTTATGCTACTTCACTTTCCTTACAAAAACGTTATGTTTATGTTTATTTTGAACTATTTTTTTGTATTGTTTTCAAACTAATATTTTTTTGACTAATATTAGGGTCAAAAAAATATTTTTATAAAAATATTCGTATTCTATTTTTAAAAAAAAGTACATAATAATTTTTATTTTATTAGTAAAAAATATGTTTGTATTTACAAAATTAAAAAAAAACATGTGAACAATATGTATTTTTCTTATAAAATAGAATATGAATATTAGTATTCGTATAAATAATTTTTACTAAAATACATATTGTAAATATTAACATTTAGTATTATTTTGTAAAAAATATTACATATGGTATTAACATTTTTTAATTTTTTATAAATACTGATGATTTAGTATTTAATTTTTACTAAATACATACTAAACAATTAACGCTTTTTTATGTATTTACAAAACTACACATACTGTAATTTTTTTTATAAAAAATAGAATATGAATATTAACATTTTTTGTCATTTTTGTAATATACATACTGTATTTAGTAAAAATTAATGTTTTTGTAAATTACAGTATGTATTTTTTTCTTATAAAAATAGAATATAAATATTAGTATTTGTGACGCCCTCAAAATAGGTATACATCACCCATCTTGGGTCACTAAATACATGGTACAAAATTCAACTACAACTTAATTATACAATTGTCGTGTACAATACGACAAAACATAATTGAGAGTTTAAACAAGAATATTGCCTAATGGACAATATCCACTCTTAATGGAGTCCTCATTGCAATTATTATCACACTATTTCACAGAATAGTGAGGACTACTAAAACAACCATCTGGATCTTCAATCCGTTCCCCGACCAGTCCCAGCTATATTCACATTTCCTGAAGAGAACAGTGAAAAAAAAGGGTGAGCTCAACTAGCCCAGTAAGAAATATTATGACTAAGATAATGCAGAATAAATTATGCTTAGCCTTCAACAGTATAACAACTGATAGAATACAATAGACAACAAGTTTTAGATCAACAACTGCAGCGAAATA
The DNA here is from genome assembly GCA_020205605.1 of Panax ginseng. Taxonomy (NCBI): domain Eukaryota; kingdom Viridiplantae; phylum Streptophyta; class Magnoliopsida; order Apiales; family Araliaceae; genus Panax; species Panax ginseng. The sequence goes on along the minus strand of CM035129.1, from coordinate 127,200,455 downwards.
AGCAATCCATTAGAAGGGTCAAGTAGAGCATGATATCTACTATCTTCTATGATTTAAAAAGTTTTTCATCAACTTTATCGATGAGACTCAGTTTAATAAATAAATCACATCATCGAATCATCCATGCACTACGGGCAAAGGATATTCATGTAATCATCAATGGTCATGATTATACCGAATAATCCCTGGTCATAATCATACCAACAACTGTCCATCAATGCACTACGGGCCAATGAGGACTTTTACCACATCAATTGTAACATTACGGGTCATAATTATACCGAATGATCCCTGGTCATAATTGTGACTCCCCCAAAATAGGTATACATCACCCATCTTGAGTCGCCAAATACATGGTACAAAATTCAAATACAACTTAATTATATAACAGTCGTGTAAAATACGACAAAACATAATCTAAGAGTTTTAATAAGAATATTGTCATCTAGACAATATCCACACTCAATGGAGTCCTCATTACATTTATTGTCACACTATTTAATAGAATAGTGAGGACTACTAATGCTATCATCTGGACCGTCACTCCGTTCCCCGACTAGTCCGGCTTATGTTCTCATTTCTCAAGAGAACAAGGAAAGAAAGGGTGAGCTCAACTAGCCCAAGAAGAAATATTATGACTAAGATAATGCGTAATAAATTATCATTAGTCTTCAACAATGTTAAACTGATAAAATACAATAGACATCAAGTTTAATTGCAGCGGAATAAGCAATCCATTAGAAGAATCAAGTAGAGCATGATATCTACTATCTTCTATGATTTAAAATGTTTTCATCAATTTTATCATTTGAGACTCACAAACATCATCACATCAGTCATCATCCTCGCACTACGGCCAAGGATATTCATTTAATCATCAATGGTCATGACTATACCGAATAAGCCTTGGTCATGATTATACCAAAAACTTTCCATCAATGCACTACAGGCTACTGAGGACTTTTACCACATCATTTATAACATTACAGGTCATGATTATACCAAATAATCTCTGGTCATAATCATACCAAGTCCATCTATGCACATAAGCCAAAGATGACTTTCATCACAATAAAAGCATGAGGATGATGACAATGACATAATAATTCAATAAAACAAGTTCAAGAATAAATTTTAAAGATTTATAAGTTAATTTATCTTGAAATCAATTATGTCCAAATTGTCAACATGATACTGCTTTGTAGAGTAAAATTCAAGAATGCTCAGAAGAATTTTTCCATGAAAAGATACCAGATGAAGCGCAAATATCCAGGATATTCTACTAATTTTATCAAGTATAGAAGCCAAAACTTTAACCAAATGAGTATCATAGAATATATGAAACTGCTAATGGATTTTCATCCGCTATGCGGTAATCCACGTAGACAGATCATTTCCACAATTTAATAAGGAATGAATACGAAGGATCATTCACCATACATATGATAATCCACATAGACATGTTATTCTAACAAAATAATAAAGAATGGAATCAGGTCATGCGTAATCCGCATAGACAGGATATTCCAACATAATAATAAAGAATAGAATAACAGAAGAATTCACCATGCATACGATAGATCGCATGCAGACGAGTTATTCCAATGTAATAATAAAGAATGGAACCAGTTCTAGCGTAATCAAGATGCATGTGATATTCCAATGTAATAATAAATAATGGAATAATGAGAAGAATTCACTATGCATGTGATAGATCGCATGACATGTGTTATTCTATCGGAATAATAAAGAATGGAACCGTGTCTAGCGTAATCCGCATAGTATGTGATATTCCAATGTAATAATAAAGAATGGAATAAATGAAGAATTTCACCATGTATGCGATGTTGCCATAGACAAAGTTATCCCAACAAAATAATAAAGAATGGAATAACAAAAGAATTTCACCATGTATGCGGTACTTCGCATAGACAGGTTATTCAAACATAATAATAAGGAATGGAATAACAATAGCTCTCTTCATGAATACGAAAGAAATAATACCCCTTACTTTAGAAAGAAACTGGATACTGGAGTAGAGAAGTAGCAGACTTCTCTTCTTCTTTCTATCTATAATTTCTCTCTATAATAATTGCTCTATAGCTTTAGTGAATTGGTGAGAAATGAAGGAAGAATGAGCTTCTATTTATAAGAAAATATAGTTTCGATAATTACACGTTTTGGGGCTCAAAATATTACGGTACACTACTTTTAAATTTTCTTTCATTTTTAATTTAGTCCTGCAAGTATTATCAAACTTGCACCACCTCCCCTAATAGTAAATAATGTGAATCAATAGTTCAATCATGTGAATCAATAGTTATAATCATGTGAAAATACGAATTACAGTATAGTACCTCCATCTATACCTCTATTTTTAACTTAGTCATGCAAGTATTATCAATCTTGCACCAACTCCCCTAATAGTACTAGAATGTGAATTAATAGTACCCACATGTGAGCAAATAGTTATAATTATGTGAATTAATAGCAATTAATTGCTCATTTATCCGATTAATTACCTGACTAGTCAGTATAACTTCCAAACATCAATTAATATCAAAATAAAATTCAATTTCCACTTACACTAATAATTCCAACACAATAGAACTATCAATTTCATCTTTAATCAACACGAACTTATTCATCATTAATATTATAACTCACAATATTTAACAACCAGGTCGTTCCCAGGAAAGAGGGGGCTTTCCGATAAGGATTTCTCCTTATTGGCGCGCAATTAGATGACCAAACCTCTCATTGATAGAACTTCTAGACATTGTAAATATTGCAATTTAATAATATGAATAACTTTGTCGTCTCAATTATTGATTTAATAATATATCATATAATGCAGATGATACTGTGACAATAATCGAATCAATAATATGAGAGATATGATGCAGAATTATCGTAGCAATAATTGAGTATAACTGAGTGACTTCTCACGTAAGCATCAATAATCAATACCGTGTGCTACTATACAACCACGCTGCAGCATATTCTTTGTACTTTTACTACCGGGTAGTTCAATAGTTTAATGGTAAAACTTCCGCCGTTATTTTTATAAAAAAGATAATTATGTCGTTTTCTAACTACGACAATACTTCCGTTGTGGGGTCCACCAATGATTGTGTCGTCATACGAATATTCCCTGTAAAAACGAATATTCCCTGACCAATCGAATATTATATAACCACTTGCTTACTTTGAAAAATTTGTAAATATTACCCACAACTATAACATTATATCAAATCCACACCATAATATTCAAAAATATATTTCGAGAAAATTATTCTTTATTCATAAAAGTTGGGGTCTTACAACCTCCCCTTCTTATGAAATTTCATCCTCAAAATTAGGGTGCGTATCTGGTATGTCGAAGAGGTGAGGATACCTTGATTTCATCTCAGATTCTAACTCCCAGGTCATTTCCTCCACATCGTGGTTTCTCCACAAAACTTTGACTTGAGGTATAACTTTAGAGCGTAGAATATGATCCTTCTTATCCAAGATTTTAACAGGTAACTCTTCATACGTTAAATCTTCCTCTATCTCGTCTGGTTCTAATTCAATAATATGGTTCGGGTCTTTCACATATTTACGTAACATAGATATGTGAAAAATGTTATGAACACGAGACATACTTGGTGGTAAGGTGAGTCTATAAGCCACAGTTCCTACTCGATCATGGATTAAAAATGGGCCAATGAATCGAGGATTGAGCTTTCCTCTATTTCCAAATCTTGTAACTCCTTTCCATGGAGCAACACGTAACAACACATGATCTCCAATATTGAATTCCACGTCTTTTCGATGAAGATCAGCATAACTCTTTTGTCGATCTTATGAGGTTTTTATACGTTGTCGGATCGTTTGAATCTTTTTCGTAGTCATACATACCAAATACGGTCCCAACAACGTTGTTTCACCCACCTCATCCCAGCATACTGGAGAACAACACTTTCTTCCATACAACACCTTAAATGGAGCCATGCCAATACTTGCTTGATAACTATTGTTGTAGGAAAACTCCACCAATGGTAAGAACTTGTCCCAACTTCCTTTGAAGTCAAGGACACAGAGTCTTAATAAATCTTCAAGAGTTTGAATAGTTCTTTCCGACTGCCCATCCGTTTGAGGATGATATGCCGAACTAAATCGTAAATCCGTTCCCATAGCTTTTTACAAACTAACCCAAAATCTTGAAGTGAATCTTGGGTCTCGATCAGAAACTATGGATACTGGTATACCATGCAATCTTACGATCTCGTTTATGTACATACTAGCAAGATGTTCAAGTGTAAAAGTTTCTCCTATTGGTAAAAAATGAGCAGACTTGGTTAATCTATCAACAATGACCCAAATCGCATCTATGCCTTGAGAAACCTTGGGAAGACCAGTAACGAAATCCATGGTAATGTGTTCCCACTTCCATTCTAGAATTTCAAGTGGTTACAATAAACCTTTTGGCACTTGATGCTCCGCCTTGACTCATTGACAAGTTAGACACCTTGAGATAAACCCCGCTATCTCTCTCTTCATATTGCTCCACCAAAATGTATGTCGAAGATCACGATACATTTTGGTACTCCTAGGATGGATTGCAAACGGTGTGTTGTGCGCCTCCATTATGATTTTATACTTCAAGTCAAAATCGTTAGGAACACAAAGTCTAGAGTTGACTCGAAGTATTCCTTCTTCATCGATTCTTGCTTCCAGAATAGCACCTTCTTGCACTTTCTTCTTCATATGCATCAGCTCCAGGTCTGTAGTTTGAGCAGCTTTAACTTTATCGATTAAAGTCAGTTCCACTCGTATTTTCTCCATCATCACATGGGTCCCTGGAGTCTTTAACTCTATTTCCATCCTTTCCAAGTCATACAAAATGGGTCTTTGCGGTGACAATATTGCACTCGTACCCGCATATGATCTTCTACTCAATGCATCAGCTACTACGTTCGCTTTTCCAGGATGGTATTGGATGGTATGATCATAATCTTTCAACAACTCAAGCCATCGTCGTTGCCGCATGTTGAGTTCCTTTTGAGTGAAGAAATATTTGAGGCTTTTATGATCCGTATAGATCTTCACCTTCTCTCCATCTGTGTAATGCCTCCAAATCTTAAACGCAAAAAGCGATCGCCGCTAACTCTAGATCATGAGTAGGAAAAATTCCTTCATATTCTTTGAGTTGTCGAGAGGCATAAAGGCTATGACTATCCCATGTTGCATGAGAACACATCCTAACCCTTTGCTCAAGCATCATTTGAGATGATAAATCCCTCCGAGCAGGATGGTATTATGCGAGCAGTCTTTGAAATGAGTCTCCTCTTGAGTTCTTGAAAACTCTTTTCACATTCATCGCTCCAGCCAAATTTTGTATATTTTCGAGTCAGCTGAGTTAAGGGAGTAGCGATTCGAGAAAACCCTTCTACGAATCTCCGATAATAACCATTTAAGTCGAGAAAGCTACGCATCTTGATCATCGACTTAGGTTGCTCCCAGCTTTGAATTGCTTCAATCTTTGCCAAGTCAACATATATTCCATGATTTGATATCACGTGCCCAAGGAATGCAACTTCCTCAAGCCAGAACTCGCATTTCTTCAACTTAGCATAAAGCTTGTTTTCACGAAGCTTTTGGAGTATCAGCCTCAAGTGTTGCTCATGGTCTTCGCGGGAATTGGAGTATATGAGGATGTCATCAATAAAGACGACCACAAAGTGATCCAAATATTCCTTGAATACTCGTTTCATCATATCCATGAAGGCAACAGGAGCATTAGTCAATCCAAAAAGACATGACTAGAATTCATAATGCCCGTCTGGGGAGTTCGAAAAGCGCTCTTTGGAATGTCATCAATTTTAATCTTGCTGATGATATCCGGAATGAAGATCAATCTTTGAAAAGAATTTGGCTCCTTGCAACTGATCAATCAGGTCATCAATGCGAGGCAACGGATACCTATTTTTAATGGTGACATGATTCAACTCCCGATAATCAATACAAAGTCGTATACTTTCAACTTTCTTCTTTATGAATAGAACAGGAACACCCCAAGGAGACGTACTCGGACGAATGAAATCGATGTCTAACAATTCCTGTAGTTGGGTTTTTAACTCCTAAAGTTCAATAGGAGCCATTCGATGTGGGGCTTTGGAAATGGGTTTTGTACCGGATTCAAGGTCGATACAAAATTCAATTTCACGCTCTGGGGGTAGGCCAGGAAGTTCTTCAGGGAATGCGTCAGAAAATTTATTAACAATAGAAATATCATTCAAATATGACATATCTTTATTTAAATCCGTGACATGGGCTAAGAAAGCTTGACATCCGTTTTTCAATAAATGAATAGATTTATGACTTGATATGACAGTGATTGATTTTAGTTGTTTAGTTGCTTGAATTCGCATAATAGGTTAATTAGGAATATGAAAGCTAACAACCTTATGAAAACAATCGATTTTAGCATGATGAATAGTTAACCAATCAACCCCTAAAATCACATCAAATGCAAGTATTCAAAGAAATAAGATCGACAGGTAACGTGCGGTTACTGATTTGAATTAAACAAGACTTATAAACCGTGGATGTAATGAAGGTTTCTCCCAACAGTTTCAATAGATAAGTCAAAATCTAATTTCTCCGAAGTCAAATTTAAACGTTGAGCGCAAGTAGGAGAAATAAAGGAATGGGTAGAACCGATATCAAATAAAGTATAAACTTCACTAGAGTTTCTGATTAGTTTACTCGTGATCACCTCGTTCGGATTCCTCGCTTTTTGGGAGGTTACGACAAACTCTCTCCCTTGAACTACCAGTTTTATCTTGTCTGGGACACCCTTTGATGCCTCCAACCCAGCTGGACTTGACTTTGGTGCACGAAAAAATCGGGCTAGGTGACCTTCTTTTCCATAATTATAACACTCTTTGGACTGCATCGTGCAGTTTGGACTTATGTGTCCTTCCTCCACATTTGTAACATGTCTGACCCGGTGGTCGTTCTCCTTCCTTAACAACAGTCTTTTGGTGCCGACGTCTTTCCATCCTTGTTGAATCTCCTTCTTGAAATGTCCACTCTTATTGTCATGGCCATGATTTCCACTCAAGTGATTATCATTTCTGGCATGTTAATTCCCTACACGTTTGTTGTCACTGCTTTGATGATCGCTACTAATCGGTATTATCGACTTATCGGTTTGCTCTCTCTTGGTTTGGTTGACTCATTATCGCGCTCCAATAATCGAGCCCTATTCACAACATCTCGAATACAAAACACGGTTTAGAGAAATTAGGTATTGATGTATCTCGGGTTTCAAACCTCTTAGAAACATTCGCGTCATTCTCTCCTCATTATCAACCAAGTGGAATATAAAACCGAGATAACTCGAAAACTTAACTTCATCATCGCGCCACGGGTCATATTGTTTTGCTCAAGCTTGATGAACTCTACCTCCTTCATGTGACGAATACTTTCGGGGAAGTACTTGTCATTGAATGCTCTTGGAACTTCTTTCAAGACATTTTGAGTGCAAAGAAGTTGAGTACGCTTCTGATTCCCACCGAAGAATGCCTCTGTCGTCGTAAATATGAAGGTGGCAAAAGGAACCTTTTGCTCCTCGGAGCATCCCAAGACATCAAATATCTTGTTGATCCGCTTTATCCACGTCTTCACCTTAAGTGGTTTTGGCTCTCTCAAAAAAACTACGGTGGTCCCAGCTCCTTGAAGCGCTTAGCTTGGTGACCGTCGAGAGTTGTCGGTGTTTCCACCGCATTTTGGACAGAGCCGCTTTTGCCGATGTTGCATGAATTGCATAAAGCCTCCGAACATCCCATCGTTCACCATTTCATCGGTGTTATTGTTTACGTGAGGATTATTGTCTTCTGTTGCACATTATCCCAGGCATTAACTGTGGTGACTCAATGGTCTCATGTGCTTCATTGTTTATCTCAACATTTTTTGGATGCCATTTTCAAATATCGCCACAAAACAAGGGTTAATTAACATATCACATATTATACCTATACTCTTACCGACCAATTAAATACCAAATAAACTTAGGTAGGTCGTATCTTAGCGAAGGAATTCCCCGATCTCTCCCTCCTAGTTCTTGTCTCACATCTCGCCTAGGATCATATCCTAAGCTTTGATACCAACTGTGACGCCCCCAAAATAGGTATACATCACCCATCTTGAGTCGCCAAATACATGGTATAAAATTCAAATACAACTTAATTGTACAACAGTCGTGTAAAATACGAAAAAACATAATTTAAGAGTTTAAATAAGAATATTGTCATCTAGACAATATACACACTCAATGGAGTCCTCATTACATTTATTGTCATACTATTTAACAGAATAGCGAGGACTACTAATGTTATCATCTGGATCGTCACTCCGTTCCCCGATTAGTCACGGCTACGTTCTCATTTCCTGAAGAGAACAATGAAAGAAAGGGTGAGCTCAACTAGCCTAGTAAGAAATATTATAACTAAGATAATGCAGAATAAATTATCATTAGTCTTCAACAATGTTAAACTGATAAAATACAATAGACATCAAGTTTAAATGCAGCGGAATAAGCAATCCATTAGAAGAGTCAAGTAGAGCATGATATCTACTATCTTCTATGATTTAAAATGTTTTCATCAATTTTTATCGCTGAGACTCAGCTTAATAAATAAACCACATCATCGAGTCATCCCTGCACTACGGGCCAAGGATATTCATTTAATCATCAATGGTCATGACTATACCGAATAATCTCTGGTTATAATCATACCAAAAGCGTCCATCAATGCACTACTGAGCTCGAGGACTTTTACCACATCATTTATAACATTACAGGTCATGATTATACCGAATAATCCCTGGTCATAATCTTACCAAGTCCATCTATGCACGTAAGCCAAAGATGACTTTCATCACAATTTAAGCATGAGGATGATGACAATGACATAATAATTCAATAAAAACAAGTTCAAGAATAAATTTTAAAGATTTATAAGTTAATTTTATCTTGAAATCAATTACGTCCAAATTGTCAACATGATACTGCTTTGTGGAGTAAAATTCAAGAATGCTCAGAAGAATTTTTCCATGAAAAGATACCGAATGAAGCGCAAATATTTTCTAGGATATTCTACTAATTTCATGGAGTATAGAAGCCAAAACTTCAACCAAATGAGTATCATAGAATATATGAAACTGCAAATGGATTTTCATCCGCCATGCGGTAATCCACGAAGACAGATCATTTCCATAATTTAATAAGGAATGAATACGAAAGATCATTCACCATGCATGTAATAATCCACATAGACAGGTTATTCTAACAGAATAATAAGGAATGGAATCAGGTCATGCGTAATCCGCATGCATGTGATATTCCAAATGTAATAATAAAGAATGGAATAATGTAAGAATTCACCATGCATGCGATAGATCGCATGCATAAAAGTTATTCCAATAGAATAATAAAGAATGGAACCAGTCTAGTGTAATCAAACATGCATGTGATATTCCAATGAATAATAAATAATGGAATAACAAAGAATTCACCATGCATGCGATAGACCGTATGCATACAAAAGTTATTCCAAGAATAATAAAGAATGGAATAACAACATAATTCACTGTGCATGCATGCGATCAAGCCATGCAGACGAAGTTATTCCAACGAGTAATAATAAAGAATGGAATAACAGAAGAATTTCACCATGTATGCGGTACTTCGCATAGACAAGTTATTCTAACATAATAATAAGGAATGGAATAACAATAGCTCTCTTCATGAATACGAAAGAAATAATACCCCTTACTTTAGAAAGAAATTGGATACTGGAGTAGAGAGGTAGCAGACTTCTCTTCTTCTTTCTATCTATAATTTCTCTCTATAATAATTGTTCTATAGCTCTAGTGAATTGGTGAGAAATGAAGGAAGAATGAGCTTCTATTTATAGGAAAATATAGTTTCGATAATTGCACGTTTTGGGGCTCAAAATATTACAGTACAATACCTTCAACTTTTCTTTTATTTTTAATTTAGTCCTGCAAGTATTATCAAACTTGCACCACCTCCCCTAATAGTAAATAATGTGAATCAATAGTTCAATCATATGAATCAATAGTTATAATCATGTGAAAATACGAATTACAGTATAGTACCTCCATCTATACCTCCATTTTTAATTTAGTCATGCAAGTATTATCAATCTTGTACCAACTCCCCTAATAGTACAAGAATGTGAATCAATAGTACACACATGTGAACAAATAGTTATAATCATGTGAATTAATAGCAATTAATTGCTCATTTATCCGGTTAATTACCCGACTGGTCAGTATAACTTCCAGACATCAATTAATATCGAAATAAAGGTCGATTTCCACTAACACTAATAATTCCAACACAATGGAACTATCAATTTCATCTTTAATCAACACGAACTTATTCATCATTAATATTATAACTCACAATATTTAACAACCATGTCGTTCCCAGGAAAGAGGGGGCTTTCCGATAAGGATTTCTCCTTTTACTAGTGATTAGATGACCAAGCTCTCCTCGATGTAACTTCTAGACATTGTAAATATTGCAATTTAATAATATGAATAACTTTGTCGTCTTAATTATTGATTTAATAATATATCATATAATGCAGATGATACTGTGACAATAATCGAATCAATAATATGAGACATATGATGCAGCAATTACTGTAGCAATAATTGAGTATAACTGAGTGACTTCTCACGTAAGCATCAATAATCAATATCGTGTGCTACTATGCAATCACGCGTATTACTTTACTTTTACTACCGGGTAGTTCAACAGTTTAACGGTAAAACTTCCGCCGTTATTTTTATAAAAAGATAATTATGTCGTTTTCTAATTACGACAATAATACTTAGTTAATGGGGTCCACTAATGATTGTGTCGTCGTACGAATATTCCCTGTTAAAACAAATATTCCCCGACCAATCGAATATTATATAACCACTTGCTTACTTTGTAAAATTTGTAAATATTACCCACAACTATAACATTATATCAAATCCACACCATAATATTCAAAAATATATTTCGAGAAAATTATTCTTTATTCATAAAAGTTGGGGTCTTACAATAATCATACCAATCAACAGTCCATCTATGCACGTAAGCCAAAGATGACTTTCATCACAATATAAGCATGAGGATGATAACAATGATATAAGCATTAATCAAATGAAATCAAGGATAAATATTAAAGACTTTAAATTTATCCAGAGTTTAAAAATATTCAAATTGTCAACATGATACTCCTTTGTGGAGTAAAATTCAAGAATGATATTGTATATTTGGACCGAAAAGAAATCAATTTTTGTCATGAATAGTACTCCGGGTAAATAGTACCCGGGTGAATAGTACCTCATGAATAGTACTTTAAGAATAGTACCTGTGAATAGTACTTATGAATAGTACCCGTGAATAGTACTTCATGAATAGTACTCATAAAAGGAAAATATAAAAAAAATGATATTCCATGACGAGTACAAAAGAAAGGATATCTCATACGAGTATAATAGAATATATGAAACTGCAAATGGATTTTCACCCGCCATGCGGTAATCCACGTAGACAAATCATTTCCATAATTTAATAAAGAATGAATACGAAGGATCATTCATCATGCATGCTGATAGTCGCGTGAGATAGGTTATTCAACGTAATAATAAAAATGGAATAATGAAGAATTTCACCATACATGCGGTAGTCGCGTAGAGCGAGTTATTCAACATAATAATAAAGAATGGAATAATGGAAGAATTTCACCATGCATGCGGTGATCTGCGTAGACAAAGTTATTCCAATGTAATAATAAAGAATGGAACAATGGAAGAATTTCACCATGCATGCGGTAGTATGCGTAGACAGGTTATTCCAACAAAATAATAAAGATTAGAATAACAACCCTTTCGAGTATTGAAAGAAAATAACTCTCTTCATGAATACGAAAGAAATAATACCCCTTACAACTGTTGAACGAAAATAATATTCGTATACGAATATTGAAGCGAAGATGATATTCTTACGAATATTGAGCGAAAATAATATTCATACGAATACGAAAAATAATATCTCTTCAGAATATGAAATAAATAATACCCCTTACCTCAGAAGAAGACTAGATACTGGAATAGTGAAGTAGCAGAATACTCTTCTTCTTTCTCTCTATAGCTTCTCTCTCTATAATTGCTCTTGTGAGTCTTAGTGAATTGATGAGAATGAAGGAAGAATGAGCTTCAATTTATAGAAAAATATAGTTTCGATAATTGCACATTTTGGGGCTCGAAATATTACAGTATAATACCATCATCTTTTCCTTCATTTTTAATTTAGTCTTGCATGTATTATCAAACTTGCACCACCTCTCCTAATAGTACATCATGTGAATCAATAGTACAATCATGTGACTCAATAGTTCTATACATGTGAAAAAAAATAATTACAGTATAATACCTTCATCTATACCTCCATTTTTAATTTAGTCATGCAAGTATTATCAATCTTGAACCACCTCCCCTAATAGTACATGCATGTGAATCAATAGTACACACATGTGAACAAATAGTTATAAGCATGCGAATTAATAGCAATTAATTGCTCATTTATCCGATTAATTACCCGACTGGTCAATATAACCTCAAGACATCCATTATTATCGAAATAGATGTCAATTTTCACTAACACTAATAATTCCAACACAATGAAAATATCAATTTCATCTTTAATCAATACGAACTTATTCATCATTAATATTATAACTCACAATATTTAACAACCAGATCATTCCCAGGAAAGAGGGGACTTTCCAATAAGGATTTCTCCCTATTGGCGCGCAATTAGGTGACCAAACTTCTTTCCTCGACATAACTTTCTAGACATCGTCAATAATGAAAATAATAATATGAATAACTTTATCGTCTCAATTATTGATTTTATAATATAAAATATTATGCAGATGATACTGCGACAATAATTGAATCAATAATATGAGAGATCTTGCAAAGAAATTCTTGTGTGGCAATAATTGAATAAAAGCGAGTGACTTCTCACGTAAGCATCAATAATCAAAGATACTGTACAATATCGTGTGCTACTATGCAACCACGCGTATTACTGTACTTTTATCACCAATTATTTTATGACAACTTGTTTACTTTGAAAAATTTTCACATATCACCCTTAACTTTAACCTTTTATCAATTTAACCATTTACTAAATAGAATAATAATTATAAGAAAATTGAATACTTTCATTTCATAAAATTCGGAATCTCACAATATTCATATAATTAATTTTTACTAAATACATACTATAAAAAACATATAATTTGGTTAATGTTTATATTTTTATTTTTGTAAATACATATTGCATATAAAAAAATTAACATTTTTCTTTTGTAAATAGGTACTGTAAATATACGTTTTTTTTTTGTAAATTACCGTTTAATTAACTCCTTATTGTTTATTAATGATCATATAATTTTAAAAAGGAAGAAGATATTAAACGATAACTTTTTAAGGTATTAAAAAGGTATAACATGCTATTGTTATTTTTTTAATGAGTTAATTACTATTTTTATAAAGAAAAAATAATATTCCACAATGTCTCACTCATGAAAAATTCATGTGAGGAGCGTCCTGCTAAGATATTAATTTCCCTTATGAAAATATTAATTTTATTTAAATATATAAAAGTACTTGCATATACTAAATTATTACAAGTTATGTTATTTCAATCTATGCAATATTATTATAAATAAATATGAGAAATGATATATGATGCAATAAAAATTTTATAATTTATGTTTTCACTAATTGCTTTATATATATTTTTTTTTATTCACATAATACTCTCTTCATTCTTAAAAAAAAAAAAAATGAATAAAGTATATTTTCACACAAATTAAAAAAATAAAAGTAAACAAAATAGAGTAAAAGAATTTTAAATTTATACTTAATGATCATTGTATTTTATACAAAATAATATAGTACAAAGTTAAATAAAAATAAATATATTCATATATTATTTGGTGATGTACCATTAAAAGAATTTAATGTGTAAATTAAATGAGTTATAATTAATATATTTATGGAGATTTTGTAGCTGTTCATATATTAAATACTCATTATTAGGACATTAATTTTATTATAGTTTCTTTCATTATATTACAATTTACTTTCTTTTCTCATATAAAAGGAAAGAAAAGTCTCTTGATCATCATATATATATATATATATATATATATATATAATATTCTATTCTTCTTCATATATATAACATATATATAATATATTTATATATATACATATATATATACATGTGGTACAATTTTTGAGTTTGAGTAAGGAAAATTAGAAGTTGTTCCTGGATCATTCAACTATTTTAAGTGCTGATTAGTTGGGTGAAGAGCCGTTGAATCCTGGAGTAGGATTTCGTCAGTGACCTTAGCACCGAGAAAATTTCTCCGATGGGCAAAATTTTTACTTAAAAACAGCGCATTGCACGCCTCTGCTCAACATAATTCGCTCTAAATCGATAAGTTCAATTTATGCCCTTCTTTCATTTGATAGTTGAATCCTATTGTATTCGTATTTCTCCAACAATCTTAAGTAGAAATTATGAATTCTTATATGTGCATATATTTGTTAGAAAAATAAGTACCAACTTAGAAAATAACTTGTAAAATGATTAGTACTTGCTGTTTCTAATACTTAGTGAAGGTGGAAATGAGAACAAAATTATTTTATGATGGATTAGGAAAAAAAATAAAAAAAATTATATGCTTGCATTTATAATTGGACAAGACGTTTTGATTATTGTTTATCTAATAGTGGTTGAATTATTTTTGACTTTTTCCTGAATTTTTTTTACAATTATTAAAGATTGCAATTTTACTCGCTTATTCATAATCTTTTCCCATTAATAGATTTATGCCTGTTAAATTTTTGAAAATAAATCATAAAAAATGAATTATATCTAATTGTGCCCTATTCAAACGTTGGAATATGGGGGCTGAGTTTGAGTATGATACTTTTAATGCCATGAATGGAAAAGTGGTATAAATAACAGGAATATGATAGGTCTTTTAAATAAAAACTACTAGAAGTGTCCTTAGCATAGCAGATCATGAGATCTGTTATCAACTTTCCTTCACTGTCATAAGAATTAACATTAGGAAAATTAGCATTATACATGAGGTAACACCTCCCTATTTTTCAGAATCTAATGGGGTTGCTGAAAGAAAGAATAGAGCACTAAAAGAAATGATGAATGCTATGTTAGTAAGTTCTGGGGCTCCACCAAATTTGTGGGGGGAAACTCTTCTTTTTGCTTTCACCTGCAAAATAGAATTATTTATAAGGAAACTGGGAAAACACCTTATGAGTTTTGGAAAAATTATTTATCTAACTTGAAATACCTTAAAGTGTGAGGGTGTCTTGCTAAGGTAATGTTACCCGACCCTAAAAATAGGAAAATTGGTTCTAAAACTGCTGATTGTTTGTTTATTAGTTATGCTGCTTATAGATTTCTTGTGTTTGAAAAGTGATGTATTAGATCATAATACAATCATTGAGTCAAAAAAATGCTGATTTCTTTGAAAATATTTTTTCATTGAAATCTAAAGTGGATCGACCAGTAGCAGAGCTTCCTACGAGCTCTTATATAGTTTCAATTGAGGAATCTGAAATTGAATCAAGGAGGAGTAAGCGTACTAGAAAACCCACTAATCTGGGAGATGATTTTTTTACGTTTTTATTAGATAATGACCCTTTAACTTTTAGAGATGCAGTTTCTTCTCTCGATCCTCCTTTTTGGAGAGATGCCATAAATAGTGAGATTGAGTCTATTATGGCTAATCACACTTGAGAATTAGTGGACCTTCCTCCTGGTTCTAAAACTATTGGTTGTAAATGGATTTTTAAAAAGAAATAAAAAATCTGACGGATCAATTGATAAATTTAAGGCTAGGCTTGTTGTTAAAGGTTATAAACAAAAGCAAGACCTTGATTTTTTTGAGACTTATTCACCGGTTGCAAGAACATCATCCATTAGATTTTTAATTGCTCTAGCCGTTATTAAAAATTTAATAATTCATCAAATGGATGTTAAAACTTCGTTTCTTAATGGAGATTTAGAAGATGAGATTTATCTGGACCAACCTTAGAGATTTATTTCCTTAGGCAATGAGCATAAAGTTTATAAATTAGTTAAATCTTTATATGGTCTTAAACAAGCTCCTAAACAATGGAATGATAAATTTGATAGTGTAATGACTTCTAATGGATATATAATAAATGATGGAGATAGATGTATATATACCAAATTTAATAGTGAGAATTGTGGTGTTATTGTATGTCTTTATGTGGATGACTTGCTTATTTTTGGAACCAATATTGATGTTATACATGAGACTAAAAACATGTTATCCACTAAATTTGATATGAAAGACTTGGGAGAAGCAAATGTTATTCTTGAAATTAATTTGAGAAAAATTTGTAATGGGTATATGATTTCTCAAGATCATTATGTGGAGAAAATGCTTAAGAGATCTGGACATTATAATGTTAATCCTGTTAGTACTCTGTATGATTCTTGTTTACATTTAAAAAAAATATGAGGGGCCTATTGTATCTCAATCTGAGTATGCCCAAATCATAGGTTGCTTAATGTATCTTACTAATTGCACAAGACCTGATATATCATATGCAGTTAATAGACTCAGCAGATACACTCATAATCCTAATAAGGATCATTGGACTGCTTTATGTAGAATACTCAAGTATCTACGATGTACTATTGGATTTGATTTGTATTATTGTGGTAATCCTTCTTGAGGGCTATAGTGATGCCAACTGGATCTCTGATTCAGATGAAATCAAATCCATGAGTGACTATATATTTACCTTAGGAGGAGGAGCAGTTTCTTGGAAGTCTACTAAACAGACTTATATAGCTCGCTCTACTATGGAGTCTAAGTTTATTGCCTTTTAGAAGGTAGGTTCTGAAGCAGAGTGACAGAAATCTTTTGAGAAATATTCTTTTGTGGAGGAGACCAGTTCCATCTGTGTCTCTACATTGTGATTGCCAAGCTGCTAAGAATAAGAGCTATAATGGCAAGAGTAAGCATATACGTCTAAGACATAATATTGTGAGACAGATGTTATGTGATGGGATTATATCCCTTAACTTTGTAAGATCAGAGTTAAATCTTGTTGATCCTCTGAAAAAGCCACTAAGCAAGAGGCTAGTGAGCAATACATCGAGGTGGATGGGACTACTGTCTATTACAGAAATCAACAGTGATGGTAACCCAACCTATATGAATGGTAATCCCAGGAAGTAGGTTCATACGGGTAACAACAAGTCATTGGTTGATTGGTTGAGACATTATCCATTTTATACATATTTGAGTTCATCCCTATGGTGTAGGATAGTGTAATTCTACAGTGTTAGATGTTGAGTTATATACTCTTAATGTTTTTCATAGTCCTATTGGGTGATGTGTTTAACTGTAGAACACATTTGATGAAAACACTTATATGAGTGTAGAGGTGGGGTCGCCTCTTATGAAACCAAGGCAGGTTTTCTAGAGCGCTCATGAATTCCAGGTATGGCGCAAGGCCAAAATATGCCAAATCGCGTAGAACAACTTCTAATTAGAGTTTGTAGTGTGAGTAATATGATTACTGATTCATAATAAGGAATAAGGTTCATAGAAATTTTTATTTCACCAAATTCCTGTGAATCAAGTCCTATTTACTCTATACATTGGTTCATAGTCTAAAAGACACCAGTGTTAATGCGCTGCATTCTTATATTCCTTATTCGTTTATCTAATTTTTATATTTATTTTGTAATATGTGGGGATTGTTGTATTTTATACAAAATAATATATTACAAAGTTAAATAAAAATAAATATATTCATTTATTATTTGGTGATGTACCATTAAAAGAATTTAATATGTAAATTAAATGAGTTATAATTAATATACTTTTGGAGATTTTGTAAGCTGTTCATATATTAAATACTCATTATTAGGACATTAATTTTATTACCGATTTCTTTCATTATTTTACTGTTACTTTCTTTTCTCATATAAAAGGAAAGAAAAGTCTCTTGATCATCATATATATATATATATATATATATATATATATATATATATATATATATATATAATATTCTATTCTTCTTCATATATATAATATATATATATATATATATATATATATATATATACAATTTTTGAGTTTGAGTAAGAAAAATTAGAAGTTGATCTGGGTCTTTCAACTATTTCAAGTGCTTTCATTAGTTGGGTGAAGAAGAGTTGAATCTGGAGTAGGATTTGACCTTAGAAGCAAAGAAAAAAAGTTCTCAGGGGCGAAATTTCTACTTAAGGACGGTTTGACTTTGCGCCTCTCGCTCAACATAATTCGCTCTAAATCGATAAGTTCAATTTCTGCCCTTCTTTTATTTGATAGTTGAATCCTATTTTATTCATATTTCTCCAACAATGACAACACAAGATTATTTCATTCATTTTATAAGTTTGTAGTATATAAAAAATGAAAAAGATTATTTCACATTTTATTTATAATGTAATTCATATAAACTAAACAATTAAAGTAGAATATTAATTTTATTCCTGAAAAAATGAATGGACAAACTAAACGTAAAATAAGAATAACCATTTCATTCCATTCCATTCCCATTTTATTCTTTAAGTCATTCCATTCCTTACCTGCCAAATGAGAACCAAACATATTATTAGGTTCCCCCTAATTCCCTTTCTGATCCTTTTCCGAGCTCCTCCTAGGCCCGTAAGATTAAAATGTATTAATCTAAATTTACTACATTGTAATAATGTAGATTCTCAAAAACAAAACAATGTAATAAGAGTCCGCTTGGGACAAATTTTGGGTGAACTAAAAACAATTTTAATTTAAATATATAAGTGTTTAAGTGTTTGGTAATTCTCTAGAAGCAATTTTAATGATATATTATAAGATAAATGATATTTTTATACATAATTTTGATATTTCTACACAATATAAAAATATTAAAATTACATATAGAAATAATATTCCTCAATTATTATTTTTAGAGAATGTAAAGTACCATGAAATTTTCAAAAATGCCATTACTTCTATGCATAGTTGATTGAATAGTACCATGCAACTACAAACTAATATTAATGATAAGTTTGAAAAGTACAACTTTTTCTTCTCAAGCTAGTCTGGTTTTATATATGCATCTCTAATTTTAAAATTAAAAATATAATTGTTTTCCTCTTATATAAATATGATGAGTTTACTAATGAATATATTTTTAACTTTTATTATATTTATTCAAGAAAGGGATACATTATATTTAAAACTATTTATTGACACAGTAGCTATATAAACATTGATTTTATTTATCCTTGAAAAAAAAACTCTTTTATCAATTAAAAAATAAATAATTAGACCCTTTTATAAAATGAAATAATATAATTTTAGTAGACATATATATATATATAATATTCTATTTCATTAATTTTACATTCAAAAATAATAAAATATATTAACTCGATCAGAACTACTATTATAAGAAAACCATATAATATAAATCATTAAATTAGAATTATTAGGAAGTGTATAAAAATCTAATTTTCAGATGCAGGGAATACAACCAAATTAAAATTATCTTTGCTCATCAAAAAAGATAATTTCAAAGAATTCTAAAAAATGAAGTTTGTTCAAAAAAAGAAGCCCAACAAATTATACTACTTCAAACAAATAATATTTTTTAATTAAATTGTCAAAAATGTTGGGTAATTCAACAGATGTGTACATATTTATTTCAGTCTTTTTCAGGGGGAGTTGACTAGGTCTACATCAGTTGGCCGAAAATTGATTTAGTATATATGATATTGTACCATGCGCAAATTTGCAATTGGTCTGTACGGTCAATGCACGGTTCCTTGACATTAAAATTCCGTATAATAAATATGGTAATATAGTCAAACATAACTCTATACTCCCTCCGTCCCTATTTAAATGACGTTTTAGGGATGGACATCAAAATTAAGATAATAATTAGAAAGTACTCTCTCTGTCCTAAATTAATTGCTCAGTTTTGACTTTTTTAAGTCAAATTGACTATTTTTTAAATTAATAATTAAGCATATATAAATATATTTCTAAAATTATAAAAATTGGGGTTAGTAATAAATTGTATATACTTTCTTTTGGTTATAATCTCTTCACCTATATTTTAGGAAAAATAGTAAAAAGATTAGTTTTAAAAATGGTCAATTTGACTTTAAAAAGTCAAAACTGAGCAATTAATTTGGGACGGAGGGAGTATTAAATATAGTACTCAATTGTCTATAATACCCTTAAATCATTAATTTATCATAGCACAAGAGTTAAAAGTACCAAAAAAATAAGTAGAGTAATGAGGGGTAATTTTAAAAAAATTATTATTAATTCTCCTAGATTTGAACAAACGTCAAAAAACTCTAAAACGTCATTTAAATAGGGACGGAGGGAGTACTATTTTATTTGTGCACGGTCTACCAAAAGTACGTCGTTTTGACATATTTGTTTTTTAAAAAAAATAATTTCTCTCTTCTCAAATCAGAAATCAAAAATAAATCTATCAAAACTACGTAGTTTTGACAGACTATGTACAAATAAAATATACACGACTATGTATGATCGTTATTCCTTAATAAATAATATTATAAGTAGAAATTTATGGGAGTATTTTAGTGCACGAATTTGAATAAATTAGAGGGCACATCATATAATTCTCCACAACCGGGTCAAAATATTGTCAACAAGTAAAGGACATAAAAATTAAACTAATACAAAATTGTACGTGACAATTTTAATGAAGAGAAAAAAATATTAATTAAACTTGAACTTAAATAGATAAGAACGGAACGCAACGTAACGTGTATTCAACACGTGCTAAATAAAAAAAATTAATTTGTATAAATTTATTTAGAAAAGTAATAAAAAGAATAAGGGAAACACTATTTTCAGGTTTGTTTTTAATATTTTTATATGGTTTTTTATCATATGTTCATCATCTCACGTGAGAGAAAGAATCGTGTAGAAATATTAAAAATATATGTAAAAATATATTTAGAAGCTAATTTATAAAGCCAAAGTTAGAGATAAAAGTTATATTTGGTGTTAGTGAAATATTAAAATTTTTACTTTATTTTATTTTATTTTTTAATCTACTTATTTTTTTCACCTTTCTCTCCTCTTATTATCTCATTTTCTATTTTTTAGAATCATGTCCTCTCTTTTTAAACACATACATAAATGTGTACCACATAAATTAGTATATGTAAAAATTAACCTACATGATCATTTATTTTCTATAAACACTGCTGATTTTTGGTTCTCATATTATTTTTTTTTCATTCAACACAATTATCACAAATAATTTTTGTACTATTATTAAAGAGAATTCCATTGTCCTATACAAATAATGATAGTAGTATTTTTGGTTCTCATATTATTTTGTTTTCATTCAACACAATTATCATAAATAATTTTTGTACTATTATTTAAAAAAACAAAATTAGAGACCTCCAAGAGAATTCCATTGTGTCCTAAATAATGATAGGAGTCTCAAATAGCATTTGAAATAATATATATAGTACCATTATATTAGTTAAATATATTTTTTTATTATTAATTATATTATTGATTATAATTTATCTATAGAACTGATATTTTTATATGTATTTTTGATATTTTCACATGATTATCTCTTATATAAACATACAGTAGATTTTATGTGAAAAAAATTGTAAAAATATATATAAAAAACAAATCTTAAAATAGTGCTCCCATTTATCTATCCCATCATTTTGTTTCACCTAAAGTAAAATTGTGAAATCCTAAAATTAGCCTTATTCTACTTTCTCCACTCAAACCCAATATGACAAATACAGCTGAAAACGACGTTAGGGACCTCAAAATTTGGGCCTTAAATAGACTCCAAAAATCCATGAGAATGAGATCTTAAAAAATTGACCGCCTTTATTGGGTTTTAGCTTGATCTTTGTTCAGCTTTTCGCCGAAATTCAATCAGTATATATCCTCGTGAAATTCGGTGCAATTTGTCCTCATTCAAGCTTTATTTTCCGAAAAATAATATATTTAAATTTTATTTATTTATATTTTGATTTTTATTAATAAAATGTAAGTTCACTCGAGTTTAATTTTCATGTTCACATAGAATTTTTGAAAAAAATAATGTACATATCAGCAAATTTATTTACGAAATTAGATTGCGATTAACGTGTTTGAGTCCTCTTTAATTTCTATATATCTTATGTCGACATAAAAATTGTACATGAAAATTGAACCAAAATGTATTTAAATTTTATTTATTTATATTTTGATCTTCATTGGTGAAATTCAAGTACACTCGGGTCTAATTTTCATGTCCACGTAGAATTTTTTTAAAAAATAATATACATATCAGCAAATTTATTTCATGACAAAATTAGATTGCGATTAACGTGTTTGAATCCCTCCTTAATTTCTATATATCTTATGTATTCACGTATGTCGATATTTTTATCGACATAAATTTATGTATAGTAAGACTTTTTTCAATTTTTTATAGAATATATTACTTTTTGTTACCATTTTTAATTATAAAGAAAAAAAAAGGAACTATTTAATTTTTCTCCTACTATCTCTTTTCTCATATAGTCAGTTTTTCACGTTTATATTATTTAATTCAAACGGTTCTTTTCCCATTAGTCTCATTTCTTTTTACATAGTATTACTCCATCCTACATTTTTTCTTTCTATAAAATAAATATTTATGTAATTAATGTCATGCCACGTTGCACGGACATGTAAATATTAAAGTGATAAGTAAAAGACATGCATAGCCAAAAACTAGGGGTGTAAACGGTATTAAACGGATACGGATCACAGTGCATATCCGTATCCAGAAAAATTAATTAGTTATACGTATTCGTATCCCAGATCCGTGAATTTTAAAATATTATCCGTATCCAAAGTATTGGAAAAATATTGAATACGGATAATATCCAATTCTGCAATTTATTTTATCCGAATAGACAAATTATTAGGATATCCAAGAATATCCGAATTCGTTTATCAGTAACCTAATATAAAATTCATTCAAAATATTTACACAATTTAATATTTAAACCATACATATTAATTAAACATCCTAATCATAAAGGGAGAAACATGCTAATTGACGTTTTGAGTGATAATAAAAAGATTCAATAATGTAACCGATACTTTGTTTGATGGATCAAATTAAAATTAAAATCTCAATATTATTCTTTCAAAATTTATTAAATAATAAAAAAGAGAAATAAATTAATATTTAATAAATGAATAGTAATATTTATGGGAGATTTATTTATTATTTATCCTCAATAAATAAATTACATGGTTATAAGAAATTATTTGATTTCATTATATTTATGGAGAGTGCGAGTTATAATGTATGTGTGACAACTAGTTAATCTAACTTGATTCAAAATTGACATTGAACTTATTTTACATATTTGGACTTCTAGTTTCTAAATAATTAGACAAATGAAAGTGATAAATACTCTCTCCACCCAAAAATTCATAAACGTGAATTAATTTATTTAACTCTCCCATCTAGATTAATTTTAAATTAATTCAAACCTAACACATTTTAACAATAAAATTATATTGTCCATTGCTCCCGCCTCTCGACCGTTGTCCTTAAACGTGTGTATATATATATATATATAAATATATATATTAATAGCTTATATAAATGAATGTAAGTGATTAATTAATGAATGTAAGTTATTAATATATATGTGTGTGTATATATATTATATATATATGTAAGTTATTAATTAATTAATGCAAGTTATTAATATATATGTGTATATATATAATAACTTATATATATATAAATGTATATGTAAGTTATTAATTAATGAATATAAGTTAAAGTGATTAATTAATGAATCTAAGTTATGATTTATATATATATATATATATATATATATATATATATATATATACACACACGTATATATTAATAACTTATATAAATAAATGTAAGTGATTAATTAATGAATGTAAGTTATTAATAAATACATATTATATATATATATATATATATATATATATATATATATATATTAAATTATTAACAACTTATATAGGTAAATTATTAATTAATAACTTAATTAATGTAAATATTAAGTGTGTGTGTGTATATATATATATAAGTTATTCGGATACGGATTCCAGATATCGAAATCTGGATATTCGTATTCGCTGGATATATTTACGGACGGATGTTAATCGAATACGAATACGCCTATATCCGTATTCGTATCCGTTTATTTACGGATACCTTTAAACCGAATACGGATATCTCCAGAGAATTTATTAGAAGAAAAGGGGGAAAGGCATTTCTTTCTGAGAGCAGATCCTCTGTCTCCATTTTTCCTGTTCTTTTGTGTCGCTCCACTTAAATTTTGATACCTAGCCTCTTACTTAACACTAATTAACTCTAAAATTAAATAAGAGACTATGTGTCAAAATTTAAGTAGGAGGACAGAAAAAATGGGGACAGAGGATCTGCTCTCTTTCCTTCTCTCCCGCTCATGCTTCGTTGGCCTATCGCGTGATAAAGAGAAGAAAACACGAAAGAAAAGTAAATAGAGCACACCGCAGGAAAATTCTAAATATGAGAAGTCCTCTTTGGATTCGAGAAGAAACAACAAATTTTTTTAAAAAATACTTTATTTATTCCAAAATTAGAGATATAATTTTTTTTTTCGTCCGTTCCAAAATTAGAGATATATTTTTATTTTAAGATTATAGTGACTTGATATTCCTAATTTGTCATTATTTTTTATTGTCATTTTTAATATCAAACTACCACAACTAAATTATTGATTAATATTAAAGCTATATTTAATTTTATAATATAAAATTATTTTGAAAAGAAAAAACTCTATGTGAACATAATATTTGGAATTGAGTGCTTTATAATTTTCTCTATTTGTATTTTAATCTCAATAAAAAGTAAAAATATAAATAAATAAAAATATAAAACACTCATGCCTAATTATCATACCCTCATAAAAGAGCTTCTTAAAAAAGTTATCCTTTTATAAATGTATTTTTAATTTTTGAGCCAAGTCTGAAATATCATTCAGTACAAACAGATAAGACTGAAAGATAACTTTTTGTGAAAGTAATAGCCATGCATGCTTATAAAGTTTCTTTCAAAATTATGCGAGTAAAGTAAGGAGAAGATGCCTTTTCTTTTCCAAAAATTCTATGTCTACATGAAAAATAGATATCAACGTATTTGAATTTTATTTATTTATATTTTAATTTTTAATAATAGATAAAAATATAAATAAATAAAATTTAAATACATTAAAGTCTAATTTTTATATTTAGTTTTTATGTCCACCTTGAAGAACTTTTTTTCAAAAACTTTTGGTTTGAAATAAATTTAATTAAATTAATGGCTTCATGTGTAAACACTTGATAAGAAGTAAGCAGTGAGTGCATTTTTTTCACTAGTGGGATGCAAAAAGTCCTCATAGTCATCATACCAAATGAGAATGACTAAGTGATATAATGTGCAAATTAATAAACTTTTATTCCATCCATAAGGAAGGTAGTAGTATATAGGTAGCTTAATGACCAGGAAAGGTCCATAAATAGTAAATCTTGATAGTCAAATCGAGTTCTTCGCCGCTTTGGGGTGTGGGGCTTACTTTTCATGATTTATTTGGAGTTCAGTATGAGCTTTTACAATAATTGTAAGAGATGTTATTTCATGCACTCATACATCATACATGTCACGTGGAAATATATCTATCTCGTCTTTCCCCGCTTTAGGCTCTGTTTCTAAGTTTGGGATAAAAAAAAAGAAAAAATAAATAAATAAAGAAAAAAGAAAAATGAAAAATGAAAAAAGAAAACTCAATTTATAATGGGAAAAAAGGAAAAAAAAAAAGTAAAATGGTTTGCAGTAGAATTGTACGATCTATCATCCAACCCACATCAATGTAGTTTACACTTGTGTAAAACTGACTTAATAAATATGTTGTATCGCATACTTAACTAAAAAGTTAACTTATTTGGTTAAGACTATAAGACCCTAATTTTTAATAAATAAAACTTAATTTTCTATATAAATTTATATAATAAAACAAACTCATTTTGAATATTTAATTTGACAAAACACAAGGACGATTCAGATTTCATCTCAATTCTTCCAACTTAATCTCAAGGCTCACATTTCATTTCACACTAAAAATTCTAGCCCAAATCAAATTCACCCCTAAAAATTTCCGCCCAAATTAAATAACAATAATAATAACAATAATGGTAATAATAATAATAATAATAATAATAATTATAATAATAACAATAATAATAATTATAATTATAATAGTAATAATAAAAATAATAGTAATTACTATAATAATAATAATAATAATAATAACAATAATAATAATTATTATTATAATAGTACTAATAATAATAATAATAATAATAATAATAATTATTATTATAATAGTACTATAAGACTATAAGTGTGACGCCCCCAAAATAGGTATACATCACCCATCTTGAGTCGCCAAAAACATGGTACAAAATTTAAATACAACTTAATAATACAGCTGTCGTGTAAAATACGACAAAACGTAAACTGAGAGTTTTAATAAGAATATTGTCATCTAGACAATATCCACACTCAAAAGAGTTCTCATTACATTTATTTTCACACTATTTAACAGAATAGTGAGGACTACTAATACTATCATCTGGATCGTCACTCCATTCCCCGACTAGTCCGGCCACGTTCTCATTTCTTGAAGAGAACAGTGAAAGAAAGGGTGAGCTCAACTAGCCCAAGAAGAAATATTATGACTAAGATAATGCCAGAATAAATTATCGTTAGCCTTCAACAGTGTTAAACTGATAAAATATAACAAACATCAAGTTTAAGCTGCGGTGAACAAACAATCCATTAAAAGAGTTGAGTAGAGAATAAAATCTACTATCTTTTATGATTTAAAAGGTTTTTCATCACTTTTATCATTTGAGACTCGACTTAATAAATAATCTACATCTTCCCCTGTACTACGGCCAAGGATATTCATTAGTATCATAACCACAAATTATCCATGCACTACGGGCCAAGGATATTCATGTATTCATCAATGGTCATGACCATGCCAACAACTGTCCATCAATGCACTACGGGCCAATGAGGACTTTTTCCACATTATTTGTAACATTACGGTCATGATTACACCGAATAATCCCTGATCATAATCATACCAAGTCCATCATACGCACTACTGCCCACGAGATGACTTTCAACATAATATAAACATGAGGATGATGACAATGATATACGAATTCAATAAAACAAGTTCAAGAATTAATTTATTCAGGAACTAATAATGTCCAAATTGTCAACATGATACTTCTTTGTAGAGTAAAACTCAAGAATGCTCAGAAGAATATTTCCATGAAAAGATACTGGATGAAGCACAAATATCAAGGATATCCCACTAATTTTATGGAGTATAAAAGTCAAAACATTAACCAACTGAGTATAACAAAGAATGGAATAACAAAAGAAATCACCAGGCATGCGATAGACCGCACAGACAGGTTATTCCAACAGAATAATAAATAACGGAACTAGGTCATGCGTAACGCACAGACATGATGTTACAACAGAATAAGAAATAACGAAACCAGGTCATGCGTAAACGCACAGACAGGATGTTCCAACAGAATAATAAAAAAAATGGAATAACAGAAGAATTTTACCATTTATGCGGACTTGCCATGTATGAGTTATTCCAACATAATGATAAAGAATGGAATAACAGAAGAATTTCACCAAGTATAGGGTAGTCCGTGTATATAGGTTATTCCAACAGAATAATAAAGAATGGAATAACAGAAGTTCTCTTCATGAATACAAAAGAAATAACACCCTTACTTTAGTAGAAAATTGGATAACGCAATATTGTAGTAACAGAAGATTCTTCTTCTTTCTCTCTTATTCTCTCTATTTTTTCTCGCTTTATAGCTTTAGTGAATTCGTGAAAAATAATGAAGGAATAAGCTTCTATTTATAAGCTTGGAAGAGTAAGGGTAAAATAGTCTTTTTTCCATAATTTATGACATCATCGCTTACATCATCGATCATATGACATCATTGCTTACATCATCCTTCCGATGACATCATTGCTTACCTCATTGTTCCGATGACATCATCGCTTACATCATCAGAATACAAATTCAATTTGTTCTCTTCCACCTCATTTTACTTTTATACCATGAATTTACTATAATAATGTTACCATTCAAATTATAAAAAACATACTATCATATAATCACATCATACTACTATAATATAATATTATAATAATATATTTAAATGAATTATTAATTTGATAATTTGAAATACTGTGTAATGACAATTATTGAATCAAAAATATCAACGTAGCAATTATTGAATCAATAAAATAAAATATTAAACAGTAATTACTGTAACAATTATTGAGTAGTGCCTTCTTACGTAAGAATTAATAATTCAAAAATACTGTGCAATGCCGTGTGCTACTGTGCAACAACGCGTGTTACTGTATTTTAACCTCCAGGTATTCCAACAGTGTTAACGGTAACACTTCCGCCATTTTTCATAAAACTATTTTTTTTCGTTTTTTAACTCCGACAATAATTTCGTTGTGGGGTCCATCAATGATTGTGTCGTCGTAGGAATATTCCCCGACCAAACGAATATTTTATAACAATTTGCTTACTTTGCAAAATTTATAAATATTACCCACAACTATAACATTATATCAACTCCACACCATAATATTCAAAAATGATATTTAGAGAAAATTAATCTTTATTCATAAAAGTTGGGGTCTTACAACCTCCCCTTCTTATGAAATTTCGTCATCGAAATTAGGGTACATGTGACGCCCCCAAAATAGGTATACATAACCCATCTTGAGTCGCTAAATACATGGTACAAAATTCAAATACAACTTAATAATACAGCTGTCGTGTAAAATACGACAAAACATAAACTGTGAGTTTAATAAGAATATTGTCATCTAGACAATATCCACACTCAAAAGAGTCCTCTTTATATTTATTTTCACACTATTTAATAGAATAGTGAGGACTACTAAAACTATCATCTGGACCGTCACTCCGTTCCCCGACTAGTCCGGCTACGTTCTCATTTCCTGAAGAGAACGTGTGAAAAAAGGTGAGCTCAACTAGCCCAAGAAGAAATATTATGACTATGATAATGCGAATAAATTATCATTAGCCTTCAACAATGTTAAAGCGATAAAATATAACAAACATCAAATTTAGCTGCGGTGAACAAGCAATCCATTAAAAGAGTCAAGTAGAGAATAAAATCTACTATCTTTTATGATTTAAAAGGTTTTCATCACTTTTATCATTTGAGACTCAAACTTAATAAATAATCCACATCTTCCCTGCACTACGGCCAAGGATATTCATTAGTATCACAACCACAAATTATCCATGCACTACGACCAAGGATATTCGTGTATTCATCAATGGTCATAATCAAGCCAACAACTGTCCATCAATGCACTACGGGCCAATGAGGACTTTTTTCACATCATTTGTAACATTACGGTCATGATTACACCGAATAATCCCTGGTCATAATCATACCAAGTCCATCTACATTACTTTATAGGCCATGATGACTTTCAACATAATATAAACATGAGGATGATGACAATGATATACGAATTCAATAAAACAAGTTCAAGAATTAATTTATTCAGGAACTAATAACGTCCAAATTGTCAACATGATACTTCTTTGTAGAGTAAAACTCAAGAATGCTCAGAAGAATATTTTCATGAAAAGATACTGGATGAAGCGCAAATATCAAGGATATCCCACTAATTTCATGGAGTATAGAAGTCAAAACTTTAACCAACTGAGTATAACAAAGAGTGGAATAACAAAAGAAATCACCAGGCATGCGATAGACCGCACAGACAGGTTATTCCAATAGAATAATAAATAACGGAACCAGGTCATGCGTAAACGCACATACAGGATGTTCCAACAGAATAATAAATAATGGAACCAGGTCATGCGTAACGCACAGACATGATGTTCCAACAGAATAAGAAATAACGGAACCAGGTCATGTGTAAACGCACAGACAGGATGTTCCAACAGAATAATAAAAAATGGAATAACAGAAGAATTTCACCTTGTATGCGATGCTTGACAGAAAAGTTATTCCAACATAATGATAAAGAATGGAATAATGTAAGAATTTCACCAAGTATAGGGTAGTCCGCGATATCTGAGTTATTCCAATGAATAATAAAGAATGGAATAATAGAAGTTCTCTTCATGAATACAAAAGAAAGAAATAATACCCCTTACCTTAGTAGGAAATTGGATACCGCAATATTGTAGTAATGGAAGATTCTTCTTCTTTCTCTCTTATTCTCTATTCTTTCTCGCTTCTATAGCTTTAGTGAATTCGTGAAAATAATGAAGGAATGAGCTTCATTTATAAGCTTGGGTAGAGTAAGGGTAAAATAGTCTTTTTGCCATAATTTACAATATCATCGCTTACATCATCGATCATATGACATCATTTCTTACATCATCGATCAAATGACATCATTGCTTACATCATCCTTCCGATGACATCATTGCTTACCTCATCGTTCCGATGACATCATCGCTTACATCATCAGAATTCAAATTCAAATTGTTCTCTTCCACCTCATTTTACTTTTATACCATGAATTTACTATAATAATATTACCATTCAAATTATATATATAAAAAATATACTATCATATAATCACATCATACTACTATAATATAATATTATAATAATATATTTAAATGAATTATTGATTTGATAATTTGAAATACTGTGTAATGACAATTATTGAATCAAAAATATTAACGTAGCAATTATTGAATCAATAAAATATTAAACAGTAATTACTATAATAATTATTGAGTAGTTCCTTCTTACATAAGAATCAATAATTCAAAAAAAAAATGCGATCTGGTAATACCGCAGCTATTGTGCAACAACGCGTATTCTTGTATATTTTAACCACCAGGTATTCCAACAGTGTTAACGGTAACTCTTTCGCCATTATTTTTATAAAAATATTATTGTCGTTTTCTAACTCCGACAATAATTCCGTTGTGGGGTCCACCAATGATTGTGTCGTCGTACGAATATTCCCCGACAAAAAGAATATTCCCCGATCAAACGAATATTTAATAACAACATGCGTACTTTGCAAAATTTATAAATATTACCCACAACTATAACATTATATCAAATAATGTTCCTTCTTATCCAAGATTTGAATATGAACCTCTTCATACGTCAAATCTTTCGCTATTTCATCCGGTTCTAACTCAATAATGTGATTCGGGTCTTCCACATATTTACGTAATATGGATATGTGAAAAACGTTATAAACACGAGACATACTTGGCGGTAAAGCGAGTCTATACGCCACAGTTCCTACTCGATCGAGGATTAAAAATGGGCCAATGAATCGAGGATTGAGCTTTCCTCTCTTTCCAAATCTCGTAACTCCTTTCCATGGAGCAACACGTAACAACACATGATCTCCAATATCAAATTCCACGTCCTTTCGATGAAGATCAGCATAACTCTTTTGTCGATCTTGTGAGATTTTTATACGTTGTCGGATCATTTAAATATTTTCCGTAGTCATATGTACCAACTCTGGTCCCAACAACGTTGCTTCACCCACCTCATCCCAGCATACTGGAGAACGACACTTTGTTCCATACAACGACTCAAATGGAGCCATGCCAATACTTGCTTGATAACTGTTGTTGTAGGAAAACTCCACCAATGGTAAGAACTTGTCCCAACTTCCCTTGAAGTTAAGGACACAGAGTCTTAATAAATCTTCAAGAGTTTGAATAGTCCTCTCGATTGTCCGTCATGTCTCGAGGATGATATGCGAACTAAATCGTAAGTTCGTGCCCATAGCTTTTTTGCAAACTAACCCAAAATCGTGAAGTGAATCTTGGGTCTCGATCGAAACTATGGATTGGAATACCATGCGATCTTTACAATCTCATTTATGTACATACGAGCAAGACGCTCAAATGTATAAGTTTCTCGTATTGGTAAGAAATGAGCGAGACTTGGTCAATCTATCAACAATGACCCAAATTGCATATATGCCTTGAGAAACCTTGGGAAGACCAAGAATGCTTGAAATCCATGGTAATGTGCTCCCACTTCCATTCGGAATTTCAAGTGGTTGCAATGGACCTTTTGGTACTTGATGCTCTGCCTTGACTCGTTGACAAGTTAGACACCTTGAGATAAACAGCGATATCTCTCTCTTTATATTGCTCCACCAAAATGTATGACGAAAATCACGATACATTTTGGTACTCCTAAGATGGATTGCAAACGGTGTGTTGTGCGCCTCCATCATGATTTTATACTTTAAATTAGGGTCGTTAGGAACACAAAGTCTGGAGTTGACTCGAAGTATTCCTTCTTCATCGATTCTTGCTTCCGGCGTAGCACCTTCTTGCACTTTCTTCCTCATATGCATCAGCTCAAGATCTGTAACTTGAACAACTTTAACTTTATCAATTAAAGTTGGTTCTACTCGTATATTCGCCATTATCACATGGATCCCTAGAGTTTTTAACTCTATCTCCATCCTTTGCAAGTCACACAAAATGGGCCTTTGCGTTGTCAATATCGCACTCGTACTCGAATATGATCTTCTACTCAATGCGTCAGCTACCACGTTCGCTTTTCTAGGATGGTATTGGATGGTATGATCATAATCTTTTAACAGTTCAAGCCAACGCCGTTGTCGCATGTTGAGTTCCTTTTGAGTGAAGAAATATTTGAGGCTTTTATGATCCGTAAAGATCTCCACTTTCTCCCCATACAAGTAATGCCTCCAAATTTTAAGTGCGAAAACAACAGCTGCCAACTCTAGATCATGAGTAGGATAATTCCTCTTATATTCTTTGAGTTTTCAAGAGGCATAGGCTATTACTTTCCCATGTTGTATGAGAACACATCCTAACCCTTTGTTCAAGCATCATCTTGTAGATGACAAATCCTCCGAGCCGGATGGTATTGTCGTAAGCAGTCTTTGAAATGAGTCTCCTCTTGAGTTCTTGAAAAACTCTTCTCACATTCCTCGTTCCAATCGAATTTTGTATCTTTTCGAGTCAGCTAAGTTAATGGAGTAACGATTCGAGAAAACCCTTCTACGAATCTCTGATAATAACCAGCTAAGCCGAGAAAGCTACGACTTCGAAGAATCGATTTAGGTTGCTCTCGACTTTGAATAACTTCAATCTTTCTTTGGGTCAACAGATATTCCATGGCTTGATACTACGTGCCCAAGGAATGCTACTTCCTCAAGCCAGAACTCGCATTTCTTAAACTTGGCATAAAGCTTATATTCACGAAGCTTTTGGAGTATCAGCCTCAAGTGTTGCTCATGATCTTCATGGCTTTTGGAATAAATGAGGATGTCATCAATAAAGACGACCACAAAGTGATCGAAATATTCCTTGAATACTCAGTTCATCATATCCATGAAAGCAGCAGGATCATTAGTCAATCCAAAAGACATGACTAAGAATTCATAATGCCGTGTCGATTTACGGAAGTCTTTGGAATGTCATCGTTCTAATCTTCAATTGGTGATATCCCGGAACAAAGATCAATCTTTGAAAAGAATTTGGCTCCTTATAATCGGGTCAAACGGGTCATCAATACGTGGCAATGGGTACCTATTTTTTGGCGGTGACATGATTTAACTCCGATAATCAATACAAAGTCGCATACTCCGTCTTTCTTTTTCACGAATAGAAACAGAGCACCCCAAGGAGAAGTACTAGGGACGAATAAAGCCAATGTCTAACAATTCTCGTAGTTGGGTCTTTAACTCACGAAGTTTAATAGAGCCATTCGATATGGGGCTTTGGAAATGGGTTTTGTCTTTGGGTTCAAGGTCGATACAAAATTCAATTTCACGCCTGGGGTAGGCCAGAAGTTCTTGTGGAATCGTCGTGAAATTTATTAACAATAGAAATATCATTCAAAACTGACGTATTTTTGTTTAGATCCGTGACATGAGCTAAGAAAGCTTGACATCTATTTTTCAATAAACGAATAGCTTTATGGCTTGAGATGACAGTGATTAATTTTAATGGTTTGGTTGCTTGAATTCGCATAATAGGTTGGTTAGGAATATGAAAGCTAACAACCTTACGAAAATAATCAATTTTTGCATGATGAGTAGTTAACCAATCAATCCCTAGAATCACATCAAATGCAAGTATTTTCAAAGAAATAAGATCGACAGGTAACGTGCGGTTACCGATTTGAATCAAACAAGACTTATAAACCGTGGATGTAATGAAGGTTTCTCCCAATGGAGTTTCAACAGATAAGTCAAAGTCCAATTTCTCCGGAGTCAAATTTAAACATTGAGCGCAAGTAGGAGAAATAAAAGAATGGGTAGAACCGGTATCAAATAAGGTATATACTTCACTAGAGTTTATGATAAGCTTACCCGTGATGACCTTGTTCGGGTTCCTTGCTTTCTGGGAGGTCACGACAAATGCTCTCCCTTGAACTACTGATTTTGTCTTATCTGGGACGACCTTTGATGCCTCCATCCCACCTAGACTTGATTTTGGTGCACGACAAAATCGAGCTAGGTGACCTTCTCTTCCACAATATAGCATGCTTTGGATGGCATCGCGCAGTTTGGACTGATGTGTCCCTTCCCTCCACATTTGAAGCATATGATAGGTGGTCGTTCTCCTTCCTTAATGATAAGTGATGATACTGACGTCTTTCCATCATTGTTGAATCTCCTCTTCTTTAAATGTCCATTCTTATTGTTTTGACCATGATTACCACCAAAGTGGTTACCATTTCTGGCATGTTGATTCCCTCCATGCTTGTTGTCACTGCTTCGATGAATTTTATCACTGGTATTATCATTTTGCCGGCTGCTCTCTTTTGGTTGGGTTGACTCATTATCGTGTTCCAATAACTGAGCCCTATTAACAACATCTGAATACAAACACAGTTTATGAGAGATAAGATATTGACGTATCTCGGGTTTCAAACCTCTTAGAAACATTCGCGTCATTCTCTCCTCATTATCAACCAAATGGGACATAAATCGGGATAACTCGGCAAACTTGGCTTCGTACTGCGACACGGTCATGTTGTTTTACTCCAGCTTGATGAACTCTACCTCTTTCATGTGACGAATACTTTTCGGGAAAGTACTTGTCGTTGAACAATTCTTGGAACTTCTCCCAAGACATCATCAGTGCGGCAGGTTGAGTATGCTTTACAGATTCCCACTAGTAATCTGCCTCTGCCCGTAACATGAAGGTGGCAAAGGGAACCTTTTTCTCCTCGGAGCATCCCAAGACATCAAATATCTTGTTGATGTACTTAATCCACGTCTCCACCTTAAGTGGTTTTGGCTCTCCAAAAAACTCTGGTGGTCCCAGTTATGACGCCCCCAAAATAGGTATACAACACCCATTTTGAGTCGTCAATAACATGGTACAGAAACAACTACAACTTTATTAATACAACATAAAAACTGTGAGTTTAAATACAAATATTGTCTTCTAGACAATATCAACACTCAAATAAGTCCTCATTACAATTATTGGTACATTATTTTATAAAAATGGTGAGGACTATTAAAACAACTCTCTAGAACCATCATTCCACACCCCGACTAGAACTCGCTACATTCTCGCCTCTTGAGAAGAAAAATGGAACAAAAAGGAAAAGGGTGAGCTCAACTAGCCCAGCAAAGAATATTATGACTAAGATAATATAGAACAAATTATCGTTAGTCTTCAACAAGGAAAAATATGATAAAATACAATAGACAACAAATTTCAGATCAATATTCGCAGCGGAAATAATAATTCATAGAAGAGTTACGTAGAGAATAAAATCTACTATTATCTATGAATTTAAAAGTCCATCTCAATATTTTATCCTTGTAACGTCAATTAATATACATCTTGAATCAAATATTCATCTTTGCACTACAGGCCAAAGATATTCATCAGTCGATCATGTTCATCTCAACACATGTTCATCTTTGCACTACGGGCCAAAGATATTCAAAAGAAAATCAACCATCTTTTCACTACAGGCCAAAGATATTCAGTAATCTCATCATTTAGGACTGAAGATGATGAAAAATATTTTAAAGAAAACGAATCTAGTGAAACAAAAGAATAAATATTAAGGATTCGTATTGCAAACAATCCAAGTTCAAAAATACTTCATAAATAACTGTAGTGAAGTAAAATTCAAGAATGATCAAAACATGTATACAATCAAAGCTAGTATCCATAATAGATATTTTGGATAAAAAACAAAAATTTAATTTTTACGTGAATAGTCTTAGTATTCGTGAATAATGCAGATATCGTGAATTGTCCGTAGTATCGTGAATAGTAATTCAGACACTAAAAGACAAGAATTTCACAAGAAAAATCTTACCAATATTCCAAAGATAATGATATTAGAAGAAATAATATCATTTTAAAAAAATAATATCCCTTACCTTGAAAAGACGATACTTCGACTAGAATATTGGATATAGTCTTTGAAGGAACTTCCACCAGATATAGCAACACTCAAAGTATCAAAATACTCACAAGAATGCGCCGATAATATAGAGAGAAAACTTGAGTTTTCGGTGTGATTTTCAATTCTAACCTAAGCACCTATTTATAGAAATTGCTTAGAACACCAAAGCGAAAATTTAATAAAATATTAATATTATTTATTTAAATTATTACGCCCACCTTGACCATCTGAATTCAGCCAACACTTAATGACAAAAACAAAAAAAAAACGTTTTTGTTATTAAAAATAATTAAAACTTTCAAAAATCAATTATTTCGGAACTATGAAACTTCAATAATTCATAATAAACAGCCCTTTTATCAGAAAAATTCAAACCTTATGTCCTTTCCATAGGAAATTTTATTCTCTACAACTTTGCAGAAGAAAGTGTTTCCAAATTCTAAAAAGAAATTGACCGAAATCCACATACGGACGATTTTACAGGCTATAATCAAATTTCAGTCAAGAAATGGGCCCACAAACATGTTTAACATGTTTTAAACAACTTTTGCAACAAAAATATTCTTCCTCCTCATATATTCATATATCCCACATTCATTGTAAAAATATCACAATTATTATATTTTTAAAATATAATAATATATTTAAATGAATTGTTTTATCAGAAAAGATAAAATATCAATTTTTTAACAATTGTTACTTTAAAATTTTCTCCATCTATATTCACATAAAATGAATATTTTCCTTATTATATAAATCAATAATTAATTATTCACAAATAATATTACAGAATCACAATATCGACAACTAGGCCGTTCCTAGGAAAGAGGGGGCTTTCCAATAAAGATTTCTCCTTACTGGCGCACAATTAGGTGACCAAACCTCTCTTTAGACAGAACTTTCTAGACATTATCAATAATGCTATCTAATAATATTATTCAAATAATATGAATTATTAATTCGATAAAGGAAAATCTTGTGTGTAATGACAATTTGAAACAACAATAATATAAAATATCAACGTAGCAATTATTGAATCAATAAAATAAAATATTGAGCAAGAATTATTGTAACAATTATTGAGTAGTGCCTTTCACGTAAGAATCAATAATTGGTGCAATCTGGCGTCTTCTTCGTATTTTAACCACCGTGTATTCCAACAAAGATTAATGGTAACAACTCACGCCATTATTTATAAACAACTTATATTTGTCATTTTCTTCATCCAATCGCTTTCCATTATTGGGCCATTACAAGGTAAGGCAGCGGCTGATAAATTTACGAATATTCCGACAGTAAGAATATTCCACGACCAAACTAATATTCCCCGACAACAATGAATATTTTATAACCACTTGCTTATTTGAAATATTTGCGCATTTTACCCATAACTAACCACATTAATCAAATCAACCCTTACTATTTCAAAATAATAAATAGATGAAATTTAATTTCATTTATAATAAGTTGGGGTCTTACAACCTCCCCTCCTTATGAAATTTCGTCCTCGAAATTGACGTACGTACCTGGTGTTTCGAAAAGGTGAGGATACCTCGTTTTCATTTCCGTTTTCAACTCCCAGGTCATTTCCTCTATAGCATGGTTCCTCCACAAAACTTTAACTTGTGGTATGACCTTTGTGCGTAGGCGTAGGACATGCTCCTTTCTATCCAAGATCTTAACAGGTACCTCCTCGTACGTTAAGTCTTCGGATATCTCGTCCGGTTCTAACTCAATAATATGGCTCGGGTCTTTCACATATTTACGAAGCACAGATATGTGAAAAACATTATGAACACGAGACATGCTTGGAGGTAACGCGAGTCTATAGGCCACATTTTCTACTCAGTCAAGAATCTGAAATGGACCAATAAATCGTGGATTGAGCTTTCCTCTTTTTCCAAATCTTGTAACTCCATTCCATGGAGAAACACGCAACAATACATGATCCCCAATACTAAATTCCACGTTCTTTCAATGAAGATCCGCATAACTCTTTTGTCGATCCTGTGCCGTTTGTATACGTTGTCGAATCATTTGGATCTTTTCCGTAGTCATACGTACCAACTCTGGTCCCAACAATGTTGCTTCACCCACCTCATCCTAGCATACTAGAGAGCGACACTTTCGTCCATATAATGCTTCGAATGGAGCCACACCTATACTTGTCTGATAATTGTTGTTGTAGGAGAATTCCACCAATGGTAAATACTTATCCCAACTCCCTTTGAAATCTAGGACACAGAGTCTTAATAGATCTTCAAGAGTTTGAATAGTCCTATCTGATTGTCCGTCCGTTTGAGGATGGTATACCGAGCTGAATCGTAAATCCGTGCCCATAGTTTTTTGCAAGCTAACCCAAAATCGTGAAGTGAATCTTGTGTCACGATCTGAAACTATGGATACTAGCATGCCATGAAATCTAACAATCTCATTTACATACATATGAGCAAGTCGTTCAAGGGAATAAGTCTCCCGTATCGGCAAGAAATGAGCAGGCTTAGTTAATCTATCAACAATAACCCAAATAGCATTTATGCCTTGAGAAACCGTGGGAAGACCCGTAACGAAATCCATGGTAATGTGTTCCCACTTCCATTTCGGAATCTCAAGTGGTTGCAATGGACCTTTAGGCACTTGATGCTCCGCCATTACACGTTGACAAGTTAAACACCTCGAGATAAACTTTGCAATCTCTCTCTTCATATTGTTCCACCAAAATGTATTTCGAAGATCACGATACATTTTGGTACTTCCAGGATGGATTTCAAACGGTGTATTGTGTGCTTCTATCATGATCTTGTACTTCAATTCCGAGTCGTTAGGAACACAAAGTCTGGAGTGTACTCGAAGTATTCTTTCTTCATCGATTCTTGCTTCTGGAATAACACCTTCTTGTACTTTTTTCTTCATAAACATTAGCTCCGAGTCTGTGGCTTGAACAACTTTAACTTTATTGATTAAAGTTGGTTCTATGCGTATACTTGACATCATCGTCGTTCCTGCATATGATCTTCTACTCAACGCGTCAGCTACCACGTTTGCTTTTCTAGGATGGTATTGAATGGTGTGGTCATAATCTTTTAACAGCTCGAGCCAACGTCGTTGCCGCATGTTGAGTTCCTTTTGGGTGAAGAAATATTTGAGGCTTTTATGGTCTGAATATATCTCCACTTTCTCCCCATATAGATAGTGCCTCCAGATCTTTAGCGCGAAAACGACTTCTGCCAACTCTAGATCGTGAGTAGGATAATTCCTCTCATATTCTTTAAGTTGTCGCGAGGCATAGGCTATGACTTTCCCATGTTGCATGAGAACACATCCTAACCATTTGCTCAAGCATCATCAGATATAACAAATCCATCCGAACCGGATGGTATTGTCGAGCAAAAGCGAAATGAGTCTCCTCTTAAGCTCTTGGAAACTCTTCTCGCATTCCTCGCTCCATACGAATTTTGTATCTTTCCGAGTCAGCTGAGTTAACGGGGTAGCGATTCGAGAAAATCCTTCCACGAATCTCCGATAATAACCAGCTAGGCCCAGAAAGCTACGTACTTCGGTCATCGACTTTGGTTGCTCCCAACTTTGTATTGCTTCAATCTTCGCCGTGTTGACAGATACTCCATGTTTTGACACCACGTGCCCAAGGAATGCTACTTCCTTAAGCCAGAACTCACATTTCTTCAACTTGGCATATAACTTGTTTTCACGAAGCCTTTGGAGTACCAGCTTCAAATGGTGCTCATGATCTTCACGGCTTTTGGAATATATGAGGATGTCATCAATAAAGACAACAACGAACTAATCCAAATATTCCTTGAATATTCGGTTCATCATATCCATGAAAGCCGCAGGAGCATTAGTCAATCCAAAAGACATGACTAAGAATTCATAATGCACATACCGAGTTCTGAAGGCAGTCTTTGGAATAACCTCAGTTCTAATCTTCATTGATGATATCCGAATCTAAGATCGATCTTTGAAAAAAATTGTGCTCCTTGCACATTTGGTCAAACAGTCATCAATACGAGGTAGCGGATACCTATTCTTGATAGTGACATGGTTTAATTCTCGATAGTCAATACAAAGTCGCATACTCCCATCTTTCTTCTTTACAAATAAAATAGGAGCACCCCAAGGAGATGTACTAGGACGAATGAAACCGATGTCCAACAACTCCTGTAGTTGGACTTTAACTCTCAAGTTCAATAAGAGCCATTCGATATGGGGTTTTAGAAATGGGCTTCAGTAATAAAGTTCAAGATCAATAAAGAATTCAACTTCACGTTCGGGGTAGACCAGGAAGTTCTTCAAGAAATACATCAGGAAATTTACTAACAACAGAATATTATTCAAACCGAGCGTGTTTTTATTCAAATCCATAACATGGGCTAAGAAAGCTTGACATCCATTTTTCAATAAACGAATAGCTTTATGACTTGATATGACGGTGATTGATTTTAATGGTTTAG
The DNA here is from genome assembly GCA_020205605.1 of Panax ginseng. Classification (NCBI taxonomy): domain Eukaryota; kingdom Viridiplantae; phylum Streptophyta; class Magnoliopsida; order Apiales; family Araliaceae; genus Panax; species Panax ginseng. The sequence continues at coordinate 127,159,161 of CM035129.1, read as the reverse complement.
TCGCTTGAATTGCACAACAAAGTTGGTTAGGAATATAAAACTAACAACCTTACGAAAACAATCAATTTTGGCATGATGAGTAGTTAACCAATCAATCCCTAAAATCACATCAAAAGCAAGTATCTTTAAAGAGATAAGGTCAACAGGTAATGTGATGGTGCCAACTTGGATCAAACAAGATTTATAAACAGTGGATGTGATGAAAGTTTCTCCTAACGGAGTCTCCATAGATAAATCAAAGTCTAATTTCTCCGGAGTTAAGTTTAAACGTTGAGCACAAGCAGGAGAGATAAACGAATGGGTAGCACCAATATCTAGTAAGGTATAAACTTCGCAAGAATTTATGACTAGCTTACCCGTAATCACCTCATTTGGGTTCTTCGCATTTTGACCAGTCACGACAAACGCTCTTCCAGGAACCGTTGACTTTGACTTTTCTAGGACAGTCTTTTGAGTCACCATTGTGACGCCCCCAAAATAGGTATACATCACCTATTCTTAGTCGCCAAATACATGGTACAAAATATAAATACAATCTTAATTATACAACAAGAGAGCTGTGAGTTTAAATACAAATCACGCATCTTCTAGACAATATCCACTCTCAGAATAAGTCCTCATTACATTTATTGTCACACTATTTAACAGAATAGTGAGGACTACTAGCTAATACTATCATCCGGACCATCACTCCGTTCCCCGACTCGTCCCAGCTATGTTCTCATTTCCTGAAGAGAACATTGAAAGAAAGGGTGAGCTCAACTAGCCCAGCAAGAAATATTATGACTAAGATAATGCAGAATAAATTATCATTAGTCTTCAACAATGTTAAACTGATAATATACAATAGACATCAAGTTTAACTGTAGCGGAATAAGAAATCCATTAAAAGAGTCAAGTAGAGAATAGAATATACTATCTTTTACGATTTAAAAAGTTTTTAATCACTTTTATTGCTGGGACTCAGCTTAATAAATAATCCACATCATCGAATCACCCCTGCACTACGGCCAAGGATATTCTTTAGTATCACGACCACAAATTATCCATGCACTACGGGCCAAGGATATTCGTGTTTTCAATTACGGTCATGATTATACCGAATAATCCCTGGTCATAATCATACCAAGTCCATCTATGCACTACGGCCAAAGATGACTTTTACCACATCATTTGTAACATTACTACCATGATCATGCCAAATAATAATCTGGTTATAATCATACCAAGTCCATCTATGCACCTTCTACAGCCATGAGATGACTTTCAACATAATATATACATGAGGATGATGACAATGATATAAGTATTAATCAAACGAAAACAAGGATAAATATTAAAGACTTTAAATTTATCCAAATATTATCCACCACTCATAATCTAATATTATTAATATCATAACAATATTTTAATAACTTCTTAAACTTATAAACAATTTATTTCAATTGTTTACACTTTACCAAATAATGCATTTAATAATTCAAAAATGCCATACTCATAAGATTTCATCACCAATGATCAAATTCCTCATCAAAAATATGCATATACCTTATATAGGATTTCTAAGCCATAAAATCCTATTTTCCAACTTTGTTACTTCATATAACATATTTAACTCATTTACTCATAATTAGGTCATTTTCATGAAAAATACCAAATCAGTTCCAAAAATATTTCTTTTCTGGGATTTAGCAGATTATAGTTCCATAATGAACATATATTTTTCTCAGAATTTTTAAAATTCATTTGCTATTTTTCAAAAATCAATTTCTAATTAATTCCTTAAGAAATTAGCTACCTCAAGTTTAACTCCAAAAATTCTCAAATCTTGGCAGGATCTTACACATGTTAACATGAGCTTCCAGTTCAAATTTCATGGTCATCGGAGTTATAAAACTCCGGTTATAGCATTTTTCGTCAGAAAAACCTAAATATTGAAATGGTCATAACTTGCTCATTTTAAGTCGGAATGAGCTCATTTTTGGACAGGAGGTTCTTTATACCATATACTTTCATGTCCCAAAAGACCAGAATTTTTATCATAATTTAAGTGGACGAAAATGCCCTTTTAAAAATCTGGATAGTAGCTTTTTCAAAATTTGCAGCTTTTGCCTCATTTACTAAAATCAGTCCACACGAAAATATACAATACCTTTTCCAGTGATTCCACTTGGATAAGTTATAAGACTCATAGATCTAACTCTAGGACTTGACCACATCAAAAATTCAAAATATAATAGGAGATATGGTCAATTAAATTTCGTGTTACATTTTTACCAAAATCTGATTTTTCAACCCTTTGTGATTTCTAAGAAACTTTCATATTTTCACATAATAATCAACATAACTCATCATAACACTTACTAATACTTCATATACCCATGATTTTTATCAGTCTAATACTTTTATTATGACTCTCATCATAATCAACGTAAACAAATCATTTTCACATTTTAATAAGGAATGAATATAAAGGATCATTCATCATGCATGTGGAACCCACATAGACAGGTTATTCCAACAGAATAATAAAGAATAGAATAACATAAGGATTCACTATGCATGCGATAGAGACCGCATGCAGATGAGTTATTCCCAATGTAATAATAAATAACGGAACTGTGTCGGTGAAATTCACAACCCCATTGTGATGCTCCAAATGAATAATAAGTGCGGAATAATAAATAATGGAACCAGTCCCACAGTAAAACACATGAGATAGGATATTCCAACGAATAATAATAAAAAAGCGGAACCAGTAAGGTGTAAAACACACGCATGTGATATTCCAAATGTAATAATAATAAAGAGGCGGAACCAGTCCTGTAAAATATATCTGAATATGATGTTCCAATGTAATAATGAAGAATGTCACCAAGTATAGGGTAGCTCGGCATGATACAAAGTTATTTCAATGTAACAATAAAGAAATGAAATAATGTAAGTTCTCTTCTTGAATACAAAAGAAATAACACCTTTACCGTAAAAGAAACTGGATATAAGAGTAGGGAAGTAACATAATACTTTTCTATAGTTTCTCTATAATTTCTCTCTCTAGAGTTTCAGTGAATTCGTAAGAAAATAATAAAGGAATGAGCTTCTATTTATAGGAGAATAGAGAAACACTGTGCAAGAAAAATAATGGATGCAATAGATGTGCAACTCACAGATGAAATTTTTTGTAACCTACAGATGCAAATTGTCAATCATCCAACCAATCAGAATAAGGCAAAAATATAACATATATATTTATATATATATATACCACACATGTTTGTTTGAATTAATTGCTCCAACCCGACAAGCTCTTCCAATTCATGGACTTTTGATTCACCAAAGGACAAGATATCATATATATATATATATATACATATATGTAACATACATACCCCCATATTATTAATATTATATATATATATATATATATATATATATATATATATATATTACTCCACCATTCCCACATTCCACCCAATTTACGGGTAGAATTCCTCCCACCAAAAGAATCATTTCCTTCCCCCACTAAAATAATTCTTTCATTTCCCCACCACTTATATATATATATATATATATATATATATATATATATATATAATATATATAAACCGAATGATTATTTTGAAAAATGGGTAAATGGGGTTCCATAAAATACGTCAAAATTTACAACATTTACTATAGCAATAATTGAACAAAACTGAGTGACTTCTCACGTAAGAATCAATAATCAATATCATGTGCTACTATGTAACCCCGCCAGACATCGTAGATTTTTACTACTGAAAGTAGTTCAACAAAGATTAATTGGTAAAACTTTCATTAGTTATTTTCAATAAAAATATTTTTGTCATTTTCTCAATCCGATAATAATTCCGTTATGGGGTCCACCAATGATTACGCCGTTGTACGAATATTCCCCGACCAATCGAATATAATACAACAACTTGCATACTTTACAAAATTTATAAATACTACCCACAACTATAACATTATATCAAATCCACACCATAATATTCAAAAAAAAAAAAATATTTCGAGAAATTTAAATCTTTATTCATAAAATCTGGGGTCTCACAACCATCCCCACTGGACTTGGTTTCGCTACTGTACAATCTCGAGCGATATGTCCTTCTTTTCCACAATTATAACATACCTTGAACTGTTGTGGGCAGTTTGGGCTGATATGTCCCTCTTTCCCACATTTATAGCATACGACCAGTGGTCGTTCTCCTCCCTTAGAACCAGTTGCTGCTGGTGCTGACGTCTTCACATGGTCATTGTTAAATCTCCTCTTTTTAAAATCTCCTCCCGACTCGCTTCTTCTATTTTCATGGCCATGATTACCAGCAGAGTGGTTATCGCTTTTATCCGTATTTTTCTTCCTCCGCTGGTTATCGTTGTTCTGATGACTGCTGTCACCGGTATGATCCTGGTTATGGTCCCTCGGTTGCACGTACTCGTTATCTTGCTCTAATAATTGAGCCCTGTTGACAACATCTGAATAGAGAGAAAATTTATGAGAAATGAGATATTGACGTATGCCGGGTTTCAAACCTCTCAGAAACATCCGTGTCATACGTTCCTCATTCTCCACCAAATGAGGTGCAAACCTGGACAACTTTGCAAACTTCGCCTCATACTGGGACACTGTCATGTTGTTTTGTTCCAATCTAATAAACTCCACTTCCTTCATATGACGAATACTTTCAGGAAAGTACTTGTTATTGAACAGTTTCTGAAATGTCTCCCAAGACATGCTGAGTGCGGCTTGATGGGTACACTTCACAGATTCCCACCAGTAATCTGCCTCATTACGGAACATAAAGGTGGCGAATAGAACCTTCTGTTCCTCCGTGCATCCCAAGACATCGAATATCTTGGTAAATTGTTTGACCCACGTTACTGCCTTAATCGGATCTGGCTTTTTCCAAAATTGTGGTGGTCCCAACTCTTTGAACTGCTTGGCTGTGACAAACCATACGTTGTTATCATTTCCACCTGTATTTTGTGCACGAGTCTTCCTCGTCTGATTTTGCATGAACTGCAAAAAGCTTCTAAACATTCCGTCATTCATCGTCTGATTAATGGTGTTGTTTACAGGAGGAACATTGCCAGCCTGTTGCATGTTCTCCTCGTTGGTGAGTAAAGGAGTCTCCACGGTCTCATTTACTCCACTATTAACATTCTCAATCGACATTCTGAAATAATGCCATAAAACAAGGGTTAATTACAGAAATCAACATATCACATAATATACCTATATTCTGACAAACCAACAAATAAGCTTAGGTAGGACACACTAGCGAAGGATTTACTCGTCTCTCCCCTCCTAGTTCTATTCCCCGATCTCCGCCAGAGATCATATCCTAAGCTCGATACCAATCGTGACGCGCCCCAAAATAGGTATACAACACCCATTTTGAGTCGTCGCCAATAACATGGTATGTAAACAACTACAACTTTATTAATACAACATAAAAAGCGTGAGTTTAAATACAAATATTGTCTTCTAGACAATATCAACACTCAAATAAATCCTCATTACAATTATTGGTATATTATTTTACAAAAATGGTGAGGACTACTAAAACAACTCTCTAGAACCATCATTCCACACCCCGACTAGAACTCGCTACATTCTCGCCTCTTGAGAAGAAAAATAGAACAAAAAGGAAAAGGGTGAGCTCAACTAGCCCAGTAAAGAATATTATGACTAAGATAATATAGAACAAATTATCGTTAGTCTTCAACAGGGAAAAATCTGATAAAATACAATAGACAACAAATTTCAGATCAATATTCGCATGAAAATAATAATTCATGTAGAAGAGTTACGTAGAGAATGAAATCTACTATTATCTATGAATTTAAAAGTCCATCATCAATATTTTATCCTCAGTAACGTCAATCAATATACATCTTGAATCAAATATTCATCTTTGCACCATGAAGCCAAAGATATTCATCATCGGTCGTGTTCATCTCAACACTGCTCATCTTTGCACTACGGGCCAAAGATATTCAAAAGAAAATCAACCATCTTTGCATCTACAAAGCCAAAGATATTCAAGAATCTCATCATTTAGGGTGAGGATGATGAAAAATATTTTAAAGAAAAGCGAATCCAAATTGAAACAAAAGAATAAATATTAAGGATTCGTATTTCAAACAATCCAAGTTCAAAAATACTTCATAAATAACTGTAGTGAAGTAAAATTCAAGAATGATCAAAACATGTATACAATCAAAGCTAGTATCCATAATAGATATTTTGGACAAAAAACAAAAATTTAATTTTTCTGTGAATAGTGCCGTAGTCGTGAATAATGCCGTATACGTGAATTGTGCCGTATACGTGAATAGTAACTCCGACACTAAAAGACAAGAATTTCACAAGAAAAATCTTACCAATATTCCAGCATAATGATATTAGAAGAAATAATATCATTTTTTTTAAAAATAATATCCCTTACCTCGAAAGAAAGCGGTTTCCGACTAGAATATGGATATAGTCTTTGAAGGGAACTTGCAATCAGATAGCAACACTCAAGTATCAAAATACTCACAAGAATGCTTCGATAATATAGAGAGAAAACTTCAGTTTCTGGTGTGATTTTCAATTCTAACCTAAGCACCCTATTTATAGAAAATTGCTTAGAACACCAAAGCAGAAAATTTAATAAAATATTAATATTATTTATTTAAATTCTTACGCCCACCTTGACCATCTGAATTCAGCCAGCACTTAATGATAAAAACAAAAAAACATTTTTGTTATTAAAAATAATTAAAACTTTCAAAAATTAATTATTTCGGAACTATGAAACTTCAATAATTCATAATAAACAGCCCTTTTATCAGACAAATTCAAACCTTATGTCCTTTCCATAGGAAATTTCATTCTCTACAACTTTGCAGAAGAAAGTGTTTCCAAATTCTAAAAAGAAATTGACCGAAATCCACACACGGACGATTTTACAGGCTATAATCAAATTTCAGTCAAGAAATGGGCCCACAGACATGGTTAACATGTTTTAAATAACTTTTGCAACAAAAATATTCTTCCACCTCATATATTCATATATCCCACATTCATTGTAAAAATATCACAATTATTATATTTTTAAAATATAATAATATATTTAAATGAATTGTTTTATCAGAAAAGATAAAATATCAATTTTTCAACAATTGTTACTTTAAAATTTTCTCCATCTATATTCACATAAAATGAATATTTTCCTTATTATATAAATCAATAATTAATTATTCACAAATAATATTACAGAATCACAATATCGACAACTAGGCCGTTCCTAGGAAAGAGGGGGCTTTCCAATAAAGATTTCTCTCTATCGCCAAGCAATTAGGTGACCAAACCTCTTCTTAGACAGAACTTTCTAGACATTATCAATAATGCTATCTAATAATATTATTCAAATAATATGAATTATTAATTCGATAAAGGAAAATACTGTGTAATGACAATTATTGAAACAACAATAATAAAAAATATCAACGTATCAATTATTGAATCAATAAAATAAAATATTGAATAGTAATCTATCGTAACAATTATTGAGTAAGTGCCTTTCACGTAAGAATCAATAATTGGTGCAATATCGTGTGCTTCATCGTATTTTAACCACCGTATTCCAACAAAGATAATACTTGTGAATAAATACGCCTGTTATTTATAAACAACTTATATTTTCGTTTTCTTCATCCAATCGCTTTCGTTATGGGGCCCATACATACATTTCGCGCCATCGCACGAATATTCCCCAATGCAAAGAATATTCCACGACCAAACTAATATTCCCGACAACAATGAATATTTTATAACCACTTGCTTATTTAAAATATTTGCGCATTTTATCCATAACTAACCATATTAATCAAATCAACCCTTACTATTTCAAAATAATAAATAGATGAAATTTAATTTCATTTATAATAAGTTGGGGTCTTACACTAGTTCTTTGAACTGCTTAGCGGTGACCGTCCGAGAGTTGCTAGTGTTTCCACCTGCATTTTGGACAGGAGTCTCTCTTTCCTGATGTTGCATGAATTGTATAAAGCCTCTGAACATTCCATCGTTCATCATCTGGTCCGTGTTATTGTTTGCCTGAGGATTGTCGCCTTCCTGATGCACATTATCCTGATTATTGATCTGTGGAGACTCAATGGTCTCCTGTGCTCCATTGATGTTCTCAACATTCTCGGATGTCATTTTCAAATACTGCCACAAAATAAGGATTAATTAACATATCACATATTATCCCTATACTCTGACCGACCAATTAAATACCAAATAAACTTAGGTAGGTCATACTAGCGAAGGAATTCCCCGTCTCTCCCCTCCTAGTTCTTGTCTCACATCTTAGCCAGGGATCATATCCCTAAGCTTTGATACCAACTGTGACGCCCCCAAAATAGGTATACATCACCCATCTTGAGTCGTCAAATACATGGTACAAAATTCAAATACAACTTCATAATACAGTTGTCGTGTAAAATAAGACAAAACGTAAACTGAGAGTTTAATAAGAATATTGTCATCTAGACAATATCCACACTCAAAAGAGTCATCTTTACATTTATTTTTACACTATTTAATAGAATAGTGAGGACTACTAAAACAATCATCTGGACCGTCACTCCATTCCCCGACTAGTCCATTTACGTTCTCATTTCTCAAGAGAACAATGAAAGAAAGGGTGAGCTCAACTAGCCCAAAGAAGAAATATTATGACTAAGATAATGCAGAATAAATTATCATTAGCCTTCAACAATGTTAAACTGATAAAATATAACAAACATCAAGTTTAACTGTAGCAGAACAAGAAATCCATTAAAAGAGTCAAGTAGAGAATAAAATCTACTATCTTTTATGATTTAAAAGATTTTTCATCACTTTTATCATTTGAGACTCAAACAATAAATAATCCACATCATCCTTGCACTATGGCCAAGGATATTCATTAATATCACAACCATAAATTATCCATGCACTACGGCCGAGGATATTTGTGTATTCAAAGAATGGTCATGATCATGCCAACAATCGGCCCATCAATGCACTACGGGCTAATGAGGACTTTTTCCACATCATTTGTAACATTACGGCCATGATTAAACCGAATGATCCTCGGTCATAATCATACCAAGTCCATCTATGCACTATAGGCCACGATGACTTTCAACATAATATAAACATGAGGAGGATGATGACAATGATATACTTAATTCAATAAAACAAGTTCAAGAATTAATTTATTCGGGAACTAATAACGCCCAAATTGTCAACATGATACTTCTTTGTAGAGTAAAACTCAAGAATGCTCGGAAGAATATTTTCATGAAAAGATCTTTGGATGAAGCGCAAATATCAAGGATATCCCACTAATTTCATGGAGTATAGAAGTCAAAACTTTAACCAACCGAGTATAACAAAGAGTGGAATAACAAAAGAAATCACCGGGCATGCGATAGGCCATGCATGACGGAGTTATTCCAATAGAATAATAAATAACGGAACAGTCATGCGTAAACGCACATACGCTGGATGTTCCAACAGAATAATAAATAATGGAACCTGTGTCATGCGTAGCATGCATACGTACATGATGTTCCAACAGAATAAGAAATAACGGAACCAGTCATGTAAACGCACGCAGGCAGGATGTTCCAATGAGAATAATAAAAATGGAATAATGAAGAATTTCACTTTGTATGCGGTATGCAGATGATAAAAGTTATTCCAACATAATGATAAATAATGGAATAATGTAAGAATTTCACCAAGTATAGGGTAGTCCGCGATATGAAGTTATTCCAATGTAATAATAAAGAATGGAATAACTGAAGTTCTCTTCATGAATACAAAAGAAATAATACCCCTTACCTTAGTAGGAAATTGGATACCGTAATATTGTAGTAACAGAAGATTCTTCTTCTTTCTCTCTTATTCTCTCAATTCTTTCTCGCTCTATAGCTTTAGTGAATTCATAAAATATAATGAAGGAATGAGCTTCTATTTATAATCTTGGTAGAGTAAGGGTAAAATAGTCTATTCGCCATAATTTATGACATCATCGCTTACATCATCGATCATATGACATCATTTCTTACATCATCGATCAAATGACATCATTGCTTACATCATCCTTCCGATGACATCATTGCTTACCTCATCGTTCCGATGACATCATCGCTTACATCATCAGAATTCAAATTCAAATTGTTCTCTTCAACCTCATTTTACTTTTATACCATGAATTTACTATAATAATATTACCATTCAAATTATATATATAAAAAATATACTATTATATAATCACATCATACTACTATAATATAATATTATAATAATATATTTAAATGAATTATTGATTTGATAATTTGAAATCTTCGTGTAATGACAATTATTGAATAAAAAATATCAACGTAGCAATTATTGAATCAATAAAATATTAACAAGTAATTCTTTGTAACAATTATTGAGTAGTGCCTTCTTTACGTAAGAATCAATAATTCAAAAAATCATGTAATATCTTTGTGTCTTTCTTTGTCGCAACAACGCGATATTATCGTATTTTAACCACTGTGTATTCCAACCGTGTTAATAGCAGTAACTCTTCCGCCGTTATTTTCATAAAAATATTTTTGTCATTTTCTAACTCCGACAATAATTCCGTTGTGGGGTCCACCAATGATTGTGTCGTCGTACGAATATTTCCCGACAAAAAGAATATTTCCCAACCAAACGAATATTTTATAATAACTTACGTACTTTGAAAAATTTATAAATATTACCCACAACTATAACATTATATCAAATTCATTCCATAATATTTAAAAATAATATTTATAGAAAAATTATCTTTATTTTAAAAGTTGGGGTCTTACAGTACATACTTGGTATGACGAAGAGGTGAGGATACCTTGATTTCATTTCAGATTCTAACTCCCAAGTCATTTCCTTAACATCGTGGTTTCTCCACAAAACTTTGACTTGAGGTATAACTTTAGAGCGTATAATATGTTCCTTCTTATCCAAGATTTTAACAGGAACCTCTTCATACGTTAAATCTTCCGCTATTTCGTCCGGTTTTAACTCAATAATGTGGTTCGGGTCCTCCACATATTTACGTAACATGGATACATGAAAAATATTATGAACACGAGACATACTTGGCGGTAAAGCGAGTCTATAGGCCACAGTTCCTACTCGATCGAGGATTAAAAATGGGCCGATGAATCAAGGATTGAGCTTTCCTCTCTTTCCAAATCTCATAACTTCTTTCCATGAAGCAACACGTAACAACACATGATCTCCAATATCGAATTCCACGTCCTTTTGATGAAGATCAACATAATTCTTTTATCGATCTTGTGAGGTTTTTATACGTTGTCGGATCGTTTGAATCTTTTCCGTAGTCATACGTACCAACTCCGGTCCCAACAACATTGCTTCACCCACCTCATCCCAGCATACTGGAGAATGACACTTTCTTCCATATAACGCCTCAATTGGAGCCATGCCAATACTTGCTTGATAACTGTTGTTGTAGGAAAACTCCACCAATGGTAAGAACTTGTCCCAATTTCCCTTGAAGTTAAGGACACAGAGTCTTAATAAATCTTCAAGAGTTTGAATAGTCCTCTCTGATTGTCCGTCCGTCTGAGGATGATATGCCGAACTAAATCGTAAATTCGTGCCCATAGCGTTTTGCAAACTAACCCAAAATCGTGAAGTGAATCTTGGGTATCGATCAGAAACTATGAATACTGATACTATGCAGTCTTACAATCTCGTTTATGTACATACGAGTAAGACGTTCAAGTGTATAAGTTTCTCGTATTGGTAAGAAATGAGCAAACTTGGTCAATCTATCAACAATGACCCAAATTAAATCTATGCCTTGAGAAACCTTGGGAAGACCAGTAACGAAATCCATGGTAATGTGTTCCCACTTCCATTCTGGAATTTCAAGTGGTTGCAATGGACCTTTGGGTACTTGATGCTCTGCCTTGACTCGTTGACAAGTTAGACACCTTGAGATAAATAGCGATATCTCTCTCTTCATATTGCTCCACTAAAATGTATGACGAAGATCACGATACATTTTGGTACTCTTAGGATGGATTGCAAACGGTCTATTATGCGCCTCCATCATGATTTTATACTTTAAATCAGGGTCGTTAGGAATACAAAGTCTGGAGTTGACTTTTCTTCATCGATTCTTGCTTTCGGCATAACACCTTCTTGCACTTTCTTCCTCATACGCATCAGCTCCAGATCTGTAACTTGAGCAGCTTTAACTTTATCAATTAAAGTCGGTTCTACTTGTATATTCACCATCATCACATGGGTCCCTGGAGTCTTTAACTCTATCTCCATCCTTTGTATGTCACACAAAATGGGCCTTTGCGTTGTCAATATCGCATTCGTACTCGTATATGATCTTCTACTCAATGCGTCAGCTACCACGTTCACTTTTCCATGATGGTATTGGATGGTATGATCATAATCTTTCAACAGTTCAAGCCAACATCGTTGTCGCATATTGAGTTCCTTTTGAGTGAAGAAATATTTGAGGCTTTTATGATCCGTAAAGATTTCCACTTTCTCCCCATACAAGTAATGCCTCAAAATTTTAAGTGCGAAAACAACAGTTGCCAACTCTAGATCATGAGTAGGATAATTTCTCTCATATTCTTTGAGTTGTCGAGAGGCATAGGCTATGACTTTCCCATTTTGCATGAGAACACATCCTAACCCTTTGCCCGAAGCATCACTGTAGATGACAAATCCCTCCGAGCGAAATGATATTTTCAGAATAGGTGCTGAAATGAGTCTCATTTTGAGTTCTTGAAAACTCTTCTCACATTCCTCGTTCCAATCGAATTTTGTATCTTTCTGAGTCAGCTGAGTTAGTGGAGTAGCGATTCAAGAAAATCCTTCCACGAATCTCCGATAATAACCAGCTAAACCGAGAAAGCTACGTACTTCGGTCACTGATTTAGGTTGCTCCCAGCTTTGAATTGCTTCAATCTTTGTCGGGTCAACAAATATTCCATGACTTGATACTACGTACCCAAAGAATGCTACTTCCTCATGCCAGAACTCGCATTTCTTCAACTTGGCATAAAGCTTGTTTTTACGAAGCTTTTGGAGTATCAGCCTCAAGTGTTGCTCATGATCTTCATTGCTTTTGGAATATATAAGGATGTCATCAATAAAGACGACCAAAAAGTGATCCAAATATTTCTTGAATACTCGGTTCATCATATCCATGAAGGCAGCACGAGCATTAGTCAATCCAAAAGACATGACTAGGAATTCATAATTCCGTCATGGGAGTTCGAAAGTCAGTCTTTGGAATGTCATACATTCTAATCTTCAATTGGTGATATTCAAACGAAGATCAATCTTTGAAAAGAATTTGGCTCCTTATAATCGGGTCAAACAGGTCATCAATACGTGGCAATGGGTACCTATTTTTTTTGATGGTGACATGATTCAACTCCCGATAATCAATAAAAGTCATATACTCCGTCTTTCTTTTTCACGAATAGTAAACAGAGCACCCAAGGAGAAGTATTAGGACGAATAAAGCCAATGTCTAACAATTCCTGTAGTTGGGTCTTTAACTCTTGAATTTCAATAGGAGCCATTTGACATGGGGCTTTGGAAATGGGTTTTGTACTAGGTTCAAGGTCGATACAAAATTCAATTTCACGCTCTGGGGGTAGGCCAGGAAGTTCTTCAGGGAATACGTCAGGAAATTTATTAACAATAGAAATATCATTCAACATTGACGTATTTTTGTTTAGATCCGTGACATGAGCTAAGAAAGCTTGACATCCATTTTTTAATAAACGAATAGCTTTATGGCTTGAGATGACAGTGATTGATTTTAATGGTTTGGTTGCTTGAATTCGCATAATAGGTTGGTTAGGAATATGAAAGCTAACAACCTTACGAAAATAATCAATTTTTGCATGATGAGTAGTTAACCAATCAATCCCCAGAATCACATCAAATGCAAGTATTTTTAAAGAAATAAGATCGAAAGGTAACGTGCGGTTACCGATTTGAATCAAACAAGACTTATAAACCATGGATGTAATGAAGGTTTCTCCCATTGGAGTTTCAACAGATATGTCAAAGTCCAATTTCTCTGGGGTCAAATTTAAACGTTGAGCGCAAGTAGGAGAAATAAAATAATGGGTAGAACCGGTATCAAATAAGGTATATACTTCACTAGAGTTTATGATAAGCTTACCCGTGATGACCTCGTTCGGGTTCCTTGCTTTCTGGGAGGTCACGACAAACGCTCTCCCTTGAACTACCGATTTTGTCTTGTCTGGGACGACCTTTGATGCCTCTATCCCAGCTGGACTTGATTTTGGTGCACGACAAAATCGGGCTAGGTGACATTCTCTTCCACAATTATAGCATACTTTGGATGGCATCGCGCAGTTTGGACTGATGTGTCCCTCCCCTCCACATTTGAAGCATATGATAGGTGGTCGTTCTCCTTCCTTAACGACAGGTGCTGATGCTGACGTCTTTCCATCATTGTTGAATCTCCTCTTCTTGAAATGTCCATTCTTATTGTTTTGACCATGATTACCACCGAAGTGGTTACCATTTCTGACATGTTGATTCCCTCCACGCTTGTTGTCACCGCTTTGATGACTATTATCACTGGTATTATCATTTTTCCGGCTGCTCTATTTTGGTTGGGTTGACTCTTTATCGCGCTCCAATAACTGATCCCTATTAACAACATCTGAATACAAACACAGTTTATGAGAGATAAGATATTGACGTATCTCGGGTTTCAAACCTCTTAGAAACATTCACGTCATTCTCTCCTCATTATCAACCAAATGGGACGTAAATCGGGACAACTTAGCAAACTTGGCTTTGTACTGCGACACGGTCATGTTGTTTTGCTCCAGCTTGATGAACTCTATCTCTTTCATGTGACGAATACTTTCGGAAAAGTACTTGTCGTTGAACAGATCTTGGAACTTCTCCCAATACATCTTCAGTGCGGCAGGTTGAGTACGCTTTACAGATTCCCACCAGTAATCTGCCTCTGCCGCAACATGAAGGTGGAAAAGGGAACCTTTTGCTCCTCGGAGTATCCCAAGAAATCAAATATCTTGTTGATCTGCTTAATCCACGTCTCCGCCTTAAGTGGTTTTGGCTCTCCAAAAAACTCCGTTGGTCTCAGTTCCTTGAACTGCTTAGCGGTGACCATCCGAGAGTTGCCAGTTTTTTAACCTGCATTTTGGACAGGAGCCACTCTTGCCTGATGTTGTATGAATTGCATAAAGCCTCTGAACACTCCATCGTTCATCATCTGGTCCGTGTTATTATTTGCCTGAAGATTGTCGCCTTCCTGATGCACATTATCCTAATTATTGATCTGTGGAGACTCAACGATCTCCTGTGCTCCATTGATGTTCCCAACATTCTCGGATGTCATTTTCAAATACTGCCACAAAATAAGGGTTAATTAACATATCACATATTATCCCTATACTCTGACCGACCAATTAAATACCAAATAAACATAGGTAGGTCATACTAGCGAAGGAATTCCCCGTCTCTCCCCTCCTAGTTCTTGTCTCACATCTTAGCCAAGGATCATATCCCTAAGCTTTGATACCAACTATGACGCCCCCAAAATAGGTATACATCACCCATCTTGAGTCGCCAAATACATGGTACAAAATTAAAATACAACTTAATAATACAACTGTCGTGTAAAATACGACAGAACGTAAACTGAGAGTTTAATAAGAATATTGTAATCTATACAATATCCACACTCAAAAGAGTCCTCTTTACATTTATTTTTACACTATTTAACAGAATAGTGAGGACTACTAAAACTATCATCTGGACCGTCACTCCATTCCTCGACTAGTCCCGGCTACATTCTCATTTCCTAAAGAGAACAATGAAAGAAAGGGTGAGCTCAACTAGCCTAGTAAGAAATATTATGACTAAGATAATGCAGAATAAATTATCATTAGCCTTCAACAATGTTAAACTAATAAAATATAATAAACATCAAGTTTAACTGCAGCAGAACAATCAATCCATTAAAAGAGTCAAGTAGAGAATAAAATCTACTATCTTTTATGATTTAAAAGGTTTTTCATCACTTTTATCGCTGAGACTCTTCATAAATACAAAAGAAATAATACCCCTTACCTTAGTAGGAAATTGGATACCGCAATATTGTAGTAACAGAAGATTCTTCTTCTTTCTCTCTTATTCTATCTATTCTTTCTCGCTCTATAGCTTTAGTGAATTCGTGAAAAATAATGAAGGAATGAGCTTCTATGACATAGTCTTTTCGCCATAATTTATGACATCATCGCTTACATCATCGATCATATGACATCATTGCTTACATCATTGATCAAATGACATCATTGCTTACATCATCAGAATACAAATTCAATTTGTTCTCTTCCACCTAATTTTACTTTTATACCATGAATTTACTATAATAATGTTACCATTCAAATTATAAAAAACATACTATCATATAATCACATCATACTACTATAATATAATATTATAATAATATATTTAAATAAATTATTGATTTGATAATTTGAAATACTGTGTAATGACAATTATTGAATCAAAAATATCAACGTAGCAATTATTGAATCAATAAAATAAAATATTAAGCAATAATTCTTTGTAACAATTATTGAGTAGTGTCTTTTTACGTAAGAATCAATAATTCAAAAATATCGTAATCTCTGTAGTTTCTATCATGCTGCAACAACGGCGATATTCAGTATTTTAACCACTGTGTATTCCAACAAATTGTTAATGGTAACACTTCGCCGTTTTTCATAAAAAATATTTTTGTCGTTTTCTAACTCCAAAATAATAATTTCGTTGGGGGGTCCACCAATGATTGTGTAAATCTTACGAATATCCCCGACAAAAAAATATTCCCCGACCAAACGAATATTTTATAACAACTTGCTTACTTTGCAAAATTTATAAATATTACCCACAACTATAACATTATATCAACTCCACACCATAATATTCAAAAATTATTGTCGGAGAATATTCTTTATAATAGGGAATATTCGTACAACGACACAATCATTGGTGGACCCCACAACGGAATTATTGTCGGATTGAGAAAATAACAAAAATATTTTTATGAAAATAACAACGAAAGTTTTACCGTTAACTGTTGAAACACCCGGTGTTAAAACTACGATGTCTGGCGTGGTTGCATAAGAATACACTGTATTGATTATTGATGCTTACGTGAGAAGTCACTCGATTTTGTTCAATTATTGCCTACGATGTAATAGTTGCATAGTATCTCACGTTATTTGATTCAATTATTGTCGATATTTTATATATTATTAAATCAATAATTGAGATAACAAAGTTATTAATATTATTATTTGCAATATTAACGATGTCTAGAAGTTCTGCCAATGAGAGGTTTGGTCACCTAATTGCGCGCCAATAGGGAGAAATTCTTATTGGAAAGCCTCCTCTTTCTTGGGAACAACCTTGTCGATTAATATTGTGAATTATAATAAAGGTGATAAGTTTTGTTTTATTATTATTATAAATGTAATAGAACAGAAAACTTTTTATATAAAACAGAATACTTTTATGAAGTTATTCATTTTATTAGACTATAAATAGAATATATAATATTCTATTATGCATAGTATTTGCATAGTGCCTGCATAGTGTTTGTATAGTAAAATCCTTTTATATAAAATATAATACTTTTATAAAGTTATTCGTTTTATTAGATTATAAATAGAATATATTATATTTTATTTAAAAGATTTTATTTTATTAGAATATTTTATTAATACTACATAGTAAATTAATATGGACCATGCATTTAAAAGTAAATCAATACGGACCGTTCATGAATTAGTTACTTATTCAGGTCCATTCTCCTATAAATAGAAGCTCATTCCTTCATTATTTTAAATGCAATTCTTTGAAACTATAGAGAGAAAGAAGAAAAGTATTCTCGCTACTTCACTACTCCAAAGATTCGGTTTTTCTAAGGTAAGAGGTATTATTTCTTTTGTATTCATGAAGAGAACTTACATTATTCCATTCTTTATTATTACGTTGGAATAACTCAGATGTCGTGGACTACCCTATACTTGGTGAAATTCTTACATTATTCCATTCTTTATTATTATGTTGGAATAACTGCCTATGTCAAGCAACCGCATACATGGTGAAATTCTTACGTTATTCTATTATTTATTATTATGTTGGAATAACACATCTATGAGAAGTACCATATATATGGTGAAATTCTTCTATTATTCTATTCTTTATTATTCTCGTTAGAATAACTCATATCTGTGGACTACCTTATACTTGGTGAAATTCTTACATTATTCCATTCTTCATTATTATGTTGGAATAAACATCTGTCATGCCAAGCACCGCATACATGGTAAAATTCTTACATTATTCCATTCTTTATTATTACATTTGGAACATCCTATACATGCGTTTTACGCATGACTTAGTTCTATTATTTATTATTACATTGGAATATCACATGCATGCGTTTACGCATGACTGAATTAGATTATTTATTATTACATTAGAATATCACATGCATGCGTGCGTTCGCATGACTGATTCCGTTATTTATTATTACATTGGAATAACTTTTATGCGTTGATCTATCGCATGCCTGGTGATTTCTTTTGTTATTCCATTCTATATTATACTCAGTTGGTTAAAGTTTTATCTTTTATACTCCATGAAATTAGTGGAATATCTTTGATATTTGCGCTTCATCCAGTATCTTTTCATGGAAATATTCTTCTGAGCATTCTTGAATTTTACTCCACAAAGCAGTATCATGTTGACAATTTGGACGTTATTGGTTCCTGGATAAATTAATTCTTAAGCTTGTTTTTATTGAATTCTTATATCTTGTGATGCCCCCAAAATAGGTATACATCACCTATTCTGAGTCGCCAAATATATGGTACAGAATACAAATACAATCTTAAATATACAACATGAGCTATGAGTTTTAATACAAATATTGTCTTCTAGACAGTATTAAAACTCAAAATAAGTCCTCAATACATTTATTAACACACTATTTCATAGAATAGTGAGGACTACTAATGCTATCGTCTCTGGTGTCACTCCGGTTCCCGACTAGTCCCCGCTTTACATTCTCATTTCTCAAGATAACAATGAAAGTAAAAGGGTGAGCTCAACTAGCCCGAGAAGAAATATTATGACTAAGATAATGCGAGAATAAATTATCATTAGCCTTCAACAATGTTAAACCGATAAAATACAATATACATCAAGTTTAACTGCAGCGGAACAAGCAATCCATTAAAAGAGTCAAGTAGAGAATAAAATCTACTACCTTTTAGGATTTAAAAAGGATTTCATCACTTTTATTGCTGAGACTCAGCTTAATAAATAATCCACATCATCCCCTTTCTGACCAAGGATATTCATTAGTATCACAACCACAAATTATCCATGCACTACTACTGACGAGGATATTCGTGTATTCATCAATGGTCATGATCATGCCAACAACTCGTCCATCAATACACTACGGGCCAATGAGGACTTTTACCACATCATTTGTAACATTACGGTACCATGATTATCTAAGAATAATCCACTGGTCATAATCATACCAAGTCCATCTATGAACTACAATGCCACAGATGACTTTCAACATAATATAAACATGAGGATGATGACAATGATATAAGAATTTAATAAAACAAGTTCAAGAATTAATTTATCCAGGAACCAATAACGTCCAAATTGTCAACAGGATACTTCTTTGTGGAGTAAAATTCAAGAATGCTCAGAAGAATATTTCCATGAAAAGATACTGGATGAAGCGCAAATATCAAGTATATTCCACTAATTTCATAGAGTATAAAAGCCAAAACTTTAACTAACTGAGTAAAATAAAGAATGAAATAACAAAAGAAATCACCAGGCATGTGATAGACCGCACAGACAGGTTATTCCAACAGAATAATAAATAATGGAACCAGGTCATGCGTAACGCACAGACAAGATATTCCAACAGAATAATATATAATGGAACCAGGTTATGCGTAAATGCACAGACAAGATGTTCCAACAGAATAATAAATAACAGAACCAGGTCATGCGTAACGCACAGACAAGATGTTCCAACAGAATAATAAACAACGGAACTAGGTCATGTGTAAATGCACAGACAGGATGTTCCAACAGAGTAATAAAGAATGGAATAACAGAAGAATTTCAAAGATATGCGATTTGCATAGACATGTTATTCCAACATAATAATAAAGAATGGAATAACAGAAGAATTTCACCAAGTATGCGGTACTTTGCATAGACAGGTTATTCCAACATAATAACAAAGAATGAAATAACAGAAGTTCTCTTCATGAAGACGAAAGAAAGAAATAATACCCCTACTTAGTAAAAAAAAAGAGTATTCAACCGGTAAGGCGAGGATATTCTTGAAGAAAACTCAGACACGCTCAAAGCTTCTTAAAACTCTAAAGAAATACGCTCAAGATTATAGAAGAATTCTCTGAACTTTTGGTGTGGTTTTCAATTCTAACTAAGCATCCTATTTATAGGAAAATAGAAAGGATACTATGCTACACTATGAAATAAAATATAATATATTCTATTTATAATCAAATAAAACAAAACTTTATAAAAAGTATTCTGTTTTATATACAAAGATTTTACTATGCATACACTATGCATAATAAAATATAATATATTCTAATTATTGTCTAATAAAACAAATAACTTTATAAAAGTATTATGTTTAATATAAAAAGATTTTACTATGCAAAATACTATGCATAATATAATATAATATATTCTAATTATTATCTATAAAACAACAAATAACTTTATAAAAGTATTCTATTTTATATAAAAAGTTTTTCTATTTTATTACATTAATAATACTAATAAAACAAAATTTATATATATATATATATATATATATATATATATATATATATATATATATATATATATATATATAAACTTCCGTGACTTCATAAAAAGACACCTCAATATATCTAACAACATTTATCATTATTATTATAATTCACAATATTAATAGACCCGGTCGTTCTAGGAAAGAGGGCATTCCAATAAAGGATTTTCTCCTATTGGCGCCGCAATTAGGTGATCAAACCTCTCCTTGGCAGAACTTCTAGACATCGTTAATATTACAAATAATAATATTAATAACTTTGTCATCTCAATTATTGATTTAATAATATATAAAATATCGATAATAATTGAATCAAATAACGTGAGATACTATGCAACAATTACTGAAGCAATAATTGAACAAAACTGAGTGATTTCTCACGTAAGCATCAATAATCAATACTGTGTGCTACTATGCAACCACGCGTATTACTATACTTTTACTACCGAGTAGTTCAACAGTTTTAACTGTAAAACTTCCGCCGTTATTTTCATAAAAATATTTTTGTCGTTTTCTCAATCCGACAATAATTATGTTGTGGGGTCCACCAATGATTGTGCTATCGTACGAATATTCTCTGTTAAAACGAATATTCCCCGACCAATCGAATATTATATAACAATTTGCGTACTTTGCAAAATTTATAAATATAACCACAACTATAATATTATGTCAAATTCATTCCATAATATTTAAAAATGATATTTATAGAAAAATCATCTTTATTAAAAAGTTGGGGTCTTACAATTGTTAAACTTGATGTTTGTTATATTGTATCAGTTTAACACTATTGAAGGCTAAAGATAATTTATTCTACATTATCTTAGTCATAATATTTTTTACTGGGCTAGTTGAGCTCACCCTTTTGCTTTCATTGTTCTCTTCAGGAAATGAGAACGTAGCAGGGACTAGTTGGGAGACGAAGTGACGGTCTAGATGATAGCATTAGTAGTCATCACTATTCTATGAAATAGTGTGTTAAAAAATATATTAAGGACTTATTTTGAGTTTGAATACTGTCTAGAAGACAATATTTGTATTAAAACTCACAGCTCATGTTGTATATTTAAGATTGTATTTGAATTCTGTACCATGTATTTGGCGACTCAAGATGAGTGATGTATACCTGTTTTGGGAGCGTCACAATAATAATATTTATAATAATAATAATGATAATAATAATGCTAATAATGATAATAATAGTAATAATTATAATAAGAATAATTATTACAATAATAATAATAATAATAATAGTAATAATAATAATAATAACAACAATAATAATAATAATAATTATAAAAGTACTAATAATAATAATTATTATAATAACAATTACTAATAATAATAATAATTATTATTATTGTAATAGTACTAATAATAATAATAATAATAATAATAGTAATAGTAATAATAATAATAATTATTATTAGTACTATTATAATTATTATAATAATAGTAATAATAATAATAATAGTAATAATAATAATAACTAATAATAATAGTAATAATATTAGTAATTATAATAATAGTAATTGTAATAATAATAATAATAATAATAATAATTAGTAATAATTATAATTAAAATTATAATAATAATAATAATTATTATTATAATAGTAATAATAATTATAATATTTATTATAATTATAATTGTGACGCCCCCAAAATAGTTTCACACAACCCATCTTGGGTCGTCAGATACACGTTACAAAATTCAAATATAAACTTCATTTATACAACTGTTGAACTGTCATGCAAAATATGACAATACATAAGCTGTGAGTTTTAATACACTATTGTCTCATAGACAGTATTTAAACTCAAATTATTACAATGCCATATAAAATACAGCAACAAATATTTCAAGACCCCAAAGAAGAACGAGAAAATTACTATCTTGTTCATTCTAATGTGGTGCACTTTTGACGCTTTCAAAGTCGGGTTCTCATCACCCTATTGTTGTTCACCAACATCAATTATTAAGTGACGTATAATATATGACACACCCATCTTAGGTCCTTAATACAATTATATATTGCATGTCATGCAGTTTTATAATGTATTAAAAAACTTCCACAGTCTCGGACCATAACATTATTCCCCTGTTATCCTCGCTCGACCCAGCTACACTCTTAATACATGTAAGAAATTGTGAAGCAAAAGGGTGAGCACAAATATCCCAATAAAGTATATTATGACTAAGATAATTAATTTATCAATAGTCTTCATTAGTACTAAATCAGATATTTAAAACATATGGTAAATAATAAAAAAATTTAACCATAATTGTAGCGGAATCAACAATCCATTAAAAGAGTCAAGTAGAACATAATGTCTACTATCCTCTCCAAAGTAAAAGTTCATCGCTAATAGTTCATTCCTGTAATACTCATCAACAGTTATTTGTTGTACACAAGACAAAGAGAACTTTCATCACCTGTCTTCACCTGAACCACTAAAGATTATAGATAAATTCACAATTCATATTTATAATCATGTAAATCAACAGTTTCTCCTTGCCACAAAGGCTTAATAGAACGTTTACTCAATATCCTTACCCCAAAGGCTAAAGATATTCAAATGTAATAAAAATGATCATACCAAATAGTTGTCTATCTTTGCACTACGGGCCAAAGATATTTAACTATAAAACCAATGGTCATGATCATACCAATCAATTATCTGTCAGTGCACTACGGCCAAAGACATTCAACTGTAAAATCAATGATCATGATCCTGCCAATCACATCATCGAACTATCCATGCACTTCAGGCCAAGGATATTCCTTAGTATCACCAGTGGTCATGACCATTAGAGGTGCTCGAAAAATTCAGTTTTTTAGTTTTTTTACCAAACCGGTTGAAATCGGTACCGGCGGTACTGGTTTTTTTCGGTTTTGGTTTTTTCGGTACCAGTTTTTTGATTTTTTTATACTTTTCGGTACCGATAGCGGTAATAGAAATTTCAAATTCGGTAAAACCAAAAAATCAAAAAAAGTCGAAAGTCTCTAATTAATACTTAAAGTACTTTATTTACTCTCTCGTCTCAACTCTCAGTCTCTCTCTCTCTTTTAATTCTACAGAGGCACAACCACACAGAGCTAGTTTACTCTTTCAGTTTCAGTCTTTAATCTCCCTTCTTCTTCAGTCTTCTAAGTTCTACCCATTCTTCGCTAATGATTTCTCCTCCATTGAAGGCTTAAGGCTTCTCCTCCATTAAAGCTTCTCCGACTAGCGTCGATGGTAAATCGTTAGATCTGTAGTTCTGTACACATCATATACATCACATACATCCACAATTTTGCTGGTAGATGATTATGGACTAATTTATGGGTCATCTGGTGGAAATACAGGAACCAAATCCCAAATTCTACACCCTATATATTAAACATCATGCAATTACAACACTGCTTGTTTTAGCTTTGATTATGTGATATTTAATTTGGATATGTAATATGGTAATGCATTACTTTATTTGATTTAGTTTTCTTCCCCAGGCCATTGATGGTAATACATTACTTTATCACATGGAATATGCTGCAGTGTATA
Source organism: Panax ginseng (assembly GCA_020205605.1). Lineage (NCBI taxonomy): Eukaryota > Viridiplantae > Streptophyta > Magnoliopsida > Apiales > Araliaceae > Panax > Panax ginseng. The sequence goes on along the minus strand of CM035129.1, from coordinate 127,134,544 downwards.
ACAGGTGAAGTTTTGAATGTTATGATTCTTATGAAAACTTTAGTTTAGTTGTATAACAGGTGAAGTATTCATAAGTCATAACAACTAAAGTTTAGTTGTTACATAAACATTACAGTGTATAACAGGTTGTTATATTACATTATTAGTTTGGTCCAGTTACTCCACATGAAGACGAGTTAATACACATGATGAAGACAAGTTAATACACATGATGAAGACAAGTTAATACACACATGAAGATAAGTTAATACACATGATGTGTATCAGTGTATATAACCCCATGGGCTATTCCACCATTTTTACAAATGACAGATTTGTATCAGTTAATACACATGATGAAGGGATGTGTCAATTTTCTTATTCGAACACAGATTTGAAATCATTGCATCATACTTTTTTTATAAATGACATTTTAATTTTTAATATTAGTGCATAATAATCAACACAGAGAGCAGTAGAGCACCAAAATGATCTAACCGAATAATGACATTGCCCAAAGTCTATACACAGTAGCTTACTAGCTTGAGTCTTGACTAGCTTTAGCTGCCTTCAATTGATATATAATTGTAGATGATTTTTTAGTTTTAATTTTTTTTTGTTAATATATTAAAAAAAAATATTTAATTATTATTATTTATTAATAATTATAAATATTACCATGCATGCTGTATAGCCGAAAATCGAACCAAAAAAACTGGTACCTCTTTTGTACCGAACCGGTAATTCGGTATAGGTTTTGGTTCTTATTTTTTGGTTATTACGGTTCGGTACCGGTTTGGTTTTTTCGGTACCGGTTCAGTTTTTTACCGATGAGCACCCTTAATGACCATGTCATACACCTGTCCATCTTTGTACTACGGGTCAAAGCTATCAATTAACAGTTTATCTTTGCATGTAAGCCAAAGATATACAACTGTACGTAAAACCAATAATCAATAGTCCATCTGTGCACATTAGCCAAAGATATACAACTGTAAAACTAATAATCAACAGTCTATCTTTGCACGTAAGCACAAGATATACAACTGTAAAACCAATAATCAACAGTCCATCTATGCACTACGGGCCAAAGATGACTTTCGTTACAATATAAGCATGAAGATGATGACAATGATATAAGCATCAATCAAACGAAATCAAGGATAAATATTACTGATTTTTAATTTATTCAGAGTATAAAAATGTCGAAATTGTCAACATGATAACTGCTTTAGGGAGTAAAATTTAATAATAATATTCACGTATCAAAAATAATTTGGACAGAAAAGAATCAATTTTTTATCGTGAATATTACCCCGTGAATAGTACTTCATGAATAGTACCATATAAATAGTACTTTGTGAATAGTACCCCATGAATAATAATTCATAAATAGTGTTGTACGTATGAATAGTACCCATGAATAGTATTCCAACATGAAAAGCTTAAAATTTAACAAGAATGTTCAGAAAAATATTCCCGTAAAAAATACTCGATAAAGCGCAAATTTCAAGGATATTCCACTAATTTCAAGGAGTATAGAAGCAATACTTAACAAAATACGTGTAGAATTAGGAATATGAAATGAAATAATATTACTTACATACTACAGAGTATGGAAGAAAATATTATTTCTTACGAATATTCACTACAAGAAAAAGGTTTATGAGCGTAATCGACTATCGTGATCAAGACGCGATCGCAGATAACTCTCAATGAATCGAATGCGTCATCACGATAGTCGACGATAAAATCTGGTCTTTGGGATGCACATCAATGACCACTATTAGCGACAAACATATCTCTGCTAATCGATATGAATAAATGAAATGACAAATTTGGTACCTAAGCTGAGTAAGCATGGTCTAAGGCCAAAGCTGACGTGGTCCACGTGGCAAATGACCATTATCAATGATCAGATATCGTGATCGCATGCGGTCCACCGATCGAAAAAAATGAAAACCAGATTTTTTGCTGTTTTGCAAAATTCCCAAAAACCTGTACCTGTTTTGTACCTGCTTTATCCCAACACACATACACAACAAGATAAATAGCATGCACAATAATATAAACATCCATCGTCCACCGACACATACACCAAACTAGTATATAAACTATATAAACCTTTAAAAACCAATATGAATTGAATAAATATAAACAAATCTAATATTGTTTAAGTAACATACAGAAAATAAATATGAATTGAATGAATATACAAGTACAAGCTTATCAAATAACTACAAAACTGATCTAAAGCATGTACGTCAAGCATTATCGCCTCCTTGATCACCCTATAATTAACAAAATAATAAAACAAGTTACAAATATAGTAACTATGTTGATACTGGTATATATTATGACAATATATACAACAAATTGATTTTATACCTTATCGTCATCCCCATGTTGTCCTGCTGCTGCTGCCGCTACTGCTTCAGCTAACTCCTCAGGACTCAGAGCCCCCAGATGCCCACGCAGTATCTTCAGAAGATCTCGATCTCGACATATAGCTCTCACACAGTCAGTCGGAGTATGAACAACTGGATGGCTCGATGACTGTTGTTGCCTCTTTTATAATTCTAATAAAAGAGCTCTAACTTATGCAAGCATACACGGGTCAACAAGTAATACAGAGTAAGTAGAGTATCGATCCCACAGAGAAAGTTGTTAAATTTAAACTATCATGCATCATTTAACTCACCAAATTTATATGCCTAGACTGATGACTAAAAGTGTTGAATTAAACTAATTATGAATAACAAATGAAAATAAGAATAATAAGGAAATAAATATAATTTGGAAATAATGGGATCCTAACTTCATTTAATATTTCATTCAATCGCCACTATCATGCAAGAAGTGTTCACATATCACAGGAAAATAGCCAAGAGCACGAATAGAGTTATAACCATTTTTCAATGCACTATAACCTACTTACACAGCATCTACAGATGTTAGACTCTATGTAATCACCAATACAACCAAAATCACTATATGTCTATGTGAAATTGCAATTATATTGATTTTAAGCCCAAGCCCTTATTTTAGCTCATACGGTGAAACAGTTTATGTCTATCTGGTTAAAAAAATATGCAAGCCATTATAACAGCCCCATTTCGCATGCTATCATGATTACAATCCATATTTATATGTTCATTGTCAATTCCATACAAATACTGAAACGAATGGTGATCAAGCATTCATACATGTAAAACAACCATGATAGATAATCCATATGATATGTAAAACATCTCTAACATTTAAGCGTACAACCAAACTACATATTAAAATCCGTTAGAATCCCATAATGAAGTTTAGTTCATGACTGAACCAAAAGCCATTATGGGATAAACGCTAACCATGATCAATAAACAAACAATTAAAGTAAGAAAGATAGAACGATCAAACCCAATCGCTGGATAGAAACCAATGATCAACTATTAAATCCTCATAGAAATCCAATAGATAATAATCAAAATCCACGATGATAAAGAATTCCAAGAAGAAGTAGAGAAGTAGACATTTTGGCTTCGTTCTACGTTGGAATCTCTCCCAAGGTGTAAACCCTAGTTTCTATGAAAAGAATACGCTAAAAATTATCAAGTGTGTGTCTGACACCAGTCAGAATCGTTTAAAACCCATTACACATCATTTAATTTAGAATTAAAAATAAAACAAAATTACAACATCAAGATCGCTACGCAGCCGTACCGCCGCCTCGATAACCCTCTGATCTCATGTTGCATGAGACTTATAGAAACTCTGCTCTTGTCCAGTTAATCTCTCGCGTGGGGCGTCTCACGCTCGTGGACCGCAAGAACTCACACGTAAAGTCATGAGTGTCCGGGTCGTGTACTTTCATGGTAGCGCTCCCCAGTCATTATATCATGAGGCTGCGGCTTGCACTCTGCAGGTTCTGGCTCTGGAATTGTTTCTGTTCTGCTGCTGCTGCTATTTGTTCTTTCATTGTTTGATCTCCTTGCTCCATTTCACCTCCATGCTATGCACATCCTCGCTTATGCCTCACCTTCACACATCCATTAGCTTCGGGCCTCTATTACCACCAAAATTAAGCCAATTCCTGCACTTATTCACCAAAAGGAGTTTTAAGTAAATGCAATGCGAAATAACATGAAATGCAACTAAAACACAATAAACTGTACTTGAGCTGGGCACAATTCGCATGAATTGGTATGCAATAAGTAGGTAAAAATACCACTTATCAACTGTGAAGACTGGGTAGAAGAGTAGCTTGAGCCACTGAAGGATGGGCGTCGTCGTTGTCCTTGGCCTTTAATGTAGTTCTTCTTCACAACAGACACCCTCTCCCATAACTCTTGATCAATAGGCAAACGTGGAGTGCCTTCAGGATATCGCTTATTCAATAAACGCTTATAAGTATCCTGTCATCATGTTAACAATTAAATAGTTAAAAATAAATTCTGTAAGTATTGATAAACAAGATCAAGTTGTTAAAACTTATTATCGCTATCCGGATAGCATCGAGGCGGTTTCATCATGGGTGGCCACGTACACATCCAGCCAATGGATAGGCTGACCTTGAGACTGAGACTCCTATACAAAAAATAACACAATATTACTAAGTAAAAATGTGAAATATTTTCTACAATTCATGATTGTATAAACATATTAAAACTTGTAAATACGTACCCTGGTAGTGATATGTTGCAACTGTGAAATACTACTTCCCTTGTATGTTCATTTAGCCTTTTCACAATCGGGTACACCCGAGGATCTGTTGGTGGCGGCAGTCTTTCGTCTTTTCACCGAGCTCTCAGCTCTCCATTGGGCACACATCCCAGTGCATATGGACTAGGTGCACCACCAGGGGCTATGCTCGTGCATGTAATCCTCTCCCTGGCCTGGATGGTCTCTCGGCATTGTGAAGGGCTTTTTGTCGTTCTTTGTTCAAATTATCCTTGGTGCGGATGGCGCACTTCTGCTAGAATAATGTCTGAATCACTGAAGCCTGCGCGTCCTCCCATCTATACCTTTTTTGCAAATAAAATAACAATAATAACATTACTAAACAATTATCCTTAATTAGAATATTATATTATTTGTAATAATAAAAAAAAACATACCTGGAATTCAGCCCAAACAGCATCCTTGTGGGCGATAGGTGTGCTCGCCTACGTGATCACAGGTGTAGGCCAATTCTGTAAACACAACTGTGATATGAACTTGACGATCTTATTATTTGAAAAATCACTATAGTATACAACAATTTACATCAACAATAAGTAGATATATTAAAGCAATTTACATCTAAGTTCTATATATCTTGTATAAATCAAATCTAAAATGCTGTTTAAATAGTTAAGTACATAAACATGACAATGATATAAAAAACATGTAATGCTAAACATATATTTCATTTGTTTAAGTGTCAATGTCTGATTCAGAATCATCTTTTATACGTGTTGCAGATTCATAACCATCATCTGCTTCAGATTCAGTGTCAGATTCAGTCATTAAGTCTTCCTCCTCAGTATCAATGTCATCTCCCACAAGTATTGACTTAGGATCTAATTCATGTGGTTCATCTCCACCATCTAACTGGATTACTTCATTGTGATCCTCCACATTTATTATAGTTTGACTATGAAGCATCTGCTCTTGTTAAATCTCCCCATCAACTACTTCTACACGACTACGCGTGGGAGTATGAATTACAACTTGCCAATCTGTAGGCGGTCTATCCCTTTTCCTAACAGGACTAGGAGTGTAGTATACTTGTATTGTTTGAGTTGGGAAAATAAACGGTTCGTTGGAGTACGCAGACCTATGGAGGTCAATATCGACGATTCCATGTCTGTCAACACGTATCCCTTTTTCTGAATCAAACCAACGGCACTTGAACAAGTGAATATGACCCCCGTACGTGCCTTTGTATGACAACCCTACGATTTCCTCTAACTCCCCATAAAAGGCACGACCAAGCTCATTGTAACAATCTCCTTGGACACACACTCCAGAGTTCGTTGTTCTTTTACCACGCCCATATGCCTTTGTATGAAATTCACAACTGTGACGCCCCCAAAATAGGTATACATCACCCATTCTGAGTTGCTAGATACATGGTACTGAATACAAATACAAACTAATTATACAACTGTCGTGTAAAATACGACAAAACAAATGCTATGAGTTTTAATACAAATTTTGTCATCTAGACAATATCCACACTCAAATTCAATCTTATTACAATTATTATCACACTATTTCACAGAATAGTGTGATAATAATTACACCATCTCGGACCATCACTCCATTCCCCGACTAGTCCCAGCTATATTCTCATTTCCTGAAGAGAACAATGAAAGAAAGGGTGAGCTCAACTAGCCCAGTAAGAAATATTATGACTAAGATAATGCTGAATAAATTATAGTTAGCCTTCAACAGTGTTAAACTGATAAAATATAACAAACATCAAGTTCAACTGCAGCGGAACAAACAATCCATTAGAAGAGTCAAGTAGAGAATAAAGTCTACTATCTTCTATGATTTAAAAGGTTTTTCATCATTTTTATCGTTGAGACTCAGCTCAATAAATAATCCACATCATCAAATCATCCATGCTCTATAGGCCAAGGATATTATTTAGTATCACGACCATGAATTATCCATGCACTACGGGCCAAAGATAATTGTGTTTTCATCAACGGTCCTGATCATGATATAAAACAATTCATCTTTGCACCCTTGGCCGAAGAGAATCCATAGCCATAATCATACCAAAAACTGTCCATCAATGCATTACGGGCCAATGAGGACTTTTTCCACATCATTTGTAACATTACGGTCATGATTATACCGAATAATCCCTGGTCATAATCATACCAAGTCCATCTATGCACTACAAGCCACAGATGACTTTTAATATAATATAAACATGAGGATGATGACAATGACATAATAATTCAATAAAACAAGTTCAAGAATTAATTTATCCAGGAACCAATAACGTCCAAATTGTCAACATGATACTTCTTTGTAGAGTAAAATTCAAGAATGCTCAGAAAAATATTTCCATGAAAAGATACTGGATGAAGCGCAAATATCCAGGATATTCCACTAATTTCATGGAGTATAGAAGTTAAAACTTTAACCAACTGAGTATAATAAAGAATGGAATAACAAAAGAAATCACCATGCATGCGATACTTCGCATAGACAGGTTATTCCAACAAAATAATAAATAACGGAACCAGGTCAGGCGTAATACGCACCGACAAGATATTCCAACAGAATAATAAAGAATGGAATAACAACAGAAATCCCCATGCATGCGATGCGTCGCGATGACAGGCAAGTTATTCAACAGAATAATAAATAACGGAACCGTGTCAAAGAAATTGCGCAAAGCAGGATGTTCCAACGAGAATAACAAAAAATAGAACCGTGTCCGTAAAGAAACGCATGCATGTGATATTCAAAGATAATAATAAAGAATGGAATAATAGAAGAATTTCACCAAGTATAGGATAGCCCGCGTATACAGGTTATTCCAACAGAATAATAAAGAATGGAATAACAGAAGTTCTCTTCATGAATAAATAAGAAATAATTCCCCTTACCGTAAAAGAAACTTGATATCGGAGTAGTGAAGTAGCAGAATATTTTTCTTCTTTCTCTCTAAAGTTCCAGTGAATTCGTAAGAAATAATGAAGGAATGAGCTTCTATTTATAGAAGAATGGACTGAATAGTAACCAATCCATGAACGGTCCAAATTGATTTACTTTTAAACGGACGGTCCAGATTGGTTTACAATAAAATATAATATATTCTATTTATAATCTAATAAAACGAATAACTTTATAAAAGTATTTTTGTTTTATATAAAAAGATTTTACTATGCAAATACTATGCATAATAAAATATAATATATTCTAATTATTGTCTAATAAAGCAGATAACTTTATAAAAGTATTACATTTTTATATAAAAAGATTTTACTATTAGCCTAATAAAAGCGAATAACTTTATAAAAGTATTCTATTTTTTATATAAAAAGTTTTTCATTTTATTACATTAATAATACTAATAAAACAAAACTTATATATATATATATATATATATATATATATATAACAATCAACAATAATTGAATCAAATAACGTGAGATACTATGTAGCAACTACTGTAGCAATAATTGAACAAAACTGAGTGACTTCTCACGTAAACATCAATAATCAATATCGTGTGCTACTATGCAACCACGCGTATTACTGTACTTTTACTACCGAGTAGTTCAATAGTTTTAACGGTAAAACATCCGCCATTATTTTCATAAAAATATTTTTGTCGTTTTCTCAATCCGATAATAATTACGTTGTAAGGTCCACCAATGATTGTGCCATCGTACGAATATTCCCTGTTAAAACAAATATTCCCCGACCAATCGAATATTATATAACAACTTGCATACTTTTCAAAATTTATAAATACTACCCACAACTATAACATTATCTCAAATTCACACCATAATATTAAAAAAATATTTTGACAAAATTAAATCATTATTCGTAAAATTTGGGATTTTATAATCTCTCCTCCTTATGAAATTTTGCCCTCGAAATTTACGTACGTACCTGGTATGCCGAACAGATGAGGACACTTCGTTAGATTCTAACTCTTGAGGTATAACTTTTGAGTGTTGAATACATTCCAGGATTTTAACAGGTACATCTTCATACGTTAAATTATCCGCTATCTTGTCCGGTTCTAAATTAATAATGTGGTTCGAGTTGTCCACATATTTACGTAACATCGATACGTGAAGAACGTTATGAACACGCGACATACTTGGCGGTAAAACGAGTCTATAAGCCACAGTTCCTACTCGATCGAAGATTTCAAATGGGCCAATTAAATCGAGGGTTGAGATTTTAGCAACTCTTGCTATTTAAAATAACGCCCTCTTGAACCTTCTTCTTCGTGTTCATCAGCGCCGAGTGCGTAGCTTGAGCGGCTTTAACTTTATCGATTAAAGTCGATTCTACTCGTATATTCGTTATCTTCACGTGGGTCCCTAGAGTCTTTAACTCTATCTTCATCATTTGTAAGTTATAAGAAATGGATTTTTTGTGTTAACAACGTCACACTCGTAACCGCATACGATCTTTTACTCAACGTGTCAGCTACCACGTTTGTTCTTCCACAATAATATTGGATGGTATAATCGTAATCTTCAACAGCTCGAGCCAACGTCTTTGGCGCATGATACGTTCGTTTTAGTTAATGAAATATTTAAGGGTTTTAGAAATGAGATTTTGTACTGGGGTCAGTATAAAATTCGATTTCACGCTCTAGGGTAGACCAGGAAGTCTTCAAGAATACGTCAAAAAATTTATTAACAATAGAAATATCATTCAAAACTGTGACTATCATCCAAGACTTGGATAATACGTCACATTAATACCTATCAACTTGCCATCTTCATTCACGATGTCGCCTACAGAAAGTTTGGCTTTGGTGCATTCCACACAAAGAAGTCAACAATGAAAGGATCGGGGCTCTTTACTTATGGCTTGATATGACAATGATTAACTTTAGTGGTTTGGTTACTTTGAATTCGCATAACAGGTTGGTTAGGAGTATGAAAGCTAACAACCTTTCAAAAAGCATGATGAGTAGTTAACCAATCGATTCCTAAAATCACATCAAAGGCAAGTATTTTCAAAGAGATAAGATCAACAGGTAACGTGAAAGTGTTGATTTGAATCAAACAAGATTTATAAATAATGGATGTAACGAAGGTTTCTGCCAACTGAGCTTAAACAAATATATCAAAGTCTAACTTCTCCGGAGTTAACTTCAAACATTGTACACAACTAGGTGAAATAAAAGAGTGAGTAGAACCGGTATCTAACACGGTATAGACTTCGCAAGAGCTTATGATTAACTTACCCGTGATAATTTTATTCAGGTTCCTCGTCACGAGAAAAAAAAATGCTCTCTCTTAAACTACCGGCTTTGGCTTGTCTGGGACATCCTTTGACATCACTATCCCAGCTGGACTTGACTTCACCATACGACAAAATCGAGCTAGGTGACCTTCTCTTCTGCAATTAAAACACGCTTTGGATTGTTGCGTACAGTTTGGATGGATGTGTCCCTCCTGTCCGCATTTGAAACATACGATCGGTGGTCGTTCTTCTTCCTTTGAAATAGGTGCTGGTGCCGACGTCTTCACGTCATTGTTGAACCTTCTCTTATTGAAAAGTCCATTCTTATTATTTTGACCATGATTACCACTGAAGTGGTTACCATTTTTGGCATGTTGATTCCTTCCATGCTTATTGTCACCGTTTTGATGACTGTTATCACCGGTATTATCATTTTGTCGGCTGCTCTCTTTTGGTTGGGTTGACTCATTATCGCGCTCCAATAACTGAGCCTTATTAATAACATCTGAATACAAACACAGTTTATGAGAGATAAGATATTGACGTATCTCAGGTTTTAAACCTCTTAAAAACATTCGCGTCATTCTCTCCTCATTATCAACCAAATGGGACGCAAATCAGGACAACTCGGCAAACTTGGCTTCGTACTGCGACACGATTATGTTGTTTTGCTCCAACTTGATAAATTCCACCTCCTTCATGTGACGAATGCTTTCAGGAAAGTACTTGTCGTTGAACAATTCTTGAAACTTCTCCCAGGACATTTTGAGTGCGTCAGGCTGGGTACGTTTTATAGATTCCCACCAATAATCTGCCTCTTCACGCAACATAAAAGTGGTAAAGGGAACCTTTTGCTCCTCGGAGAATCCCAAGACATCAAATATCTTGGTGATCTGCTTTAACCACGTCTCCGCCTTAAGTGGTTCTAGCTTTCCCAAAAACTCCGGTGGTCCCAGCTCCTTGAATTGCTTAGCGGTGACCGACCGTGGTTGCCATTATTTTTATCTGCATTATGAACAGGCGCCGCCTTCGTCTGATGTTGCATGAATTCTAAAAAGCTCCTAAACGTACCTTCGTTCGTCAATTGATCAATGTTGTTGTTTACAGGAGGATTATCGCCATCCTGTTGCACATTGTCCTGATTATTGATCTGTAGAGACTCAACGGTCTCCTGTGCTCCATTGCTTATCTCAATATTTTCAGATGCCATTTTCAAATACTGCCACAAAACAAGGGTTAATTAACATATCACATATTATCTCTATACCCTAACCGACCAATTAAATACCAAATAAACTTAGCTAGGTCATACTAGTGAAGGAATTCTCCGTCTCTCCCCTCCTAGTTCTTGTCTCACATCTCAGCCAGAGATCATATCCCTAAGCTTTGATACCAACTGTGATGCCCCCAAAATAGGTATACATCACCCTTTCTAAGTTGCCAGATACATGGTACTGAATACAAATACAACCTAATTATACAACTGTCGTGTAAAATACGACAAAACAAATGCTGTGAGTTTTAATACAAATTTTGTCATCTAGACAATATCCAAACTTAAATTCAATCTTATTACAATTATTATCACACTATTTCACAGAATAGTGAGGACTACTATGACACCATCTCGGACCATCAATCCATTCCCCGACTAGTCCCAGCTATATTCTCATTTCCTGAAGAGAATAATGAAAGAAAGGGTGAGCTCAACTAGCCCAGTAAGAAATATTATGACTAAGATAATGCAGAATAAATTATAGTTAGCCTTCAACAGTGTTAAATTGATAAAATATAACAAATATCAAGTTTAACTGCAGCGGAACAAACAATCCATTAGAAGAGTCAAGTAGAGAATAAAGTCTACTATCTTCTATGATTTAAAAGGTTTTCCATCATTTTTATCGCTGAGACTCAGCTCAATAAATAATTCACATCATCAAATCATCTCTGCTCTACAGGCCAAGGATATTATTTAGTATCACAACCACTAATTATCCATGCACTATGGGCCGAAGATAATTGTGTTTTCATTAGCGGTCCTGATCATGCCATAAAATAATTCATCTTTGCACCCTTGGCAGAAGAGAATCCATAGCCATAATCATACCAAAAACTGTCCATCAATGCATTACGGGCCAATGAGGACTTTTTCCACATCATTTGTAACATTACGGTCATGATTATACCGAATAATCCCTGGTCATAATCATACCAAGTCCATCTATGCACTACAAGCCACAGATGACTTTCAACATAATATAAACATGAGGATGATGACAATGACATAATAATTCAATAAAATAAGTTCAAGAATTAATGTATCTAGGAAACAATAACGTCCAAATTGTCAACATGATACTTCTTTGTAGAGTAAAATTCAAGAATGCTCAGAAGAATATTTCCTTGAAAAGATACTGGATGAAGCGCAAATATCCAGATATTCCACTAATTTCATGGAGTATAGAAGTTAAAACTTTAACCAACTGAGTATAATAAAGAATGGAATAAAAAAAAATCACCATGTATGCGGTACTTAGCGCATGATAAAAGTTATTCCAATGAATAATAATAAATAACGAGAACCGTGTCAAAGGTGTAATATTGCAAGCCGGGATATTTCAATGTAATAATAAAGAATGGAATAACAAAAGAAATCACCATGCATGCGGTACATCGCATAGACATAAAGTTATTCAATGAATAAGAATAATAAATAACGGAATCAGTAATAAAAGGAAAAATTCGCATCGACGAGGATGTTCCAGCGAGAATAATAAAAGCGGAATCAGTCCGAGGCGTAAAAGCGCATGAGATAGGATATTCCAAATGAATAATAAAGAATGGAATAATGAAGAATTTCATCAAGTATAGGGTAGCTCAGCGTATCAGATTATTCTAATGAATAATAAATAATGGAATAACAGAAGTTCTCTACATGAATACAAAAGAAATAATTCCCCTTACCGTAAAAGAAACTTGATATCGGAGTAGTGAAGTAGTAGGATACTTTTCTTCTTTCTCTCTATAGTTTCTCTCTCTAGAGTTTCATTGAATTCATAAGAAATAATGAAGGAATGAGCTTCTATTTATAGAAGAATGGACTGAATAGTAACCAATCCATGAACGGTCCAGATTGATTTACTTTTAAACGGACGGTCCAGATTGGTTTACAATAAAATATAATATATTGTATTTATAATCTAATAAAACGAATAACTTTATAAAAGTATTTTGTTTTATATAAAAAAATTTTACTATGCAAACACTACGCAGCACTAATTATATCATAATAAAATATAATATATTCTAATTATTGTCTAATAAAACATATAACTTTATAAAAGTATTCTGTTTTATTACATTAATAATACTAATAAAACAATCAACAATAATTGAATCAAATAACGTGAGATCTTACGCAAAGAACTCATCAGTAGCAATAGTTGAACAAAACTAGGTGACTTCTCATGTAAACATCAATAATCAATACTGGTGTGCTCTTATGCAACCACGCGTATTCATCGTACTTTTACTCTGAAAGTAGTTCAGCGGTTTTTAACGGTAAAATTTCATAGTTATTTTCATAAAAATATTTTTGTCATTTTCTCAATCTGACATTAATTCCGTTGTGGGGTCCACCAATGATTGTGCCGTCGTACGAATATTCCCTGTTAAAATGAATATTCCCCGATCAATCGAATATTATATAACAACTTGCATACTTTTCAAAAGTTATAAATACTACCCACAACTATAACATTATCTCAAATTCACACCATAATATTAAAAAAATATTTTGAGAAAATTAAATCTTTATTCGTAAAATTTGGGATTTTACAACAATCATTTATTTTGTAACCATTGCGGCTGACTTGGTCCCTGTCTGGTCCCATAGCTAGGACTTGTACATTAGCCGGAATCGTTGATCACTCAGTCAAAGCATAAAATCTGGTGAATGTGAAGAAGAAGGTGCAAAAAGGCGTTATTCTAGAAGCAAGAATCAACGAAGAGAGGAAATCTCAATCCTCAATTTTATTGGTCTATTTGAAATTCTCGATCGAGTAGGAACTGTGGCCTATAGACTCGTTTTACCGCCAAGTATGTCTCGTGTTCATAATGTTTTTCACATATCTATGTTACGTAAATATGTGAAAGACCCAAACCACATTATTGAATTAGAACCGGACGAGATAACGAAAGATTTAACATATGAAGATGCACCTGTTAAAATCTTGGGTAAGAAGGATCATATTCTACGCTTCAAGGTTATACCTTAAGTCAAAGTTTTGTGGAGAAACCATGATGTTGAGAAAATAACCTGGGAGTTAAAATCTTAAATGAAGTCAAGGTATCCTCACTTCTTTGACATACCAGGTACTAGTGTTGCCTAACAGTAGGCTGATGCAGTGCAAGCCTAAACTAAGCAGGGCTTTAGTCGATTGACGAGCCAAGTCAGCCTTGACTTTTTGGGCCTTGAAAAGCCGTGTCGGACCAGTTTATCCAACAAAATTGTGGCTCAAGAGAATCAGTAGGCTGAGACCGGGCGAGCCTTGGGGCGAGCCAAGGTCTGGTCCGGTTTGGTCTGGAACATTTTTTTTATTGTGCATGTGGTTGGCCGTTGGGGGTTTGGGGAAGTGGCTGGGTGGGGCATGGGGCAATGAGGTTTGGCTGCCTGACGAGTGACGACTTAAAGGTTAATGTTATAGACTTATAGCCCATAAAAGAAATTTAAAATAATAGCATACTAGATGAATATTATTATTTTATTTTATTTTGCCTTATTGTCCAATCTATCAAATCATCATCCCTTCAAGATTTCAATTTCCAAAGATTCAATACTTCAATCCACCATCATGGCATAAATAAAATAGAATATTAAATGTAATAGATTTATAGACTTAGTTGTACTCTACAGATTCATTGGAAAATAACAATACTCCTGATTCCATCCGAAGAATGAAATGTGCCACTGATGTGCAGTTGTGCACCAACATGTCCTCCTCTCCATCAAAAAAGAAATAACTCACAACTATTAGTGTATTTAATATTCTACCTATTATTGTATATATTTAATTATGTCTATAAATATTAAATATTAATAAACTAACTAGTATATTAATATTAAAATTTAATCAACTAACTTATTAAGTTATTAATATTAAATAAACTAACTAATATATTAATTAAATATACTTACAAGAAATCAAGAATGAATAATTAAACTTTAAACTTGATTGATGTATTAATTAAAAGTAATGTATTACAATTTACAACTTAGAAGTTACTACTTACATATTATGTAAGACCCTAACTCATTATAAATAAAATAGAATTTTCTCTATTCATTATTCTAAATTAATAAGGTGTTAATTTGATATAATGCTTTGGTTATGGGTGAAATGTGCAAATTTTATAAAATAAGCAAGTGGTTATAAAATATTTATTTTTGTCGGGGAATATTCTTTTGGTCGTGGAATATTCTTTTTGTCAGGGAATATTCATACGACGGCGCAACCATTCGGGGGCTCATAATGAGAATAATCATTTCGGATGAAAGAAAGCGACAAAGTATGAGTTTTTATAAATAACGGCATAGTTGTTACAATTAACTTTGTTGGAATACACGGTGGTTAAAATAAGATGTCTGGCGTGGTTGCATGAGTATTACTGCAGTATTGCACAATATTATTGAATTATTAATTCGAACGTAAGAAGGCACTACTCAATAATTATTACAGTAGTTACTATTCAATATTTTATTTTATTGATTCAATAATTGTTTCGTTGATATTTAATATTATTGTTGTTTCAATAATTGTCACTGCATAGTATTTCCCATTATCAGATCAATAATTCATATTATTTGAGTAATATTATTAGATAAGTATTATTGGCAATGTCTAGAAAGTTCTGTCAAGGAGAGGTTTGGTCACTTAATTGCGCGCCAGTAAGGAGAAATTCTTATTGGAAAGCCCCCTCTTTCTTGGGAACGGCCTGGTTGTCATAATTGTGATTCTGTAATATTATTTGTGAATAAGTAATTATTGATTTATATGATAAGAAAATATTTATTTGATGTGGATATAAATGATGGATTTATTTATGTGGTTATAAACGAAGGAATTAATGCTGAGGTATTTTATCAGTATTTTATCAGAATGGAGGAATTAAAAATCATCCGTTTGTGGATTTCGGATATTTTCGGTTTGGAATTTGAAAAAACTCAAAGCTACAAAGTTGTAGAGAATTCGATTTCGTGTGGAATGGACATAAAATTCGTATTTTTCTGATAAACGGGCTATTTTCTATGAATTGTTAAAGTTTTGGAAAATAAAATAATTTTTATTAAAATTATGGGTATGACCCACTTTTGTTTTACAACATGTGGGCTGCCAATTTGTTTTAAAGATGGCTGGCCTTGATTTTCAACAAAGTGTGCGTAGAATGAAAGAAATGAAATAATAATATTTTATTATTTTAGTCTTCTTTGGCGTTCTAGCATTTTCCTATAAATAGACGCTTAGGTTAGAATTGAAAATCACACCAAAAACAAGTTTTCTTTCTCTCTAGATTATCGAGCGTATTTTTGTGAGTATTAATATACTTTGAGAGTTCTTTATTCGATACAAGCTTCCTTCGGCTTTATATCCGATATTCCGATCTGAAGTACCGTTATTTTGAGGTAAGGGATGTTATTTTCTTCTTAAATGATATTATTTTCTTCAAAATCATTATACCGAAATATTGGTTTGAACTTTATAATCAAATTTGGAACTTTTTGTGTCGGGGTTACTATTCACGATCTGGCCTTTATTCACGAATCGACACTTTATTCATAGAAAAATGAGATTTTTTCTTTTTGTCCAAGATGTCTATTATGGTTACTATCTTTGATTGTATTCATGTTTTGATCGTTATTATTGAATTCTGCTTTAAAATTGGTTATTATGAAGTATTAGTGATCTTGGATAAACTATAACACGAATCCCTAATATTTGTCCTTCTGTCTCACTGGATTCGTTCTCTAAAATATTTTTCATCATCCTCAGTCCTTAATGATGATATTATTGAATATCTTTGGCCTGTAGTGCAAAGATGAATGATATATTAATTGATGAATATCTTTGGCCCATAGTGCAAAGATGAATAGGTGATGAGATGAACATGACCAACTGGTGATACAAATGAATATCTTTGGCCTGTAGTGCAAAGATGAATATTCGATTAAATATGTATATTGATTGTTGTTACAGGGATAAAATATTGATGATGGACTTTTAAATCTTAGAAGATAGTAGAACTCATTCTCTACTTGACTCTTCTAATGGATTGTTGTTTTCGCTGCAGAATATTCTATCAGATTTTTCCCTGTTAAGGACTAACGATAATTTGTTGTATATTATCTTAGTCATAATATTCTTTACTGGGCTAGTTGGGCTCACCCTTTTTCTTTTTGTTCCATTTTTCTTCTCGGGAGGTGAGAACATGGCGAGGATCTAGTGGGGTATGGAGTGATGGTTCTAGAAAGATGTTTTAGCGATCCTCACTATTTCGTAAAATAGTGTTTGAATAATTATAATGAGGACTTATTTGAGTGTGGATATTGTCTAGAAGACAATATTTGTATTTAAACTCACAGTATGTGTTGTCGTATTTTACACGACAATTGTATTATTGAAGTTGTAGTTTGCTTTCTGTACCATGTATTTGGTGACTCAGAATGGGTGTTGTATACCTATTTTGGGGGCGTCACATATTACAATAATGAATAACAAAATAAGTAATAATTTATTGAATCAATAATTTGATGAATAATTATAAATTTATAACTTTAAAGTATAACTTAAACAATAATCAAGAATGAGTCGATTACAAATATTTGTCTTCAACAATTTTAAAAATATATCTTCAAATCTCCAAAAAATATGTCTTTGAATCTTCATAAAATATATTTTCAAATCTTCAAAAAATATTTATTCAAATCTTCAAAAAAAGTATATCTTCAAGCTTCATAAATGTGCATTTTCGGCAGTTCTTGCTCCGACTTCAAGATCTTCCGAGCTATCTTGATCGTCTATTACGTCTTCTATTCTTCTTTGTGTAGCAAGATAATCTCTATAGCAAATACATATATCCAATGAATCCGGACTAAGTCTACTTCTTTTTTCATCCAATACCTTGCCAGATAAATAAAAACAAGATTCAGAAGCTACCGTACTAGCTTGGATAGTTAGTAAATCACGGGCCATGGCGGCCAAAGTAAGAAATTGTTGGTTATGCTTTTTCCAAAATGCAAGTATATCAAAATTTTCAAATTCTTGGTCGGACATAAAACTTCTAAATTAGTACTACAATATAAACCAAGTTCGTTTAAACTGCTTGTGTGTGATGAAGTTTTTGGTTTTTTTGATAATGATTTTAATAATAATGAAAACTTAGAAGATGAAGGGGGAGGGGGTGGTGCACGTGTAGATGTAGAATATACAGACTCATATTGTCTAAGAAATTTAGTAAATGTATTATTAAAATTTAGTTTAATATAATCAATATTTTCAGTACCTATATTTTCTACTAAAACACTTTCCACACCTTCTAATTTTATTATGGCGTTTAATGCCGCTGCACAAGTAATAACAATAGGCATATCCTCAAAATATTTTTAAAATTTTTCTTCCATACTAAAAATAAGATTAGTCCAAACAGGATCATATTTATATTGTTTAAACATATTTGTTATTTCCAAACATGCAAATAGAACATGATGAATTGTAGGATAATAAACACCACTTAATAATTTTGTGTGTTTTTTGAAAACTTTGAGAATATTTAAAAGTTGACATAATAAATCCCAATCTTGATTTGTTATTTCATGATCACTTTGTGTGTTATAAAACTCTATAAGTATATTTTGACATTTATAAACATCTTTAAATAAATCAAATGTACTATTCCATCTAGTGTTATTATCAAATTTTACTCTTTTAAATTTTTCACCTCTTGCATGACAAAAAGTTCTAAAATCTTGTATTCTTCTATTTGAACCATATATAAAACTAATCATACAACAAATTTTATTTATTGTATCTTGCAAGTAAGTGAATCCAGATTGTACAATCAAATTTATTATATGGCATACACATCTAACATGAAAAAATACACCATTTACTAAAGGCTTTAAATCATTTTTTAACATATTAATAGAACAAGTGTTATTTGTTGAATTATTTAAACTAATACTCATTATTTTATATCTAATTTTAAAAGTACGAATTATGGACATAATTTGAGCATATATTGATTGACCATTATGTGGTAATTCAAAATATTCAAATCCTATAATTCTTTTTTGCATAAACATTTCAGAATCTATACAATGAGTTGTAATACAATTATAACTAATTCCAGGTTGATAATTAGCAGACCAAGTATCACTAGTTAAACAAATTTTACCATCAAAATTATCAAAATATTCAATTAATTCATTTTTAGCTTTGTTATATAATTTAATTGCATCATGTTTAGTAGTCATTTTACTTACTTGTTTATATTTCGGTTGCAATGCGCTTGGAATGTAGTCGGTACAACGCGGATAGTCAAAAAAATTGAATGAAAGTTCCTTCTTGTAAGACCCCAACTTATTATAAATAAAATTAAATTTTCCTCTATTTATTATTCTAAATTAATAAGGGTTAAATTTATATAATGCTTTGGTTATGGATGAAATGTGCAAATTTTACAAAATAAGCAAGTGGTTATAAAATATTCCGTTTGTCAGGGAATATTCGTTTGGTCGTGAAATATTTTTTTTGTCGGGAATATTAAATCTGGCAGTAGCTTGATCAATTGTGGGCCCCATAACGAAAAATGGTTGGATGAAGGAAAGCGACAAAGTTTGAGTTTTATAAATAACTTGGCGTAATTATTATTTATTAACTAATGTTGGAATACACGGTGGTTAAAATACGGTAATATGCATAGTTATACGATAGCAGCTGCGGTATTAGACAGTATAGTTGAATTATTGATTAAATGCGTAAAGAAAGCACTACTCAATAATTATTACGATGAATTCTTTATTCAATATTTTATTTTATTGATTCAATAATTCTTTGCGTTGATAGTTTATATTATTGTTGTTTCAATAATTGTCACTGTATAGTATTTTCTATTATCAGATCAATAATTCATATTATTTGAATAATATTATTAGATAGCATTATTGACAATGTCTAGAAAGTTACATCAGGTTTGGCCAATTACAGCGATGATGGAGAAGCCCCTCTGGAAAGCCTAGGAACGACATGGTTGTCATAATTGTGATTCTGTAATATTATTTGTGAATAATTAATTATTGATTTATATGATAAGAAAATATTTATTTGATGTGGATATAAATGATGGATTTATTTATGTGGTTATAAATGAAGGAATTAATGCTGAGGTGTTTTATCAGTATTTTGTTAGAATGGAGGAATTAAACATCATCTGTTTATGGATTTCGGATATTTTTTGTTTGGAATTTGGAAAAAACTCAAAGCTACAAAGTTGTAGAGAATTCAACCTCTCAGGCAGAATGGACATAAAATTCGTATTTTTCTGATAAACGGGCTATTTTTTATGAATTATTGAAGTTTCAAAAAATAAAATGATTTTTATTAAATTATGGGTGGGACCCACTTATGTTATAAACATGTGAAATTTCTTTGAATTTTCTTCCTAGATGGTCGCTTTGGTGGCTTGGTTGGTGAAGGTTGGCGTGGAAGAAGAAAAAGAAAATAATATTTTATTATTTTAGTCTCCTATGGTGTTCTAGTATTTTTCCTATAAATAGGCGCTTATGTTAGAATTGAAAATCACACCAGAAACAAGTTTTCTTTCTCTCTAGATTATCGAGCGTATTTTTGTGAGTATTTATATACTTTGAGAGTTCTTTTATTCGATACAAGCTTCCTTGACTTTATATCGATATTTCGATCGAAATCTAGTTATTTTGAGGTAAAGGATGTTATTTTTTTCTTAAATGATATTATTTTCTTCAATATCATTATGCCGAAATATTGGTGAACTTTTTAATCAAATTTGGAACTTTTTGTGTTGGGGTTACTATTCACGTATACGACACTATTCACGTATACGACACTCTTCACGAATACAGCACTATTCACCAAAAAATAAAAATTTTCCTTTTTGTCCAAGATGTCTATTTGGATACTATCTTTGATTGTATCCATGTTTTGATCATTATTTTTGAATTCTGCTTCACAATTGGTTATTATGTATTATTGATCTTAGATAAACTGTTATACGAATCCCTAATATTTGTCCTTCTGTCTCACTGGATTTGTTTTCTTTAAAATATTTTTCATCATCCTCAGTCTTAAATGATGATATTACTAAATATCTTTTGCTTTTGTAGTGCAAAAGATGAATGATTAAGCGA
The DNA here is from genome assembly GCA_020205605.1 of Panax ginseng. Lineage (NCBI taxonomy): Eukaryota > Viridiplantae > Streptophyta > Magnoliopsida > Apiales > Araliaceae > Panax > Panax ginseng. Next base: position 127,113,192 of record CM035129.1, on the reverse strand, counting down.
TGAATATCTTTGACCGTAGTGCAAAGATGAGCAGTGTTGAGATGAACATGACCATTTGGTGATATAAATGAATATCTTTGGCTGTAGTGTAAAGATGAATATTTGATTAAATATGTATATTGATTGATGTTCTGAGGATAAAATATTGATGATGGACTTTTAAATCTTAGAAGATAGTAGAATTAATTCTCTCGTGACTCTTCTAATGGATTGTTGTTTCCATTGCATTTGTTGATCTAAAACTTGTTGTCTATTATATTTTATCGATTTTTCCTGTTGAAGACTAATGATAATTTGTTGTATATTATCTTAGTCATAATATTTTTTACTGGGCTAGTTGAGCTCACCCTTTTCCTTTTTGTTCCATTTTTCTTCTCAGGAGGTGAGAACATTGCAGGATCGAGTCGGGGTATGGAGTGATAGTTCTAGAAAGATGTTTTAGCAGTCCTCACTATTTCTGTAAAATAGTGTATGAATAATTATAATGGGGACTTATTTAAGTGTTGATATTATCTAGAAGACAATATTTGTATTTAAACTCACAGTATGTGTTGTCGTATTTTACACGACATGTGTATTATTGAAGTTATAGTTTGCTTTCTGTACCATATATTTGGCGACTCAGAATGGGTGTTGTATACCTATTTTAGGGGCGTCACAGTTGGTATCAAAGCTTAGGGATATGGTTTCTGGCGGAGATCGGGGAATAGAACTAGGAGGGGAGAGATGAGTAAATCCTTCGCTAGTGTGTCCTATCTAAGCTTATTTTTTGGTCGGTCATAATATAGGGATATTATGTGATATGTTAATTTATTTAATTAACCCTTGTTTTATGGCGATATTTAGAGAATGGTCTGCGAGAGCGTTAACAATGGAGTGTATGAGGCTGTGGAACAACCTTTAGTCACAAACCAAGAGAACATGCAGCGGGAAGGCAATATTCCTCTTGTAAACAACACTACTAGAGAGCAAGCGATGAATGATGGAATGTTTAGGAGCTTTTTGCGGTTCATACAAAAAATCAGACGAGGGAGACTTCGTGTACAAAATCTGGTGGAAATGATGGCAACGCCTTCGATACATCATGACCAAAGCGGAGGAGTTGGGACCATCGGAGTTTACTAGGAAAGCCGATCCGATAAAAGGCGGAAACATGGGTCAAGTAAATCACCAAGATATTTGATGTCTTGGGATGCACGGAGGAACAGAAGGTTCCATTCACCACCTTTATGTTCCGTGGTGAAGCGGATTACTGGTGGGAATTTGTGAAGTGTACCCAGCCAGCTGCACTCAACATGTCTTGGGAAAGATTTCAGAAACTTTTCAATGACAAGTACTTTCACGAAAGTATTCGTTATATGAAGGAGGTAGAGTTTATTAGGTCGAGCGAGAACAATATGGCGGTGTCAAAGATGCAGGCGAAGTTAGCGGAGTTATCGGTTTGTACCTTATTTGGTAGAGAATGAGAGCGTATGATGCGAATGTTTACGAGAGGTCTAATACCGAGATTCGTCGATACCTTATCTCTCATAAATTTTCTCACGTATTAGGATGTTGTCAGCAGGGCTCAATTATTAGAGAGAGATAATGAGTATACTCAATGGGGACCACAACCAAGGTATCTGGTGTGATAATGATCATCGAAGCGATGATAATCGGCGAGGAGAGAAAAATACGGACAAAGCGGTAACCACTCGGGTGGTAATCGTGGCCATGATAATAGGAGAGGTGAGTCAGTGGAAATTTCAGAAAAAGGAGATTCAACAACGACGGGAAGATCATCATAGATGACCACAAGACCAAAGACCAAAGACCAACAACAAATTCTAGGGGAGGAGAGCGTAGTCGGTTAGATGTTACAAATGCGGAAAGAGGGACATATCAGCCCAAACTGTCCACAACAATCCAAGGTATGTTATAATTGTGGAAATGAAGGACATATCGGTCGAGATTGTATTATAGTGAAACCAAGTTCAGCGGGGATGGTGACTCCAAGGGCTGCACCGGATAAGTCGAAATCAGTGGTTCCTGGAAGAGCGTTTGTCGTGACTGGCCAAAACGTAAGGAACCCAAACGAGGTAATCACGGGTAAGCTAATCTTGAACTCTTGCAAAGTTTATACCTTACTAGATACCGGTTCTACCCATTCTTTTATCTCTCCTACTTGTGCTCAACGTTTAAACTTGACTCCGGAGAAATTGGACTTTGACTTATCTGTTGAAACTCCGTTGGGTGAAACCTTCGTTACATCTATAGTTTATAAATCTTGCATGATCCAAGTTGGCACTATCACATTACCTGTTGATCTTATCTCTTTAAAGATACTTGCTTTTGATGTGATTTTAGGAATTTATTGGTTAACCACTCATCATGGCAAAATTGATTGCTTTCGTAAGGTTGTTAGTTTTCATATTCCTAACCAACCTGTTATGCGAATTCAAACAACTAAACCACTAAAATTAGTCATTGTCATATCAAGCCACAAAGCTATTCGTTTATTGAAACACGGATGTCAAGATTTCTTAGCCCATGTTATGGATTTGAATAAAGACAAGTCAGATTTGGATAATATTTCTGTTGTTAGAGAATTTCCTGAAAAACTTCCCGGTCTACCCCCAGAACGTGATGTTGAATTCTTTATTGACCTTGAACCGGGTACAAAACCCATTTTTAAAACCCCATATCGAATGGCTCCTATTGAACTTCAGGAGTTAAAAGTCCAACTACAGGAATTATTAGACATCGGTTTCATTCGTCCTAGTACATCTCCTTGGGGTGCTTCTATTTTATTCGTAAAGAAGAAAGACGGGAGTATGCGACTTTATATTGACTACCGAGAATTAAACCATGTCACCATCAAGAATAGGTATCCGCTACCTTGCATTGATGACCTGTTTGACCAGTTACAAGGAGCACAATTCTTTTCAAAGATCGACCATCGTTCTGGATACCATCAGCTGAAGATTAAAACTGTGGATATTCCAAAGACTGCCTTTAGAACTCGGTACGTGCATTATGAATTCTTAGTCATTCTTTTGGATTGACTAATGCTCCTGCTGCTTTCATGGATATGATGAACCGTGTATTCAAGGAATATTTAGATCAGTTCGTTGTTGTCTTTATTGATGACATCCTTATGTATTCCAAAAGCCGTGAAGATCATGAGCACCATTTGAAGCTGATACTTGAAAGGCTTCGTGAAAATAAGCTTTATGCCAAGCTGAAGAAATACGAGTTCTGGCTTGAGGAAGTAGCATTCCTTGGGCACGTGGTGTCAAAACATGGAGTATCTGTTGACCCGTGAAGATTGAAGCAATCACAAGTTGGAAGAGCAACCAAAGTCGGTGAATCAAGTATCTGCGACTTTTTGGGCTTAGCTGGTTATTATCGGAGATTCGTGGAAGGATTTTCTCGAATCGCTACTCCTTAACTCAGCTGACTCAGAAAGATACAAAATTCGTATGGAGCGAAGAATGCGAGAGGAGTTTCCAAGAGCTTAAGAGGAGACTCATTTTGGCTTTGTTACAGCAATACCATACGAATGCGGATGGATTTGTATCTCTACGATGCTTGAGGCAAAGGGTTAGGATGTGTTCTCATGCAACATGGGAAAGTCATAGCCTATACCTCACGACAACTCAAAGAATATGAGAGGAATTATCCTACTCATGATCTAGAGTTAGCGGCCCGATCGTTTTCGTATTGAAAATATGGAGACACTACTGTATGGGGAGAAAATGGAGATTTATACGGACCATAAAAGCCTCAAATATTTCTTCACCCAAAAAAGAACTCAACATGCGAAACGACGTTGGCTTGAAATTTGTTGAAAGATTACGATCACACTATTGATATCATCACGGAAAAAGCGAGCGTAGTAGGTGACGCATTGAGTAGAAGATCATATGCGAGATCTGAGTGCGATATTGTCAACAAAAAGGCCCATTTTGTATGACTTGCAAAGGATGGAGATAGAATTAAAGACTCCAGGGACCCACGTGATGATGGTGAATATATGAGTAGAACCAACTTTAATCGATAGAGTTAAAGCTGCTCAAGCTACGGACCTGGGGCTGATGTGTATGAAGAAGAAAGTGCAAGAAGGAGCTATTCCACAAGAAAGAATTGATGAAGAAGGAATACTTCGAGTCAACTCTAGACTTTGCGTTCCTAACAATTCTGACTTGAAGCATAGAATCATGATCGAGGCACATAACACCCCGTTTGCAATCCATCCTGGGAGTACCAAAATGTATCATGATATTCGACACACATTTTGGTGGAACAATATGAAGAGAGAGATTGCGGAATTTATCTCGAGGTGTTTAACTTGTCAACGAGTAAAGACGGAGCATCAAGTGCCAAAAGGTCCATTGCAACAACTTGAGATTCTGGAATGGAAGTGGGAACACATTACCATGGATTTCGTTACGAGTCTTCCCAAAGTTTCTAAAGGCATAGATGCGATTTGGGTTATTGTTGATAGATTAACCAAGTCTGCTCATTTCTTGCCTATACGTGAGACTTATTCCTTGAGCGTCTTGCTGCTCGTATATACGTGAATGAGATTGTGAGATTGCATGGCATGCCAGTATCCATAGTTTTGGATCGTGACCCAAGATTCACTTTAAGATTTTGGATTAGCCTACAGAAAGCTATGGGCGCGGATTTACGATTCAGTTCAAATGGACGGGCAATCGGAAAGGACTATTCAAACCCTTGAAGATCTATTAAGACTCTGTGTCCTAGATTTCAAAGGAAGTTGGGATAAGTACTTGCCACTGGTGGAATTCTCCTACAACAACAGTTATCAAGCAAGTATAGGCATGGCTCCATTCGAGGTGTTGTATGGACGAAAGTGTCGTTCTCCAGTATGCTGGGACGAGGTGGGAGAAGCAACGTTGTTGGGACCAGAATTAGTACGCATGACTATAAAAAAGATCCAAATGATTCGACAACGTATTCAAACCTCACATAATTGACAAAAGAGTTATGTTGATCTTCATAGAAAGGACGTGGAGTTTAATATTGGAGATCATGTACTGTTACGTGTTGCTCCATGGAAGGGATTTACAAGATTTGGAAAGAGAGGAAAGCTCAATCCAAGATTTGTTGGTCCATTTGAGATTCTTGACCGAATAGGAAATGTAGCCTATAGACTCGCATTACCTCTAAACATATCTCGTGTTCATAATTTTTTTCATATATCTATGCTTCGTAAATATGTGAAAGACCCAAACCACATTATTGAGTTAGAACCTGACGAGATAGCCAAAGATTTAATGTACGAGGAGGTACCTGTTAAGATCTTGGATAGGAAAGAGCATGTCCTATGCACCAAGGTTATACCACAAGTTAAGGTTTTATGGAGGAACCATGCTATTGAGGAAATGACCTGGGAGTTGGAATCAGAAATGAAAGCGAGGTACCTCACTGTTGAAATACCGAGTACGTCACGTCAATTTCGAGGATGAAATTTTATAAGGAGGGGAGGTTGTAAGACCCCAACTTATTTTAAATAAAATTAAATTTTCCTCTATTCATTATTCTAAATTAATAAGGGTTAATTTGATATAATGCTTTGATTATGGGTGAAATGTGCAAATTTTACAAAATAAGCAAGTGGTTATAAAATATTCCTTTTGTCGGGGAATATTCGTTTGGTCGTGGAATATTCTTTTTATCGGAAATATCCGTACGACGGCGTAGTCAATTGTGGGCCCCATAACGAAAAATGGTTGGATGAAGGAAAATGACAAAGTTTGAGTTTTATAAATAACGGCGTAATTATTACGAATTATTAACCTTTGTTGGAATACACGGTGGTTAAAATACGAATATGCATAATTGCATGCGATAGCATTACGGTATTGCGGTATAGTTGAATTATTGATTAAATGCGTAAAGAAGGCATTACTCAATAATTATTTACGGTAATTCTTATTCAATATTTTATTTTATTGATTCAATAATTGTTGCATTAGTAGTTTATATTATTGTTGTTTTTCAATAATTGTCCTTTGCATGAAGATTTTTCATTATCGGATCAATAATTCATATTATTTGAATAATATTATTAGATAGCATTATTGGCAATGTCTAGAAAGTTACATCGAGGAGAGATTTGGTCACCTAATTGCTTGGCTAGTAAGGAGAAATTCTTATTGGAAAGCCCCTCTTTCACAGGAGCGGCTGATTGTCATAATTGTGATTACGTAATATTATTTGTGAATAATTAATTATTGATTTATATGATAAAAAAATATTTATTTGATGTGGATATAAATGATGGATTTATTTATGTGGTTATAAATGAAGGAATTAATACTGAGGTGTTTTATCAGTATTTTGTCAGAATAGAAGAATTAAAAATCATCCGTTTGTGGATTTCGGATATTTTCTGTTTGGAATTTGAAAAAACTCAAATTTACAAAGTTGTAGAGAATTCAATTTCAGGCAGAATGGACATAAAATTCGTATTTTTCTGTTAAACGGGCTATTTTTTTTATGAATTATTGAAGTTTCAGAAAATAAAATGATTTTTATTAAATTATGGGTGGGACCCACTTATGTTATAAACATGTGGGCTCCTGAATTTTCTTCCTAGATGGCTGTTGGTGGCTTGGTTGGTGAAGGTTCACGTGGAAGAAGAAAAAGAAAATAATATTTTATTATTTTAGTCTCCTATGGCGTTCTAGCATTTTCCTATAAATAGACGCTTAGGTTAGAATTAAAAATCACACCAAAAACAAGTTTTCTTTCTCTCTAGATTATCGAGCGTATTTTTGTGAGTATTAATATACTTTGAGAGTTGCTGTTCGATACAAGCTTCCTTCGGCTTTATATCCGATATTCCGATCTGAAGTACCGTTATTTTGAGGTAAGGGATGTTATTTTCTTCTTAAATGATATTATTTTCTTCTGTATCATTATACCGAAATATTGGTGAACTTTTTAATCAAATTTGGAACTTTTTGTATCGGGATTACTATTCTCGTATATGGCCTTTATTCACGTATAATATTTACACTTATTCTTAGAAAAATAAAAAATTTTCTTTTTGTCCAAGATGTCTATTTTGGCTACTATCTTTGATTGTATCCATGTTTTGATCGTTATTTTTGAATGTTGCTTCACAATTGGTGATTATGAAGTATTATTGATCTTGGATAAACTGTTATACGAATCCTTAATATTTATCCTTCATCTCCTTTGGATTCGTTTTCTTTAAAATATTTTTCATCATCCTCGGTCTTAAATGATGATATTCTTGAATATCTTTGGCTTTGTAGTGCAAAGATGAATGATTAATCGATGAATATCTTTGGCCGTAGTGCAAAGATGAGCAGTGTTGAGATGAACATGATTGATTTGGTGATATAAATGAATATCTTTGGCCTGTAGTGCAAAGATGAATATTTGATTAAAGATGTATATTGATTGATGTTACAGGGATAAAATATTGATGATGGATTTTTAAATCTTAGAAGATAGTAGAATTCATTCTCTACGTGTCTCTTCTAATGGATTGTTGTTTCCGCTACATTTATTGATCTAAAACTTGTTGTCTATTATATTCTATCAGATTTTTCCCTGTTAAAGACTAATGATGATTTGTTGTATATTATCTTAGTCATAATATTCTTTACTGGGCTAGTTGAGCTCACCCTTTTCCTTTTTGTTCCATTTTTCTTCTCAGGAGGTGAGAACATTGCAGGATCGAGTTGGGATATGGATTGATGGTTCTAGAAAGATGTTTTAGCAGTCCTCACTATTTCTGTAAAATAGTGTATGAATAATTGTAATGAGGACTTATTTGAGTGTTGATATTGTCTAGAAGACAATATTTGTATTTAAACTCACACTATGTGTTGTCGTATTTTACACAACATTTGTATTATTGAAGTTATAGTTTGCTTTCTGTACCATGTATTTGGCGACTCAGAATGGGTGTTGTATACCTATTTTGGGGGCATCGCACTTCTCGATCACTAACTTAGCTTGCCACTCCTTTTGTAATATTTGATCGTAACTCCAATTGTGACCAGAACGATCAATTTGTGATTGAGAGCTTTCATCAGTTATTTTATGCTTCTTCAAACACGACTCGTGGTGACGGAGTAATGTGTTATTTCCTTTAACTCCAAATAAGTTGTTGCATATTTTGCATTGGGCTTTTTTAATACCTTCTACAATCCACACTTCGATGAAATGATCCCAAACAACCGCTGTACGTGTTCTTTGCTTACCAGTAGGACGTAGAAATATTGTACTCGAACTCGAAATTGCACTTTCGGACATAATGATATTTGGATCGTTTTGGATAAATTGCGATATTTGTGATTCTTGTGGAATGTTAGAAGAATCCATTATATTGTAATAATAATACAAATTGAGAATTATAATAATAACAATCGAAGCTTTGTAAGTATTAGAGAATATCATAATATTAATAGAGAGATGTGGAAATTATGAATAAAGAGAATATTGATAGAGTTGAGGAAAAAATGAATGCATAATACTCAATACAGATATTTGAGAATTGTGAATGTTTTGTAGTTTAACAAATGATTTTTATAGGAGTAAAATATAACCGTTTATTTGTGATGTTAATTTATTTATGTTATTGAGCTTTATGCTTTATCAGACGGATAAGACAACTCAATTTTGAACATTGCTTATTGGAATTTGTTAGTCATGCTATATTGGATTGGACAGTTCACTGAACTTTCTTCCTTTATCTTCAATTCTCAATATTTTATAATTATGGTAATCTCATCTTACATAAAAATCAAATTAAAAAAAATGCAATTGCCGCTTGTTAAGTTGTTATTGTAGAAAATTTTAGAGATAAGATATCTAAAGCTGGAAGTGGAATTCCATTAAAATCAATGAAATGGCCCACTAAATGCAATCCACTCACATGTATAAATAATGGTATTATAATATTGAAGTCACCATTTATCTTTTATGAAGTGGACGGTTAATTTGGGACAAGGGTAAATTATTGCTTCCTTAGCAAATCATAATGTACATACTACAGTTAATACACCTAGTCACCTATAGGAAAACTTAAATTACTGGAGAGAAAATTATATAAGTTGGGAATATAAGTATATAACACATCGAAAAATTAAATTGGTTAAAGACTTAAAGGTAATGATAGATATGGACTGATGGACTGATGGAGGCAGTATATTAGGCCTGCAAAGGCTATCATTCTACTATTCTAGCAAGTAGCCACTAGGTTGTTAACAGTCAGCCTATGAGCCTACCAATTGCCATCTTGTCATTGTTGTAGCCGTTGGAGTTTGCCAGGCCCAGCAAGCAGATGCCAGTTTAAGGACTTGGACCTTGGGGCTGCTGTACTACCAGGCTCCCAGGAATGTTGAATTAGAAAGTGGGGACTGAAATTTGGCCGCTCGGGGGGTGAAGCAGGCGAGGCTTGCAGTTCGCTAAAAACTTGGAGTGCTGGACCAGGCCTATAGTAAATGAGTCAGGCCATGCTTCAGGTTGGTTCAAGCCGAAGGCCAGGCCAGTTTGGGCTTTTTAGAAGGCCAGGCCAGGACGAATATTTGTTAGAAAATCATGGTCTGTTTACAGCCTAGCAGGTCGGGCCTAACCTGTTCAGGATTTGACAAGGCCTGATTTTGACCAGGTTGGGCTCAGGCCAGACCAAGGCCAGGTCGCAGGCTGCATGCCATTTGTGCACCACTACCAGGTACATACCCTAATTTCGAGAATGAAATTTCATAAGAAGGGAAGGTTGTAAGACCCCAACTTTTATGAATAAAGATTATTTTTTCTCGAAATATATTTTTGAATATTATGGTGTGGATATGATATAATGTTATAGTTGTGGGTAATATTTACAAATTTTGCAAAGTAAGCAAGTTGTTATAAAATATTCGATTGGTCGGGAAATATTCGTTTTAACAGGGAATATTCGTACGATGGCACAATCATTGGTGGACCCCACAACGAAAGTTTTGTCATAGTTAGAAAACGACAGAATTATCTTTTTTATAAAAATAACGACGAAAGTTTTACCATTAAACTGTTGAACTATCCAGTGGTAAAATACAGTAATACGCGTGGTTGCATATGTGACGCCCCCAAAATAGGTATACACCACACCCATTCTGAGTCGCCAAATACATGAAATAGAAAGCAAACTACAACTTCAATAATACAATTATCGTGCAAAATACGACAACACATACTGTGAATTTAAATACAAATATTGTCTTCTAGACAATATTCACACTCAAATAAGTCTTCATTACAATTATTCATACACTATTTTAAAGAAATAGTGAGGACTGCTAAAATATCTTTCTAGAACCATCACTCCATACCCTGACTAGATCCTGCTATGTTCTCACCTCCTGAGAAGAAAAATGGAACAACAAGGAAAAGGGTGAGCTCAACTAGCCCAGTAAAGAATATTATGACTAAGATAATATACAACAAATTATCATTAGTCTTCAACAGGAAAATATCTGATAGAATATAATAGACAATAAGTTTTAGATCAATATTCTACAGCGAAAACAACAATCCATTAGAAGAGTCAAGTAGAGAATGAGTTCTACTATCTTCTAAGATTAAAAAGTCCATCATTAATATTTTATCCCTGTAACAACAATCAATATACATCTTTAATCAAATATTCATCTTTGCACTACATGCCAAAGATATTCATTTGTATCACCAGTTGGTCATGTTCATCTCAACACCTGTTCATCTTTGCACTACGGGCCAAAGATATTCATCAGTTAATCATTCATCTTTGCACACTACAGGCCAAAGATATTTAGTAATATCATCATTTAGGATGAGGATGATGAAAAAAATATTTTAAAGAAAATGAATCCAGTGAGACAGAAGGACAAATATTAGGGATTCGTATAACATTTTATCCAAGATCAATAATACTTCATAATAACCAATTGTGAAACAGAATTCAAAAATAAAAATCAAAACATGGATACAATCAAAGATAGTAACCATAATAGACATCCTGGACAAAAAGAAAAAAATTTCATTTTTCAGTGAATAGTGTCGTATTCGTGAATAGTGCCATATACGTGAATAGTGCCGTATACGTGAATAGTAACCCCGACACAAGAAGGTAGAAATTCCACAAGAAAAATCATACTTCGTGAACAATACTCGTGAATAGTGCCGTATACGTGAATAGTAACCCCGACACAAAAAGTTCCAAATTTGATTAAAAGTTCAAATCAATACATCGACATAATGATATTGAAAGAAACAATATCATATATGAAGAAAATAACATCCCTTACCTCAAAGAAACAGTACTTCGGAATGAAATATCGGATATGATGCTGAATGAAACTTGTACTGAACATCAACTCTCAAAGTATCTAAATACTCACAAAATACACTCGATAATATAGAGAGAGAAAGAGAGAAAACTTGTTTCTTGTGTGATTTTCAATTCTAACTTAGCCCTCTATTTATAGTAAAATGTTAGCACGCCGAAACAGACTTGACCTGCTACCTGATGGCTTTACCTGCTACTATTGCCACCCACCACATTTGAAATTCAATTGAGCACATTTCTCACCAACCAATTCTAGAATTTTCCAAAATGTTTTATCATTTAAACAATAATCAGAAACTTTAATAATTCATAGAAAATAGTCATTTTATCGTAGAAAATCTGAATTTTATGTCCATTCCACATTTAAATTGAATTCTCTACAACTTTGTAGCTTTGAGTTTTCCAAATTCCAAACAAAAAATATCCGAAATCCACAAACGGATGATTTTTAACACCTCCGCTCAGATAAAATAATCGATAAAACACCTCAGCATTAATTCTTTCACTAATAACCACATAAAATAAATCAATCCATCATTTATATTCACATCAAATAAATATTTTCTTATCATATAAATTAATAACTAATTATTCACAAATAATATTACAGAATCACAATTATGACAACTAGGCGGTTCAGAAAGAGGGGCTTTTTGATAAGGATTTTTCTCATCTTGGTGGCGCAATTAGGTGACCAAATCTCTCCTTGATGAGAACTTTTTAGACATTGCCAATAATGCTATCTAATAATATTATTCAAATAATATTAATTATTGATCGATAATGGGAAATATCATAAATGTGATTATTGAAACAACAATAATATAAAATATCAACGCAACAATTATTGAATCAATAAAATAAAATATTGAGCGGTAACTCATGTAACAATTATTGAGTAGTAGTGCCTTTCACGTAAGGATCAATAATTCAAAAATATTGTGCAATACCGTAAAGTACTTCTAAATGCGACCACATATATTCTTCGTATTTTTAACCACCGGTATTCCAACAAGTGTTAACAGTAACAACTACGTCAATTATTTATAAAAACTCAAACTTGTCATTTTCTTCATCCGACGAGCTTATCCAAGTTATGGGGCCCATAAAATGATCGCTAGCTGCAAGTAAAGACGGATATTCTCGACAAAAAAGAATATTCCATGACCAAACGAATATTCCCCGACAGAAATGAATATTTTACAACCACTTACTTATTTTATAAAATTTGCACATTTCACCCATAACCAAAACATTATATCCAATTAACTCCTTATTATTTTAAGATAATGAATAGAGAAAATTTAATTTTTTTTTTATAAAAAGCTTGGGTCTTACAGCATAGTAGCACACGGTATTAATTATTGATGCTTACGTGAGAAGTCACTCAGTTATACTCAATTATTGCTACAGTAATTGCTGCATAATATCTCTCATGTTATTGATTCAATTATTGTCACAGTATTATTATTTTATATTATTAAATAAATAATTGAGACAACAAATTTATTCATATTATTATTTGCAATATTGACGATGTCTAGAAAGTTCTGTCGATGAGAGGTTTGGTCGCCTAATTGGGCGCCAATAAGGAGAAATCCTTATCGGAAAGCCCCCTCTTTTCTGGGAATGATTTGGTTGTTAAATATTGTGAGTTATAATATTAATGATGAATAATTGTTAATAGATTAAAAATGTGTTTATTAAAGATAAATAATTTGTGGTAAATATTTATTCAATTTTTGATATAAATATAGGGATTGTTATGAGGCGTTTGTTGTAAGTTTGACTTAGTATTCCATGGGAAGATTTACTAATTTTATGGACCGTCGATGGTGGTTTTAATAGATAACCAATCTGAACCATTGATGGTGGTTTTAATAGCTAATCAATCTGGACCATTAATGGTGGTTGTAATAGTAAAACAATCTGGACCATTGATGGTGGTTTTAATAGTAAATCAATCTAGACCATTGATGGTGGTTTTAATAGTAAATCAATCTGGACCGTCGGTGGTGGTTTTAAAAGTACATCAATCTGGACCGTCGGTTGTGGTTTTAATAGTAATCAATATGAACCGTTCATTTTAATAGTAAATCAATCTGGATCGTTCATGAATCAGTTACTATTTAGTCCATTCTCCTATAAATAGAAGCTTATTCTTCTTTCATTCTCACCAATTCACTGAGATTCACAAGAGACACTATAGAGATAGAAACTATAGAGAGCAAGAAAAAGAGTATTCTGCTACTTCATTATTGTAGTATCCAGCCTTCTACTAAGGTAAGGGGTATTATTTCTTTCGTACTCATAAGGAATACTATTTTTCGTATTCATCCTTTAATATACCATAATAACCTGTCTACGCGGATTACGTACTGTATGACAGGTGAAAATCCATTTGTAGTTTCGTATGTTATTTCTTTTCATACTCTTAAATCTAAACTTACTATAGTAAGTATTGCTTCTATAATCCTTGAAATTAGTGGAATATCCTTGAGTTTTGCGCTTCATCCAGTATCGTTTCATTGGAATATTGATCTAAACTTTCTTATTAAATATCAATATTTTCACCCGGGGTACTATTCATGGTATACTATTCACCTAGTTACTATTTATTAGAATATTATTCACTCGGGTATTCAGGGTACTTTTTATGCTAGAGTACTATTCATGAGTTACTATTCACGGGTTACTATTCACTCAAATATTATTCACTCAGGTATTCAGGGCACTTTTCATGTCGGGGGTACTATTCACGGGGTACTATTCCAAAAGTACTATTTATAGGGTACAATTCACGGGGTACTATTTACCAAAAAAATTATTTTTTTTCAGTCCAAATTATTTTTGATATATGGATATTATTCTTGAATTTTACTCCACAAAGCAGTATCGTGTTGACAATTTGGACATTATAGAATTCTGGATAAATTAAATTATAAATCTTTAAAAATTTATCTTTTGCTTTCTTTTAATTGAATTCTTATATCATTGTCATCATCCTTATGCTTATATTGTGATGAAAGTCATCTTTGGCTTACGTGCATAGATGGAATGTTGATTGGTATGATTAAGACCATGGATAATTCGGTATAATCATGACCATTGATGATTACACGAATATTCTTGGCCCGTAGTGCAAGAATAATTTGTGGACGTGATACTAATAAATATCATTGGCCCGTAGTGCAGGGATGATTCGATGATGTGGTTTATTTATTAAGCTAAGTCTTAGCGATAAAGTTAATGATAAACTTTTTAAATCATAGAAGATAGTAGATATCATGCTCTACTTGACTCTTCTAATGGATTGCTTATTCCGCTGCAGTTAAACTTGTTGTCTATTATATTCTATCAGTTTAACATTGTTGAAGGCTAACAATAACTTATTCTACATTATCTTAGTCATAATATTTCTTACTGGGCTAGTTGAGCTCACCCTTTTACTTCCATTGTTCTCTTGTGAAATGAGAACATAAGCGGAACTAGTTGGGAGCGAGTGATGGTCCGAGATGGTGTTATAGTAGTCCTCACTATTCTATAAAATAGTGTGAGAAAAAATGTAATGAGAATTCCATTTGAGTTTGGATATTGTCTAGAAGATAATATTCGTGTAAAAACTCTCAGCCCATGTTGTATAATTAATTTTGTATTTGTATTCAGTACCATGTATTTGGCGACCCAAGATGGGTGATGTATACCTATTTTGGGGGCGTCACAGTAGGGGCATGTATGGGAGGAAAATCCGAAGCACTCCGAGGATGACTGTCTGCTGACAGAAGAGGAGGAGACTTAGGCATTAAAGCCGCACACTCAATAAGCTGACTACTGGCTGGCCAACGCTCTAAACGAACATTGGTTTTAGGAGAGCATAGAATTTTTGTAAGACCCTAACTTTTTATGAATAAAGATTTAATTTTCTCTAAATATTATTTTGAATAGTAAAGTATTGATTTGATATAATGCTATAGTAATGGGTGATATATGCAAATTTTGCAAAGTAAGCAAGTTGTCATAAAATATTCGTTTGGTTGAGGAACATTCGTGCGACGGCGCAATCAATAGTGGACCACATAATGGAATAACTGTCGGATATAGAAAGTGACAAAAATAACCTTTTTATAAAAAATAATATCAAAACTTTTATCGTTAACTGTTGAAATACCCGGTGATAAAAATATAGTAATATGCATTGTTGCACAGTAGTACACGGTATTGAACAGTATCACTGATTATTGATTCTTACGTAAGAAGTAACTCAGTATTCAATAATTGCCACGGTAGTTGTTGCATAATATCTCATATCATCGATTCAATAATTGTTACAGTAACATCTGCATAATATTTTATATTATTTGAATAATATTATTAGTTAGCATTATTGGCAATGTCTAGAAAGTTCTGTTGAGAAAAAGGGTTAGGTTATATAATTGCGCGCTAATAAGGATAAATCCTTATCGGAAAGCCCCCTATTTCCTGGGAATGATCTGGTTGTCAATATTGTGAGCTTATAGTATTAATTGTGAATAATTATTATGTGGTGGAAATTGGTTCAATTTTGATATAAATGAAGGAATTTTGCATGAAAAATTTGTTGAAAGTTTGGCATATTATTTTCTTCGAGAAAATATTCATTAAAACATATTATTATAATATATTATTTAAATAGTAATATTATAATAATATATATAATTTCCTAGAATGTGAATAAATAGAGTGGAAGTTAACAACTTGAATTGGAATTCTTTCCGTGTACTTCTTCTTTTCCAAATTTGTTGTGTAAAAGTTTCCTGCAAATCATTGTTGTTTTTCAAATTAGTGGGCCCTCAACCATTGGAAAATAAGAGGTTAGGCAGAGAAAGAAAGAAAGTTAGGCAGGGAGTTAGGCAGCCTTGTTTAATTTTTCCTCCAAATTGCACTATAAAAGGGGGGTAACCCTTCATCCTAAACACACCAAAAATTACAAGCTTTCCTACTGCAATATTGTGAGTATTTCTTTTGAGTATAAGAATACTTTGACTGTAGCTTTTAGTATAAGATTTTCTCAGTATAATATATGTTATACCAAGTCAGATCTAATTTCTACTAAGGTAAATGATGTTATTTTCTTTCAATACTCGTAAGGGATATCATTTTCTTTCATACTTCATATTATGTAAGTGATATTATTTCATTTTATATTCCTAAATTTAAACTTATTATGGTAAGTGTTGCTTCTATAGTTCCTGAAATGATTAAAAATGAGGTTTGCGCTTTATCTAATATCATATCACTGAAATATTTGTCTGAACTTTCTTATTAAATTCTAATATTTTCATGTTGGGGTTCTATTCATCTAGGGTACTATTCATGGGTACTACTCATACGGCACTATTCATAAGTACTATTCACGACGAAATTTATTTTCTGTCCAAATTATCTTCTTAAATATCATTCTTGAATTTTACTCCACAATTAGTTATCATGTTGACAATTTGGACATTCTTGAACTCTGGATAAATTGAATTATACATCTCTAATATTTATCCTTAATCTCACTTGATTGTTTCTTTATATCATTGTCATCATCCTCATGCTTATATTGTGCTGAAAGTCATCTTTGGCCCGTAGTACAAAGATGGATTGTTGATTGGTATGATTATGACCAGGAATTGTGTATTGGTATAATCATGACCTTTAATGTTATAGATAAAGGTTTGTAGTGAAAGTCCTCTTTGGCCCATAGTGCATAGATGGACAAGTGTTTGGCATGATCATGACCATTGGTGATGCAAACGATTATCTTTGGCCCATAGTGCATAGATAATTCATTGATTGGTGTTACAAGGATAAAATATTGATGATGGACTTTTAAATCATAGAATATAGTAGGCATCTTGCTCTATTTGACACTTCTAGTGGATTGCTATTTTTGCTGCAGTTGTTGATCTAAAACTTGTTGTCTATTGTATTCTATCAGATTTTTTCCGGTTGAGAACTAAGGATAATTTGTTCAACATTTTCTTAGTCATAATATTCTTTACTGGGCTAGTTGAGCTCACCTTTTTCCTTTATCTGTTGCTCTAATGCCTCGTTACGTATACTGAACTTGCTCGTTAGCGCTTGACTAATAGAAAGGTTGGGGGGCATAAAGCTGTTGCCATCGCTCATTGCCTACTGCTTGCGCCTTTCACTACCCAAATTTGTAACTTCCCTTCTTTCGTCCGTCCACGAGGCTGTAAAAAGAGAATAAGGGGCGGCTATCTAGTGGGAGTCATTTCGGTTGTATGCCACAAGATCCCTATGGAAAAGGGGACAAGTGAATCATCGCTTTTGGGCGCAGGCAACAGATAGAGAGGATAGAGAAACTTCTTGATGATGGAAAGAACAGGGAATTTAGACTCCATCTTAGATGAGAAGACTTTGACCCGGGTGACTGAATGCTATGATTGAAGTTCCAAAAGTAGTCTTCGTCGAAGTGGAATCCTTTTTGCTCTAAAAAGCAATTCGTATGAAGAACTGAATCACCAATTGAATTACCCCAGGGTTGGTAAGGAAAAAGAAGGATGAAACCTGCAAATAGGCTTCACTAGAGGGATAACTTATGCTACCAAATCTATTTCTATTGCTAAAAGACCGTCTGCTACCACTTCATTGGCTGGGAGAGCAAAGTAGGCTTAGATTAGAAGGGGGGACTATGAACGTCCATCCCATGAAGCGCCAGGGAACCTTGCATTCTTCCCTGGCTAGGCTCTTGCATGTCTGAGGTCCGATCAGATTAAACAGCGACCGGTTTATGAAAGAAGGAGTTAAGCAAGGGCCAGGAGTTTGATGAAAGAACCTTTAGTGTTGTGTTCAACTCTGCGGTTGAAAGGATTGCTTTCTGTCGTCTGTCTTTCCCCCCTCTCTCTTCTCTTAGCAAAGTAGGTTGAAGTCAAATTTTGGCTTGCTACAAGCTGGGCTTCCTAGCATTAGGAATGCAAGAGGTGCAAGATCTTGCTGATGCAAGGTCAGAGGATACCTCATTTTGACTATCTTCGCTTGCATCAGAAACATTGCCAGCTCCTTGATGTCTTTCAATATACTCAGTTAGTTTAAATGAAATTATCCAAACTTGATTGAATGTCATTGAGGCTATTCTGTAGATCCTTCAGGTACTTTGGCAGATTATCGAGGTTAGTACATATATATAGATAAAAGTTAAGTTAGTCCAGTTCAGCTGTGATATTAGCTATGGTGTTAGGTGAATCCGACACAATAGAGGGAATTGTACTATAATTGATGCTGTTACTTAGGCTACTGCTATTCATAGTTTATTGTCAACTTCTACGATTGAAGAAAGATAAGAAGGGAGGATTGAACCAAGATGCATCTTTAATAGGATAAAGAGAATCTATATTAAGGGATTTTATTATGTCGAAGGGCGACATCAAGCTCTTACCCAGGCAAAAAAAAAAAAACACCAGGCGATTCAAGATGAGAAAAGCAAGAAAAACTAACTTATTAGCTTCCTTTATTCATTTGGATGATGTTGTGGTTCCTATTGTTGACTCCGAGCTCTTGGTAAATAAAGATAGCTCTTTGGTAGTTGTTTCAGCTTTTCTGACTATATTTTTTGCGGTTCTCAGGAGGAGAGAATGTAGCTAGAACTAGTCGGGGAGTGGAGTAATGGTCCAAGACGGTTATTATAGTAGTCCTACTATTTTGTAAAATAGTATGACAATAATTATAATAAGGACTTTATTTGAGTTCGGATATTGTCTACGAGACAATATTTGTATTGAAACTCACAACTTATGTTTTTTCGTATTTTACACGACAATTAATAGTTGTATAAATGAAGTTTATATTTGAATTCTATATGATGTATTTGGTGACTCAAAATGGGTTATGTGGACCTATTTTGGGGACGTCACAGATGTTATCAAAGCTTAGGGATATGATCTCTAGTGGAGATCTGGGATTAAAACTGGGAGGGGAGAGACGAGTAAATCCTTCACTAGTGTGTCCTACCTAAGCTTATTTGTTATTTAATTGGTCAGCCAGAATATAGGGATAATATGTGACATGTCAATTTCTTTAATTAACCCTTATTTTATGACAGTATTTGAGAATGGCATCTGAAAATTTTGAGATAAGCAATGGAGCACATGAGACCATTGAGACACCGCCTATCAATAACCAGGATAATATGCATCGGAAAGATAATAATCCTCCTGTAAACAACAACACCGACCAAATGATAAACGATTGGATGTTTAGGAGCTTTCTATAATTCATGCAACACCAAACAAGAGAGACTCTTATTCAAAATGCAGGTGGAAATAATGGTAACTCACGACTGGTCACTGTTAAGCAATTCAAGGAGTTGGAACCGCCAAAGTTTTTGGGAAAGCCAGAGTCACTCAAGGCAGAAACTTGGACTAAGCAGATCACCAAAATATTTGATGTCCTGGGATGCACACAGGAACAAAAGGTTCCCATTCGCCACCTTTATACTGCATGGAGAGGCAGATTACTGGTGGGAATCTGTAAAACGTACTCATCTTTCCACACTTAAGATGTCTTAGGAGAAGTTCTAGGAATTGTTCAACGATAAGTATTTTCTAGAAAGTATTCGTCATACGAAAGAGGTGGAATTCATCAAACTAGAACATAATAATATGACTATATCACAATACGAGGCCAAGTTTGCAGAATTATCCCGGTTTGCATCCCATTTGGTGGATAATGAGGAACAGATGACATGAATGTTTTTGAGAGGTTTGAAACCTGAAATTCATTAATACATCATTTCTCATAAACTTTGTTTGTATTCAGATGTTGTGAATAGGGCTCAATTATTGGAGCAAGATAATGAGACAGTTCAACCAAAAGATAACAACCGACAACACGATAATAGTCGTACAAGTGGCAACAGTCATCGGATCAGTGATAACCAACGTGGAGGAAATTATCATGACAGAAATGGCAACCACTTCAGTGGTAATCATGGCCTAGATAATAGGAGAGGTGAACCAAGTGGAAATAACTTTAAAAAGAGAAGATTCAACAAGGACAACAGAAAGACATCGGCAGCAGCACCAACACCCATTTATAGGGAAAGAGAACGACCACTTGTTAGATGTTATAGATACGGAGAGGAGGGACACATCAGTCCAAACTGTACACAGTCTTCCAAGGTGTGCATATAAAGTAGCACCAACGTGAAATCAATATGTAAGGACATCACAGTCGTATTGGATACGAAGATCCCTACATAGCTTAATACAACAAAATATACCAACATTCTCTATTATATACACGTAATCAGAATTTTCTAGCCTCTCGTCGGTCCAATGTTGCCATCCCTCAAGGCGAATGGATGAGTTGGACAAGAAACAAATGGGATTAAAAGGATACTATTATTTCTCTATGCACATGTGGGGAATGTGAGTAGAACATTGGAAGCTGTTCAAACTTTCGCAAGGCACAACATACATAAACAAGCCCCTCTTCTCTGGCGAAGGAAAAGCTGCACGGTCATAAGTCTTTACTCGCTCCCAAAAAATATCAAAAGTTCCATAGAAGGGAGTTTTTCCCCAGTCACTGATGAAGAAGATCTCCTCAGTGGATTTTGGGTATGTGAAACGTTCAATGGAATGGGTCTACGAACAAGAAAAACTTATCATGGGAATTCTAAAGAGCAAGAAAAGAATATAAAAAATATTTGAACTTAAGTGTTTACCATAGAAAGGAAGAAAGTCTAAGACTCAAACTTAAGAACACCTGAAAAGAAAAAGGAACAAAGTCAACAAAAGTTGGAAATCCCAATTATGCAAGAAATAATTTTCGAAAAAAAACTTTGGACAGTCCAAACACATGCTTCCAAACCTTTTTTGGACTTTTAACGGTGTCTCTCATGAACAAAAGGTGATGAGATTTGTTGGGCCCATCATAAGTTTTGATTTGATATATTATGGGCCTTGTAACTCCAAGCGGATCAAAATTTATGGTCAAAACAGCAACCACACTTCCCAGACTTAGTTTTTCCTTCGTTTCCTTATTCGGGCTGTGTTATTTGGCCACCCTAAGGCTCGGTCTCCTAAGTTTCACCCCACTAGGGTTCGTCCACTTAGGGTTATCCCGCAAAAGAGCATTATTTATTTCATAGTTCGTTGTTTGATCGTTGGAGCAAAACGTTGCTTTAACTCACAAAAACATTAATCTTTCTCTTTAATTCGAGGGAAAAAATCAAGATATGATCAAGCTAATATGGCTCAGAAAACAAAAGAAATATTAGAGTTGCCTAAAAGAAGAATCAAGAAAGAGCAAAAACAAAAGAAACTGTTCGAATAAAAGAATAAAAGAAGAACGAGAAAATGTAAATGATGAAGACCAAACCCATAGGTTCGGCCCACTAGGTTGCCCCCCCCCCCCCCCCAATAGGGTTCAACCCCTAGGGTTCGACCACCTAGGGAGTTTTCTCCTTGTACCTTTAATTTTTCCTTGCTCGACGAATCAACCACTCAAAATGAATGCTTTTTCGCCGCGAAAAATTATAGCCTTTTCTTTGAGAATATCTAGAGAAAAAGCCAAAATCCTTTTAAGGTGAGATGGCCTAAAAAAGAAAGACTACAATCACCTAAAAAAATAAATAGATGAAACAAATCAAAAAGAATCCAAAGTAAATTATTCAAATAAATAAGAAAAGAGAAAGAAAGTAAATAAGAGAGGAAGGGGTGGAACCCCTAGGGTTCGACTACCTAGGGAGGAGTTCTTTTTCTTACCTTTTATTTTCCCAAATTGAAGAACGCTTACTTGATGCCTTCTTGATAATTTCCTGATTGTTAAGAGGAGGGATATATATAGTCTCCCAAGTATGCTTGCATCAGATATGGAAGCAATTATCTCATTCTTATATATGGAAGGATTTAATTTCATTTCCAAAATAGAAGAATATTTGATTTCCTTCTAAATAAAATAAGAAAGATCTTGTTTCCAAAATATAAAAAGGAAAGATTTGATTTCCAAAAGAAAATTTTTATAAGATTTTGTTTGATTTAGGGGGTGTTTGATAAAAACTGAATGAATCTGAATCTGAATCTGAATGTGAATGTGAATGAGCTGAATCTAATTCTGAATGAAAAAAGTTGTTTTATAATTAACATGTCTGAAACATCTGAATGACAAAATTTTATTATTTTACTCCTCTAAAAAAATTCAAAGTTGTTGTAAATTTATTGAATATTACTTAATATAATAGTTAATATTTTTAATTTTTTTTATTTTTTTAATTTTTTTAATTTTTTTTACTTTATTTAAAGACTCATTTCATTCACCAAAAAAATCGACTTAGCCATTCATTTCAATCATCCTAATCGATTCAAACCATTCGGATAATTTTTCCTAGAACAAAGCGCCTTAATGGTCAATCGATTCAAATTTATTCAAATCCTAAAACAAACTGCCCCTTAGTTCACAAGATTGAATTTTATTTTCTAATATATGGTTTTCAAAATCTATTTATCGTGTTTTAATTTCCAAAAGATAAGGAAACAAAGATCGAGAAAGATTTGAAAGAATTCTACAGAAGTCTTTCCAAGGAAAAGCTTTTCCCTAGGGTTCAGCCCCATAGGGGTTCCTTCTTTTAGGATCCCATTTTCAAGGCTTGCGAAGATCGAGTTCTGGAGATTGATCAGAGATTTAAAACATAACTCATAAATTTAAAGTATTTTGCACGATCGTCACTTCAAAGGCGCGACTCACGTACATGGGGAAATGTGGGCAGAAGTGCAAAATAGGGCTTACATATGACCTAAGTGAATTAAATGAAAAGAAGAAAGTAAATGAACAAGACCATAATTAATGAATGGAGTATTAAATGAGCAAAAAGTGAAAACCCTGGGGTTTTGGTCCCCTAGGGTTCGGCCACCTCAAAGTGAGTTATCCTTAAGGAAAAGATAAACTAATCTTTTCCACGACTGGACTTAGATTGAATTAATAGAACAAAAAAAGGAAAACGAACAAAAGATGAATAAAGGAAGCCAAATTACCTCCTAGACACACTAGGGTTCAGCCCCTTAGCGTTTGGCCATCCAGGGTTCGGCCCCCTAAGGCGCGTACTACTTTATTTTCTCAATTTACGTGTTAAACAAGTTTTGATTGATGTAATGATGAAACAATGAGCCCGAACTATAGAAAGCAATTAAGATCTTATGAAATTCCAAGAAATGGATATCCTTAAAAACATGAGAAAAGAATGAAAGCTAACTAAGAAAGGTCAAAGAGAACGAAAAGAACCGAAGAAAACTCAAATCTAGGGTTCGACCCCACTAGGGTTTGGTCACCCTAGGGTTCTTTCCCCTAGGGTGCGACCTCCCATGTCCCGTGCTGAGTTCTTCTAAGGTTTTTAAACGACGAGATTCTCAAATAAAGAAAGAAGAATAGAAAAGCATGGTTTGAGCAACAAGGGATTTAAAGCATGAGACCCAAACGGGGCCTCCGTGAGTCCCAAGGCAGAAGGCTTATGGAGGCAAATCATTTTCAGAATTAATTGAGGGATAGAATTTGCAGCTAGAAGGACATGACGATCTGGGAATTGGTTTGGTAACTAAGGGTATTTCTGAAATTTCTCTCGAGGTCACGTGTCTGACACGTGACCATTTTTCAGAAAACTCTATAAATACTACTTCCATTCCATTGAGGAATGGACTTTTAGAAAACTTAAGACTGACAGATTCTCTCCCAACCTTAGACACTCAAGAAGACTCTCTGGATCTTTGATACTTAAGAAAGCTCTCGGATCCTAAGAGTTTTTCCATGTGTTACTGGAGTAATTTTTTACCTGTTCTTCTGCCCTCTTTAATTCATCAGTCAATTTCTTACTCTCCATAAATTTATCTCCTCCTCAACCAACATGAAACCCTAACCCTAGCAAGGTGTGATTTCCTTGCTACAAATGGGTAGTACCGTGGAGCACTGAACTCGGGTTAGTATACACATGTACACTACACAAATTTATATTATCAAGTCGCCTTTAACGATTTCATAATACATGAGTTAGTATACACCATGAAACTTATATGTGGTAGTTACTAATTAAATTATAAATATACATATAGGTTGATCAACTACATAGAAACAATATCTAATCACGTGCTAAGGTAAACTATATCATTCTCTTTCATACTCCTAAATTTATGGTAATAAATTATTATTCATTTCTACAACCTTATCGTTAAACAGTGAAAATTCCTGAAATGATTAGAATTTCCTTAATAGTTTGTGTTTCATCTAATATATTTTGACCTGAATCTTTCTGTTGAATTTTAACTGTTATATTTAAATTGTGAACCTTATATATTATTATTGAACCCGAATCGATATTCTTGATATCATGTTGACAATTTAGATATTATTGGACTCTGGACAAATTAAATTGCAAATCTCTAATGTTTATTCTTTATCTTATTATTCTTTTTATTTATGTTCATCCTTTATATCATTGTTATTTGTACTAATTAACAAGACTAAAGTTGTTGTGTACTGGGTGCAAAGATAATATTTTTGTTAAGTGTCTTTAGATTGTGTGGCAAGGACACGTGTCGTGAAAGTTCTTTTTGACCTTGGTGCGAAGAGGAACTGTTGATTGACATGATCATTACCATTGGTGTTACAGTTGATGAAATCTTGATTGTGAATTTTTTTTTTATTGGAGAATATAGTAGATATATGATATATTTGACTCTTCTAATGGATTGTTCATTTCACTGCAGTTATTTGTTGAAATCTTATGTTGTCTATCATTATCTAAATCTCTGATTTTGAAGGCTAAAGATAACCTATTTTTCATTATCTTAATCATGGTATTCTTTACTGAGCTATTTGAGCTCACCATTTTGTTTCATAATTCCTTTCAAGAAATAAGAGTGTAGTTGGGGCTAACGGGGAGAACAGGGGAATGAAATGATGGTTCGAGTTAGTAGTTATAGTATCATCACCAAGTTGTAAAATAGTGTGATAATAATTGTACTGAGGATGTGGGGGGTGTTTTTTTTATAACTAAACGAGTCTGAATGAGTCAAGATCTAATCAAATAAGTCATTTAGACTGTTTGTTTATAAGTTTTAAATTTTGAATTGGGCTAAATAGATATGACCGATTCTTTTAAAAAAAAGGTTGAATCGGCTGAATATATCTAAGCAATATTTTTTACCTAAATACTCATTGCTTCTTTGAAACGTTAGTCATTTGGTTCTACTCTAGGTTATCCAACGACACTCTTTCTTCTTCGCTTACCTCCATCGTAGCTTCGATTCGTCTTCATCTTCATCTCCATCTCCTTCCACTTCCACAATTTCTGACAGGTAACTCTCATCTTTGAAATTGATATGGTTACAATTTTACATTGGTGAAATCCTCTTTTGATGTTGATCTAATTTTAAATTTGGGCTTTTGTTTAATAATTTAATCTGGGTTTTAAATCCTTTTGACAATTTTCCTGAAGGGAATTGTTAAATCCATAATAGTTTTTGTTATTTACACAATAAAAGTGTCGCTGTAAATTTATAGCGACAGTGAAAACCGTCGCTATAGGATCTATAGCGACACTTTTGTTGTGGAAATAAAAATTTCAGTTGTGGATTTAACAATTTCCCTGAAATTATTATTCTGGAGTGAAGAGAGTTTTAATTATATGCGCTAAGTACTAGTGTAGTTTGTACCAAGTGTTAACAGAAATGAATATATGTATGACATATCAATTCTTTTTTCATTGTATTAAAGTTTATATATGATCATGTCATGTTTTAATTTCTTGAATTCTCTAAATTAAAATTTATAAGGTTTTTCTTTTTCTTTAAAAAAACACTTATTAATTCTGTCATTTGTTTTGGTTGCATATATGTATATAGATGAAGTACAAGAACATTTATTGATGGTGGATGTAAATGAAAATGCAAGTTAACCCAAAAGCAAGATTCAGATAAGGAAATTGCTTGGGTTATATTTTTATAGCTTAAAGTAGTTTAAACTTCATTGTTATCTATTTGAACTTTCATGGTTATTTAGTTCACTGGTTTAAGTAAACTATTTAAACGTGCTGAAAATATGTTACTGAAATTGTGTTGGAATTTATATGTAGCTGGAATTAAGTTGTGAACCTGTTTCTTGGATTAATTTTTGAACAACTGGTAACACTGCTGGAAATATTTTATGAGCTACTAGTGTAGTTGGCTGGATAACTAACTGATGTAGGATTGAATTTTTTTTATATTAAACTGTTTGTTCTGGCTTACATTTGAGATGAAAGGACCTATTAGGGAAGCAGTTTTACTTTATTTATTAGAAAACTCTGGCTTTCCTATGCAATGTGTAGGGAAAAAAATTATTTTAAATTATTGTTGTAAATCATGGATGTTGTTCTCACAGTGTTAGTCAGAGGCAGAACTAGGGGGCAGGGGTGTTATATGACCCCCCCCCCTGTTTCAGAATAATTACCCTGGTATATAGACAAAGTAGCGGGAGCAAGGGCGGAGCAATTGATGATCTAAGCTGGGATTAAAGGAGATTCAGAGCAAAAGAAATTATGGGAGGAATACAATTCAACTACAATCAAAGTTGAGGTAAGTCTTTAACCGATTAATTTACCAAACAAATGATGTTCTACCTTTTTTTAATAAGTTTATAGAAATTGGATGGAATATATTTGTTATTGATGTAAAATTGGTTGTGGGAGTTTTGATTATGAACCATAAAGGGTTCAGATGATATAAGGATGGAATTATGTATGGAGGTTATGTGTTTATATGCTTAGATTTCATGAAACTATGATTTTTAAAGCTTGCATACCATGTGTTTATATAAATGCCATAAAGAGGTTAATTTAGTTAAAACATGAAAATTAATGGGTTCTCTCTTTAAATTGATGTACATACATGAGTTATAAGTTAACTCAAGCTGTTTGAGTGCTTCATTAGTTAAAAAAAATGAATTTCATCAGTTGTAAGTCTGAAACCAAGTTTGTTGTTTATATAATCTTGAAATGTGTGGATACACAAATAATTTCCTTGAGTTTCTTTTCAGATTCCTTCTGAGCTTTTATAGCCGCTTTAGCGGCCTCTTTCTCTACCAAATTTTTTTTCCTCTCCAACGTCTGCTTAGCTTTAGCCATCTCCTCCTCTCGCTTCAATTCCTTCAACTTCACCTTGTCAACTTCATTTTTCTTCGGAAGAAGAATTTCTTCCTACTTTTCCAACTCAAATACTGTCTCTCTATCTTTCACAAGACTCTCCTTTACAGTACTTTTGCAAGAGGAATTTCTTCAGATCGAATTGTAGCTCGTATCTCCGCTGTCATAATTTTGCAAGTATATTTTGACCCCCCTCCCCCTCTTAAAAGTTTTTGGTTCCGCCACTGGTGTTAGCTATATGTGGAAAGCTAAAATATGCATCACTATTATTTTAGTTGGGATATTATGATTTTAAAGATTTGCGAGCAGATCATTAATTTTGTTTATAATGATATTTTCTAGTTTTTTGATAACTCAATGGTTGAACAAGAAAAGCCTTCATTTGTTCATAGTGTAGACTATAGATGTCAAATACCATAAATAGCTTCATTGACAAATGATGTGTAGTTAGATTTCTTAGTTATAATGTGAAACATTGAATGGTTTTTTAGGCAGTAAAGAGATGAAGTTTATAGCCATTTTTGACTTTGAAATCCTTTTGATTCAATCTTTTACTTTCAAATGTTCCTTTACTCTATAAACATTGCTCTTTAAACTTAAATATTTATTGGAAAATCGAACAGAATGATAAGGAGAGCTTAAATGATGGTAGGTTGGATACCATGTTCTTTTTTATTGGTTTTGTTTGTTTTTAATATACACGTTAAGATTATAATCTCTAAATTCATTCTCTATTTTTGTAGGCATGGAATAATCGGGTGAAACTCAAAATCAAAAGAAATCGAGAGTGAGTTGAAACATGTATTTGCGAGCTAGGCGGTAGTCATAAGTCATATTCATGGCCAAAAGTGGGAGAAATACTAAAATATACCCATAATTTTATTGTAGATTATAAGCAAATGAAAAATCTTTATAATTATATAAAGGAAAAATGTACCGCATGGTATCAACTCAAAAGAAAGACCGAAAATCATTATGATCCGAAAACTAACATGTTTCACTTCTCGGATGAGGAATGGGAGCTAGAGTCAATGTTTACGTAACTATTTTTTTTAAGTTAACCATAAAAGCTTGTTAAATTATTAAACATGTGAGTTATGCTTTTTTAATTACATGTCGGGTATGATTTTTGGATACAGGTAAATAAACATGTTGACTCCTTGAGGACTTCACCTTTAAGTTTTCTTAAGCTTTGCACTCAACTCTATGAATTATGATGGAGATGCTGCTACGGGGATTGATGGTTGGGGACCTAACTCTAAATGGGATAGAGGCGTACAAAGCCTTAAAGCTCATTGTGAATAATAATAGTGGATGTTCCTTGAAGGAGTGCAAAGATTAATTAAATCGTCTTGGGTGGGGATCACAAAATTCATTGCACAGAAAAGCACTTCGGATAATTTGTGAGAGTGCAAGTTATAGGGAACAATGGATGATCCTAGAAGACGGTGAGAATGAAGCTTGGGTTGAAATTGTTTCACGCAAGTTAGGATTTGTAGTCTAGTTTATTATTTACCGTTGGATGATTTTAGTTAAAAAAATTATATTTTATATGGATCGATGGCCAAACCTTATTAATTTGGGTGCAAATGGTTAATTTTTTGATATTTGGCCAAAACTTTTATATGAACTTGTTACTTTTGGTATATTATAAAAGTCTAATATTCATTATATAAACAACTTGTCTCAAATTTATTTTATATTAATGAAAGATTCATTATGCAAATTCATTATATTTATTTATTGATATTCACTGTTTTTGAAAATAGGTCAAACATGAATATTAAAAATCAACTTTTATACCTAATCATTATGTGTTGTTACTTGAAACGAATTCGTTCAAGAAACATACCAAGAATTAGAAATAACACTTCAGTATTGAGTGGACATGCTTATACATTGGAGTTATTATATGAATCAAGTACGTAATGTCAAGAATTGATGAGTCTTTCATGTATTGCATATGTGCATTTATGCAATCATGTTAGGCAAAAACAATGGGTACAAGATAGTAAATACGTAACTGTTGAGGAAAAGATTGTTATGTTCTTAACTATAATATGTCACAACAAATGATTTAGAGTAGTGAAACGAAAATTTCAACACTCTACACAAACAGTTCATAAATATTTTTGTGAGGTGTTGAATGGAATGATAGAATTTGCAAAAGAAATCATAGTGTCCACATCTTTTGATCCAAATCCAAATGTTTCGAGGAATCATAAAGACTTAAGAATTTTGGTATGTAATTTTAAATTTGGTAAATATATATATTTGAGAATATGTTGATAACATAAATATAGTTGTTCAATGTAGGGAGCGGTTGGTGCACTAGATGGCACACTTTTACATTCAGTTATTCCTGTTAATCAACAAGCTCATTATAAAGGACGAGGAAAAGGTCAATGCTATTAAAATGTATCAAGAATTTATGACTTCAATATGATATTCACATTTTTTTGGGATGGATGGGAAGGAATAGTACATAATTCAAGTGTACTAACAGAAGTTGTCTTCGATCCTAGTTCTGACTTTCCATTTCCTCCCTCAAAGTATGTATTACAATTTTTTATTTGTTTATCATATTTTCTTATGATTCATGTTTTTTTATAATTTTAGGTAAATATTATCTTTATGATGTTGCATATACAAACACTCGAGGCTTCTATATCCATATCGCAACATAAGGTAATGGCTAGCAGATTTTGGATGTCGACGTGCCTTACTTAAACAGAGAATAAATGTTTAACCATTCCCATGCCCAATTCAAAAATATTATTGAGCATGCCTATGGTGTATTAAAAGTACGATTACCAATATTGAGGCAGATGATTCCTTATCCTTTTTCACTGCAAAGAGATATAGTTAGCGCTTGCTTTGTTGTTCACAATTTTATAAGAAAGGAGAATATTGAGGATGAGTTATTTGCTCAATATGATCAAGTTACAACAATTGATGGAGATGATGAACAATATTAAGAGAATCACCAATGAGAGCAGGATGTAGTGAAATGGGTCCCTCAAGCGCGTACAATATATAAATAATCTATGCGACCAAATTGTTGAAATTAATGTAATTTTAGTACTTTTATTATAATGTTAACAAATTTGTTACATTTTCTATTTTCTATGAAACTTGGGTTAAAATTGATTGAATTATTCAATAATTTGTTTGATAATTTATTTGAATTATTTATTTTTATATGTAGTACAATGAATATTTTATCTGTTATTCAGATGTTTTAGGCATATCAATTATCAAACAGCTTTTTTCATTCAATATTCAGTTTCATTCAACTCATTCAGATTGCTTAAACATTTAGAACTGTTTGATTCAGTTTTATCAAACAACCCCTTAGTGTATGTGTTGCAGTATTATACATGACATTATAACAATTATAAATAGAAGAATTTATGTATGTTGTTGTATTTTGACAACTCAAATTAGGTGTTGTAGACCCGAATTTGGGGGCGTCACTAAGACTCCACCATACTTATTAACACATCTACACTCTTGAATTTTTTCAATATGAGATTCATATGAAATATCTCAACAATCTTTATTTTTCACTTGAATATCCATCACAAGTATCATATTAAAGTAGTCACTATTGAACATACTTTCTTTGAGTCCTTCAAGAGTCCTGCTTGACTTTAAGTACCCCCACCACACCAGAGTCAAACATAGAAGTACAACCTTACTTCTTATGAACCCTTGCCCTAATTAATTTTCCTAGAGTCATCCTAAATCCGTTCCATTCGACTCAAATCATACTTCATCATGTAGTGACAAACACGTGAATGATTTCTTACTCCACCTAACTCAACTCACTCCACCTAACTTAACTCTATTTGTTCCACCGTGCAAACTAGGTAATAAGCGACCTGCGAATGCTCCACCTTGGAGAACTAATTTGATACTTGGGCACATCAAACACTGGGGTCTGATACCACTTTGTTAGAATTTAAGAATGAATAATAGTAGACTCACACAGATATTATATGATGAACAAAAAAATAAGAACACATTATATACCAGGTTCACAGTGACGCCCCCAAAATAGGTCCAATCCATCCAACCTATTCTGAGTCGCCAAATACACGGTACAGAAAACAACTACAACTTTATTACTACAATTGTCGTGCAAAATACAACAACACATATGTTGTGAGTTTTGATAAAAATATATACCAACTGTGACTCTCATCCCAACCTTGGATAGCACGTCACAATGGCACTTTACATAAAGGTACAGTCAAAAAACTGTTTTAAAAATTAAAATCTTTGGGAAGTGCTCAAGGAAACCTTCGTACATGGGAGGCCATGCGTCTAGGTTATGATAGATATCATATGTCCACAGAATTATCCTTGGTTGACCCAATAGACCCCAACGAAAAATGAGAAGATTACTATCATGTTCTTTCCAATGGTGAGTCTTCTCTTGACATATAACTATCTCCACTGTCTGCAATTAAAAATTATATTTCAACCAAACTCCAAGATTATATAGGTAGTGCTCGTAGATATACTCAACAAGTGGATGTGCATAACCCTGTCTTATGATAACACGAGGTTGTATATCATTAGGCATCTTGTATGATAGTGGCAAAACACCCTTCCAAAGTTGGGTTCACCTCACCCTATTGTTGTTTACCAAAATCAATTATTAAGTGACGTATACTATACGAAACACACATCTTAGGTCCTCCATATAATTATATATTGTATGTCATGCCGTTTTATAATGTGTTGAGAAACTTTGACAGTCTCGGACCATCACACTATTCCCCTGTTATCCCCGCTCGACCCAGCTACACTCTTATTATTACGAAAGGAATTGTGAAGCAAAAGGGTGAGCACAAATAACCCCAATAAAAATATCATGACTAAAGATAATTAAATTATCAATAGCCTTCATCAGTAATCAGAGATTTAGAACATATGGTAGATGATAAAACTTTTCAACCATAGTTGCAGCGGAACGAGCAATCCATTAGAAGAGTCAAATAGACCATAAAGTCTATCTTCTCCATGTTAAAAGTCCACCAACAATGTTTTATCCCTGTAACATCAATCATGTGAATAACTCATAATCATATTTGTGGTTCTAAATTCCTCTTCTCATTCAGGACGAAGATAATTTTTATCACATGTCTTTTTCCTAAAACATCAAAGATCATGGTTATACCAAATCACAGTTCCTGTTCATAATCATACTAATAAGTTCATCTTTGCACTACGGGCCAAAGATATTCATTAACAGTTCATCTTTGTACTACAGGCCAAAGATATTCAACAACAGGTCATCTTTGCACTACAGGCCAAAGATATTCATCAACAGTTCATCTTTGCACTACAGGCCAAAGATATTCAATAATAGGTCATCTTTGCACTACGAGCCAAAGATATTCAATAACTGGTCATCTTTGCACTACGGGCCAAAGATATTAATATCTCAAAGAAATATATAATCATTTCAGAATTTATATAAACAATAATTATAACCATGTTGATCAATTCACCTTTGCATTTAAGCTAAAGATAATCGATTATAAATTCAATGGTCATGATCATACCAGTCAACAATTCATCTTTGCACTACTGGCCAAAGAGAACCCATAGTCACGATTATACCAATAATCTACCCATCTTTACACTCAAGTGAAAGAGAAATTCCATCACCAGGGTTATAAAAATGTTATATACGATAATAAAAATCAAAATATGGATTTAATTTCAAGAGAAATATTCATAAATTAACGATAATTTGGTCAGAAAAAGAAACCAATTTTATCGTGAATAGTAACTCGTGAATAATAAATCATAAATAGTAACTCGTGAATAGTAACTCATGAATAGTACTCAATATTCGTACATAGTATCGTATACATAAATAATGTCATATACGTAAATAGTGCTATATACATGAATACTGTCGTATACGTGAATAGTGCCGTATACGTGAATAATAACCCCGACACGAAAAGATAAAGTTTCACAATAAAATCCATATCAAAATTTATAACACCTTAATCCAAATGTTATAAATCACTTAATAATCTCATAATCTAATATTATTAATATTACAATAATATTTTAATCATTTCTTAAACTTATAAACAATTTATTTTAATTATTTACACTTTACTAATTAATGCATTTAATCATCCTAAAATGTCAAACTCATAAGATTTCATCACCAATAACCAAAACTCTCATCAAAAATCTACATATACCTTATATAGGATTCTCAAGCCATAAAATCCTATTTTCCAATTTTCTTACTTCACATAACATATTTAATTTATTTATTCATAACTAGTCTATTTTCAAGAAAAATACCAAATCAATTCCAGAAAATTTTCTTTTCTGGAATTTAGCAACATATAGTCCCATATTGAACATATATTTTTCTCAGAATTTTTAAAATTCATTTACTATTTTTCATATGACCAAAACTGCCGAATATTTAGACATTTATCATAAACTGTACTTTTGTCCAAAAATTCTAAAATTTATAGAGTATATCTTTGTTATATACATGTACTCCCAATAAAAAATTTCACCAATTTTGGAGTTAACCACAAGGAGTTATAAGGGTTTACTTTTAAAATAGTATTTTCTCATAAAATTCATAACTCCTAATCTATACATCCAAAAATCGTCATTTTGGACACAATCTAGAAAACTAATCAAATTATCATTTCAAATTTTTCCAGAATTTTTTGAGGGTCGAAAAATTATTTAAACTGAAAAACATAATAACCCTTACAATCCTTACCTCAAAAGAAGCATAAAGATTCGACATTTGGAATATCGGATGTAAAGTCGAAAGAAACTTGCCTTTGAATAGCAATTCTCAAAGTATCTAAATACCCACAAAAATAAGCTCGATAATATATAGAGAAAACTTATGTTTTCGGTGTGATTTTCAATTCTAACTTAAGCTACTTATTTATAGAAAAAATGCTAGAACGCTAAAAAAGAGACTAAACTAATAAAATAATATTATTTCATTTTCCTTCTTCTTCACGCAAGCCACCTTTGAAAAATCATCACCACCATAGCCATGAGGCCCACCCAAAATCAAAGACATATTTTCTACACCAACCAAAAGTGGGTCCCACCTAATTTTAATAAAATTATTTTATTTTCCTAAAACTTCAAAGAATTCATAATAAATAGCCCTTTTATCAGAAAAATACAAATTTATGTCCATTCTACACGAAATTGAATTCTCTACAACTTTGTAGATTTAAGTTTTTCCAAATTCCAGACAGAAAATATCTGAAATCCAAAACGGATGATTTTTAACACCTTTTAAAATTCATAACAAATCATGCGTTAATTTTTAACGGTTCAAAATTTGTGAAGATATACTCAACTTATATATGTATAACATATCCAAAAATCACAACAATCCAACTATTTAATTAAAATTATAACTCACTTAATAGAGCTTTAAGAACATCGATTTGATTTTTAATACCTCCATTCGGCTAAAAATAACCGATAAAACACCTCAACATTAATTTCTTCAATTATATCCACATAAAAATAAATATTTCCTTATCATATAAATCAATAAATAATTATTCATAAATAATATTACAGAATCACAATAATGACAATCAGGCCGTTCCCAGGAAAGAGGGGGCTTTCCGATAAGAATTTCTCCTTACTGGTGCGCAATGAGGTGACCAAACCTCTCCTTGACAGAATTTTCTAGACATTGTTAATAATGATATCTAATAATATTATTCAAATAATATGACTTATTGATCTGATAATGGAAAATACTGTGCAGTGACAATTATTGAAACAACAATAATATAAAATATCAACGACAATTATTGAACCAATAAAATAAAATATTGAGCGAAGAATTTCTTGTAACAATTATTGAGTAGCACCTTCATACGTAAGAATCAATAATTCAAAAATATCGCATGCAATACTGGTGCCTCTCGCATGCAACCACGTGTATCATCGTATTTTAACCACCGATTAATCCAACAAGTGTTAATTCAGTAATAATTACGTCGTTATTTATAAAAACTCAAACTTGTCGTTTTCTTCATCCAACAGCTTATTATTACATTATGGGGCCCACAAATGGTTGCACCGTCGCATTTAATATTATTCTCAACAACAAGAATATTCCACGACCAAACGAATATTCCCGACAACAATGAGTATTTTATAACCACTTGCGTATTTTGAAAAAATTTATATATAGCACCCTTAATTTTAAACTTTTATCAATTTAACCATTTACTGAATAATAATTATAAAAAAAATTGAATACTTTTATTTCATAAAATTCGGGGTCTTACATTCACCAATTTAGTTAGTTTTGCTTTTGTGATGTATTCATAAGATGTCTCCTACACTCTACAATGATCTAAACACCAAAAATATTTTATAGTAACTAGAAAACTCTAGATGTTATAACATGGGCTCAAGCCAAATACATTATTAAAATACAAGATCGAGCTACTAATTGTTCCTTGTGTTGGCTTTCAGGGGGCTGTCCCATTGCAACCCCCGACAGCTCACCGACGAGTTGGGGAAGCCACTTGCTCTCTAAGGAGCAAGATCCCCCCGACTACTCTATTGTAGTAACCATTAGTCGAACCCGTAGAAGTTTAAGTCAATCCCAACATACTTGTTGTAGAATTGTATGATCCATTATCCAACCCACATCAATACATTACACCAATGCAATGTATACTTGTCTAGACTAGGCCAATAAGAATATTAGATAACCTCATTACCTTAAATATTAACCTTTTAAGTTGAGATTGCACCATACTTAACAATCTATCTACACTATAAATTAACCGATGTGTGATTCATGTGAAATATTCCGACATAGTTAATTTTTTCCATGTTATTCCTGAGTTTATAAAGGAAAAGTAAAAAAAAAAAACTTAAGTTTTACTTTTAAATTACTAAGTCACTTTTATATTAGTTTTATTATGTTTATAATTTAGAAGGTATAATAAGGGTAATAAAATATGATCTTATGTTCTTTAGTTTTTTATTCAAATTCGTTTATTTTTGGAAAGAAAAGTTTGATAAAAAAATAACTAAGTTTTATGTTTTTTTCTCTCTTTTTCGTCTATAAAATAAATATTTAATTTTTAAAAAACTTATTGTTCATCTTTATTGTACATGAATATATTTAATTTAGAAGGAAAGAACTCGTATTTTAAAACTCAGTAAAGTATTAGTGATCTCTATCAAGTTTAATCCTACCATGCTCACATTTTCTTGTCTATTAGTGTTTTTTTTCAAGATTATATATGAATAATTTTCTTGTTTCAAGATTATATATTATATATGAATAATTTTCTTGTACGTGTATCCCTATATATCACCGCTACATATAAACATTCTGTAACAGGAGTCATACATGAACCAATTTTTTTTATTTTTTTTTAAATACTTATTTAAATAATTTATTTATTATATATTATGATTATTATATATGTTATACTACTTCAAACCCTAACCTAATTCACACGGATGCTCCGTTGGTCCAAGATCAATCAGCTTGAAAGTTATTGGTGGGGCTATGCTAAAGAGCCTTTACTAATTTAGAAGACTACTACTTCTAAGTTACTGACGTATAAAGTTTAAAATAGTGGAAGTGGTTAGTATAAAATTAATTTTGATCAATTGATTATAGGGTCGGTCTTGAATTTTTAAGGGCTTAAAGCGATAATAGCAAAATGAGTATTTTGCGAATTGCTATTAAGATAAGCATAAAAAAAATTAAGAACTTTTTCTGAATAAAATAGCATCAATACGAAAGAATACAAGTCTGCCATTAAGATTTGAGCATATTTCATTGGATAAATTTTTTGTGGACTTTTAAATTTAAACTGACGTGGACTGGGTTCTTTTATTTGGGTATATATATACATAACACAAATACCTCTTGGGGGCCCTAAAAATTTGTCAATTTTAGTGGGCCTTGCCCAAGGCCGGTGTTGATTGATCAATATAGTATCGATACGATGGTCAGAAGGTGATAACTCCTTGCGTGTCAACACTGTATGTGACGTCCCCAAAATAGGTTCAATCCACCCAACCTATTTTGAGTCGCCAAATATATGGTACATAAAACAATTACAACTTCATTATTACAATTATCGTGCAAAATACGACAACACATATAATGTGAGTGTAAATATAAATATTGTCTTCTAGACAATATCCACACTCAAATAAGTTCTCATTACAATTATTGATACACTATTTTACAAAATAGTGAGGACTGCTAAAATAATTGTCCAGAACCATCATTCCATACCCCGACTAGCTCCCACTATATTCTCGCCTCTTGAGAAGAAAAATGGAACAAAAAAGAAAAGGGTGAGCTCAACTAGCCCAATAAAGAACATTATGACTAAGATAATGAACAACAAATTATCGTTAGCCTTCAACAAATCAGATAAAATATAATGGATAACAAGTTTTAGATCAATATTCACAGCGAAAATAATAATTTATTAGAAGGGTTAAGTAGAGAATGAAATCTACTATCTTCTATGATTTAAAAGTGTAAATTCTCAAATTTTACGAATAAAGATTTAATTTTCTCGAAATATTTTTTTCAAAATTATGGTGTGGATTTGAGATAATGTTATAGTTAATGGGTAATATTTATAAATTTTGAAAAGTATGCAAGTTGTTGTATAATATTCGATTGGTCTGGGGAATATTCTTTTTGTCGAGAATATTCATGACGACTCAGACAATCATTGGTGAACCCCACAATGTAATTATTGTCGGATTAAGAAAAGCGACAAAAATATTTTTATGAAAATAACTACGAAAGTTTTCTTTGTTAAAACTGTTGAACTACTTTCAGTATTAAAAGTACGATGAATGGCGTGGTTGCATAGTAGCACACGATATTGATTATTGATGCTTACGTGAGAAGTCACTCAGTTTCGTTCAATTATTGCTACAGTAATTGATGCATAGTATCTCACGTTATTTGATTCAATTATTGTCGATATTTTATATATTATTAAATCAATAATTGAGATAACAAAGTTATTAATATTATTATTTGTAATATTAACGATATCTAGAAGTTCTACCAAGGAGAGGTTTGGTCATCTAATTGCGCGCCAATAGGGAGAAATCCTTATTGGAAAGCCCCCTCTTTCCTGGGAACGACCTAGTTGATTAATATTGTGAATTATAATAAAGGTAATAAGTTTTGTTTTATTATTATTACACTACAAGAAAAAGCTTTATTTTCGACGGAATTATGGTCGACTAAACATATTCAGTCGATGTTAATCTAAGACCGACTGAATATTTAGTCGACATTAATTCAGTCGGTATTAATGTATCCTCGACAGACATCAGTCGAATTTAAGCCCTCCTCCTTGGCGCGAGGGTTTCCCGCCAGCGCGAATATATAGTCGACCGAATATGTGTCATCCTCGACTGAATACTTCGTCGAGATTATCTTACGGTCGACAGACATAACCTCGACGGAAGTC
Organism: Panax ginseng; assembly: GCA_020205605.1. Taxonomy (NCBI): domain Eukaryota; kingdom Viridiplantae; phylum Streptophyta; class Magnoliopsida; order Apiales; family Araliaceae; genus Panax; species Panax ginseng. The sequence continues at coordinate 127,074,158 of CM035129.1, read as the reverse complement.
CGTCGGAAATAAACTTAAAAAACCCTTCCCCTTCCTTGCGCCCCCTCATTTTCATTTCCCTCTCTCCCTCTAAATACCAGTCGACTGATCTCTCTCTCTCTCATACGACTGAATACTCCCAACCCCCTCTCCACTGGGTCCCCCCACCCCTGCACTGGTACCCCCACTCCCCTACGGTCGTCTCCCCCACACGACCCCACCCTACCCCAAAGACACCCCACCCCTCTCCCCTGGCCGACGTCGTGTTCCCCACCCTTTTTTGACGTCCTTGGTGCAGACCCCACCCACCCCAGTACCCTACTCCCAAACCCCTTCCCTCGGTACCCCCCACCCCTCTCCCCTGGACCCCAGGCTCTGTCCCGGTACCACCCCCACCCAAAGACTCACGCCACGGCCACCACCCACTACTACCGGACTTAGACTCTGTTCTTTCCTAATTTTCTAGGTATTGAGTATATATTATATATATGTTAGTAGTATGAAATTTGTATATGAATTTGGTATTATAATGTGCAATTGGTCTAAATTTATTTTGTTTTTGGATTGATATTACTAGAATTTTGGTATTATAATGTATGAATTCTGTTTTTGTTTATAATTTATCTAAAATTGGTCATTTGGGTCTGAAATTAGTCATTTGCAGCTTCTATACATGTATAACATCCATTTTGTTGTTTGGTTTTATTTTTTTTATGTAATTGCAGTGTATATTTCTTCAATTTTAATATTGTATGTTGTATGTTAATAACAGTAAAGTAATTTTAAGCTTGATATTTCCGACGAAATTTCCCACGAAATTCTGTCAGAATTCTTGAGATGCAAAATTTGTTGGCTTTAATAACTATTTATTACTTAATTTACTAATACTCAAATTCACTAATTAAGTAGCATTTACTTAATTAGTTTTCGATAAATAATTTATACTGTGGGAATATCAATTATTTTAATTAATCAACTTAATTAAAAAACAAAATAAAATAAAAATTCACTATTTAATATACTAATATATAATTTAGAATAAAATAAAATAAAGTTTAATAAATAAAATAAATATAATTTAATATATAAATAGATTAAATTAAAAAATGATTAATAAAAAATAACAATAAATTTCATTTAATTTAGTTTATTAAATAAGATAAATTTTAAAAATGAGATAATATAATATAATAAAAAAAAATTAAAATAAAATAAAATAATCAATAAATTAAAATAACATAAAATAAAAATAAAATTAAATTAATTTAATTTAATAAATTAAATTAAATTAAAATTAAAATTAAATTAAATTTAATAATTAATAAATGTTATAAGGTAGTTTAATTTAATTTAATTTAATAAAAAAATTTAAAAATTATATTATATAATACAAAATAAAATAAATTAAAATAAAATAAAATAAAATAAAATAATACATTAAATCAACTCAAAATAATAAACTAAGTAGCATTTGCTTAGTTGGGATGCAATTCAAAGAGACTGAATATATAAGAATGTTGTCGTGGAAATAAAATAATATACTTTACAACTTAATTAGAAACCCGTTTGACAAGTAGGAGTGTATATCGAACAGTAGTCTCTATAGATTCCAAATAACAATTCTAATAAACTAAGTACCATTTACTTAGTTTATCATTGACAAAATAAACTAAGTAGCATTTGCTTAGTTTGCCACAATTTTTAATAAACTCGATAATACTCTACCTATATATATATGTACTCTTCCTTGTATGCAGGATTCGACGTAGCAGTTGCAGCTAATAGTACTCTAACCGGTTCCTCGACAGCAATTAAAAAAAAGGGTCGTAGTTTTTGTTTGTGTCTTATACTGGAATAATAAAGTTAATTGAATTATTGAAGACATTCCTCACTGTTCCATCATAACAGATGCCAACATACGGAAGGGGTTCCATTAAGTTGTTGAACAAAGTTATAGGTTAAGCAACCCTCTAAATGAGTGAACGATCACTTCTCTACTAGGAATGAAGCATTGTCTGATATGGGTCCAATCCATGACATAGGCGACTTCTCACCACTCTAAATTCCTCGGATGGGTATTTGAGTGGTGAGAAGCTTTATGGCATGGATTGCACCCATATCGTGCAATGATTCATTCATAGTAGAGAAGTGATCGCTCGCTCATCTAGAGGGTTGCTTAACTTGGAACTTTGTTCAATAAAGCTTAATGGAACTCCTTCGTGATGTTGTCATCTCATGTTATGGTGGAACGATGAATGTCCCCGAAGAATTCAATTAACTTTATTAATAGAGTATAGGACACAAAAAGAACTACGAATTTTTTTTTTGTCCGACATCGCCATGAACGGTTAGAGTACTATTAGTCTTTAATCGCAACTAATATGAAACTTAGATTTGCAACTAATAAACTAGTATTTGCTTAATTTTCCATAATTTTCAATAAACTCAATGATACTCTCCCTTTGCTCTTCAATACACTCATAAATATATATATATATATATATGTAATATACTTTAAAACTTAGAAACTCGTTTGACATTCACTCAGTAGGAGTGAATGCCGAATAGTCCCCAATTTGGGACTGTTACTGGATGTTAATTATGTCTCTCACTTAGGTCGGTGCTAATTCACAAGGTGCGTACGTGTTTATAATATTTTGAGGATTTTTCAGCTGGTGTCTCTACATATGTTCTTCAAGTGCATACTTAGACTAAGTTGTCTTGGTCTATTTCATGTACTTGAAGACCATATGGGAGGTGATCTTTGAAATTTTCTTAAAATATTATAAACACGCCTACCTAATGAATGGCACTAAATGAGAGACGCATCCAGAACAGGATAAGCCTAACCCCTGTAGAGTGGAGATATATACTAGGTAAACTAAATACATGCATATATATTCTACTTGGGTATTTTCTTCAATTAAAGATGTCAGCTGACCGGAGTTGGATGTACCGTAGGATACCAATTAATGGGAGGGGATTAGTTGATACGTACCGTGAAGGGGTGTCCAATTTTATGAACAAAGCAATAGAACATGTTGATGATCCGAACGGAAAGATGAGATGCCCGTGTTCCAAGTGTAAGAACATGATATGGAAGACTACCGATGAAGTTAAATTTGACTTATATTCACGTGGGTTTGTGGATGGGTATTCGATATGGATTCATCATGGGGAATTAGCTGAGTTTAGAGAATGGACATATAGTACTGTAGACCACTTGGATCACGGAGATTCGCAAGCAGATAACTATGACGTCGTGCAGATGTTGGTTGATGCGTATGGCCCTACCAATATTGACTGGGCTAAAAACGAGCATGCGTCAAGCAGTTCTCAGCAAAAGCCAAATGATTCAGCAGCTGCTTTCTACAAGTTGCTATCTGAATCAGGTGTTCCATTGTATCTTGGAAATGACAAGCACACTAGGCTTTCTGCAGTTACGAAGCTTTTATATTTCAAGAATGAGCATGACTGCAGTGAGAGAGGATTCAATGATTTGCTTGATATTCTCAGCGAGTTCTTACCCAGGGATAATATGTTGCCCGCAAATTACTATGAGGTGAAGAAGATGGTTAAGGGGTTGAATCTCGGGTATGAGAAGATCGATGCTTGTGAGCAGGATTGCATGTTATATTATGGGGAGGACAAAGATAAGGTGCAGTGTGATATCTGTAACTCGCCAAGGTACAAGATCACAAAACGTGGAGGGAAGGAGAAACATGTTCCAAAGAAGATTTTATGATATTTTCCTCTTGCATCGAGGTTGCAGCGGCTATTCATGTTTGCGCACACTGCTCAGCATATGAGTTGGCATAGAACAAGGGATGTCGTGCCTGGTCAGCTGACTCACCCAGCAGATGGAGATGAATAGAAGAATTTTGATGCCAATTTTCCATAATAATTTGCCAAAGAAGTTAGGAATGTCAGGCTTGGCATGGCTACAGATGGATTCTGTCCATTTAATAATTTTAGTCAGCCTTATTCTGTTTGGCCAGTGATTATGGTAGCTTACAATCTTCCACTGTCAATGTGCATGAGGGATCCGTATCTTTTCTTGACCTTACTTATACCGGGGGATAAGAGTCCTACAAAAGACATTAACGTGTACCTCAGGCCATTAGTCGATGAACTTAAGATGTTGTGGGAAATAGGTGTTCAGACTTTTGATAAATCTGTCGGGCAGAATTTTGTGATGAAGGAAGCCTTGTTGTGGACTATCACTGACTTTTTGGCACTTGGGATGATTAGTGGTTGGTCGACTCATGGCAAGTTGTCATGTCCAGTCTGCATGGGGGATGTGCAAGGCACTCAACTACGTCATGGCCGAAAAACTAGTTTCTTTGGAACTGCTCGTAGATTCTTGCCTGTTGAGCACAGTTATAGAAAGATGTCTACACAATTCAACAAAAAAGACAGAGAAGAAAAGGGTTGTTGGTCGCTTGTCGGGCAGCGACATATTGGGCTGGCTAAATGATCTAACATTTCCACCCCCTGGGAAGGAGCATGGTACGTTGAGAGCTATAGGATATGGGAAAAGTCATAACTGGACTCATTCGCCAATTTGGTTTGAGTTGCCATACTAGGTCACACTAGCACTTCATCATTGTATAGATGTTATGCATACAGAAAAGAATGTATTTGAGAACTTGTTTTACACCGTACTAGATACAAGTGGTAAAACAAAAGACAATGATAAAGCACGTAAAGACTTAGAGGAAATGAATATTAGGCGGGAATTGTAGCTCCGACCTAACAACACAAAACCAAAAGCTCCATTTTGTCTTACCAAGCAACAGGTTGAAACATTTGCAAGTGGCTTAGCGCATTGAAGCTCCCAGATGGATATGCTTCTAACATATCTCGTTGTACTAAGGTTGAGCAGTTGAAAATTATTGGGTTCAAAAGTCACGACTGTCATGTATTCATGTAGAAATTGATGCCAATTTCATTTCGTGAGGTGATACCCAGGAATATTAATGATACTTTTACCGCACTTTCAAATTTCTTTCGAGATATTTGCTCAATTATTATAAGGTATAGTGATGTGGAGCAGATGGAGAAAAACATAGTGTTGACAATGTGCAAGCTCGAAATGATTTTACCACCAGGTTCTTTGTGAGATGGAGCATTTGCCTATTCATCCGCTTATATGAACTTAGGCTTGGAGGCCAAGTGCAATATCGATGGGTGTATCCATTTGAGAGGTAATATCACATACATTGTGCAATATTCGTCATCTTTATATTTAACTTATCAGGTAATATATATCACATACTTTCATGTTTCAGGTATATGCATCTATTAAACCAGAAAGTTAAAAACAAAACGCGCGTAGAGGGTTCTATTCCTGAACGCTATATGGAGGAAGAGCTTGTCAACTTCTGCTCGTTGTACTTTGACGACGTAGTCGCAACGAAGCATAACCGTCTAATTTGGAATGAATTGGGATCCAAATGCGGTCGTCTTGATGATGAGTTGGTTGTATTCACTTATCCAATTAAACCATTTGGACATGAGACGAAGACTTACCTAACCGATAAAGATTTAAAGATTGTCTCTACATATGTGCTTCTAAATATGCCTGAAGTATCATCGTACATCAAGTATGTATTATTACAAGTTGAAAATGATTTATCTATCCTTAATCAAAAATTAATTAATTGTCATATTATTATACGTTGATTCATTCGAATTAGAAGCGCATGCTTCTAACCCGGGGTTGATGAGAATCACGAGATGGAAGCATTCACTAATGCAAATTTTCACGATGGTTTAAAAGAAGGGAAGAAGAGAACGCGTATGATCATTTTCGAGATGTCATTTTAGGCCTGTACAAACTTGTTAGTTCATTTCCAGGTTGTATCGTGAATGGGTATAGATTCAAGGTTGATGACTTGAATGAATTAACATCAGTCAACTCTGGCGTTATCGTGTTGGGAAGTTCTTATGGAGATTCTGAATCCAATTACTATGGAAGATTAAAGGAAGTGGTTGTGCTCAATTATCCAGGGGCTAAAAAGGTCGTTACATTTAAGTGTCGCTAGTTTGATACTACAAAGGGTGTTAAAGTTGATCGTAATAGAATCGTCACAGTAGATATAAAATTTGTTTTACAATCTAATGACGTATTTGTGTTAGCCAGCCAAGCAACTAAAGATGCGGTTATGCTAGTAGTAATGTGATGTTTTTGACATTTAGCTTAATTTAGCTTGTGTATGTGATGTTGGGAAAATAGGTACAGGTACAGGTACAAGATGTGGGTTAAATCCCTGGATATTGCAAAAATGAATAAAATATTTAAAAAAAAACAGTAACCTCGATGGAATGATGTTATTCTCGATGGATAACCGTCGAGGTTAAGGTGTTTCCCATTTTCGGCATACTGCCACGTGGCATACATATCCTCGACCGAATATCCTTGATCGAATATCCTTGACGGAAGAGTTATAGAGTCAACGGAATTCCGTCGCGCGTAAGGTGTTTTTCCATTTTTGTCAGGCTACCACGTGGCATGCTTATCATCGACCGAATATCCTCGACAGACAAGTTTCAGTCGAGGATATATTAATTTCGACTGAATATGCAGTCGACAATAAGTCCGTCGACACTAAGTATCTCCGACAGAAGAATCGACAGACTTATTTTCGATTTGCTTATATACGACCGAATTTCCGACTGAATATTCCGTCGGAAATAAGGTTACCCTTGACGGAATATCCTTAGTACCGACGGACTATTCTGTTGGAAATAAGCCTTTTTGTTGTAGTGTTATAAATGTAATAAAACAGAAAAAATTTTATAAGGTTTTATTTTATTTGATTATAAATAGAATATATTATATTTTATTATGCATAGTGTTTGCATAGTAAAATCTTTTTATATAAAATAGAATACTTTTATAAAGTTATTCATTTTATTAGACTATAAATAGAATATATAATATTCTATTATGCACAGTGTTTGCATAGTGCCTGCATAGTTTTTGCATAGTAAAATCTTTTTATATAAAACAGAATACTTTTATAAAGTTATTCATTTTATTATACTATAAATAGAATATATAATATTCTATTATGCATAGTGTTTGCATAGTGCCTGTATAGTGTTTGCATAGTAAAACCTTTTTATATAAAACAGAATACTTTTATAAAGTTATTCGTTTTATTAGATTATAAATAGAATATATTATATTTTATTTAAAAGATTTTATTTTATTAGAATAATTTATTAATACTACATAGTAATTGAATATGGATAAAATGCTTTAAAAGTAAATCAATCAGATAGTTTCATGAATTAGTTACTATTCATCCATTCTCCTATAAATAGAAGCTCATTCCTTCATTATTTCTTACTTAATTCACTTTGAAACTCTAGAGAGAGAAACTATAGAGAGAAAGAAGAAAAGTATTTTGCTACTTCACTACTCCTATATCCAGTTTCTTCTAAGGTAAGGGGTATTATTTCTTTGGTATTCATGAAGAGAACTTTTGTTATTCCATTCTTTATCATTATGTTGGAATAACTTGTATACGCGGACTACCCTATATTTGGTGAAATTCTTCTATTATTGCATTCTTTATTATTATGTTGGAATAACCTATCTATGCGAAATACCGCATACAGGTGAAATTCTTACATTATTCCATTCTTTATTATTACATTGGAACATCCATACATGCGTTTACGCATGACTGATTCCATTATTTATTATTACATTGGAATATCACATGCATGCGTTACGCATGACTGGTTCCGATTATTTATTATTCTATTGGAATATCCTATTTGTGCGTTTACGCATTTGACCGTTCCATTATTTATTATTTCATTGAATAACTCATCTATCATCTGATACCGCATACATGGTGAAATTCTTCTATTATTCCATTCTTTATTATTCTGTTGGAATAACATGTCTATGTGGATTACCACATGCATGGTGAATGATCATTTGTATTCATTCCTTATTAAATTGTGGAAATGATCTGTCTACGTAGATTACCGCATGGCGGGCGAAAATCCATTTGTAGTTTCATATATTCTATTATATTCAGTTAGTTAAAGTTTTGGCTTCTATACTCCATGAAATTAGTAGAATATCCTGGATATTTGCGCTTCATCCAAAGATATCTTTTCATGAAAATATTCTTACGAGCATTCTTAAATTTTACTCCACAAAGCGAAGATCATGTTGAAAATTTGGACGTTATTGAGTTCGAGGATAAATTAACTTATAAATCTTTAAAATTTATTCTTGAACTTGTTTTATTGAATTGTCATCATCCTCATGCTTATATTATATTGAAAGTCATCGTGTTTGTAGTGCATAGATGGACTTGGTATGATTATGACCGAGGATTATTCGGTATAATCACGACCGTAATGTTATAAATGATGTGGAAAAAAGTCCTCATTGGCCCGTAGTGCATTGATGGGACAGCTTTTTGGTATGATTATGGCTATGGATTCTCTTCGGCCAAGGGTGCAAAGATGAATTATTTTATGGCATGATCATGACCATTGATGAAAACACGAATATCCTTAGCCCGTAGTGCATGGATAAATTGTGGTCGTGATACTAATGAATATCCTTGGCCGTGGTGTAGGGATGATGTGGATTATTTATTGTCGAGTCTCAAATGATAAAAGTGATGAAAAACCTTTTTAAATCATAAAAGATAGTAGATTTTATTCTCTAGTTGACTCTTTTAATGGATTGCTTGTTCCGCTGCAGTTAAACTTGATGTTTATTATATTGTATCAGTTTAACATTGTTAAAATCTTAGTCATAATATTTCTTACTGGGCTAGTTGAGCTCACCCTTTTGCTTTCAATGTTCTCTTCAGGAAATGAGAACGTAGCAGGGACTAGTCGGGGAACAGAGTGACGGTCCAGATGATAGCATTAGTAGTCCTCACTATTCTATGAAATAACGTGATAATAAATGTATTGAGGACTTATTTTGAGTTTGAATCGCCAGAAGACAATATTTGTATTAAAACTCACGACTTATGTTGTATATTTAAGATTGTATTTGTATTCTGTGCCAGGTATTTGGTGACTCAGAATAGGTGATGTATACCTATTTTGGGGGCGTCACAAAAAGTTCATCATCAATATTTTATCCATGTAACATTAATCAATATACATCTTGAACCAAATATTCATCTTTGCATTACGGCCCAAAGATATTCATTTGTATCATCAGTTGGTCATGTTCATCCCAACACATGTCCATCTTTGCACTACGGGCCAAAGATATTCATCAGGTAATCATTCATCTTTGCACTACAGGCCAAAGATATTTAGTTATATCATCATTTAAGACTAAGGATGATGAAAAATATTTTAAAGAAACGAATCAAGTGAGATAAAAGGACAAAGATTAGGGATTCATACTTTAGATAATCCAAGTTCAAAAATACTCCATAAAAAATCATAGTCGAGTAAAATTCAAGAATGAAGAACAAAACATGGATACAATCAATGATAGTAACCATAATAAACATCTTGGACAAAGAAGAGAAAATTTCATTTTTCTGTGAATAATGAATAGTGTCGTATTTGTGAATTGTGACGCCCCCAAAATAGATATACATCACCCATCTTGAGTCGCCAAATACATGGTACAGAAATCAAATACAAACTTCTTTAATACAACTGTCGTGTAAAAATACGACAAAACATAGCTGAGAATTTAAACAAGAATACAATATCCATACTCAATGAAGTCCTCATTACAATTATTATCACACTATTTCATAGAATAGTGAGGACTACTAAAGCCACTTATCCTGGACCATCACTCCATTCCCCGACTTGTCCCAGCTATATTCTCATTTTCTGAGAGAACAATAAAAGCAAAAGGGTGAGGTCAACTAGCCCAGTAAGAAATATTATGACTAAGATAATGCAGAATAAATTATCCTTAGCCTTCAACAGTATAACAACTGATAGAATATAATAGACAACAAGTTTTAGATCAACAACTGCAGCGGAACAAGCAATCCATTAGAAGAGTCAAGTAGAGCATGATATCTACTATCTTCTATGATTTAAAAAGTTTTTCATCAAATTTATCGCTAAGACTCAGCTTAATAAATAAACCACATCATCGAATCATCCCTGCACTACGGGTCAAGGATATTCATGTAATCATCAATGGTCATAATTATACCGAATAATCCCTAGTCATAATCATACAAACAACTGTCCATCAATGCACTACGGGCCAATGAGGACTTTTACCACATCATCCGTAACATTACGGGCCATGATTATACCGAATGATCCCTGGTCATAATCATACCAATCAACAGTTCATCTATGCACGTAAGCCAAAGATGACTTTCATCACAATATAGGCATGAGGATGATGACAATGATATAAGCATTAATCAAACGAAATCAAATCAAACGAATTCAAGGATAAATATTAAAGACTTTAAATTTATCCAGAGTTTAAAAATATCTAAATTGTCAACATGATACTGCTTTGTAGAGTAAAATTCAAGAATGATATGCATGTATCAAAAATAATTCGGACAGAAAAGAAATATATTTTTCGAGTAAATAGTACCCCATAAATAGTACTCTGTGAATAGTACTTCAGGAATAGTACCCCGTAAATAGTACCCCGACATGAAAAGTATCTCAAATACCCGAGTGAATAATATTTGGTGAATAGTAATTAGGTGAATAGTAACTCGTGAATAGTATTTTGGCATGAAAAGTGCCCCGAATACCCGAGTGAATAATATTTGAGTGAATAGTAATCGGGTAAATAGTAACCCATAAATAGTAACTCATGAATAGTATTCTGTCATGAAAAGATCAATAATTATCAAGAAATCTCAGAATAATATTTTCATGAAAAGATACTGGATGAAGCGCAAATATCAAGGATATTCTACTAATTTCATGGAGTATAGAAGCCAAAACTTCAACAAACTGAGTATAGAATTCAAAATCTGAAACAAAATAATATTACTTACATACTACAGAGTATGGAAAAAAATATTATTTCAAGCGAAATTTGAACAAAAATAACATCTCTTGAACGGAACTAATATTTCAATGAATATTTAACAAAGATAATATTCCTACGAATATTGAACGAAGATAATATTCTTTATGAATATTGAACAAAAATAATATTCATACGAATACGAAAAATAATATCTCTTCAGAATATAAAATAAATAATACCCCTTACCTCAGAAGAAGGCTGGATACTTGAGTAGTGAAGTAGCAGACTACTCTTCTTCTTTCTCTCTATAGATTCTCTCTTTATAGCTTCTCTCTCTATAATTGCTCTTGTCAGACTTAGTGAATTGGTGAGAATGAAGGAAGAATGAACTTCTATTTATAGGAAAATATAGTTTCGATAATTGCACGTTTTGGGGCTCGAAATATTACAGTACAATACCTTCATCTTTTCCTTCATTTTTAATTTAGTCCTGCAAGTATTATCAAACTTGCACCACCTCCCCTAATAGTACATCATGTGAATCAATAGTTCAATCAAGTGAATTAATAGTTCTATACATGTGAAAATACGAATTACAGTATAGTACCTCCATCTATACCTCTATTTTTAACTTAGTCATGCAAATATTATCAATCTTCCACCACCTCCCCTAATAGTATATGAATGTGAATCAATAGTACACACATGTGAACAAATAGTTATAAGCATTTGAATTAATAGCAATTAATTGTTCATTTATCCGATTAATTACCCGATTGGTCAGTATAACTTCCAGATATCAATTATTATTGAAATAAATGTCGATTTTCACTAATACTAATAATCCCAACACAATGGAACTATCAATTTCATCTTTAATCAACATGAATTTATTCATCATTAATATTATAACTCATAATATTTAACAACCAGGTCATTCCCAGGAAAGTGGGGCTTTCCGATAAGGATTTCTCCTTATTGGCGCGCAATTAGGTGACCAAACCTCTCCTTGACAGAACTTCTAGACATTGTCAATATTACAAATAATAATATGAATAACTTTGTCGTCTCAATTATTGATTTAATAATATAAAATATTGTGACAATAATTGAATAAAACTGAGTGACTTCTCACGTAAGCATCAATAATCAAAGATACTGTACAATACTATGTGCTACTATGCAACCACGCGTATTACTATACTTTTATCATCGATTATTTTATGACAACTTGTTTACTTTGAAAAATTTTCATATATCACCATTAACTTTAACCTTTTATCAATTTAATCATTTACTAAATAGAATAATTATAAGAAAATTGAATACTTTCATTTCATAAAATTCGGGGTCTCACAATCTCCCCTCCTTATGAAATGTCACCCTCAAAATTTACGTACCTGATAGTCCAAAGAGATGAGAATACCTTGCTTTCTTTTCGAATTGTACATTCCCGATTATTTCCTTTCTATCATGATTTTTCCATTTCTCATCTCCTATATTTTAGATATCATTCTAGAATATAGTTTCAAAATAAGGGTTAATTGACATGCCACATATTATCCCATACTTTGACCAACCAATTAAATACCAAATAACTTAGGTAGGTCAAATTAGCGAACGAATTACCCGTCTCTCCCCTCCTAGTTCTAGTCTCACATCTCAGCCAGGGATCATATCACTAAGCTTTGATACCAACTGTGACGCCCCCAAAACAGGTATACATCACCAATCTTGAGTCGCCAAATACATGGTACAGAAATCAAATACAAACTTCTTTAATACAACTGTCGTGTAAAAATATGTCAAAACATAGCTGAGAATTTAACCAAGAATATTGCCTTCTAGACAATATCCACACTCAATGAAGTCCTCATTACAATTATTATCACACTATTTCATAGAATAGTGAGGACTACTAAAGCCACTTATCCTGGACCATCACTCCATTCCCCGACTCGTCCCAGCTATATTCTCATTTCCTGAAGAGAACAATGAAAGCAAAAGGGTGAGGTCAACTAGCCCAGTAAGAAATATTATGACTAAAAGATAATGCAGAATAAATTATCCTTAGCCTTCAACAGTATAACAACTGATAGAATATAATAGACAACAAGTTTTAGATCAACAACTGCAGCGGAACAAGCAATCCATTAGAAGAGTCAAGTAGATCATGATATCTACTATCTTCTATGATTTAAAAAGTTTTTCATCAAATTTATCATTTGAGACTCAAATTTTTAATAAATAAACCACATCATCGAATCATCCCTGCACTACGGGTCAAGTATATTCATGTAATCATCAATGGTCATAATTATACCGAATAATCCCTGGTCATAATCATACCAACAACTGTCCATCAATGCACTACGAGCCAATGAGGACTTTTACCACATCATCTGTAACATTACGGGTCATGATTATACCGAATGATCCCTGGTCATAATCATACCAATCAACAGTCCATCTATGCACGTAAGCCAAAGATGACTTTCATCACAATATAAGCATGAGGATGATGACAATGATATAAGCATTAATCAAACGAAATCAAATCAAACGAATTCAAGGATAAATATTAAAGACTTTAAATTTATCCCAAGTTTAAAAATATCCAAATTGTCAACATGATACTGCTTTGTAGAGTAAAATTTAAGAGTAATATTCATGTACCAAAAATAATTTGGACAGAAAAGAAATATATTTTTCGAGTAAATAGTACCCCGTGAATAGTACCCTGTGAATAGTACTTCGGGAATAGTGCCTCGTGAATCGACATAAAAAGTATCTCAAATATCCGAGTGAATAATATTCAGGTGAATAGTAATAGGGTGAATAGTAACTTGTGAATAGTATTTTGGCATGAAAAGTGCCTCGAATACCCAAGTGAATAATATTTTAGTGAATAGTAATTGGGTGAATAGTAACCCATAAATAGTAACTCATGAATAGTATTCCGTCATGAAAAGATCAATAATTATCAAGAAATCTCAGAATAATATTTTCATGAAAAGATACTGGATGAAGCGCAAATATCAAGGATATTCTACTAATTTCATGGAGTATAGAAGTCAAAACTTCAACAAAATGAGTATAGAATTCAAAATCTGAAACGAAATAATATTACTTACATACTATAGAGTATGGAAGAAAATATTATTTCAAGCGAATATTGAACAAAAATAACATCCCTTGAACGGAATTAATATTCCAACGAATATTTAACGAAGATAATATTCCTACGAATATTGAACGAAGATAATATTCTTTATGAATATTGAATGAAAATAATATTCATACGAATACGAAAAATAATATCTCTTCAGAATATAAAATAAATAATACCCCTTACCTCAGAAGAAGGCTGGATACTTGAGTAGTGAAGTAGCAGACTACTCTTCTTCTTTCTCTCTATAGATTCTCTCTATAGCTTCTCTCTCTATAATAGCTCTTGTGAGACTTAGTGAATTGGTGAGAATGAAGGAAGAATGAACTTCTATTTATAGGAAAATATAGTTTCGATAATTGCACGTTTTGGGGCTCGAAATATTACAGTATAATACCTTCATGCTTTCCTTCATTTTTAATTTAGTCCTGCAAGTATTATCAAACTTGCACCACCTCCCCTAATAGTACATCATGTGAATCAATAGTTCAATCAAGTGAATTAATAGTTCTATACATATGAAAATACGAATTACAGTATAGTACCTCCATCTATACCTCCATTGTTAACTTAGTCATGCAAATATTATCAATCTTGCACCACCTCCCCTAATAGTACATGAATGTGAATCAATAGTACACATGTAAACAAATAGTTATAAGCATGTGAATTAATAGCAATTAATTGCTCATTTATCCGATTAATTACTCGATTAGTCAGTATAACTTCCAGACATTAATTATTATTGAAATAAATGTCGATTTCCACTAATACTAATAATCCCAACACAATGGAACTATCAATTTTATCTTTAATCAACACGAACTTATTCATTATTAATATTATAACTCACAATATTTAACAACTAGGTCGTTCCCAGGAAAGAGAGGGCTTTCCGATAAGGATTTCTCCTTATTTGGTAGCAATTAGGTGACCAAACCTCTCCTTGTGAACTTCTAGACATTGTAAATATTGCAAATAATAATATGAATAACTTTGTCGTCTCAATTATTGATTTAATAATATAAAATATTGTGACAATAATTGAATAAAACTGAGTGACTTCTCACGTAAGCATCAATAATCAAAGATATCAGATAATACTGAGTAATCTGCTCTTATACAACCACGCATATTACTATACTTTTATCATGGAGATTATTTTATGACAACTTGCTTACTTTGAAAAAATTTCACATATCACCCTTAACTTTAACCTTTTATCAATTTAACCATTTACTAAATAGAATAATTATAAGAAAATTGAATACTTTCATTTCATAAAATTCGGGGTCTCACATGAATAGTGTCGTATACGTGAATAGTAACCCCGACACAAAAAGTTAGAAATTCCAAAAGAAAAATCATACTTCGTGAATATTACCGTATTCGTGAATAGTATCGTATACGTGAATAGTAACCTCGACATAAAAAGGTAAAAATTTCATAATAAAATTCATACCAATATTCCGGTATAATGATATTGAAAAAAATAACATCATTTATGAAGAAAATAACATCCCTTATGTGACGCCCTCAAAATAGGTATACATCACCCATCTTGAGTCGCCAAATACATGGTACAAAATTCAAATACAACTTAATTATACAACAATCGTGTAAAATACGACAAAATATAATCTAAGAGTTTTAATAAGAATATTGTCATCTAGACAATATCCACACTCAATGGAGTCCTCATTACATTTATTGTCACACTATTTAACAGAATAGTGAGGACTACTAATGTTATCATCTGGATTACATCACTCCGTTCCCCGACTAGTCCATTGCCACGTTCTCATTTCCTGAAGAGAACAGTGAAAAAAAGGGTGAGCTCAACTAGCCCAGTAAGAAATATTATGACTAAGATAATGCAGAATAAATTATCATTAGTCTTCAAAAATGTTAAACTGATAAAATACAATAGACATCAAGTTTAACTGCAGCAGAATAAGCAATCCATTAGAAGAGTCAAGTAGAGCATGATATCTACTATCTTCTATGATTTAAAATGTTTTCATCCATTTTTATCGTTGAGACTCAGCTTAATAAATAAACCACATCATCGAGTCATCCCTGCACTACGGGCCAAGGATATTCATTAAATCATCAATGGTCATGACTATACCGAATAATCCCTAGTCATAATCATAACTACAGGCTACTGAGGACTTTTACCACATCATTTATAACATTACAGGTCATGATTAAATCGAATAATCCCTGGTCATAATCATACCAAGTCCATCTATGCACGTAAGCCAAAGATGAATTTCATCACAATATAAGCATGGGGATGATGACAATGACATAATAATTCAATAAAACAAGTTCAAGAATAAATTTTAAAGATTTATAAGTTAATTTATCTTGAAATCAATTGCGTCCAAATTGTCAACATGATACTGCTTTGTGGAGTAAAATTCAAGAATGCTCAGAAAAATATTTCCATGAAAAGATACCGGATGAAGCGCAAATATCCATGATATTCTACTAATTTCATGGAGTATAGAAGCCAAAACTTTAACCAAATGAGTATCATAGAATATATGAAACTGCAAATGGATTTTCACCCGCCATGCGGTAATCCACGTAGACAGATCATTTCCACAATTTAATAAGGAATGAATACGAAGGATCATTCACCATGCATGTGGTAATCCATATAGATAGGATATTCCAACATAATGGTGAAATTCTTATGTTATTCCAACATAATAATAATAAATAATGGAATAACAGAAGCTCTCGGAAGAAATAATACCCCTTACCTTAGAAAGAAACTAAATACTGGAGTAGAGAGGTAGCAGACTTCTCTTCTTCTTTCTCTCTATAATTTCTCTCTGTAATAATTGCTCTATAGCTTTAGTGAATTGGTGAGAAATGAAGGAAGAATGAGCTTCTATTTATAGAAAAATATAGTTTCGATAATTGCACATTTTGGGGCTCAAAATATTACAGTACAATACCTTTAACTTTTCTTTCATTTTTAATTTAGTCCTGCAAGTATTATCAAACTTGCACCACCTCCCCTAATAGTAAATAATGTGAATCAATAGTTCAATTATGTGAATCAATAGTTATAATCATGTGAAAATACGAATTACAGTATAGTACATCTATCTATACCTCCATTTTTAACTTAGTCATGCAAGTATTATTAATCTTGCACCAACTCCCCTAATAGTACAAGAATGTGAATCAATAGTACACACATGTGAACAAATAGTTATAATCATGTGAATTAATAGCAATTAATTGCACATTTATCCGGTTAATTACCCGACTGGTCAGTATAACTTCCAGACATCAATTAATATCGAAATAAATGTCGATTTCCACTAACACTAATAATTCCAACACAATGAAACTATCAATTTCATCTTTAATCAACACGAACTTATTCATCATTAATATTATAACTCACAATATTTAACAACCTGTGTCGTTCCCGAGGAAGAGGGGGCTTTCAGATAAGGATTTCTCCTTATTTGCATGCAATTAGATGACCAAAACCTCTCTTGTGTGAACTTCAGACATTGTAAATATTGCAATTTAATAATATGAATAACTTTGTCGTCTCAATTATTGATTTAATAATATATCATATAATGTAGATAATCTTTGTGACAATAATCGAATCAATAATATGAGATATTCGATCGTGAATTATTGTAGCAATAATTGGGTATAAGCTGAGTGACTTCTCACGTAAGCATCAATAATCAATACAAGTGTGTTACTATACAACCACACATATATTATCGTACTTTTACTACTAGGGTAGTTCAACGGTTTAACGGTAAAACTTCCGCCGTTATTTTTATAAAAAGATAATTATGTCATTTTCTAACTACGACAATACTTCCGTTGTGGGGTCCATTAATGATGATTGTGTAAATCGCATTTAATTTTCTCTATTAAAACGAATATTCCCGACCAATCGAATATTATATAAACCACTTGCTTACTTTGCAAAATTTATAAATATTACCCACAACTATAACATTATATCAAATCTACACCATAATATTCAAAAATATATTTCGAGAAAATTATTCTTTATTAATAAAAGTTGGGGTCTTACACCTTACCCCAAAAGAATAGTACTTCTGGTTGAAATATCAGATATAGTGTTGAAGAAAACTTGCACTGAATATCAACTCTCAAAGTATCTAAATACTTACAAAAATACGCTCGATATTATAGAGAGAGAAAACTTCATATTCTAGTGTGATTTTCAATTCTAACTAAGCACCCTATTTATAGGAAAATGTTAGAACGCCGAAGAAGACTTAACCTGCTACCTGATGGCTTTACCTGCTACTATTCATGCACACCACTTTTGAAATAAAATTTCATCACATTTCTCACCAACCAAAGGTAGGGCCCACCCATTC
The DNA here is from genome assembly GCA_020205605.1 of Panax ginseng. Classification (NCBI taxonomy): domain Eukaryota; kingdom Viridiplantae; phylum Streptophyta; class Magnoliopsida; order Apiales; family Araliaceae; genus Panax; species Panax ginseng. The sequence continues at coordinate 127,055,632 of CM035129.1, read as the reverse complement.
TAGAAAATTTCCAAAATGTTTTAAAATTTAAACAATAATCAAAAACTTCAATAATTCATAATAAATAGTCCTTTATCAGAAAAATTCAAATCTCATGTCTATTCTATAGGAAATTTAATTCTCTACAACTTTGTAGAAGAAAGTTTTTTTCCAAATTCCAAACAGAAAATACCCGAAATCCACATACGGATGATTTTTAATACCTCCATTCTGATAAAATATGGATAAAATACCTCAGCATTAATTCCTTCATTTATATCCACATAAAAATAAATATTTTCTTATCATATAAATCAATAATTAATTATTCATAAATAATATTACAGAATCACAATTATGAAAACCAGGTCGTTCCTAGGAAAGAGAGGGCTTTCCGATAATGATTTTTCCTTATTGGCGCGCAATTAGATGACCAAACCCCTTTCTTTAGACAGAACTTCCTTAGATATTGCCAATAATGCTATCTAATAATATTATTCAAATAATATGAATTATTGATCTGATAATGAAAATACTGTGCAGTGACAATTATTGAAACAACAATGATATAAGATATTATCGTAGCAATTATTGAATCAATAAAATAAAATATTAAAAAGTAATTACTGTAACAATTATTAAGTAGTGCCTTCTTACGTAAGAATCAATAATCCAAAAATATTGTGCAATATCGTGTATTAATGTGCAATCACGCATTATTCGTATTTTAACCACGGGTATTCAACAACGGTGTTAAAGAATAACAACTACTATTTATTATTTATAAAAACTCAAACTTTTCATTTTCTTCATCCGACCGTTTTCCGTTATATGGCCCACAAATGGCTGCGCCATTGTACGAATATTCCCTGACAGCAAGAATATTCCACGACCAATCGAATATTCCCCGACAACAATGAATATTTTATAACCACTTTCCTATTTTGCAAAATTTGCACATTTCCCCCATAACTAAAGCATTATATCAAATTAACACCTTATTATTCAAAATAATAATTAGAGGAAATTCAATTTTATTTATAAAAAGTTGGGGTCTTACAACCTCCCCTCCTTATGAAATTTTGTCCTCGAAATTGATGTGCGTACCTGGTATTTCAAAAAGGTGAGGGTACCTCGCTTTCATTTCCGATTCAAACTCCAAGGTCATTTCCTCAATAGCATGGTTCCTCCATAAATCTTTTACTTGCAGTATAACCTTTATGCGTAGGACACGCTCATTCCTATCCAAGATCTTGATTGGTACCTCCTCGTACGTTAAATCTTCGGCTATCTCGTCTGGTTCTAACTCAATAATAGGGTCGTCCACATATTTACGTAACATCGATACGTGAAAAAAGTTATGAACACGCGATATACTTGGCGGTAAAGCGAGTCTATTGGCCACAATTCCTACTCGATCGAGGATTTCAAATGGACCAATAAATTGATAGTTGAGATTTTCTCTTCATCGACTCTTGCTTCTGGAATAACGCATTCTTTAACCTTCTTCTTTATATGCATCAGCTCCGGGTCTGTGGCTTGAGCAGATTTAACTTTATCGATTAAAGTTGGTTCTACTCGTATATTTGATATCATCACGTGGGTCTCTAGAGTCTTTAACTCTATCTCCATCATTTGTAAATTATACGAAATGGGTCTTCGTGTTAAAAATATCGCACTCGTAATCGCATACGATCATCTTCTTAACGCGTCAGCTACCACGTTCGCTTTTCTAGGATGGTATTGAATGGTATGGTCGTAATCTTTCAACAGCTCAAGCCAACGTCATTGTGGCATGTTGAATTCCTTTTGGATGAAGAAATATTTAAGGCTTTTATGATACATGTAAATCTCCAGTTTATCCCCATACAGGTAGTGTCTCCAGATTTTCAACGTGAAAACGACTGCTGCCAACTCTAGATCATGAGTAGGATAATTCCTCTCATATTCTTTGAGTTGTCGCGAGGCATAGGCTATGACTTTCCCATGTTGCATGAGAGCACATCATAATCCTTTGCCTAAAGCATCACTATAGATAACAAATCTATCCGAACCAGATGGTATTGTCAGAACAGGTACCGAAATAAGTCTCCTCTTGAGCTCTTGGAAACTCTTCTCACATTCCTCGCTCCATACGAATTTTCTATCTTTACAAGTCAGCATAATTAATGGGGTGGAAATTCAAAAAAATCTTTCCATGAATCTCCAATAATAACCAGCTAAGCTTAGATAGCTACGTATTTCGATTACTGGCTTAGGTTGCTCTCAACTGTAACTCATATCCCAATCTTGGATAGCACGTCACAATGGCACCTATCGTTTTACCACCACACAAATATAGCGTCCCCTACGGAGAGTCTGGCTTCGGTGCATTCCACAAAGGAAGTTACCAAATAGAGGCTCGGGTACCAACTCATGTAGTTGAGTTTTTAACTCCTAAAGTTCAATAGGAGCCATTCGATATGGGGTTTTAGAAATGGGTTTTGTACCTGGTTCAAAATCAATACAAAATTTGATTTCACGCTCTGGGGGTAGGCCAGGAAATTCTTCAAAAAATACATCAGGAAATTCACTAACAATAGAAATATCATTCAAATTTGACGTATTTTTGTTTAAATCCATGACATGGGCTAAGAAAGCTTGACATCTATTTTTTCAATAAACGAATGGCTTTATAGCTTGATATGACAGTGATTGACTTTAGTAGTTTAGTTGCTTGAACTCGTATAATAGGTTGGTTAGGAATATGAAAACTAACAACCTTACAAAAATAATCAATTTTGGCATGATGAGTAGTTAACCAATCAATCCCTAAAATCACATCAAATGCAAGTATCTTTAAAGAGATAAGATCAACAGGTAATGTGATGGTGCCAACTTGGATCAAGAAAGATTTATAAATAGTGGATGTAATGAAAGTTTCTCCTAACGGAGTCTCAACAGATAAGTCAAAGTCTAATTTCTTCGGAGTCAAGTTCAAACGTTGAGCACAAGCAGGAGAAATAAAAGAATGGGTAGAATCGGTGTCTAATAGGGTATAAACTTCGCAAGAGTTTATGATTAGCTTACCCATGATAACTTTGTTCGGGTTCCTCATCACGAAAAGCGCTCTCCCTTAAACTACCGACTTTGTTTTGTCCGTATCCGCCTTTGGTGCCACCATCCCAACTGGACTTGATTTCGCTATAGGACAAAATTGAGTTATGTTTCCGTCTTTTCCATAACTAAAACATACTTTGGAAGGCTATGGACAGTTTGAACTTATGTGTCCCTCCTCTTCGCATATGTAGCATCTAACTGGCGATCGTTCTCCTTCCCTAGAATTTGTTACTGGTGCTGGTGCTGGTGCTGCTACCTATGTCTTCCCGCCATCGTCAAATGTTCTCTTTTTGAAATTTCCACTTAACTCACATCTCCTATTATCTTGGCCATGATTACCACCGAAGTGGTTATCATTTCAGGTGTGATAATTTTCTCCACGATGGTTATCATTGTTCCGATGGTCGTTGCCACCAGTACGATTATTATCGTGCATTTGGTCGTTATCTTTTGGTTGAGCTGACTCATTATCGCGCTCCAATAACTGAGCCCTATTCACTACATCTGAATACAAACACAAGTTTGTGAGAAATGAGGTATTGACGTATTTCGGGTTTCAAACATCGCAGAAACATTCGCGTCATTCTCTCCTCATTATCAACTAAATGGGATGCAAACCGAGACAGCTCGACAAACTTAGCTCCGTACTGCGACACGGTCATATTTTTTTGATCCAGTTTGATGAACTCTACCTCTTTCATGTGACGAATACTTTCGGGAAAGTACTTGTTGTTGAATAATTCTTGGAAATTCTCCCAAGACATCTTCAGTGCGGCAGGCTGAGTGCGCTTTATGGAATTCCACCAGTAATCTGCCTCTCCTCGCAACATAAAGGTGGTGAAAGGAACCTTTTGCTCCTCCGTGCATCCCAAGACATCAAATATCTTGGTAATTTGTTTAACCCACGTTTCTGCCTCGATCGGATCTGGCTTTCCCAAAAACTCTGGTGGTCCCAACTCTTTGAACTGTTTGGCTGTGACAAGTCGCGCGTTACTATCATTTCCACCCGTATTTTGAACACGAGTCTCCCTTATCTGATTTTGCATGAACTGCAAAAAGCTTCTAAATATCCCATCATTCATCGTTTGTTCGGTAGTGTTATTTACAGAAGGAATATTGTCGTCCTGTTGCACGTTCTCCTGGTTGGTAATTAAAGGTGTCTCTGCGGTCTAATTCACTCCATTGATAATATTTTCAGCTGTCATTCTCAAATACTGCCATAAAATAAGGGTTAATTAAAGAAATTGACATACCACATAATACCTCTATATTCTGACCGACCAAAAAATAAGCTTAGGTAGGACACACTAACGAAGGATTTACTCGTCTCTCCTCTCATAGTTCTATTCCCCGATCTCCGCCAGAGACCATATCCCTAAGCTCTGATACCAACTGTGAAGCCCCCAAAATAGGTCCAATCCACCCAATCTATTCTGAGTCGTCAAATACATGGTACAGAAAACAAATACAACTTCATTATTACAATTGTCGTGCAAAATACAACAACACATATATACTGTGAGTGTAAATACAAATATTGTCTTCTAGACAATATCCACACTCAAATAAGTCCTCATTAAAATTATTGATACACTATTTTATAAAATAGTGAGGACTGCTAAAACAACTGTCTAGAACCATCATTCCATACCCCGACTAGTTCCCACTATATTCTCGCCTCCTGAGAAAAAAATGGAACAAAAAAGAAAAGGGTGAGCTCAACTAGCCCAGTAAAGAACATTATGACTAAGATAATGAACAACAAATTATCGTTAGCCTTCAATAAATTAGATAAAATATAATGAACAACAAGTTTTAGATCAATATTCGCAACGGAAATAACAATTTATTAGAAGAGTTAAGTAGAGAATGAAATCTACTATCTTCTATGATTTAAAAGTCCATCATCAATATTTTATCCTTGTAACATCAATCAATATACATCTTGAACTAAATATTTATCTTTGCACTACGGCCCAAAGATATTCATTTGGATCACCAGTTGGTCATGTTCATCTCAACACCTGTCCATCTTTGCACTACGGACCAAAGATATTCATCAGGTAATCATTTATCTTTGCACTACAGGCCAAAGATATTCAGTTATATCATCATTTAAGACTGAGGATGATGAAAAATATTTTAAAGAAACGAATCAAGTGAGATAAAAGGATAAATATTAGGGATTCGTATTTTAGATAATCCAAGTTCAAAAATACTCCATAATAAACTATAGTGGAGTAAAATTCAAGAATGAAGATCAAAACATGGATATAATCAAAGATAGTAACCATAATAAACTTCTTGGACAAAGAAGAAAAAATTTCATTTTTCAGTGAATAATGAATAGTGTCGTATTTGTGAATAGTGTCGTATACGTGAATAATAACCCCGACACAAAAAATTAGAAATTCCACAAGAAAAATCATACTTCGTGAATAGTATCGTATTCGTAAATAGTATCATAGACGTGAATAGTGTCGTATACATGAATAGTAATCTCAACATAAAAAGGTAAAATTTTCATAATAAAATTCATACCAATATTCCGGTATAATGATATTGAAAGAAATAACATCATTTACGAAGAAAATAACATCCCTTACCATCCCTTACCACAAAAGAATAATACTTTTGGCTGAAATATCGGATATAGTGCTGAAGGAAACTTGCACTGAATAGCAACTCTCAAAGTATCTAAATACTGACAAAAATACGCTCGATATTATAGAGAGAGAAAACTTCATATTTTGGTGTGATTTTTAATTCTAACTAAGCACCCTATTTATAGAAAAATGTTAGAACGCCGAAGCAAACTTAACATGCTACCTGATGGCTTTACCTGCTACTATTCATGCACATCACTTTTGAAATAAAATTTTAGCACATTTCTCACCAACCAAAGGTAGGGCCCACCCATTCTAGAAAATTTCCAAAATATTTTAAAATTTAAACAATAATCAGAAATTTTAATAATTCATAATAAATAGCCCTTTTATCAGAAAAATTTAAATCTCATGTTCACTCCATAGAAAATTTAATTCTCTACAACTTTCTTGAAGAAAATTTTTTCAAATTCCAAATAGAAAATGCCTGAAATTCATATACGGGCGATTTTTAATACCTCCATTCTGACAAAATACTGATAAAATACCTCAGCATTAATTCCTTCATTTATATCCACATAAAAATAAATATTTTCTTATCATATAAATCAATAATTAATTATTCACAAATAATATTACAGAATCACAATTACGACAGCCAGGTCATTCCCAGAAAAAAAAAAAAAAAAGGGGCTTTCCGATAAGGATTTTTCCTTACTGGAGCGCAATTAGATGACCAAACCCCTTTCCTTAGACAGAACTTCCTTAGACATTGCCAATAATGCTATCTAATAATATTATTCAAATAATATGAATTATTAATTTGATAATGGAAATACTGTACAGTGACAATTATTGAAACAACAATAATATAAGATATCAACGTAGTAATTATTGAATCAATAAAATAAAATATTGAACAGTAATTACTGTAACAATTATTGAGTAGTGTCTTCTTACGTAAGAATCAATAATCCAAAAAATCATGCAATACTGGCATGCTTCTTCGTGCAACCACACATATTCATCGTATTTTAACCACTAGGTATTTCAACGGTGTTACTTGGTGACAACTACTGCAGAATTATTTATAAAAACTCAAACTTGTCGTTTTCTTCATCCGACCATTTTCTGTTATGGAGCCCACAAATGGTTGCGCCATCGTACGAATATTCCCCGACAGCAAAAATATTTCACGACCAAACGAATATTTTCCGACAACAAAGAATATTTTATAACCACTTGCCTATTTTGCAAAATTTACACATTTTTCCCATAATCAAAGCATTATATCAAATTAACACATAATTATTCAAAATAATAATTAGAGAAAATTCAATTTTATTTATAAAAAGTTGAGGTCTTACACTGTATTAATCAATTAACTAATTTATTAAAAAATTAACTTCATGATGACCAGATCCAAAATATTTGGCCGAGCTAGATCATTTCTTTGAGTCCTCAATGATCGTGGTTGGCTTGGACTATTTATCATGTTTGACTTTCTGATGAAGAGCCATAAATTTGGATATCAAGTCTTCCAAACTTGTCCAATTCCAATTCTATTTCCCTAAATAATTTTTCACCAAATGTACCTGAATTTTAACTTTGTGTATTTTCTCTATTCTAAAATTAGAGATAAAATTTAATTTTTAAGGTTAAACGATGTCATATTAAACTTTAAATTGATATAAATTTATTTAACTTTAATTGATACAATTATTATAATTATATATAGTATATAACAAAAACTATTAATCACAAAATTTATTTTATTTTAAATTTTTATAAATCATACTAATTTTAAAATTTAATATATTATTGACTGAACTCAAAAATCAAATTATATATCTAATTTTAGGATTACTTCATTCTCATGTTCAAAAAACAAAATTCAATGAATGATATTATTAAAGCAAACTTTTAGGAAGTAGCATCACTTTCCACCATTTTGAATGATTGTAAGCATTCATGCGTGATAATGAATAATTCTTCAGTTGGCAAAAGACTCTTATCTCAACTTTTTATAATACTATATTGATAACATGTGTAATTCACGAGTTAATATTGATAATATAATTTAAAATTATGATGTGTGATATTTAGTATTATAATTTGAGCATAAATAATATATATAATATAAATAGTAGTAATATATTGAGTATGAAGTTGAAGAGTTGTGTATGTATCAAAATTATTGAATATATTTTTTAATACATACATATACATCTTTAAAATAATATAATTACAAATAATACAAAAAAATTGGTATAATTGTGAAAATGACATATATTGTATTAACTCGATGATCAATCAAATTGACTCAATTAATGTAGATAAGATCTCCAATTATTTTATTATATATAATAATAAATTTTGTATTGTGATATTTTGTTAGCAAATCAATAAGTATATACGGACAGGTAAATTGGACAAAAAAATTAGATAGGAAGAACAAAATAAATTTGTTTTCACGAACAATTAGATTGTACTCAAATTGTTCGCGGAAACAAATTCATTTTGTTTTTTTGGTCTAATTTTTTTGTCCAAATTTTTGATCTGCCTAGAAGGACTCTTAGCAAATACACAAATACATCAATGAAATGATTACTTTAATGTGATCAATGTTCCGCAAGACATTTTTCACATAAATAATAAATTTGATTCACATTTACATGAGTAAAACATTATAAAATTATCAAATTTTACAAGAATTTTCTTTATGAAAATAACATTTTTCTATTTTTTACCGTTAAAACATTGAAACAATGCTCGGTTCAAATTTATATGCACGTTTTCATACGGTAAAAAAAATGCCCATTTGCTCTAATTATGGTGTAATGATGCAACTCGATAAAATAAATCTGAGAAAGTGTAACATGGAGTCAAATCTTAAGAGCATCAACGCAACTGGAAGAAAATATGCATGCATTTCATGGATGATATTCTCTCCCTTTTAAAATTAAAAATATAATTTAATTTTTGAGATTAAATAATGAAATTTTAAATTTTAAAATTAATATAATTCATAAAAAATTAAAATAAAATAAATTTCGTAATTAATAATTTTGTTATATATTTAACAATTATAATAATTATATTAATTAAAATTAAATAAATTTATATCAATTTAAAATTTAATTCTTGTCAATTGATCATAAAAATCAAATTATATCTTTAATTTCGGAACGAAAAAAGTACAAACTTCCAAAATTTATTCAATGTGACGATCATTATGACTAACTTCACGGCCATAGAAGGACCAAGTGTGCTAATCGGCAACGGGACGGGTATGATCAAGGAATTCTTCACAACCTGTCCTTGTAGAAAAATATATTAGAATCTCTTTCATTATATTTATCTTTTAATTTTTCCGAATACATAATTAATGATAAAAATATTACATTTAGCAACAAAATAAAAATCATCATAAATAATTAGTAACACAATAAAATTCGTCGTAAACAATTATGCAAGTAAAAATGTCGTTAAATATAATATTAGTGTCGCTAAATATATATTGAAAAAAAATTGAGGATAATTGTAATGGAGGAAATCCTAATCTGAAAAAATTACTCCCCCCAAATTCTTCTAATTTCTCCAAATTATATTCCATTAATTTATTATTATATTTTACTTTTCTTTTTAATTTAAAATTAACAACAAACAATATTTCTAGGAAACTGATATTGTCACATGTTAAAATAATATTTTCAAGTCTCTGTCACATAGAAATGGGACCTACTCACTATTCATGTGGGATGAATCATGTGAAAATATCAGTTTCCTATTGTAATAGCAACACTTTCTATTACAAATGTTTTAAATTTTTAATTAAATAACCTAAATATTTACATAATTATATGTACGAAAGGCTAATTTTAAAGATATATATATATATATATATATGTGTGGCACTATTCAAACAACCACATCCATAGAAAAAATTTGATATCATCCACTACTACTAGTAACAAATAGATTAAAAATTTAAAATTTGAACCATCAAATCTCCTATGAACAACAAGAAATGTGTTTGCAACATACACATACCTTGCATACAATATACAGTCTGAATCTTAAGCTTACCCTTTATCCAACATACATTGCATACCTCCCTTTAGCGACGGACCGGGCAACAGTTCGGTCCGTCACTATATATAAAATCGTCGTCTTAACTTTTAATGACGAACAACATATAGCGATAGATCGAACCGTCGTCCGGTCCATCGCTAAAGAAAGATATGCAAAATATGTTAGATAAAGGGTATGCTCTTGATCTTTTATATATAAATATATATATATATATATATATATATATATATATATATGTGTGTGTGTGTGTGTGTGTGTGTGACGCCCCCAAAATAGGTATACAACACCCATTCTGAGTCGCCAAATACATGGTACATAAATCAAATTACAACTTCAATAATACAAATGTCGTGTGAAATACGACAATACATATTGTAAGTTTAAATACAAATATTGTCTTCTAGACAATATCCACACGCAAATAAGTCCTCATTACAATTATTCAAACACTATTTTACGAAATAGTGAGGGATCGCTAAAACATCTTCCTAGAACCATCACTCCATACCCAGACTCGATCCTGCTATGTTCTCACCTCACGAGAAGAAAATGGAACAAAAAGGAAAGGGTGAGCTCAACTAGCCCAGTAAAGAATATTATGACTAAGATAATATACAACAAATTATCGTTAGTCTTCAACGAGGAAAAATCCGATAAAATATAATAGACAACAAGTTTTAGATCAACAAATGCGGCGAAACAGCAATCCATTAGAAGAGTCACGTAGAGAAAGAATTCTACTGTCTTCTAAGGTTTAAAAGTCCATCATCAATATTTTATCCATGTAACAACAATCAATATTCATCTTTAATCATCTTTGCACTCTGAGCCAAAGATATTCATTTATATCACCGGTTGGTCATGTTCATCTCAACACTGTTCATCTTTTGCACTACTGGCCAAAAGAGATTCATCGATTTAATCATTCATCTTTTGCACTACTGGGCAAAGATATTCATCAATATCACCATTAAGGACCGAGGATGATGAAAACATTTTAGAGAACGAATCCAGTAAGATAGAAGGACAAATATTAGGAATTCGTTTAACAGTTTATCCAAGATCAATAATACTTCATAATAAACGATTTTGAAGCAGAATTCAAAAATAACGATCAAAACATGGATACAATCAAAGATAGTAGCCAAAATAGACATCTTGGACAAAAAGGAAAATTTTTATTTTTGGTGAATAGGTCGTATTCGTGAATAAGTCAGATATCGTGAATAAAGTCAGTATCGTGAATAAGAACTCCCAAACACAACAAGTTCCAAATTTGATTAAAAAGTTCACCAATACTTTAAGATAATGATATTGAAGAAAAATATCATTTAAGAAGAAAATAATATCCCTTACCTCAAAATAACCGTACTTCTGACTGAATTTCGGTATAGTGCTGACAGAACTCGCACCGTATAGCAACACTCAAAGTATACTCACGAGAATACGCTCGATAATATAGAGAGAGAAAGAGAGAAAACTTTGTTTCTAGTGTGATTTTCAATTCTAACTTAGCCCTCTATTTATAGGAAAATGCTAGAACGCCAAAAGAGACTAAATAAATAAAATAATAATATTCTTTCTTAACTTCCTTAACAGCCTTCTTTGGTCAAAAACATCAGCCACCCATGTGCCAACAACCACAAAAACGTTTTTCTTAAATAAAATAATTAAAATTTCCAAAAATCAATTATTTCGTAACTCTGGAACTTCAATAATTCACAATAAATAGCCCTTTTATCAGAAAATTCGAATCTCGCATTTTTTTATAGGAATTTCAATTCTCTACAACTTTACAGAAGAAAGTTTTTCCAAATTCCAAACAGAAATTGACCAAAATCCATAAACGGACGATTTTACAATCTATAATAAATTTTCGGTCAAGAATTGTGTCCACCGACACACAAAACATGTGTTAAACATTTAATGCCACAAAAATACTCTTCCTCCTCATATACTCATGTATCCCACATTCATTGTAAAAATATCACCGTTAATATATTATTAAAATAATATATTTAAATGAATTATTGTATCAAAAAAGATAAAATATTAATTTTCAACAATTGTCACATTAAAATTTTCTCCATCTATATCCACATAAATTGAATATTTTCTTTATCATAATAATCAATAATTAATTATTTAAAATAATATTACGAAACACAATAATCGACCCGGTAGTTCCTCGGGATAGGGGGCTTTCCAATAAGGATTTCTCTTCTTGGCGCGCAATTAGGTGACCAAACCTCTCCTTAGATGTAACTTTCTAGACATTGCCAATAATGTTTATCGATAATATTATTTAAATAATATGAATTATTGATCTGATAATGAAAAATACTGTGTAGTGACAATTATTGAAACAATAATAATATAAATATCAACGCAACAATTATTGAATCAATAAAATAAAATAATGAACAGTAATTACTGTAACAATTATTGAGTAGTGCCTTCTTACGCATTTAATCAATAATTCAACAACACACTGCAAGTAATACCGTGCGCTCTCTTACGCGAACTAGCGTATTACATCGTATTTTAACCACCAGGTAACCCAACAGTGTTAACGGTAACAATTTATGTCGTTATTTATAAAACTCAATCTTTGTCGTTTTTTTTCATCCAACCATTTTTCGTTATGGGGCCCTAAATGATCATATTGGCTGGTAAATGCGGAGAGATTCCCGACAAAAAAGAATATCTCACGACCAAACGAATATTCCCAAACAATAATGAATATTTTATAACCACTTGCTTATTTTGTAAACTTTGCACATTTCACCCATAACAAAGCATTATATCAAATTAACCCTTATTAATTTAGAATAATGACTAGAGAAAAATTTAATTTATTTATAATAAGTTGGGGTCTTACAACATATATATATATATATATATATATATATATATATATATGTGTATATATATATATGGGGTTCCATCTGATACAATGGGATCAGTTCTGTGTGGAGCAACTCTTTTCGGCTGTTGAATTTTTTTATTTTATTTTTTTTGCTCGTGAGCATTTCATTTCAGGCTAAAAGGGGTTGCTCCACGACAATCCATTCTCGTGGATGGAACCTCTATAAATATATATATATATATATATATCTATCCAGGATATTAAGCTCACCCTTATTCAATTCACTTGAGTTCACCCCCATTTAGTGCCGGATCGACGACGGTTACGTATACATACAACCGTCGTCTATACTTTTAGCGACGAACAACATATAGCGTCGCTAAAAGTATGAGACGACGGTTGTATGACCGAACCATCGTCGAGTCCGTTGTTAAAGGGGGGTGAGCTTAGGTGAGTTAGATAAGGGGTGAGTTTAAGATCCGGATTTTATATATATATATATATAACCAAGTCGGAAAGTTCGGGTCCATTAAAGTCGGGATTGGATGGGGAGAAATTGTAAGGCCTATAAAGAAGTAAGGGAATAGTACAACAATAGTATGGGCCATGAATGTAAAAGATAAGTTCAGATCCCGAGATATAGATAGAACGTATCTAATATAAGATCATTAATCCAACTTGAAGAATATGAACAAAACCAAAGTAGGTAGGAAAACATACGTAGCATGCATGCATGCAGGTTGCTTAAGCCTGACCTTGGCCCAGTAAATCTCAAGTTGTAGTTGGGTTCCCTATGCCAACCTTAAAAACCAAGAGCTCTTTTAAGTCCACTAATAATCGAACTCGTGATGATGAGTAATGCAACTAGTACCATATATATTATGAAAAATTGAAAATCAAAGTCTTGCAATTTTGTCCTTATCCTGATTCTATTGACCAATGATTTTTTAATGCAATTCTTTGACAAGGAAAAAATTAATTTTGTAAATTTAAGATTTCTTTTCTCTTTTTTTTTATCGAACGATCTAATCGACTAAAATATATTTAAAGTACAAACGATGAAAAACTACAATACAAAGAGTTGAAATAATAATCTTTTCAAACAAGATAATTAGGAAAATGGTTAATCATAACAATTATTGGACATCTTATGTACTCCTGAAAAACAATTATAAACCCAAAATAATAATTGAATATACATCTAAGCAATTTTTTCAATATGAGTAAAAAAATAACTACTCATCATAATAACGCTATACCCAAATCTAAACAATCTATTTTCAACAATTCACGCACCTAAAAAATTCTCACAAACAAAAAAAAATCTCTCGACTGAAGAAAATAATCTCCCACTATAATAATAAAATCAGTAGAGAAAACAAGTCCCACAAAACGAGAAAACTAAACTCTACTATAAGGGAGAAATTATTGTAGTACACAGAGATCTAGAATAGAGATAAGGAGAGTCCTCATATCTAAGATGCAAGATAGAATTTTATAGAGATAAGGAGAGTCTTTGTAACACCCCTTAGAAAAGGAAAGGAGGTCGCAAGAAAGACAAACAAACCTCAAAATAAATAAGCAGAAAGCACTAACAACCTCAAAATATTAATAGTGGTGATTCATTAATAAAGTAATAAGTATAATTCTCCAAACTGAGTCAAAATAATCAAAACTTAAAATTCGAATCAACCTAAATGGTCAAAGGCAAAAATCTCATCACACTAGCCCTGAATCACCCCTGCAAACCTGCCGGAAGAAAAACACAGCATGAGCCAATTGCCCAGTATGAATACAGATATACAAAAGATATACAACTGATATACGAAAATAACTGAGACAAAATACTGAACAAAGCCTCAAGTGCAAATACGAATGAAAATATAATATCCAAAGATTTGAATGGAATATATCTGAATCAACGTAATGAATATATACGAATCAACGAATTGATTTAAAACCAATAAAAGAATAAAGAAATAACGAATTTGAAATAACTAACTCAATGACTTGAATCAACGAAACCAACAAAACTAATCCAATAAAATAATAGAAGTGAAACAAATGGGTGGAATTATTTTATACAAGAATGAGCTCGAAATACACATTACCACACGCGTAAGTCAAAATAATGCCACACAGCAAATCGCACATTGAATGGCGAATCCAAATGTATGCAAATCGGATAAGTGTGTTTGGCACAACATCACAAATCCATGAGCGAGAAAATTAGGGTTAACCCATACGCCTCCCACAACAAAACACCAAATGACCCACTTCCTCCGAAGCCCAAAATGGAGACGCCGTGGACTAATCACACCGCCGCGGAAAGTCTCACGTCTTTTCGTGACGAGGCAGCGTGCTCGTGGTACCCCCACAGGTGGTTATAACTCAGGTATACTCTACGGTATATTCTAACAAGGATACCATGTCACAACACATGCAACATAATACTAACAAAAGGGTTCTATATGTACATGTTGAACCAAATCAAATTATGGTCGCAAGGTCTCAAAAGAAGGTAACAACATGTACCGCTCTACGATTATGAAAAATAAATATTAAACATGATAACCTAATTCAAAGAGTACAAATACGAGTCATATGTATCAACTCCAAAATGAAACTAATATATTTATTTCACTGGAAACAATTATGTGAAATAATAACGAAATTCGAACAAGCGACAAAACGAACAAATCAAATTTAACAAGAGTATCGCAGAAAGAGTACGGAATCCGTACCTGATACTTTCAAACCATTTATAGCACACTTCACAAAATCTTACCCTCAAATGCCAACGATATCAAATACGAAACGTTATTCATCACCTAAACATATTCACCTCAAATTAAATATAATCCAATTCAATAATTCCAAAATAATTCATAATCTATTTAATATGCCTTCAATCATCGTCTTATATCAATTATTAATACTCCAAAATTTATATTCCAAATATAATTCTTTAAGTTCCTTCCTTCCGAACTAATTACACAAATTAATAATACTAAATGTAAGTACATTTATACAAATATGAACACTTCTATTTGGTATGACTATAAAATATAATTACTTATAATATTAAGATTTAATTCATTCCATATAATCTTACATATTTATTTGTCTAACATCTCTTGCAAATTATGCAAGTTTTCGTAAACTTTAATTACTACTGCTATATATATATTTTTATTTAAAAAAATCATCAATTTATTATTTTAGGATATCCAAAATCAATCATAGACTACTCCCTCCGTTCAATCTGGTTGGAATAAAGTGATAATAATAATAAGTACATCCGTATAAGTATTACATTAATAAATAAACTCTCCCATCTTTAAAGATCGCTCTTAGTTCTTGAATTACAAAAGTACTTGCTCATGATGAAAAAAATAACATACTAAATTTAATAATTTAATATGGAACCACGTGATTTATCCTCACTTTATATAATGTATAATATACTTACTTATTACTGATGAAAATTCCCCACTAGTGATTAAAATCTCTAGTCTTTCTTCACCTGAGCCCCTTTGTATTGCTTTCCTTTATCTCCAAAGTAGCCACCTCTTCTTATTCAGTTTGTATAATGAAGTAATATTAGGTTTAGCTATTTATTAATTAGGTTTGCCCTAATAAACTTCTATTTGGGTTAAATTAATATTAAGGCCCAAATTTTAACCACATAATATTATCTATCACTTATTAATATTTATTAGCCCACATAATTTAAATAACTAGTTTGACCCAAATAAATGACAAGTTTCAAACAATATGTTTTAAGAATATAAATTTAATATTATTTTATTATTTTTTTCGGATATTACAGTCCTCATATCTAAGATGCAGGATAGAATTTTTGTTTAGAGAGAATAGAAAGAAAAAAAAACATATATAAAACTTAGAAAATCACATATATGAACACCAACAAACATAATTTAAGTTTTATAGAATAATGTATACAATCTATTTTGTTTTATAGTTACAATATATTAACATTATATTTTATAGTTTAAACGATGAAATTTTACTGCATTTATCATCTTTTCGAGAAGCCACAATTTTTTTCCCTACAGCATTCACTAGTAAAAACATTTCACCAGAATATACTGCTGCAACAAACAGCATCAAGTAACTGTTTAACTTGTAATCCTAATACAAAAAATACATGCATCAAACGTAAAATATGTATAAAGATTAATTTACCCTCAAAAAAGTATACTAAAATTCAAATAAGAGGGGGTAAAAGTTAATTAACTGCAAATAGAGTGGTAAGACAGGTAGCAAAGGAATAAAACTTTGGGACAGAAATAGAACTCAATACTAACATTCTTTGTGGAAGCTAAATAAAAATATCTAGCAAGAATTCTATTGACATTCACACACTATCCATCCCATGAAAATATATTACGAAAAGATCAACACAACTTCACTTCGATTTCTATGGTGATTAAAAGAAGCACCTAGGCAGAAAGCAACTTGCTTGAATATGACAAGCCAAAAGTGCAACTTGATACAAAGTAAAGGCAAAGTAGTGCAACTCAAACCAAACTCAACAAAAAGGAATGTTATAATCATCAATTCCAAATGAGAAAAAAAAAATCCAGAACAATCCAAAATGATTGACTCCACCGCCTGACTTTAGTTTATAGTTCGAAAGCAATATAAAACAGAAAAGTCTAGTACTTTGTCCTAATTAAGCCGTTTAATGGTCCAAATCATTCTACATCAACTTCAACTTATACAGTTACTATTCTGTGCATACTATCAGAATCTAATATTCCTCTAAATGTCTTTCATGTTCCACTGTGATACTTTAGTCGACACAATACGACAAAAAAATCATTTGACATTGTAAATTCATCTACTCTGCTTCAAAGTAACACATAATATTCCTTTTGAGAAGAAAAAAGTCATTTTAGCATACTCAATAAAGAAGAATCAGTATTAGTTCAAAGATTTGTATTCAAGGCCCAGTCACAACAAGGCCCATCAATGCACACTATTAAATATAAAGTAGAGTTGTAGAAAGCATGCATTAAGCACAAGGGTCTCATTTAAACATTACTGCAGATTGCCACTCTATTTACATATTTTAGGCTTTTTACAAAATCCATTTTTTACATGTCTGAAAGGACTTAATTCTACGCAATAAGCCATCTGCAGCATATAAGCAGGTGAATTTCGAAATCCCCAAATAAGAGGCAGCTATAGAAAGAAAGTAGCCAAAACTAAATAGATACCATGCATAAGATTGGACTTACATTGGACTTGCACTATGCTCAAAGACCAAAATACTGATTTGTCTCAGTTTGCATGAGGAGAAGCTCAACTAAGAGCAATATCCATTCTAATTAAAGGACTAACTTCCACAGGCCATGCTCTCTTCTCTATTCTGCAATGAACATACCACCTGGGCTATACTGGCATCGGCATTATCATCCACCTGGTTGGTATTTTCCAAATAAGTTTGCTATTTTAAATGACAAGTTTAGAAGAAATGATGCAGGTGGAAATCTCATGAACAAAGAATCAATTTATTATGTTTTTGATTTTATATGAAAGCTACATATCCATATTGTTGGAACCATTATATATAAGGAAATGAATATAGTTTAGGTCTTTTTGGATCTAACGGAACCAGTCTTTCAACCTTTCACTATCAGTAATGGAACTGAACATCTATCCATAGTGGCCCATTGGCCCATTTTTAAAATGATCCATACCCCACTAAGATACATAAAACAGGAATAATAATCTGTGGAGTAACCAAACATGCTCTAATTTAATAAGCAACAAATGTGGAGTATTACTTTGTTTAAAATGGAGGCATCAACAGTGAACTTGATTGCATCAGCTGCAGCACGAGTTCTCAAAAAATACATCCCTGTTTTCAAATCCTTCATGTCCAAAAATTAAAACACAAGTAATACCCCCAAACTTAAATCTTTGCTTGTCCTCAAGCAAAAACACAAAAATGTTATGCAATGCAATGTAATGAAACTAATCTATATGCCTACGAATCCAACAAAGAATGAGCGAAACAAGTCTATTCAACGGCCTTAGAGAAATCAAGTAAACATGATAATACATCATATTAAGACAAATCGGTAATTTCCCAATCAATCATCAAATCTTAGATACATATTATCGACGATATAGTGCGTGTGTGCTCCACAACAATGTTAAGCGATATAAAATCAAATTTAAGACATAATAGATATCTTTGAAGGCATCATACAATTGCAAATTCACAAAATTCACTTAACAAGCTATATCCAACTAAAGTCAAACATCCACCAAGTTCAAGAGTCCAATCTGGGATACTTATGCTTTACTTTTCATTACGGGGCTTTTTGCTCTTTTCCGTTTTATTATTATTTTTTTTAACCATAAGCGTGCAATGTCTCATTCCATTAGGCTAATGAGTGTCACCCCTTATGAGCTTTCGACCAACGACTCCCTGGACCATATAAGACCTTAGGCGCTTAGGTTTTAAGA
This sequence comes from Panax ginseng, assembly GCA_020205605.1. Lineage (NCBI taxonomy): Eukaryota > Viridiplantae > Streptophyta > Magnoliopsida > Apiales > Araliaceae > Panax > Panax ginseng. Next base: position 127,036,480 of record CM035129.1, on the reverse strand, counting down.
TACCCCTTGAGCGCATTTTACTCAAGTAACAAAGGCCCCAAACAAAACTAGCCACTGTAATTTTTTTTTCTTTTCTCTTTTTTTTATAGATGGTTGGTGAGTGCGTTTTTTACGCTCCATCTCACGCTTGTGTTTATGGGGAGTGTTTCTCCTCAACCCACCACAAGACTCAACATGTTTTTTTTTTTAAAGCTTATATACCCCAAAATTTCCCCCAAACTTAAGTTTTTATCAAAATTTAGCCATCTCACTTTATTCATGTCTTTCATTCCTTCACACTAGTATTATATTTAAGAAATTCATTATGTATCAATTTAAACTTAATCGGTTAACATAGTTGTTATTAACGTCTTAACCTTGATTATACCGGTTTAAACAGAAAAGATTCAATTCATAACAAGAAATCACATCAAAGCCTGAATATTCAATACTATACTTATCTACTTAACGATCTCATCATTGGCCAAAATAGACTTTTACTATCTAATGATTGGAATCATGCAAATATAAACTAATTGTAACAAACATAGTAAACTAACTACTACTATTTTTGCGATTTTTAAATTTTTTTTAAAAAAAAAAAAAAAAACGAATGCAACAACTAAATGTAAATAACTTGAAAACATAACGAACTACAATGTAAATAACTAACTATATGCAATACGACACTAAAATGCCCCCAAACTTAAACTAGACATTGTTCTCAAATGAAATAATAAAAAATTAAAGCAGAGGACTTCCACGAAAATATAGCAATCTTCCTCCTTGCCCATTAAGTTTGGAGAATAAAGCAAGCACATGGAACAAATTGGGCACCACACTTGAATTTGACTTGAATAACTGTAAAACCATGATAGAAGCAATTTTATTAAATCCTAAATAAATGCAAATTCAAAACTACTAATATAAAACTTAATAAAAACTAAAATAAAAATTAAACTTGGGTTGCCTCCCAATAAGCGCTTGTTTTATAGTCTCAACTGACTTCTTCAATTCTCTATCCAATTCCCTCACGAAAGTTGAGGAACCCTCCATCCATCGGAAATAATATAGCTTTTGGTAGGTTCCCATTTATAATAGCCATTGTATTAAAGTCACCTAGAATGCTTTCTTGAGATAAGATCACATTCAAGAACGTCCAAAGATCTAGGTGGTTTCTCCATTAATGTCTGCGAATATATTCTCGCATAGAGGCTTGTCGGACACAACAATTTCTTCTTCTATCTTCTCTAGCTCATCGCACCATGGTTTGAAGGTGTACTTGCTTTTACATCACGAGAGAGTATTGCAAGCGACATGACTACTAATCGGACAAGGTTTTGCAAATTTAATCGGACTCTTGAATCGTGGAGGAGAAGGCACTTGAGGCATAAATAACATTGGCTCATCATCATTGGTTCTCACAATTAGTTCTTCACCGACCTTGTTGTCATTATCCCCACTTGTCTCCTCTTTTTCATCTCGTGGCTCATCCAGGTTGTAGATTTGGCTCGGGCTCACAATCGGACTCGGAATCCATGTCATAGGGCAGTGTATTGAGGGCGGTTGTTCAACGCATGTCTTATCTGTTCCACTTGATTTTCCAAATTCTTGATCAACGCCCTTGGCTTTGCAAATTCAAATTTCTACTTGATTCATTTTCTTGTCTTGTTCCTCATTCCTTTTTTCGTAAGCTTTAATAAATTTTTCCAAGGCTTCCTCCCAATTTGAATGTTCTTCTGTTGTAGTGGAGGTGGACACAAGAAAATCTGTGGGTATGTTGGACTTGGAGCATAAAATTGATCTTGATTGTTACTCCATGAAAAATCCGGGTGATACCCCAATCCTCGATGATAGTTGTTGGGATAGACATAATTATTGGGGTAATCACCACTATCTTTATCTGCCATTTAGAAATCGATGGCGCATTGATGACTTCGTATGATTTTCAAAGACAATAATCACAAGTAACCGCCATACTTTTGACGATTATTTGAGCTTCAAAAGCTTCAAACATCCTCGAAAGTGTCTCAATCTGGCCGACAATGCAGAAAGTTTCTCGAGTCTTTCAATCTCCGCTCCCCTTGGTTGAAGTCATGTTCGTGTATGGCCATTGATACACAAAGCCATCCATGGTACTGAAAAAGAGAAATATAGAAAGAGAATTAAAATAAAAATAAAATGTTTAAATTAAGACTAATTTGATTGAAATTAATATTGAAACTAATTATTAAATTAATTCCCTATTAGCGGTATACTTAAAAACTTCTTGATCGATTTCGCAATCAATGAATACGCAAGTATATACAGTCAACAAGTAATAAAAGAAAAGAGAGTATCGTTCCCACGAGGAATTATTTAATAAAATTTACCAAATACTAACTCTTAACCAAATCAATTTTATTTAAACAATCTCAAATCGTGTTTTTCTAATTAAGAAAACTAAATTAACTAATTAAAACTAAGATTTTAACGAATGAATTCAAATAAATAAAGATTAAGACTTCAATATCCCCAATTATGAATTATAAATCAATTATCCAATTATCCCAATTATTATGCCCTCTTGAATTGTTAATAGGAATTCTCAAATGCCAAAAGTCCTTTTCCAGTGATCAATTGCCTTCTATTTAATCCAGATTAATTTTGCTATATTCTATGCAAAACAATTGAATTAAACTCGTTATAATCCCAATTCCTTATGTGTTACATGCGGTGAAAAGATATTTCCATTCTATTCACAAACCTAATTATTCAACGTGCAAATAACTAAGTCACATGATATCATGCCCGATTCTAACCCTAGAATTCCTCTTCCAATTCCTTCAGAGTAACAAAGTAATTCTTGATCAAATAATTAAGCAATAAGCACAAGACAAGATAAACAACTCACTTTAACATAAATAATTAGAATATAATGAATAACTAATTCATAGCCATAAAAAGTTCAATTGAAATCTCAAAAATAGTTAGTTCATAATTAATGAATTAAAACCAAGAATCCACAACTGAATAGACATCAAAAGATAAAAGTAAGATGAGAGAAGAGAATAGAATGTTGTCAAAAACTGATCGATGCTCCCTCTTGCTCTTGCTCTTGCTCTTGATCTTCAATGGTCTCCAAGTTGCTTCAATCTCCAAAACTAATAAGAACTAGGGTTATTTTCTAATCTAAAGGAGTGTTTAATCTAGGCTAAGCTATGTAATCTCCCCTTATTTTATGTCTTACATCATGTATTTATAGGTTACAAGTCTAATTTTGAGCTTAGGAACAAACCCAATCCTATTTGGAGTCAAAAAGGTGTCAAAATTCGCCCAAAACGCGTCCAGGCCGCACCAAACCCTTCCCCCAGCGCCCCAGCGCTGGGCAACGGCGCTGGAGTCTGCCCCCTAGCGCCCCGGCGCTGGGCATAGGCCAAAAATGGGCGCCCCGGCGCTGGCCCAAAATCTGACATTTTCTGCTCCGACGTCCTTTGGAAAAATGGCCATAACTTCTTCGTCCGAACTCCGATTTTGATGATTCAAGATGTTCCGGAAAGAGGAGAAGTAGATCTACAACTTTTATTCTTTGAGGTTTTCGAAATAATGTCAGGAGATATAGTCAAATTGGCTCTGAAGTGATCTCTTTGTGTAAATAGCAGTTCAGAAAACGCGAATCTATGCCACCCCAAACATCGATCCATGTAACTTTTGTCCCAATTCCTATAAAATAACATAAAACATGCATGAATAGACACAAACACATAAAAACATCCTAAAAGACTTAAGAACAACAATAAATTAAGCCCGAATGTATCCAATTCATGGGTATAAAACTCACTCATCAAATAACATAATCATTTAAGAGATTTACCTATAGTTGTTACAAACCTATTACCATTAGTATTTATTTATAGAATTGATATGAACTAAAATAACAATAAATTGAGATGTATATATGGAATACCTTTAACTTCTAGCCTGCAGTGATTACAGTCCTAGCAACAACAACATGAACACAACCATAGACCAAGAGACCGATAGAAAGGCACCACTACAAATTACAATATGTTGATGTGATTGGACATTTGACTGTTCAGAAAACACGAAACAGACTATCATACTTTTGAGAGAGATAAAACGAGGGAAGGATGCATTTTAATTCATTCAATATTAATGCCCTCTCTTCGTGTCCACTCACATTTCGCATACTCTACCATCCAACTAGAAACGAATAAATAAAATTAAGTGATTAATATATCAACACTATAGAGGTGTTTATCCAGAAGAAATTGTCAACCAAGAAGAGAAAACATTATATAGAGGTTAATACCTTAGATCAGGTGTAGAAATGCAAGGAAGTAAGTTTTCCAGGATCAGGTTTATCTATGTGGATATTCAAGCTCTGACTCTGATCTATGTAACACCTACGGTCAACAGCCATATCAACCAACGTCTTTAGCTTGATCTCCCACACAGTCCTAATATCATGTCATGATAAGCTCAAGACATCATTAAGACTTTACAAACAAATGAAATAACGTCGTAGTTTTGATCATATGTATTATGGGCGCGTCTATTCGGACCAATAAAATGACGTAGTTTTAGCATTAACAGAATCAAAACTACATAGTTTTAGCCTTAGTAGAAAAGGTGCGACAAAACGACGTAGTTTTGAGTCGTTGATACCCTTTTAGCAGATACCGCTTGTCAAAACGACATAGTTTTGATAATAATAAATACAGTTTATCAAAACGACACAGTTTTGATAAGAATTAAATAAATAAATTTTAATTAAAAAATTTAAATAAATTTTGTCTAAAAAATTATATACAAAAACCCAGACCTACGTGCCACGATCATCGGCAGCGCGCGCGTGGGTTTGAACAAAGCCTTAGCTAGGTACTCTCCCTTCCACAAAAGTGAGGTGCCCCTTGGGGCACAAACCCAAGAGCACTTTCCTTGTATATAAACATGAAAATTTTAATTCCTAACCTATGTGGGAATTGGTTTTTCCCAAATGTATTTATTATCTTTCCACATATATTTATTATCTTTTATCATTTTCAAGTGTATTTTTTATGAGTTAATATCTCATTCATTACTCCATGAATTTGAGCGTCCAAATACTTAATTTAATCTATTCATGGAGTAGAACACATTAATATATGGAATCATTAAAAATAATTAATGTCATCCACATTTATTTAGGCTCAAATACTAACAGTAACATTCATGAAATCACGGAGGAAAATAAAGGAAATAAAAAACAAAAACAAAATCAAGTAAAAAATTATAAAAACAATTGTAATGAAAATAAATATAATTCCAATATTTCTAAAAATAAAATTAATATCAATAATAATATTAAAATATGGCATATATGATTAAAAGATTATCATAACTGAGCCGTTCTCATAGATGATTTTGTTCTTAAGAGCAGGAGACCAGAGAATCATCTCAGATAAGTCATGAAGGAGGTGTTTGTTCACCACAACAAATTCATCACTGAAACGGAAAGTGTTATACAGAAATTAGAATTCAAGTCAGTCTCAATAAGGATAAGATGAGCTAGAAGGAAAATCAAACCTTAAAACTCGGCGACTATAGATGTTAGAAGTGCAAGGCTCAAAAAACACTCATTGTTGCCCAGAATTTGGCTGGTCGAAGCAGTGGGCATAGGTGCTAAAAGAGAATTCCTTACTCCATTCTTTGAAATCATTTCCCTAAGAGCAGCCCAATCCCACCGATCTGATGGTGTTACACCACACATGTCTACCTGCAGAATCCCCTGAATAAAGAAATAAAATAACTAAAGGCCATTAAGCTCTCAACAAGTTACACAGAGGTCCTAGTTAATTTTCTAGGTTTTATCTAGGAGTTGAGAGTATATTTGTTCATTACATAAAATCACCAAAGTTCTCAACAATTTACACAGATGTACTAATTAATTTTGGCACGAAGAGAATAGAATAAAACTTGTGTCCTTAGCTTCAGTTTGATGGTGGAGCATATTAGTAAATGTTTAGGCTTGGAGTTTGGCTCGAGCTTGACAGTCTAGAACACAAACCTTGCTCACTAGACTCCCATTATATGTGATATGGGCCGTAATTTGGAGCCAGCTCAGAAGAAGCTTTTAGAGCATGGTAGTATATGGTCTCAAATATATTTTTGTTCAGTTGTTGGGCCTGCAACCACAAACCAAGAATAAATCCAGGTGAACCAACCTACAGTAAAACTAATTGAATCCATCGGATCTAAGTTCATACTTTTGGAGAACCAAATGCCATCCCAAGCAAGATGAATGTATCAGCAAGACCTTGAACGCCAATACCAATGGGTCTATGTAGTAAATTTGACCTTCTTGCATTTTCAACCGGGTAGAAATTTATATCTACAATTTTGGTTTAAGCTAGGCTTTGGTAATTTTTTTGATTATGGCTAGTGATAAGCATGTTGGATTATGGTTATGTCAAAGAGTATGTGTCAGGCATGTATGGATGAGGGTTTACTTTAATCGGTAGTTGAGACTGTTATTAATTCGTTTTTCTTAGCGAGCACTTGTTAGCTGTTATAGCTAGTACACTTCAAATGTGGTTTACAGGTTTATTGCTTTGGAAATGCATTATCTCTGTCTAACTCAAGTGATATACAAGGTAATAAAAGACTTAGACACTTATGTAAGTTCGGATCTTTTATTTTTGGCATGTTTTCGTGTAAAAAAAAAAAAGAAGAGCAAATTGAAAAGAAAATTGAAGAGGATAATAATAATAGCCTTAGTTGACTAAGCCTAGTTACGTGGCCTTTGTTACTCGAGTTATTAGATCCTTAGGGGTGTTCTACACCTAATGCCCTAAAGTTGTCTAGCTTGGGAGTCATTGATCGAAAGCTTGTTACATGAGTAACTCTGAATAGCCTAATGTAATTAGGCACTGCACGGTCATGCTAAAGGTTGTGATAGTTAAAATATAAAGAATAAAAGTCTAATTTGGCTTAAGTTTGATTATGTGGCCTTTGTTGCTCGAGTTATTAGATCCTTAGGGGTGTTCTACACTTAGTGCTCTAAAGTCGTCTGGCTTGGGAGTCATTGATCGAAAACTTGTTACATGGGTAACTCTGTATAGTCTAATGTAGTTAAGCATTGAACAAGTTAATTTTAGATGTTTGCATGCTAATGCCCTTTTGATCCTTTCTTGCATCCGTATCTTGTTCTTAATGCTTGATGTTGTTTGACTTTACAGAGTTAGCATTTTCATTGCAATCGTTTATGTGAATTTATTTTGAGTTGTGGCTAGTTATGATAGCTGGTAATCACACACACACATAGAATGGATCGAATACAGTCTTAAGCTCGAGATTGATTGAACCCTTACTCATAACTATGTTTGTCTATTTCTCTGAGAATAGTCATTTTGAGCTTTGAAGCCATGATGCAGGTGTAGAGTATTTAACTTAATTCGCGTTTATATTTTACTTTTGATGTTTTTGTTTAGATAGTTTTACTTGAGGACAAGCAAAGGATTAAGTTTGGGGGTATTTGATGAGTGAGATTTATACCCGCGAATCGGATCCTCTAATGCTTAAGAAGTTGCTTGTTCGTTGTATTTTATATCGCTTTTATAGTATTTTATTATTATTTTGCTTAATATATCTTTTGCTAGAGTTTTCAGGTCATTTCCAGCTTTTAGGGGTAAAAGTGTCAGTTTTCTAGCACTGGCGCTGCAACACCCCTTCAATGCCAGCTCAGACAGCCTACAACGCTGCAGCTCCAGTTTCATTGGAATTGAATACCATTTATCGACCCGGTGACCTTGACAGTCACTGTAGTGCTCGACAAGGCTAAAAGTTGGCGCCGCAACGCCACCTCCTGTTTTCGGGCAAACACAATAGGAAATGACTTAAGGATGGAAGAAAACATATATATATCAACTAAGCCTCCATTTCTCAATATATCTCAGATGAGACCACCCCATAGCTTATAACTTAGTATATTTTCTCTCTAGTTTTTGTATATATCTTTTGGTTACAAGATAGATTAGGGATATGAATGGGATTCAAGGGAGCTCAAGAGCAACTTAGCAACAAAGAATGGAGCGCATGAATTGATTAGATTTCTTGGAGATTGAAGAATACTTTGACAGAGTTTATTCTTCTCTAGTTATTTCCTTTGATTTTGTAATCTATAAATGTTGTATATATTGCTACTTATGTTTAGCTTAAAAGCTATGAACTAAATATTTGCTCTAAGGTTATAATGGAACCCTTTATTAACTTGAATTGAGTTTCTTTTCTCTTTGGTTGGCACCATATGAATTGGTCTAATATATTTGTGCTTAATTGATTAATTGCTAAAGAATTAGTGATTCTCTTGGTAATCTATAAGAAATTGGGAAATGAATTGTAGTTCTATACCTTGAATATTTGGCGTGTGTTTATGATTTGTCTACATGATTAGACTGCGTAATTTGTGTATAGGATAGGAATATATTTGTGCGCCATGTGTGACCAACTTGAGAATCTAAGGTTTAATTCTTTGTCTATGGTTAATTCGCATAGGAATGTGTCGGATTACCTAGCTAGGATGTTCTTTTCTGTTCTATTCCCTTTTGGGTAGATCTAGAGAGAATAGGTTTATACAAACCTTGAAAGAGGCGTATGAGCACTTGTGAGTTCTCGGTCGACAATCCGTCGTGACTACTAAGACCAAAGAGAGAGTTAGGATATTTAATGAAACATAGCACGCCCAGTGTTTGACAAAATGCTAGTGTGTGTAGTGCCTTAGATACCAATCGTTATCCATTTACTTGCTTTGGTGATTAGAATTAACTAGATTAATTAAGTATCTTCTATTTTAACTGTTTAAATAAGACTGAAGCGATATAAAATCGGTACTTGGTATCTATTAGTAATAATTCCTCGTGGGTTCGACACTCAACTTATCATTATATTACTTGCTAGACCGCGTATACTTACGCGTGTTTTATCTGTTGAGAAATCGACCAACAATTTCATTTGGACTTGAAAACTCAATAATCTCAGTGCACAGGTTAGAGGATTTGAAGGTGCCCAAATTCTGCTGATTACTTTTCCTATTGCACGTATCGTGGAGGACAAACATAGATCCAGAATACCAACCAAAATAGGCCTGAAATTTGTGAAATGCCTTGAAAAGCATATAAGGAGTCCTAGCCGAGACGATATTTCTAGCCTTCCGCTGAACTCAGTAACATATAATAAAATGTTTAGATGTCAGTATATGGACAAGATGATATCATAACTATGCACAATAAACTTAAAAACAGTTAAGGCAGATACTCATGTTTACCTCTTCCTCATAGCGAGTACAGACCATTCCCCATCACCTTGTACTCTTTCCATAAAAAGATCAGGAACCCAAAGAGCATAAAATAGATCACGAGCCCGGTTTTCTTCCTGCCAGACAATGACAGATAATAATACCTTATGAAAAGACTTCACACTCAAAAATTAAGGGGTACCAAGAATCCTTTAGTTTGTAATCTGAAGTTGAATATTTTTCCCTAGGTCCAAAAACATATATTTATTGATTCTAGACTATGATTGATTTTGAATAAATAAAGCACAAAAGATTGTTTCAATGATAATAAACCGTGTGCATCCAATACTGAATAATTCCTTTCCATGGTTTTTCCTGAAATCTAAAAACTCAAATATATCAGCATGCCATGGTTCCAAATAGATAGCGAAAGCGCCAACAAAAACAGGCACAAGTAATGTTAAACAAAAGAATGGTACATAAGTAACTACACGGTCTAAATGATACAAATACCACAGTGCCATTAAAGTCATAAAGTAGTATGAGAAGTCATGATCATACCTCTCCTCTTGCCACCCCCTTGATCAACATAACGAGCAGTGTAATTATACACTCGAAGCATTGGAACAATACCATTAGACGTCCCGTTTGTTCCACAAATATAACTGCCTGTTGCACAAATAATATGTATAGAAACACCAATTCCTCCAGCTGATTTGCTGATAACAGCACACTCCTTCAAAGTATCATATATTCCCTCGATGCTGTCATTACTCATGCACACAAGAAAACAGCTACTCATCTGCAAAACAAAAATCAGACAATCAAACAATAGCCCAAGACCATTGAGCAAGCATAAAAAGGAAAGTTGTAACACAAAATCAAGACTTTTCAATCATACTTGGGGCCGTGGGGTTCCTGCATTGAAAAGTGTTGGAGATGCATGAGTGAACCAACGCTGAGACATTAAATGGTAAGTCTTAATTGCAGAGTCGATGTCGTCCTTGTGAATTCCAACTGCAACCCTCATCAACATGTACTGTGGTCTTTCCACAGCTTTTCCATCAATTTTCAGCAAATACTATCTTTCAAGAGTTTTAAATCCAAAGTAATCATATTCAAAATCTCTGTCATAAATAATTTCACTGTCCAAGCAAGCAGCATTCTGAAACCGAAACAACATGTACATATCGTGCATTTCAGTTCACATCTGATATTAAGGATTAAGAATCGATCAAAGAGAAAGTTCTAACTGTTTTATAAAGTTTAAGTTAGGGAGTGTTTGATAAAAACTAAATGAATCAGAATTTGAATCTGAATCTGAATGAAAAAAGTTGTTTGATAATTGACATGTCTGAAACATCTGAATGACAAAACTTTATTATTTTACCCTTCTGAAAAAATTCAAAATTGTTGTAAATTTATTTAATATTACTTAATATAATAGTTAATATATTATTTAATTTTTTTTTACTTCATTCACCGCTTCATTCAAACCATTCAATTTAAAAAAATCGACTTAGCCATTCAAATTTCAAATCTATCTTAGGTTCAAAACCATTCAGCATAAAAACAAGCCTTGACCGACCGATTCAAATATTCAACCATTCAATTTCCCATCCTATTCTAAACAAACACTCCCTTAGTCAACATTTCAACTCTGTTATGTTCATCCAAACATCTCGGGGCATGTAAATATGGCATTACCTTGCTAGGCCAACAACAGTTAGAAGGTTATTTTTCCAATTTTTAAATTATGTGCAAAAGGTTGTTTGCAGGTTTTTCTCTATAATGTTAAATTCTACAACCCGTGCACATTTCATCTGGTATTAATTTAAGTTTTTGGTAAAATTACATATCCATATATCTAAGGAAGCTCACATTGAGGACACGCATTAGACACCATTACAGATAATAGCTGCTGGTAACGAAGAGCATAGCAAATAATGTTAGCACGAAGAGCTAAATGGCACATTAAATACCACAAAGTAACTAGTTTTAGTTTCAGGATCATAGTTCATACTAATCTATCATAGTCAAACCAAGCCTGACAAATAATATGTAATATGGAAAATTGGAATACCATACTCCAACAATAATAAGTATTTACCTTCATTATAATTTCATGTACATCATCAGCAACGAGAGAAGCTTTCTGTCCAGATTTTTCATTATAATAATCGTGCATAATACTGATCCTGGATTAGATGACAACTCCATTCACATTAACTACAATACTTCTCAAACCCAAAAAAAAAACAGAAAAAAGGAAAAATGATTTCTTGGTGTTCTTATGCAAATTGGAAACAACAATCCTTCCAGCCAACTGTGTCATAACACAAGTTAGTAGTAGGAAATTCTTAACAGTACATTTAGAGCTTTTAACCCAATATAAAATTTAATATACTAAACTTTATAATTGAAAGTAAACCATCCAAAAACAGATTATATAAATATATTGTGGGCAAGCCTTATCACGCATTAAAAAAAATATTATACTCCCTTCATCCCATAAAAGATGGCTCAGGTACACTAAAATCCTATACAAAAACTATTTTGTCCTTAAAAATACTTAGGCTGGGTACATTAATTTGATAAAAGAAAAAGATTCTCTAGTGTACTACATGTAGGGTCCACCATAGGAAAAAATATAACTTATTTGATACTCTTTAATTTGCATGAAAAATGTACTTATCAAGTCATTTTTTGTGAGGAGAGAGTAATAAAAGTATCAATCCAACCTAATCATTAAGTTATTTAGATAGGTTTTGTATAGAGATAAGGTGTATTCCTTATCCAAAATAGGTTCGTCATACATATCTGCAGTGGCGAAGCCACATTGAGGTCTGTGGGGTCAATCGCCCCCACTGAAAAAAAAAATTGTTTTATAATATAAGGTAAATTTTAAAAATTTTAAGTATTATATATAAATTGACCCCACTAAAATTTTATAAATTTTCTATTATACGGGGTCAAATTGAAATTTTTTAACTTTGTCAATCAAATTTTAATCACATATGACTCATATCCTCTTAATATATGTATCTCTCTATAATATTTTAAACTAAATAATAATCTAATTTATATTATTTTTAAAAATAAATAATGAATTACTTACTTATTAACAGTTGTGATTAAAAAAATCTAGTATAAGTCAATTTAGTGTATATATACCATATATTATTACTCATTATATTTTCATTGTAATATAGTATATATATTTATACTCGAAAGTATAAATATTAAAAAAAATTGGCTCGGGACCCGCCAAATTATTTGTAACTCAGTAATAATTTCGACCCCACTAACAAAAAATCCTGGCTTCGCCACTGCATATCTGTATCATCTCTATATAACTAGTCATGTACTACAATCAAAAGAATCAATCAAGAAATTATTCATTTACCAAAAGCAGATTTATTTTGGTATCAAAGCCTTACGACTCACGTCTTCTTCTTCTTTTTTTTTCCCTTCTCTTTTCCCATTTCCTCATGGCTGACTCTTCCTCATCCATGTCTCAGTCTCTCACAGCACCAAATCCACCTTCTCCAACCATCATCACGCTCAAGCAAGCCCACCATTTTCTGTTTATCAAACTCACACCCAGAAATTTCCTTCTCTGGCGTACCCAAGTTGAGCCTTTCCTCCGTGGCCAAAATCTTTATGGCTATGTTGATGGTACCATCCAACGACATGCTGCTAACCTGCCTACTACCGGCACAGACCAACCCCTTCTAAACCCGGCAACCCAATTTTAGGATAATCAAGATCAAATCTTGGTCAGCCTCCTTATCTCCTCTCTATCTGAAGAGGTCATTCCTATTGTTGTTGGTCTCAAAACATCCAAGTGTATTTCGGATGCGCTCTCAGCGGCATTTGCCAATCCCTCCACCACTCGAATCCTCCAACTCCATCTTGCGATGCAAAAACCACAATCCCTTAATGAATTAATTACTTCCTTCCTTCAACGCTTAAAATCTGTTTCTGATGAACTGGCCGCTGCCAGACAACCACTCTCCACTGCTGAGTTTAATATCCACGTTCTCAAAGGTTTGAAGCCCGACTTTGACAACCTGAAATCTTCACTCTCTCTTCACAACGCTGCCATTCCTTACTCTGATCTTTTAGGTATGTGTCAAAGTTTTGAATTCCTTCATGAACCGAATCTCCAAGCCCTCCAACTTTCCACCGACACCTCCACACCAACTGGCAATATGGGACAGCGACAACAAAATAGACAGTGTGGCCGGGGCCGTGGTCGTGGGAACCGTGGTGGGAGTTCGTACTCATCTCGTCCCTATCTTAACTCCTCTCCACTTCTCAGGCCAAAATGTGTCTTTTGTGGCGGCACTAACCATAACTCGTATCTGTTAGGAATACTATGATCTAATATGAAAGCAAGAGATCAAGAACTCAAAACAAACTAAATGAATGACTTGGTATTATTCAAGCTGTGTTCTGGCTTAAATAGCCTAACAACAAGACCTAACAGAAAACGGGAAAACAGCCCACAATAGCACGATCTAAGCTACGTGGTAAATGCAACAAGGAATTAGTCAAAAGATAACAAACAACAACTCCAGTAACTAGAGTCTTATTCTAACAGAAAGACTAAGCACAAGCAACCAACTCCACAATTCCTCCCTTAAACTAACTGCTGTAAAGCAATTAGTTTATATCAGAGACTTCACATACTCCCAGCTGCTCTCGAAGCTTCTTAAATGCATCCAGCTTCAATGGCTTGGTCATCAAATCAGTCACTTGATCTTGAGTTCCACAGTGAACTAATTCAACAACACCGTCCTTAGTAAGATCTCGCAAGAAATGAAAACGCACATCAATGTGCTTGCTTCGACCATGACTGGATTTTTAGAGAGCTTGATAGTTGAGCTATTTTCACACATCACAGCGGTGCAACCTTCTTGTAAATGACTCAATTTCTTCAAAATTCCTCTCATCCAAATTGCCTGACATGCACATGCTGCAGCTGCCACAAACTTGAGAGAGTAACTATGGGCTTCTTTCTTGAAGACCATGAAACTGCACCAGAACTCATCAAGAAGACATAACCAGATGTGCTCTTCCGATCATCCACATCACCAGCATAGTCACTGTCTGTGAATGCTAACAGTTCTTCTTCTCCTCCCTTCTTGTATAAAATCCCATAGTTGACAGTACCTTTCAAATACCTCAATGCTCTTTTGGCAATCTGTAGATGTAGCTCTGTAGGTTTTGACATGTACCTACTAATTATACTCACAACAAACATCATATCTGGTCGAGTGGCAGTGAGATACATAAGACTTCCCACAATCTGCTTGTAATACGTCTCATCTACTTTGGTCCCATCTTCATCTTTGCACATCTTAAACCCCGGCACAATCGGACTCCTCACTGAATTGCTTCCCAACATAGCAAAACGTTTCAAAACCTCCATAGCATATTTTCTTTGATAAATGTAGATGCCATCAGATTTTTGCAACACTTCAATACCCAAGAAAAATCTCATTCTCCCCAAATCAGTCGTATCGAATTCACTCATCATTGAATTTTTAAATTCAGACATCATAAACTCATCATTACCAGCAAATAGAATGTTCATCCTGTTGGCCAAATCACAAGCTAAGAAGGCTAACTGCTTTCACACAACTGCGCAAGACCTCTCTCATCTTTGGCACCGCAGATATGGCCATCTAAGCCACAAAGGTTTGAGAACTTTGCAATTTAAGAAGATGGTGCGTGGGCTGCCCCAACTCTCTGCCTCAACAATGGTGTGCACGGACTGTATGATTGGAAAGCAGCATCGAGATCCCATACCAAAAAAGAGTACATGGAGAGCAACACAAAGATTGCAACTAATCCATGCAGACATTTGTGGTCAGATTACTCCTACATCTAACAGCAAGAAAAGGTATTCCTTATGCTTTATTGATGATTACAGTAGAAAAGCATGGGTTTACTTTCTAGTAGAGAAGTCAGAAGCTTTAAATTCTTTCCAATGCTTTAAGAATCTTGTTGAGAAAGAGACCGGTTTGTTCATTAAGTGCTTGCGCACTGATAGAGGAAGAGAATTCAACTCAAAGGAATTTAATGAATTTTGCAAGCAGAATGGAATCAAGAGGCAACTAACTACAACTTACACTCCTCAACAAAATGGAGTCACCGAAAGGAAGAACAGAATTGTGATGAATATGGTCCGATCTATGCTTTCAGAAAAGAAGATTCCTAAAAACTTCTGGCCTGAAGCAGTAAATTGGACTATGTATGTGTTGAATAGGTGTCCAACCCTAGCTGTTAAAAATATAACTCCAGAAGAAGCTTGGAGTGGAGTAAAGCCCTCAGTTGAGCACTTCAGGGTATTTGGTTATGTGGGACATGTTCATGTGCCAGATGCAAGGAGAACCAAGCTTGAAAATAAAAGCCTCAATTGTGTGTTATTGGGAGTTAGTGAAGAGTCGAAAGCCTACAGGTTATATGATCCTATCTCTAAAAGGATTGTAATTAGCAGAGATGTGATTTTTGAGGAAGAAAGACAGTGGGATTGGGATGCTAGTTATGAAGAACAACTGTTAATGGATTTGGAATGGAGCGATGATGAGATTAATACAGATGTGAATGAGGATGATGAAGCGGTCAGTGAAGATGGAGAAATTGGTAATGATGAAATTGGAGGAGTGGGAAATGCTTCTCCTAATTCTGCAAATGAAAAAAACATTAATGAAGGTGAAGGAAGAGTTAGGCAGCCTCCTATTTGGATGAGGGACTATGTTAGTGGAGAAGGACTGTCAAAAGAAGAAAATGAGATTAACATGGCAGTGGTGGCGTCAACAGATCCTGTGCATTTTGAGGAAGTAGTGAAGAGTTCAAGATGGAGGATGGCTATGGATTCTGAGATCAAGTCAATTGAGAAGAATCAAACTTGAAAGCTTACTGAGTTGCCAGCTGGAGCCAAAAAGATTGGAGTCAAATGGATTTACAAAACTAAGCTCAATGAGCTTGGAGAAATGGAAAAATATAAAGCTTGTCTGGTGGCAAAAGGATACTCTCAACAATATGGAGTGGACTACACGGAGGTATTTGCACCAGTGGCGAGAATGGATACAGTTAGAATGATTATAGCTCTTGCAGCACAAAGAAGTTGGAGGATTTATCAGTTAGATGTAAAATTAGCTTTTCTTCATGGTGAACTGAATGAAGATGTATATGTGGAGCAGCTAAGAGGATATGAAAAGAAGGGCAGTGAGCACAAAGTTTACAAGTTGCAAAAGGCTTTATATGGACTAAAACAAGCTCCACGAGCTTGGTTTAGTCGAATTGAAGCTTATTTCATTAGTGAAGGATTCCAAAAGTGCCATACTGAGCAGACATTATTTACCAAGTGGAGCAAGGAAGGTAAAATTCTCATTCTCATTGTTAGTGTTTATGAGGATGATCTTACCTTTAACAACTCCAGTAACTAGAGTCTTATTCTAACAGAAATCCTAAACACAAGCAACCAACTCCACAGTATCGTTGCTATTATCATCCAAACAAGACAAGCTCTCCTCCGCTACTTGAATCACCATCCTCCATTCCTTCGGCCTACAATGTTGCCCCTCAATATCTGTCCGTGCCAAATCACAATGTGTCTCTCCATTCACTTCAGTGGTACCCAGATTCAGGTGCAAATTTTCACATTACGTCGAACCTTGCAGGTGTGAATCATGTGGAAGATACTCTGGCCATGACCAGTTGCATGTTGCAAATGGTAACACTGCCCCTATTCATAATACCTGTTCTGCTACTTTTAATTTTAACAATCGTCCGTTTCAACTAAATAATATTCTTCATATACCTCAAGCCTCTAAAAAGCTTCTTTCTGTTAAACAATTTTGTCATGACAATAATGTGTTTTTTGAATTTCATCCATCATGTTTCCTTGTCAAGGAAAGCATCTCCAAGAAAACAATCCTAAGCGGACTGACTGAGGATGGGTTGTACACCACCAACATTCTCTCCTTCTGCCTTTGTTTCCGAACGTACTAGTATGGATGGTTGGCATCGCCGCTTGGGCCACCCACATGATTCGTCAATAAAAATGGGTTACCCATCAGTTCCAATAAATCCTTGCCCTTATGCACCTCTTGTCAAATGGGCAAGGCATGTAGACTACCACTTTTAGGGTCTGGTCAATCTAGTAGCTCACTCTTAGACTTAGTTGTGTGTGATGTACGGGGTCCTGTCCCAATTTCTTCAATACATGGAAATAAATATTTCATTCTCTTTGTTGACTCATTTACTAAACATTCTTGGTTGTATACTATGAAAAATAAAAGTGAAGTTCCCTGTTTCTTGATTTCCAAAAATTAGTTGAACGACAATTCTCCACAAAAATAAAAAAAAATCAAACCGACGGCGGAAGAGAATTTTATCCACTCAAAAATCATTTTCGATTACAGGGAATAAACCATACAGTAACTTGTCCATACACGTCCGCTCAAAATGGATTGGTTGAGCGACGTCATAAACATGTTGAAACTGGGTTGTCCTTGCTTGCGCATTCAAGTGTGCCGGGGTTCTTTTGGGATTTTTCTTTTCAAACTGCAGTGTATCTCATTAATCGTTTACCCTCTCGCATTGCAGCCAACATCTCTCCATATCAAAAAGTTTTTAATAAAATTCCTCGGTATTTCTTACGTACTTTTGGTTGCTTGTGCTTTCCATTTCTTAGGCCATACAACAGTCACAAAATGGAGTATAGGTCACAACCTTGCATTTTTCTTAGATATAGTACATCATACTTTGGATATTTCTGTTTTGAACCTAACTCCCAGCGCATGTACGGGACCAGGCACATTCGCTTTGAGGAACAACAGTTTCCTTTCTCAGGCTCTTCTATTCTTGGTGCTCCTCCTCCGTTGTCAAAACCCACCAATACCCCGTGGGCCTCATGTTGAAATCAACTAGCTAATGTTCCGAATCAAATGTCACCAATCAGTTTCGTCTCTCCATCTCCCGCACGGCATAACTCATCCTCACATTTTGTCAATCTACATAGTCCCAAGTCACATACACATGTCTTTCCAACACCAACCCAATCAGTAAAATTCAGCTCATCGGACACGTCTACACCTCCTACAACACCATCCCAAAATTCATCTTCAATCTCTCATCCCGAAACACAACTCTCCTTGCCCCACACAACATCAACACCATCTCCTATCGACTCTCCTACCGCACCTGCTGCTCCCCAACGTATACCTCACATGGTGCTCCGAAATCGTAAAAAGGCAATGCAAACCTCAATCTTTTCAACTATACCAAGTTATTTCATTGAGGCCAAGAAAGACAAAGGGTGGTGTCAAGCAATGATCGACGAGTTTAATGCATTAGTTCGCAATCAGACTTGGGGGTGTTTAATAAAAATTGAATGAATCTGAATCTGAATGAGCTGAATCTGAATCTGAATAAAAAAAGATATTTGATAATTAACATGTCTTAAATATCTGAATGACAAAATTTTATTATTTTACCTCTCTGAAAGAATTCAAAGTTGTTGTAAATTTATTTAATATTACTTAATATAATAGTTAATATTTTTTTAAAAAAAATTTACTTTTTTTTACTTTTTTTTTTACTTTATTTAGCTCATTCATTCGGTCATTCAATTAAAAATTTCGACTTAGCCATTCAAATTTTAATTATCGTAATTCGATTCACTATTCAGACGATTTTTTTCCAAAACAAACACACTTAATGGTCAATTAATTCACCATTTAACTACTCGAGATGTATTGATTCTAAACAAACAAATTTCTTGGTTTTAGTCCCTCCAACACCTAATATGAATGTTGTAGGTAATAAATGGGTGTACCGTGTGAAAAAAAACGGATGGATCAGTTGACCGTTTGAAGGCTAGGTTAGTTGCAAAAGGTTACCACCAAAAACCTAGTATAGATTTTCATGAAACATCTAGTCCTGTCATTAAGCCAACCACCATTCGGCTCATATTCTATGTTGCTATCACAAGGGGCTGGAGCCTCCGACAATTAGACGTTCACAATGCGTTTCTACATGGCTATTTACAAGAAGACGTTTTCATAGTGCAGCCTCAAGGCTTTGTGGATCCTCAACATCAACATGTGTGCAAGTTGCACAAATCATTATATGGATTAAAGCAAGCCCCAGGGCTTGGTTCTCTCGTCTTTCTCAATTTTTATTATCACAGAATTTTACTCAGTCTCGTAATGATTCATCCTTGTTTATATTTAATTTTACTAATGTCATAATATTTGTTTTAATATATGTAGATGACATTATTGTCACCGGGAACTCCAACACTCATATAAATAATTTAATTTCAGCTCTTGGAAAGGAATTCTCGCTAAAAGACTTGGGGACACTACACTACTTTTTGGGAGTTGAGGTTACTCGAAAGCACAATGGCTTACTCTTATCGCAACAGCAATACTTATCCAATCTGTTGAAACGAGCTTCCATGGTGTCTTGCAAAGCTACTAACACCCCATATCAACTACGAACAAACTTACAAAATATGGAGGATCAATATTTGAGGATCCCACTATGTATCGCCAAATTGTTGGTTCCTTGCAGTATCTCAGCATCACACGACCGGACATTTCATTTGCGGTAAATAAAGTGTGCCAATATATGCACTCTCCAATGCTTCAACATTGGTCAGTCGTCAAACGAATCCTGAGATACTTACAAGGTACCACAACACATGGCTTATTTTTCTCGAAAAAGTCCTCCCATCAACTATTTGCCTACACAGACGCTGATTGGGCAAAAAACCTAGATGATCGGAGGTCCACAGCTGGGAGTGCTATTTACTTAGGTTGCAACTTAATATTGTGGTCGTCACGAAAGCAGAAGACTGTTGCTCAGTCATCAACAGAATTTGAGTACAAGGCTGTTGCCGATGCTGCCGCGGAGCTTCAATGGTTGTCCTCCTTATTGTCTAAAATTTGTCTTCCATTGCAAGCTCCGCCAACGCTATGGTGTGACAACATTGGCGCCACTTATTTAGCCTCAAATCCAGTCTTTCATGCACGAACAAAGCACATTGAGATCGACTTTCACTTTGTCCGTGATATGGTTAATCGTAAGCAGTTATGTATTCAATATATTTCCACGAAAGATAATGTTGCTGATGCTTTAACAAAGCCTTTGCCTCTGTCCAAGTTCGAACGCAATCGAGACAAGCTCAAAGTAGTTACTAGTAACCCCATTGGGTTGCGGGGGATATCAATCCAACCTGATCATTAAGTTATTTAGATAGGTTTTGTATAGAGATAAGGTGTATCCCTTATCCAAAATAGGTTCGTCATACATATTTGTATCATCTCTATATAACTAGTCATGTACTATAATCAAAAGAATCAATGAAATTATTCATTTACCAAAATCAGATTTATTTAAAAGGATTTGGCTTCCCTCCATTATGCTTTCCTTCAAATTTCATCTAATACACCAATTGTTTTATCTTAATATTTTTGTTAGTCATGATCCGAATATATTAATAGATAGTTAATGGCATGGAGATCAATCTTACAAAAAACTAGAATCATTAAAAAAAATTATTGTTAAAAATTTAAAAGAATTTTAAGCGATTGAAATTTTAATAAAAAATTCACATGTTCATCTAATGGTGAAAATGTGTTGGATTACATTTGTTTGTAGAGCAATTATACTACTGAATATTATAAGTAAATTGACAAATGCTGATCTCAATTATACTATCTAAAACCACTAATTTTAGTGTATTGGATGGAATTTGAGAGAGTGTACTGGAGGGAGCCAGTTCGTAATAAAATAAAATCAAATGGATAATAATCATTCAAAGGATAATAGTATAACAAACATGAATTAATCAAAGAGTAAATCCAAGATCATACTAAAGCGTCATAGCTGCCGCAGTCTAAGCAGCCAATTCGTCGAGTTGGGAAGTGGTGACACCTTTATAGACCCCAGCACAGACATTTTGGGCTACTATCACCGGATCACAGTGGTTTACGGTCTACACTTAACCCATAACTCAGCTTCTTCAAACAAGCTGTGACTTTATCAAAATGCACCGATTCTTGACGCCCATCCCTCTTTATCACATACATTTTTGAGCCAAAAGTGAGTGATTGATGATTGGGGAATTTCGTCGAAGGTTTGCAATGTATATGCGTGTATATATGTGTGTACTTACAGAGGTTCAATGCGGGAGAAGGAAGATGACGGGATTGGATTTCTTTGATTTCTGAAGCGTTTTTATTTCTATATTTTTAGTTTCCCGCCAATTACTTGGATTATCAGTTTGTCAGTGCCTCGGTGGGGGTGGGGTGGGGTGGGGGTGGGTGGGGGGGTGGGTTATGAATTTGAGCGAGTGGGCCATAAATTAGCAACAAACTAAGGCCTTGTTTGGACCGCGTTTTTGTTTACTTACTAGTTTTTAAACTAATTGAGTTAAGGGTGTAAACGAAGAAATGACATCTGAAGATTGAATTTATACAAATTTAATTCATAAAATTTATCGATTATAAAATAAGATTTGATTGAGACTCCTTTAGTTACCGAGTAGAGTACAATCTCGAATTGAGCCCGGACAGTTTGAACTTTTCGAACGAATATGATCCGAGTATGAATAAAAAATTATAATTTAAGAAAGTTTTAGTAATTTATCGAATTTTAAAAAAAATTTATATTTGAATTATTTATATTTTGAATCAAACTCCAATCAAATTTTTAATTAAACGAGTACGAATCGAGTTTCAACTATTTGTTATTTCAGAGTCTTAGATGGAGTATAGTAATAGCTAATAGTACTTGATAGTTAATAATATGAGGTCGGTGCTGTTGAGTAATAATGCCGACTGGCATTCGGTGAGGTCGGTGCTTTGGTACTATTTTGGAAATCAATTTCAAATAAAGAAAAAGAAATTGGGACATATTTCCAAATTAAATTTTATTCGACAGCCATCAAATATTCTACATTGAACACCATTTTCAGAAAAATATTGTAATATTAAATTTAAGTGATTACTTTATTTTTATAAAAAAAATACTCCTAAATGTGTCATGCACAAGGTAATAAACTAGAAAGTGCACATTTTTATAGATGAAGTTGGTATTTAGTAAATAATTGTGTTCAACTCCTATTGTATTTTTTTTTTATATGGTTAGATTCAATGAATGGAATGAGCAATGAGAAATGGAATGAGCAATGAGAAATGAACGAAATGATTTTTTAGCATTTCAACAGTATGTTTATTGAACGAAATGATTTTTTAACTGTATGTTTACTTGGATTCTAAAATAAAATAAAAAATTAAATAACTCAAATAACCGTCACCCAAAAACAAACAAAAAAAAAAGAAAGTAAAAGTAACCAATTATTTCTCTTCAAAAAAAATATTTGGTGTTAGTGATGGCAGATGTTGGGTTGTGATGGCGGCGGTTAGTGGTGGGTAACGACCAATGGGGGTGGTGGTAGTGGATTATTGGTGGATGGTGGCGTGGTGAAGGGGAGTAACAATGGTGGCAGTGACAGTGGTGATAGAAGATTTTTGATAAAATTATTTTTTTTAATTTTATTTAATAGAAGTTTATTTTATTTTGAAATAAAAGAAAAATAGTAAGACTATTCAAATTCTATTTAACTCCTAATTATTACTAATATGTAACTTACATAATTAGTACTAATAAGTATAGTTAAATATATAATTAAATAGTTATAATGTAACTTATATATATATGTGTGTGTTTGTATATATATATATATATACATAAGAGATATGCATATGATATATAGTGTAGTTACATGGATGATTTGCACAAGTGAATTTTTCTTCTATCTTTTCCATTCTTCTTACAAACAAATAACTACTACAAAGTAGTGTTCAATTGAAATTTTCTGTGAATTGCTATCACGGATTATTCACCAAAGTTTGACATATATCCTGGAGGTATATCGTCTGTAACCCATACCAAACCGATTGTAGTGGTGGCGATAAAGACCTTAAGGACAGGGATCACCCGTGTCACGTCTTCTACAATAATCTTGACTCTATGAAGCTACGGTTCTAACAATCTTAAGGTCTTTACGTATTTGTTAGTCATGATTTTGGTGAGATGGAAGACAACACAGTTTTCAAAGATAAGTGCCATTTTTCTTGTATCTATTTTATCAAAGGAATTTTTATGATAATTAGTAATATATTGAGATATTAAGCTAATTATTTTTATTGATAATTCTTGTTAGAAGAGGATTGTGGAGAAAAATGAAAGTGAAAAGATTTACAATTTACAAGTTTGTAATTGATATGAAGAAGATGAAGAGTCATCATGAAAAACACCAAATTTTGATGCCTAAAATTTGTCTAAAGAGATTGTGGTGTTCTTCGAATTTAATTCCAAAAGGTGTTTTTTAACATTAGCCCTTATTTTTATAAATGATAATTGTGTATCATTTTGTATGTGTATATACTTGAAAGTATATGTTTTATTTATTATATCATGTGTAGATGATATTATATGTTTGAGTATTATTTTACCTACATTTTGTTGTAATAAATTATTTAATTAGTTTTGTGGGATAAGAAAAATAATTAAATTTTTGTTTATGATGGAATAAATTTAATTGTGTGCATATATATATATTTTGGTTGTAATATTTTTTGAGTAGATAAAATATTATGATGTGTGTGTGTATATATATATATATGTGTGTGTGTGTGTGTGTGTGTGAGAGAGAGAGATTTGAGAAAATTATTTTCTTATACACTAATTGAGATTAATTTATTAAAAGAAAGTTGTAGTAAAATTTGAGAAGTTTACTTGTCTCTATGTATAACAAATTAGTTGTAAATTAATTTATTTTGAGAATAAAGTAAATTTATGTTTTTCTTGAACAAAATTATGCATATAAAGTTAGAGGTAATATTTAGTATGTAATATTACTTGGTATTTGTATGCATGAATTTTGAGATAAATTACTTTGTTTGTGGATAATAAATTAATTATCAACTAATAGTTAGAAGAGATATTGTAGAAGTAAATTTGGTTGAGTAAATTTTGTATACATTATGATTTTGATGTTGAAAAAACACTTAGAAATGATATTCGTAGTGTTTTTGGGATAATCATAATTGGTATATGTTTAATTATTTTTTTGTGTACTTCTTGTTCAAGAAGTAATAAATTTTAATGTGATCATATAAATTTTGTATATTCTAATTGAGATATACATTTTATTTTTTGAATTTTTATAAATATAGTGAAGTTCAAGTATTTCATATTATTATGAGAATTGTTTTGAATTCTATATTGTAAATGTTAAAACTTATAAGACATATTGTATATGATATTTCCTATCCAAGTTGTGACAAGAAAATACTTGAAGGATATACTAATTCATGTGTGTGAATTTTATTTGCTTTCTACATAAATTAATTTTGTTTGTGATAAATTAATTTTTAGAAAATAAATATAAATTTTATATTTTATTATTTGTATACAAATAAATTTGTGCAATATGATGAGTTGTGCTATAATTTGTATATAATGAATTTTATACTATTTACAGAGTCAAGTGTTACGTGTTAATATACTTGAAAATTGTACATGTATAATTTTAAGTGTATATTAAATAATTTTTTAGATTTGAGATTTTATGTAATTCAGAAACTAAGAGCTTGTTAATTTTCTTATGTGGGGGTGTTCTAAAAGATTCTTAAGTTGAAGCAATCTTTATATGAATAACTAATAAATAAAATGTACAAGAACTTATTTTTTTATTTTGAGAAGTGTTCCTTCATATTCTCATGTGGAAGTAATATTTATAGGAACATTGTCACATAAAATGTCAATTAATCTAAAATTTATTTTTAAGTGATGAGCATAATATTGTGAAGTCAAATTATTCAATGAGATTTCAATTATTTAAAAGTGTGGAGGTGATTCTTTAAGATTTTTATTTATAGACTATATTTGGCCTTTAAACTATTTGGAGCATAATTTTATTTATGTAAGAAATAGTAAGGCTTATGAATTTCTTGTTGCGAAATTCAATTTGATTGCGTAGTTTTGTGAAATGAAAGTCTTTGAAACACAAATTTTTGAATAATATTGAAGTGTGAACTTATTTTATTAGCCTAAATATGATCCAAGATATTTATTGTGATTCAGTTCAATAGTGAGATTGAAACTAAGTTATAAATATTCAAGTGGATACATATTAGGTGATAATATGTGCATATTAACCTTGAGATTCTATTGGATATAGAATTATTTATATATTTACACTAACAATATAATTGTATAAACTATAATGAGATAGTTTTTTATTTATATTAATGATATGTTGATCATTTTACATAGTATTGTTAACGTAAACGAGTTTAAGAAATATCTATTTTTGTCTTTATGTTAAAAGACTTGTAAAATAGATGTTATCTTATTATCATGTGAAAACATGGTGAGGATTCCAACTAAACCAATTAAATTGTATTGAGAGGCTATACTAAACTAAGTTTGATATACCTTGAGATTGAAGAATTTAATAATTCTTTAATAGTAGTTGTTCGAGAGCATTTTACCGACCTGCAAGTGGGCCGAAGGCTTAGCACTGGAAGAAGTTAATGAGCCCATTGGGCTAAAGCCCATGGAAGAGTTCGGGTATCCGAGTCTTCTGGATTGGAGTCCTGCTCGAGATATAGTGGTTGGGTTCGGGTATCCGAGTCCTTTGGGCCGGAACCCTATTCTGGAAGGGTGATGTTCGAGGTCGGGCCTTCAAGTCCTCTGGGCCGAAGTCTGAACCATGTAGTGAGTTCGGTGGGATTGGGCATGTGCAGTGGGCTTCCCCGCGCACAGAGACTGGGGTTCTAACCATGATTGAATAAGGTAACTCCAAAGGTAATGATTGGATTGGAATCCACTTCCACCTTTTTAAGGAGATTGTGTTGGACCCAAATTATGGTAACTGCCATAATTTAGGAGTCCTAATCCGACTCGGAGAAGGATTCTAAGGTGGTGAGGCACTATAAATACAAGGCCTAGGGTACAATTATGAGGTAATACCTACTTTTGAGCACTAAACACTTAGCCTCCATTGTTAAACCTTGTGAACAGCTGTCATTTATTCTCACACCGAGCTATCCCCGTGGCCAACAAGCCGTCAAGCTTCTCGTGTGATCTTATTATTGTGCGAGTTCTAGCTGGCGGATTACGTGATTGGATCTTGTGCGTGAAACTTGGCGTTAACATTGGCGCTAGAAGGAGGGCTTTTAGTGCTTAATTCAATCACAACTGAATTTTCTGGTAAGGGGCCATGGCGAGCAGGGAGAACAGTGCTTCTAACCAAGAAAAGGCGAAAACACACCAGACCACCCAGGTGAGAGGGTCGGTCAAAGACAGATTGGGTTCTAGAATCCAGGAGGATCGGGAGGAACCGGTTGCTTCCCTCCGGTAGAAACTCTTCCATGACAGCTTTCATACCCCCAACCAGGCTAGTCGTGCGGATGAAAATCATTCTCGAGCACTGGAGGTACGCGGAAAGAACCAAAGAGAGGCCAGCCGGGATCAGAGGGACTTTATCTTGCAGAAGAAGATGCAACAGAACAGAGATGCCATGATGGCCTTGCGTCTCCAAAGAAGATAAACTCGAGCAATGAGAGATGCGCGAGATGATGGTCGGGAAGCAGGAGGCATCCTCAAGGCAAGCACGAGCATCGGGCCGATCCGGTCACCTCAACGGGGAGAGGCGGAAAAGGAAAGGGGCAGGCACAGAAGTCGCTCTCGAGACGGCCGAAGCAGAAGAAGGAGCCGTTCGACGGAACGGAGATCAGATTATCGATTATCGTCGCCGACGAAGAGAGGCGGGGACGCGTCTCCCGAACACGGAGGGATGGACACAGATCATCCCTTGAAGAGAGAGACCAAACCCCTCTCTTCGAAGGGTGGTGAATTGGAGAGATTCTTTGTTGGCAAAGAATTCAGTGGGGACACCTTCGGCTTGCATAGGGTCGCCCTTCTCTCCAGAAATCAATCATGTGATGGCCGATCCTAAAAAGAAGATGCCCCCGATGGAGACATATGATGGGCTGGGGGGTCCATACGATCATTCTGACGAATACGACAGACTGATGACATATTACGGACATTCAGACGCTGCCAAATGTCATATGTTTGCGACCACTCTGAAGAAGAGCGCCCGAGAATGGATGGAAACCTTGGCGGCGGGGTCGATTAATTCATGGAATGATCTTCGGGAGAAGTTTTATGCCCGTTTCGGAAGCAACAGGAGGAGGGGAAAAATCACAGCTTCCCTTGTAAGACCGCAACTTTTTATTAAAAAAATTAAATTTTCTCTATTCATTATCTTGAAATAATAATGAGTTAATTGGATATAATGTTTTGGTTATGGGTGAAATGTGCAAATTTTACAAAATAAGTAAGTGGTTGTAAAATATTCATTTCTGTCGGGGAATATTCGTTTGGTCGTGGAATATTCTTTTTATCGGGAATATCCATTTACATACAGTAGATCATTTTGTGGGCCCCATAGCGGAATAAGCATCGGATGAAGAAAATGACAAGTTTGAGTTTTTATAAATAACGGGGTAGTTGTTATCGTTAACACTGTTGGAATACCCGGTGGTTAAAAATACAGTAATATACATGGTTGCACAGTAACACACGGTATTGCACAATATTTTTGAATTATTGATCCTTACGTAAGAAGGCATTACTCAATAATTATTATGATGAATTCTTATTCAATATTTTATTTTATTGATTCAAGAATTCTTTGCGTTGATATTTTATATTATTGTTGTTTCAATAATTATCACTGCACGGTATTTTCCATTATCAGATCAATAATTCATATTATTTGAATAATATTATTAGATAGGGTGGGTGACTTCAGGACTCATAAATATTTTGAAACAAAATCTATGGTTCCTAAATACTTTAATTATTTTGATTACACTCTGGCATGGGAAAAGTTTTTATATTAACAAAATGAGCACTATACCCATAGCTGGTTTCTTCACCCTAAGTTTCCCAAAACCATCAATGTTCTGGATTTTCCTGCATGGTTTCAGTCTTGGTTCTATTACTAGGGACCAGTCCCACAATTTTTTCCCCCTAAGGTTGAAGATATGTTTGATAGATATTTTTCAAACCTCAAATGGCCTTTATGAGAATCAAGCCTTATTATCTTTCTGTTGTGCCAATGAAATTCCTTAGATTTTTAAATGGTCATATACTATTACTCAGCATGCAGGAACAGGGGTTCATCGGCTTTGCAGACAACTGGCCATTAAATGGTGGTCCAAATTTGATGAGGACAAAATTGAAAATATTCCTCCTCATGTTGTCGATGGTGATATGGGCAAATATGATGCCTCTCAGCAGAAGTTAAAATCCATCCTCAAAGGAAATCCAAAAAATTTGTACTAAGTTTATTTCTTAAGTTTTCTAGTGTGAATTATCAAGTTCGAAGTTCTCAAGCTTCCAACTCTATGTAAGTTTGTATGTTATTCAATAATATTCCGCTTTTGTTAATCTTTATATAAATATAAAAATCTCTATATGACTCTGATGAGGAAGAATTCTCTTCATCCGGTTCGAGTCCTAGAAGTAGTTGTTCTAACTCGAATGATTCTCATTCCATTGAAGAAGAGATACCATGTGATGAGTTAAATAAGCATCCACCACTTGCAATGAATGAAGGAGAAGTTTCTTGTGTGCATTAAATGGACTCTCTATTAATGTTCTATCTAAAGAAGATAGTTTTATCCTTGATATTATTGATCAATTGGAAGACTCTGGTCAAAAGAGACAAATGATTGAGAAATATTTTATGCTTGCTAAAAGCAAGAAAAAAAAATCTTCTGATGAGGATAATGAAAGGTTTGATCCAGGTCAATATTCATTATAAAAGATCTTTGATAAGGTGAACGACCGGCATAAGGAGCCAACTCTTAAAGAGTTACAAGGAATGATCATTAATCTGCAAGCCAATAGTGACGCTAGAGAAGTTGATATTCCTGGATTTAAAAGAGAAATCAAGCATATTAAAAAGGAAATCCGCTGGCTTAAAGGCAGAGATGATAAAGGCAAAGGCAAAGGCAAAATGGATGAATCAAATTCACCTATTATTGATAATGATGATGGTAGTGATTTTGAAGATGAAGTCCTTAACTTTTCCACTCAAGATAGGCGAATCATTCCAGGAGAATCTAGTTCAAAAGGATTAAAAATCAACCTGATTGATAGAATTATCACTCAAAAGTGGTATGTAAAAATTACTATCCTTATTAAAGATGAGTTCTCAGTCACTACTGAAGCCTTGATTGATTCGGGAGCAAACTTAAATTGTCTGGTTGAAGGTCTAGTTCCTTCCAAATATTATTCAAAAACAGCTCAAATGCTGAGTACTGCTGATGGGAGCCAATTGCATATTGATTACAAATTATCAGACGCCATGGTATGCAATAATGGGGTTCTTTTCTTTCTCAAACAAGAGTTAGAAATAAAGAAGATTGAAGAACATCTTAAAGATGATAAGTTTAAGCTCAAAGTTAAAGCTTACCAAGAGGATTTATGTAAAGAAATATGTTATACAGATCCTACTGCTTTCTGGAATAGAAAAAAGCATGTCATCTCTTTGCCATACATAGAAGGAATCAATGAGAAGTCTATTCCTACAAAAGCAAGACCAATTCAAATGAATGAAAGGTTCTTAAGTTTTACCAAGAAGAGATCAATGATCTCTTAAAAAAGGGATTAATAAGGAAAAGTTACTCACCATGGTCATGTTTTGCATTCTACGTAGAAAATGCTGCAGAAATAGAAAGGGGAGTTCCAAGGCTGGTGATTAACTATAAACCTCTAAATAAAGTTTTGAGATGGATTAGATATCTAATTCCAAACAAGAGGGATCTGCTAAATCGGTTGTTTAAAGCAAATATCTTCTCCAAATTTGATATGAAGAGTGGATACTGGAAAATCCAGATTAAAGAAGAAGATAAGTACAAAGCAGTGGCGTTCTAAAGTCTTTATTTGGGCATTACGAATGGAATGTTCTGGGTTTTGGTCTTAAAAATGCGCCATCTGAGTTTCAGAACATCATGAACGAAATCTTTAATCCATTTATGGATTTTATGATTGTTTATATTGATGATGTCTTAGTCTTCTCAAAAGACATTGATCAACATTGGAAACATTTAAACGTTTTCAAAAAAGCTGTTAAAAGAGAAGGTCTTGTGGTTTCAGCTAGCAAAATGCTGCTATTCCAAACAAAGATAAGGTTTCTGGGATTTGAAATTTCTCAAGGTAAATATTTTCCAATTGACAGAGCCATTGCATTCGCCAATAAATTTCCAGACAAAATCTTGGATCAAAAACAGCTCCAGAGTTTTATGGGAAGTGTTAATTATGTTAGAGATTTTTATAAAGATCTGGCGATTGATGCTGCTCCTCTTTACAAAAGGTTAAATAAGAAGCCTACGCCTTGGACAGAAGAATGTACTCAAGCCATTAAAAGGATTAAGGCTCATGTCAAATCCTTACCATGTCTACATTTCTCTAATCTTGATGCTCCAAAGATTGTTGAAACTGATGCTTCAGACAAAGGATATGGGGGAATTCTAAAACTAATTATAAACTCAAACGAAGTTTTAGTTTGTTTTGTTTCTGGAAAATGGAATGATGCACAGAAAAACTATTCCACTATAAAAAAGGAAATTTGTTCCATAGTTACGTGTATTGATAAATTCCAAGGAGATCTCTTAAACGTAGATTCCTTCTTAGAGTTGATTGTAAATCAGCCAAAGAAGTCTTAGAGAAGGACGTTAAAAATGTTACTTCTAAATAGATTTTTGCTCGGTGGCAAGCCTTGCTATCAGCCTTTGATTTTGACACAGAGTTTATTAAAGGAGACTCTAACTCTTTGCCAGACTTCTTAACCAGAGAGTTTTTGCAGGATACTCCTAATATTTGTGTGTTAAATCTTTGACAGTCTCCTAGGACGCTCGTGAAACCAAAGAATGGAGAGACGCTCTAATGACTTCCTCAAAGGACAATCTTCAGGATCTCAAAAGCAGGGAAACAAAGGCAAGACTCCTGAGCTTAAAGTTCAGATTAATTCTAACTACCTGGACACCATGATCAGAGAAGTAGTTGATATTGAAGATGTGGATGCAGTCAGATCTCCAGAACAAGTAGCTGATCTCAATTTATCTTACTCTCATGATCTACCAGTTTTTCTCCCTAAAACTAGAGAGTTTTTTGAAAAAATTCTGGTTGAAACAGGCTCAATTAAAGTCTCTCATAAAGCTAGAGATCGTTATAATCTGGCGTTCTCAACGGTTAAGATCTTAAAGGTCTTACGTCCTTGTGACTGGGTGGGTGACTTAAGGACTCATAAATATTTTGAAACAAAATCTATGGTTCCTAAATACTTTAATTATTTTGATTATACCCTGGCATGGGAAAAGTTTTTATATTATCAAAATGAGCACTATACCCATAGCTAGTTTCTTCACCCTAAGTTTCCCAAAACCATCAATGTTCTGGATTTTCCTGCATGGTTTCAGTCTTGGTTCTATTACTGGGGACCAGTCCCACAATTTTTTCCCCCTAAGGTTGAAGATATGTTTGATAGATATTTTCAAACCTCAAATGGCCTTTATGAGAATCAAGCCTTATTATCTTTCTGTTGTGCCAATGAAATTCCTTAGATTTTTAAATGGTCATATACTATTACTCAACATGCAGGAACAGGGGTTCATCGGCTTTGCAGACAACTGGCCATTAAATGGTGGTCCAAATTTGATGAGGACAAAATTGAAAATATTCCTCCTCATGTTGTCGATGGTGATATGGGCAAATATGATGCCTCTCAGCAGAAGTTAAAATCCATCCTCAAAGGAAATCCAAAAAATTTGTACTAAGTTTATTTCTTAAGTTTTCTAGTGTGAATTATCAAGTTCGAATTTCTCAAGCTTCCAACTCTATGTAAGTTTGTATGTTATTCAATAATATTCCGCTTTTGTTAATCTTTATATAAATATAAAAATCTCTATATGACTCTGATGAGGAAGAATTCTCTTCATCCGGTTCGAGTCCTAGAAGTAGTTGTTCTAACTCGAATGGTTCTCATTCCATTGAAGAAGAGATACCATGTGATGAGTTAAATAACTGTCACTGCAATGAAGGAGAAGCCTGCTTGTGTGCATTAAATGGACTCTCTATTAATGTTCTATCTAAAGAAGATAGTTTTATCCTTGATATTATTGATAAATTGGAAGACTCTGGTCAAAAGAGACAAATGATTGAGAAATATATTATGCTTGCTAAAAGCAAGAAAAAAAATCTTCTGATGAGGATAATGAAAGGTTTGATCCAGGTCAATATTCATTATAAAAGATCTTTGATAAGGTGAACGAGGAGCCAACTCTTAAAGAGTTACAAGGAATGATCATTAATCTGCAAGCCAATAGTGACGCTAGAGAAGTTGATATTGCGGATTTAAAAAGAGAAATCAAGCAGATTAAAAAGGAAATCCGCTGGCTTAAAGGTAGAGATGATAAAGGCAAAGGCAAAGGCAAAATGGATGAATCAAATTCACCTATTATTGATAATGATGATGGTAATGATTTTGAAGATGAAGTCCTTAACTTTTGCCACTCAAGAGAAACGAATCATTTCAGGAGAATCTAGTTCAAAAGGATTAAAATCAACTTTGATTGATAGAATTATCACTCAAAAGTGGTATGTAAAAATTACTATCCTTATTAAAGATGAGTTCTCGGTCCACCATCAAGCCTTGATTGATTCGGGAGCAAACTTAAATTAAATAAAATCCGGGTCAAGGTCTAGTTCCTTCCAAATATTATTCAAAAAGCATTTCAAATGTCGAAAGTCATTGGCGATGGGAGCCAATTGCATATTGATTACAAATTATCAGACGCCATGGTATGCAATAATGGGGTTCTTTTCTTTCTCAAACAAGAGTTAGAAATAAAGAAGATTGAAGAACATCTTAAAGATGATAAGTTTAAGCTCAAAGTTAAAGCTTACCAAGAGGATTTATGTAAAGAAATATGTTCTACAGATCCTACTACTTTCTGGAATAGAAAAAAGCATGTCATCTCTTTGCCATACATAGAAGGATTCAATGAGAAGTCTATTCCTACAAAAGCAAGACCAATTCAAATGAATGAAAGGTTCTTAAGCTTTACAAAGAAGAGATCAATGATCTCTTAAAAAAGGGATTAATAAGGAAAAGTTACTCACCATGGTCATGTTTTGCATTCTACGTAGAAAATGCTGCAGAAATAGAAAGGGGAGTTCCAAGGCTGGTGATTAACTATAAACCTCTAAATAAAGTTTTGAGATGGATTAGATATCCAATTCCAAACAAGAGGGATTTGCTAAATCGGTTGTTTAAAGCAAATATCTTCTGCAAATTTGATATGAAGAGTGGATACTGGCAAATCCAGATTAAAGAAGAAGATAAGTACAAAACAGCGTTTACAGTGCCATTTGGGCATTACGAATGGAATGTTCTGGGTTTTGGTCTTAAAAATGCGCCATCTGAGTTTAAGAACATCATGAACGAAATCTTTAATCCATTTATGGATTTTATGATTGTTTATATTGATGATGTCTTAGTCTTCTCAAAAGACATTGATCAACATTGGAAACATTTAAACGTTTTCAAAAAAGCTGTTAAAAGAGAAGGTCTTGTGGTTTTAGCTAGAAAAATGCTGCTATTCCAAACAAAGATAAGGTTTCTGGGATTTGAAATTTCTCAAGGTAAATATTTCCCAATTGACAGAGCCATTGCATTCGCCAATAAATTTCCAGACAAAATCTTGGATCAAACTTGACTCGAGTTTTATGGGAAGTGTTAATTATGTTAGAGATTTTTATAAAGATCTGGCGATTGATGCTGCTCCTCTTTACAAAAGGTTAAATAAGAAGCCTACGCCTTGGACAGAAGAATGTACTCAAGCCATTAAAAGGATTAAGGCTCATGTCAAATCCTTACCATGTCTACATTTCTCTAATCTTGATGCTCCAAAGATTGTTGAAACTGATGCTTCAGACAAAGGATATGGGGGAATTCTAAAACTAATTATAAACTCAAACGAAGTTTTAGTTTGTTTTGTTTCTGGAAAATGGAATGATGCACAGAAAAACTATTCCACTATAAAAAAGGTAATTTGTTCCATAGTTCTGTGTATTGATAAATTCCAAGGAGATCTCTTAAACCAGAGATTCCTTCTTAGAGTTGATTGTAAATCAGCCAAAGAAGTCTTAGAGAAGGACGTTAAAAATGTTACTTCTAAATAGATTTTTGCTCGGTGGCAAGCCTTGCTATCAGCCTTTGATTTTGACATAGAGTTTATTAAAGGAGACTCTAACTCTTTGCCAGACTTCTTAACCAGAGAGTTTTTGCAGGATACTCCTAATATTTGTGTGTTAAATCTTGACAGGTCTCCTAGACGCTCAGCGAAACCAGCAATGGAGAGACGCTCTAATGACTTCCTCAAAGGACAATCTTCAGGATCTCAAAAGCAGGGAAACAAAGGCAAGACTCCTGAGCTTAAAGTTCAGATTAATTCTAACTACCTGGACACCATGATCAGAGAAGTAGTTGATATTGAAGATGTGGATGCAGTCAGATCTCCAGAACAAGTAGCTGATCTCAATCTATCTTACTCTCATGATCTACCAGTTTTTCTCCCTAAAACTAGAGATTTTTTGAAAAATTACGGTTGAAAGCAGAGCTCAATTAAAGTCTCTCATAAAGCTAGAGATCGTTATAATCTGGCGTTCTCAACGGTTAAGATCTTAAAGGTCTTACGTCCTTGTGACTGGGTGGGTGACTTAAGGACTCATAAATATTTTGAAACAAAATCTATGGTTCCTAAATACTTTAATTATTTTGATTATACCTTGGCATGGGAAAAGTTTTTATATTATCAAAATGAGCACTATACCCATAGCTAGTTTCTTCACCCTAAGTTTCCCAAAACCATCAATGTTCTGGATTTTCCTGCATGGTTTCAGTCTTGGTTCTATTACTGGGGACCAGTCCCACAATTTTTTCCCCCTAAGGTTGAAGATATGTTTGATAGATATTTTCAAACCTCAAATGGCCTTTATGAGAATCAAGCCTTATTATCTTTCTGTTGTGCCAATGAAATTCCTTAGATTTTTAAATGGTCATATACTATTACTCAACATGCGAGAACGGGGTTTCATCGACTGCGCATAACCCGCCATTAAATAGTGGTCCAAATTTGATGAGGACAAAATTGAAAATATTCCTCCTCATGTTGTCGATGGTGATATGGGCAAATATGATGCCTCTCAGCAGAAGTTAAAATCCATCCTCAAAGGAAATCCAAAAAATTTGTACTAAGTTTATTTCTTAAGTTTTCTAGTGTGAATTATCAAGTTCGAAGTTCTCAAGCTTCCAACTCTATGTAAGTTTGTATGTTATTCAATAATATTCCGCTTTTGTTAATCTTTATATAAATATAAAAATCTCTATATGACTCTGATGAGGAAGAATTCTCTTCATCCGGTTCGAGTCCTAGAAGTAGTTGTTCTAACTCGAATGATTCTCATTCCATTGAAGAAGAGATATCATGTGATGAGTTAAATAACTGTCACTGCAATGAAGGAGAAGCCTGCTTGTGTGCATTAAATGGACTCTCTATTAATGTTCTATCTAAAGAAGATAGTTTTATCCTTGATATTATTGATCAATTGGAAGACTCTGGTCAAAAGAGACAAATGATTGAGAAATATATTATGCTTGCTAAAAGCAAGAAAAAAAATCTTCTGATGAGGATAATGAAAGGTTTGATCCAGGTCAATATTCATTATAAAAGATCTTTGATAAGGTGAACGACCTGCATAAGGAGCCAACTCTTAAAGAGTTACAAGGAATGATCATTAATCTGTAAGCCAATAGTGACGCTAGAGAAGTTGATATTGCGGATTTAAAAAGAGAAATCAAGCAGATTAAAAAGGAAATCCGCTGGCTTAAAGGCAGAGATGATAAAGGCAAAGGCAAAGGCAAAATGGATGAATCAAATTCACCTATTATTGATAATGATGATGGTAATGATTTTGAAGATGAAGTCCTTAACTTTGCCACTCAAGATAGACGAATCATTCCAGGAGAATATAGTTCAAAAGGATTAAAAATCAACCTGATTGATAGAATTATCACTCAAAAGTGGTATGTAAAAATTACTATCCTTATTAAAGATGAGTTCTCAGTCACTACTGAAGCCTTGATTGATTCGGGAGCAAACTTAAATTGTCTGGCTGAAGGCCTAGTTCCTTCCAAATATTATTCAAAAACAGCTCAAATGCTGAGTACTGCTGATGGGAGCCAATTGCATATTGATTACAAATTATCAGACTCCATGGTATGCAATAATGGGGTTCTTTTCTTTCTCAAACAAGAGTTAGAAATAAAGAAGATTGAAGAACATCTTAAAGATGATAAGTTTAAGCTCAAAGTTAAAGCTTACCAAGAGGATTTATGTAAAGAAATATGTTATACAGATCCTACTGCTTTCTGGAATAGAAAAAAGCATGTCATCCCTTTGCCATACATAGAAGGATTCAATGAGAAGTCTATTCCTACAAAAGCAAGACCAATTCAAATGAATGAAAGGTTTCTTAAGCTTTGCCAAGAAGAGATCAACGATCTCTTAAAAAAGGGATTAATAAGGAAAAGTTACTCACCATGGTTATGTTCTGCATTCTACGTAGAAAATGCTGCAGAAATAGAAAGGGGAGTTCCAAGGCTGGTGATTAACTATAAACCTCTAAATAAAGTTTTGAGATGGATTAGATATCCAATTCCAAAGAAGAGGAATCTGCTAAATCGGTTGTTTAAAGCAAATATCTTCTCCAAATTTGATATGAAGAGTGGATACTGGGAAATCCAGATTAAAGAAGAAGATAAGTACAAAAAAATACGTTCTGATTGCCATTTGTGCATTACGAATGGAATGTTCTAGGTTTTGGTCTTAAAATGCGCCATCTGAGTTTCAGAACATCATGAACGAAATCTTTAATCCATTTATGGATTTTATGATTGTTTATATTGATGATGTCTTAGTCTTCTCAAAAGACATTGATCAACATTGGAAACATTTAAACGCGTTTTCAAAAAGTCGCATTCAAAGAGAAGGTCTTGTGGTTTTCATTTAGCAAAATCTCATAGCCCAAACGAAGATAAGGTTTAAGGATTTGAAATTTCTCAAGGTAAATATTTCCCGATCGATGAGCAGATTGCATCAGATTCACCAATAAATTTCCAGACAAAATCTTGGATCAAAAACAGCTCCAGATATTTATGGGAAGTGTTAATTATGTTAGAGATTTTTATAAAGATCTGGCGATTGATGCTGCTCCTCTTGACAAAAGGTTAAAAAAGAAGCCTACGCCTTGGACAGAAGAATGTACTCAAGCCATTAAAAGGATTAAGGCTCATGTCAAATCCTTACCATGTCTATATTTTTCTAATCCTGATGCTCCAAAGATTGTCGAAACTGATGCTTCGGACAAAGGATATGGGGGCATTCTAAAACAAATTATAAACTCAAACAAAGTTTTAGTTTGTTTTGTTTCTGGAAAATGGAATGATGCACAGAAAAACTATTCCACTATAAAAAGGAAATTTGTTCCATAGTTCTGTGTATTGATAAATTCCAAGGAGATCTCTTAAACTAGAGATTCCTTCTTAGAGTTGATTGTAAATCAGCCAAAGAAGTCTTAGAGAAGGACGTTAAGAACGTTGCTTCTAAACAGATTTTTGCTCGGTGGCAAGCCTTGCTATTAGCCTTTGATTTTGACATAGAGTTTATTAAAGGAGACTCTAACTCTTTGCCAGACTTCTTAACTAGAGAGTTTTTGCAGGATACTCCTAATATTTGTGTGTTAAATCTTGATAGGTCTCCTAGACGCTCAACGAAACCAGCAATGGAGAGACCCTCTAATGACTTCCTCAAAGGACAATCTTCAGGATGTCAAAAGCAGGGCAACAAAGGCAAGACTCCTGAGCTTAAAGTTCAGATTGATTCTAACTACCTGGACACCATGATCAGAGAAGTAGTTGATATTGAAGATGTGGATGCAGTCAGATCTCCAGAACAAGTAGCTGATCTCTATCTATCTTACTCTCATGATCTACCAGTTTTTCTCCCTAAAACTAGAGAGTTTTTTGAAAAAATTCTGGTTGAAACAGGCTCAATTAAAGTCTCTCATAAACCTAGAGATCGTTATAATCTGGCGTTCTCAACGGTTAAGATCTTAAAGGTCTTACGTCCTTGTGACTGGGTGGGTGACTTAAGGACTCATAAATATTTTGAAACAAAATCTATGGTTCCTAAATACTTTAATTATTTTGATTACACCCTGGCATGGGAAAAGTTTTTATATTATCAAAATGAGCACTATACCCATAGTTGGTTTCTTCACCCTAAGTTTCCCAAAACCATCAATGTTCTGGATTTTCCTGCATGGTTTCTGTCTTGGTTCTATTACTGGGGACCAGTCCCATAGTTTTTTCCCCCCTAAGGTTGAAGATATGTTTGATAGATATTTTCAAACCTCAAATGGACTTTATGAGAATCAAGCCTTATTATCTTTCTGTTGTGCCAATGAAATTCCTTAGATTTTTAAATGGTCATATACTATTACTCAGCATGCAGGAACAGGGGTTCATCGGCTTTGCAGACAACTGGCCATTAAATGGTGGTCTAAATTTGATGAGGACAAAATTGAAAATATTCCTCCTCATATTGTCGATGGTGATATGGGCAAATATGATGCCTCTCAGCAGAAGTTAAAATCCATCCTCAAAGGAATTCCAAAAAATGAAATCCTTGATTTTCTCAGGAATCATGATGACACGGTCACTATGCTAGACAGTGATGATGAGAAATATGACCCATTTGGTGGCCCGTGCTCTCAGCCTAAATAATGGAGGCGTGCTAATGCTTAAAGTATTTTGTTGGGTTTGTTATTTGCCTTAATAATTTAGGCTTTTGGTGATAAGATTCTCATCTTATCTTTTGTGGTCCATTCTGATCATCTTTTTAGGCCTGCTGTCCTCTCGACTCCATCTTATCTAGGACACGCAGCGTCAGTGATGTTATGGAATGCTTTTTTGCTTTTGCTTTTGCTTTTGTAAAAGTAGTTTCCTTTTAAAAGTTGTTTGTTTTTGTAATCATTTTGTTTCTCCTCGTTTATAAGATAAGAGGATAGGTATTTGTACTAAGTTTATTTCTTAAGTTTTCTAGTGTGAATTATCAAGTTCAAGAAGGCATATGTAAGTTTGTATGTTATTCAAAAAATTTATTACATATAAAAGTTTATTTCTGATAATTCACACTAGAAAACTTAAGAAATAAACTTAGTACAAATTTTTTTTAGTGTGAATTATCAAGTAGGAGAAACAAAATGATTCAAAAACAAACAACTTTTAAAGGAATCTACTTTTACAAAAGCAAAAGTAAAAGCAAAAAAAGCATTCCATAAATATCGACGCAAGGTCCTAGATAAGATGGGGTCGAAATGACAAAGAAGCCTAAAAAAGATGATCAGAATGGACCACAAAAGATAAGATGAGAATCTTATCACCAAAAGCCTGAATTATTAAGGCAAATGACAAACCCAACAAAATGATTTAAGCATTAGCATGCCTCCATTATTTAGGCTGAGAGCACGGGCCACCAAATGGGTCATATTTCTCATCATCACTGTTTAGCATAGTGACCGTGTCATCGTGATTCCTGAGAAAATCAAGGATTTCATTTTTGGAATTCTTTGAGGATGGATTTTAATCACCGAGAGGCATCATATTTGCCCATATCACCATCGACAAATACATGAGGAGGAATATTTTCAATTTTGTCCTCATCAAATTTGGACCACCATTTAATGGCCGCTTGTCCGCAAAACCGATGAACCCGCTCCTCGCATGTCGAGTAATAAGATATGATTTAAAAATCCAAGGAATTTCTATTGGCACAACAGTAAAGATAATAAGGCTTGATTTCATAAAGGCTATTCGAGGTTTGAAAATATCTATCAAATATATCTTCAACCTTAGGGGAAAATCTGTGGACCTGGTCCCCAGAATAGAACCAAGATGTAAACCATGCAGAAAATCCGTAATATTGATGGTTTTGGGAAACTTAGGGTGAAGAAACCAAATATGGGTATAGTGCTCATTTTGATAATATAAAAACTTTTCCCATGCCAGGTGTAATCAAAATAATTAAAGTATTTAGGAACCATAGATTTTGTTTCAAAATATTTATGAGTCCTTAAGTCACCCACCCAAATACAAGGACGTAAGACCTTTAAGATCTTAACCGCTGAGAACAATTGGATTATAACGATCTCTAGGTTTATGAGAGACTTTAATTGAGTTCGCTTTTCAAAACCGTAATTTTTCAAAAACTCTCTAGTTTTAGGGAGAAAACCGTAGATCATGAGAGTAAGATAGATTGAGATCGCCTACTTGTTCTCGAGATCCGATCGCATCCACATCTTCAATATCAACTACTTCTCCGATCATGGTGTCCAGGTAGTTAGAATTAATCTGAACTTTAAGTTCGTGGAGTCTTGCCTTTGTTTCCCGCTTTTGAGATCCTCAAGATTGTCCTTTGAGGAAGTCATTAGAGGTCTCCATTGCTAGTTTCACTGAAAGGCCTCAGGAGACCTCGCCAAGATTTAACACACAAATATTAGGAGTATCCCCGCAAAAACTCTCTCGTTAAGAAGTCCGCAAAGAGTTAGAGTCTCCTTTAATAAACTCTATGTCAAAATCAAAGGTCGATAAAGAAGGCTTGCCACCGAGCAAAAATCTATTTAGAAGTAACATTTTTAACGCCCTCTCTAAGACTTCTTTCGGGTCGATGCATTAATCAACTCTAAGAAGGAATCTCCGTTTAAGAGATCTCCTCGAATTTATCAATACACGTAACTATGGAACAAATTTCCTTTTTTATAGTGGAATAGTTTTTCTTTGCATCATTCCATTTTCCAGAAACAAAACAAACTAAAACTTCGTTTGAGTTTATAATTAGTTTTAGAATTCCCCCATATCCTTTGTCTGAAGCATCAGTTTCAACAATCTTTGGAGCATCAAGATTAGAGAAATGTAGACGTGGTAAGGATTTGACATGAGCCTTAATCCTTTTAATGGCTTGAGTATATTCTTCTGTCCAAGGCGTAGGCTTCTTATTTAACCTTTTGTAAAGAGGAGCAGCATCAATCGCCAGATCTTTATAAAAATCTCTAACATAATTAACACTTCCCATAAAACTCTGAGTCGCTTTTTGATCCAAGATTTTGTCTCGAAATTTATCATGTAATGCAATGGCTCATTAACCGGGAAATATTTACCTTGAGAAATTTCAAATCCCGTAAACCTTATCTTTGTTTTGGAACAAAAAAAGATTTTGCTAATTGAAACCACAAGACCTTCTCTTTTAATGCCTTTTTTGAAAACGCTTAAATGTTTCCAATGTTGATCAATGTCTTTGAGAAGACTAAGACATCATCAATATAAACAAACATAAAATCCATAAATGGATTAAAGATTTCGCTTCATGATGTTCAAACTCGGGATGGCGATTTTTAAGACCAAACCCGTAATATTCCATTCGTAATGCCCAAATGGCAATGTAAACGCTGTTTTTGTACTTATCTTCTTCTTTAACTGGATTTGCCAAGATCCACTCTTCATATCGAATTTGGAGAAGATATTTGCTTTAAACAACCGATTTAGCAGATCCCTCTTGTTTGGAATTGGATATCTAATCCATCTCAAAACTTTATTTAGAGGTTTATAGTTAATCACCAGCCTTGGAACTCCCCTTTCTATTTCTGCAGCATTTTCTACGTAGAATGAAAAACATGACCATGGTGAGTAACTTTTCCTTATTAATCCCTTTTTTAAGAGATCATTGATCTCTTCTTGGGAAAGCTTAAGAACCTTTCATTCATTTGAATTGGTCTTGCTTTTGTAGGAATAGACTTCTCATTGAATCCTTCTATGTATGGCAAAGAGATGACATGCTTTTTCTATTCCGTAAAGCAAAGAGGATCTGTAGAATATATTTCTTTACATAAAACCTCTCGTAAGCTTTTAACTTTGAGCTTAAACTTATCATCTTTAAGATGTTCTTCAATCTTCTTTATTTCTAACTCTTGTTTGAGAAAGAAAAGAACCCCATTATTGCATACCATGGCGCCTCGATAATTTGTAATCAATATGCAATTGGCTCCCATCGCTAAAGACTTTCAAAGATTTGAAATGCTTTTGAATAATATTTGGAAGGAACTAGACCTTCAATTGCATAATTTAAGTTTGCTCCCCTAATCAATCAAGGCTTCAAAGAGTGGATCGAGAACTCATCTTTAATAAGGATAGTAATTTTTACATACCACTTTTTGAGTGATAATTCTATCAATCAAAGTTGATTTTAATCCTTTTCAACTAGATTCTCCCCGAATGATTCGCTTATCTTGAGTGGCAAAAGTTAAGGACTTCATCTTCAAAATCATTACCATCATCATTATCAATAATAGGTGAATTTGATTCATCCATTTTGCCTTTGCCTTTTGCCTTTATCATCTCCTCGCTTTTAAGCCGCCGGATTTCCTTTTTAATCGCTTGATTTCTTTAAAACCGCAATATCAACTTCTAAGCGCCACTATTGGCTTTGCGATTAATGATCATTCCTTGTAACTCTTTAAGAGTTGGCTCCTCGCTCACCTTATCAAAGATCTTTTATAATGAATATTGACACTCGATCAAACCTTTCATTATCCTCATTCAGAAGATTTTTTTTCTTGCTTTTAGCAAGCATAATATATTTCTCAATCATTTGTCTCTTTTGACCAGAGTCTTCCAATTGATCAATAATATCAAGGATAAAACTATCTTCTTTAGATAGAACATTAATAGAGAGTCCATTTAATGCACACAAGCAGGCTTCTCCTTCATTGTAGTGACAGTTATTTAACTCATCACATGATATCTCTTCTTCAATGGAATGAGAATCATTCGAGTTAGAACAACTACTTTAGGACTCGAACCAGGATGAAGAGAATTCTTCCTCATCGTAGTCATATATAGATTTTATATTTATATAAAGATTAACAAAAGCGGAATATTATTGAATAACATACAAACTTACATAGAGTTGGAAGCTTGAGAACTTGAACTTGATAATTCACACTAGAAAACTTAAGAAATAAACTTAGTACAAATTTTTTGGATTTCCTTTGAGGATGGATTTTAATCACGAGAGGCATCATATTTGCCCATATCACCATCGACAACACGAGGAGGAATATTTTCAATTTTGTCCTCATCAAATTTGGACCACCATTTAATGGCGGTTGTCCGCAGTCGATGAACCCCTCGCTCTCGCATGCCGAGTAATAAAGATATGACCATTTAAAAATCTAAGGAATTTCATTGGCACAACAGAAAGATAATAAGGCTTGATTCTCATAAAGGCCATTTGAGGTTTGAAAATATCTATCAAACATATCTTCAACCTTAGGGAAAAATCGTGGACTGGTCCCCAAATAATAGAACCAAGACCCGAAACCATGCAGAAAATCGTAACATTGATGGTTTTGGGAAACTTAGGGTGAAGAAACCAATATGGGTATAGTGCTCATTTTGATAATATAAAACTTTTCCCATGCCAGGTGTAATCAAAATAATTAAAGTATTTAGAACCATAGATTTTGTTTCAAAATATTTATGAGTCCTAAGTCACCCACCCACCACAAGGACGTAAGACCTTTAAGATCTTAACCATTGAGAACGCCAGATTATAACGATCTCTAGGTTTATGAGAGACTTTAATTGAGCTTGTTTCAACCAGAATTTTTTCAAAAAACTCTCTAGTTTTAGGGAGAAAAACTGGTAGATCATGAGAGTAAG
The DNA here is from genome assembly GCA_020205605.1 of Panax ginseng. NCBI lineage: Eukaryota > Viridiplantae > Streptophyta > Magnoliopsida > Apiales > Araliaceae > Panax > Panax ginseng. Next base: position 126,992,216 of record CM035129.1, on the reverse strand, counting down.
ATAGATAGAGATCAGCTACTTGTTCTGGAGATCTGACTGCATCCACATCTTCAATATCAACTACTTCTCTGATCATGTTGTCCAGGTAGTTAGAATTAATCTGAACTTTAAGCTCAGGAGTCTTGTCTTAGGTGAAACTTCAAGAAGATCTACGTCTTCTATTCAAGGAGTTTTTAATCGGCCAGATGATCCCATCAGTCGTCCAACATATATGGTTGGAACTCCCTCTGAACTAGAAGTTCCAAGGGCTCAAAGTCCTACGACATCTGATTTTGGTTAATCCGAGAGTATTTATACTCTTACCAATCAAAGTTTGGGTCCGGATCAATCCTTGCTAAAAGCAATGTTTAATTTTGACAAAAACAAAGATAAACGTGAATGGTTCTTTGCTACTTATTCTCTTGAGATTCAAGATCTCATTCGCAACATTTATTACGATTTCTTAAAAGAATCGGGAAAAAATGTTGATTTCTTTGTTTTTCTTAAACATTGGAGCCGTGCCAAAGGTTATACTTTCCCTTTTGGGGGGGTTAAGGTGGCGAAAAAGGAAAATTCTATCACCATAAATATGGTAGAATGTTCTTACAAACCCTACCGGTTGGCCAATGACAAAGACGACAACGAAGTTGTGTCATCAATTCATCCTCCTCCAGCCCCAGTTTTTGTAGGAACTGGAAAGACTAGAGCTGTTCCTTACAAGAAGGTGCTAGATAAAGAGCATTATTGGCAATATCTAGAAAGTTCTGTCAAGGAGAGGTTTGGTCACCTAATTTCTTGCCAAGATGATGAGAAATCCTTATTGGAAAGCCCCTCTTTCTGAAACGGCTTTGGTTATCATAATTATGATTCTGTAATATTATTTGTGAATAATAAATTATTGATTTATATGATAAGGAAATATTTATTTGATGTGGATATAAATGATGGATTTATTTATTTTATGTGGTTATAATTGAAGGATTTAATGTTGAGATGTTTATCAGTATCTTTGTCGGAATGGAGGTATTAAAAATTAAATCTGTATTTTTACGATATATTGCGTGAGTTATAATTTTTAATCCGACCGTTGGATCGTTGTGATTTTGGATATGTTATACATATATAAGTTGGGTATATGTTCACAAATTTTGAACCTTTAAAAATGAACGTATGATTTGTTATGAATTTTAAGAGGAGACTGATTCGGAAATTAGGTTTATAAATGATTTTGGTGGAAAATTCTAGAATTGAGTGGGCCCCACTTGTGGTTGGTGAAGAAATATGCTGAATTTTATTTCAAATATGGAGGGTGGAAATAGTAGCGAGTAAAGCCATCGTAAAAAGTCAAGTCAAGTCTGCTTGCTTGGCGTCTAACATTTTCCTATAAATAGAGGGCTAAGTTAGAATTGAAAATCACACCAGAAATATAAGCTTTCTCTCTTTCTCTCTCTATATTATCGAGCGTATTTTGTGAGTATTTAGATACTTTGAGAGTTTCTTTATCAGAGACAAGTTTCATTCAAAGATCATTTCGGACCTTTCCTTCCGAAAATCGATTCTTTGAGGTAAGGGATGTTATTTTCTTCTTAAATGATATTATTTTCTTCAATATCATTATCTTAGAAATATTGGTTTGACTTTTTAATCAAATTTGGAACTTTTTTTTGTTGAATTACTATTCACGATATCACGATTACTATTAACGAATACGATACTATTCATAGAAAAATGAAAATTTTCCTTTTTGTCCAAGATGTCTATTATGGTTACTATCTTTGATTGTATCCATGTTTTGATCTTTATTTTGAATTTCGCTTCAAAATTGGTTATTATGGAGTATTATTGATATTGGATAAATCGTATGTCTGAATCTCTAATATTAAATCCTTCCATCTCTCCATTGGATTCGTTTTCTTTAAAATATTTTTCATCATCCTCAGTCTTAAATGATGATATTACTGAATATATTTGGCCTATAGTGCAAAGATGAATGATTAACTGACGAATATCTTTGGCCCGTAGTGCAAAGATGAACAGGTGTTGAGATGAACATGACCAACTAGTGATACAAATGAATATCTTTGGCCTGTAGTGCAAAGATGAATATTGATTAAAGATGTATATTGATTGATGTTACAGGGATAAAATATTGATGATGCACTTTTAAATCTTAGAAGATAGTAGAATTCATTCTCTACGTGACTCTTCTAATGGATTGTTGTTTCCGCTGCAGTTTTGATCTAAAACTTGTTGTCTATTATGTTTTATCAGATTTTTCCCTGTTGAAGACTAATGATAATTTGTTGTATATTATCTTAGTCATAATGTTCTTTACTGGGCTAGTTGAGCTCACCCTTTTCCTTTTTGTTCCATTTTTCTTCTCAGGAGGTGAGAACATAGCATGATCTAGTCGGGGTATGGAGTGATGGTTCTAGAAAGATGTTTTAGCAATTCTCACTATTTCTGTAAAATAGTGTATGAATAATTGTAATGAAGACTTATTTGAGTGTGGATATTGTCTAGAAGATAATATTTGTATTTAAACTCACAGTATGTGTTGTCGTATTTTACACGACAATTGTATTATTGAAGTTGTAGTTTGCTTTCTGTACTATGTTTTTGGCGACTCAGAATGGGTGTGGTGTATACCTATTTTGGGGGCGTCACATCCCTCATGCAGGTTTAACAGAAATCAGATGAGAGTCTGGGACAGTACGTCAAGAGGTTCCGAGAGGCTGTGGGGTCGGTAGCAGAGTTGAATTCCCCACAAGCCCTGGGTTTCTTCACAACCGGGTTGGACATTGGGAAGTCGAAGAAATTGATGAAGGACTTGGTGATCAACCCTCCAGGAGATTTGACAGAAGCCTTCCACCGAGCCGAGGGATACATAGCAATAGAAGAGGCAATGGGAAATTTTAAACCCCACTCCTAGTCTTTCGAGAAGTCCAAGGATCGGGATAAGCATAACTCTCAACAGTCGGGTAACCAGGGGAAGTCTGACAACTATGGCAAGAAAAGCTATAATGGGGGAGGTTCGGGTAGCGGACGACCACCTTTTTCCAAACAGGAATGTCAACAAAGTCTACACCGCACTCAACACCGACCGGGTGAAGATATTGGAAGAGATGAGGAATAAACCTTTCTTTGAGCCATGCCCGACAATCCCGAAGCCTGGAAAGAGGGGTCGAGACAAATACTGCGAATACCATCAATGTCGAGGGCATACGACGGAGATGTGTAACGATTTGAAAGATTTGATAGAGAAGAATGTCCAGAATGGACAACTGGTACAGTACGTGGTGGGTCGGGAAGGTTCAGAAGCACCTCGAGAGGAGAACAGGGGGCCGACTCGGGAAACATAGCCGCAACCGAACCCGCAACCCCGAGTCGTGATTGACGTAATTTCTGGCGGGTCGGTAGGGTGTGTAACCAGACGGAAGAGAAGTGGGCACCTCGAGGCTGTATTATCAGTAGCAGTTCATCACCCAGAAAGGACAGGGCCTACTCAGGAGTTTCCATCTCCTTCTCAGTCGAAGATTACCCTACCGACCACATCGAACCGCATGATGGGGCGTTGGTGATAACGGCACAGGTCGGGCCAGTAGATATGAAAAGGATGATGATCGATAACGGGTCCTCGGTCGACATACTGTACACGCACGCCTATCAAAGGATGGATCTAGAAGGAAAAAGGATGGAGTTAGGAGGAGAGGGTCCATTGTATGGGTTCAGTGGGGACCCAATACAAGTTTCGGGCACCATTGAGTTGCTCGTCAAGGTTAAGACTGACCCCTCAAACAGTGAAGTTATGGTCGAGGTTTTTGTGGTGCGGTGGATTTGGGCATACAACGCCATTTTGGGAAGGCCGACGCTAGCAGACTTCTGAAAAGAACATCCATACCACACTTTAAAATCAAGTTTCCGACACCAAACGGGATTGGGGAGGTAAAAGGAGATCTTGACATTGCCCGAAGATGCTATCGAAATACCTTGATTTCTTCAGGGATCGGAGTCAGCAAACAGAAATAGACAATGGCCATTGAGATAGAGCCATTCACTGAGATCAGTACCGAACCAATGGCCCTACCCGCCGAGGAGACGGAAAATATGGAGTTAATCCCCGGCCACACAGAAAAATTGATCAAGATTGGGGAAGGATTAACAGAACCACTGCGAACTGGACTAGTGGACCTGCTTCGGGTGTATGCCGATATCTTTGCTTAGGAGCCTAGCGATATGCCAGAGGTAAGTGAGTCGGTAACACTACATAGGCTTCATACAGACCCGAAGAGAAAACCAGTGACACAGAAAAGAAGGATTTTCGCCCCGAAAAGACAGAAGATCATAGATGAAGAGATCACTAAACTGCTGGAGGCAAGATTCATTTTCGAGATTGACTATCCCGAATGGCTGGCAAATGTGGTTCTGGTTCAGAAACAGAATGGAAAGTGGAGGTTATGCATCGATTACACCGATCTAAACAAGGTTTGTCCGAAGGATTTTTACCCTTTGCCTAACATAGATCAGTTGATTGATGCCACATCGGGGTACGGCATGTTGAGCTTCATGGATGCTTTCTCGGGATACCACCAGATTTCGATGAATAAGGAAGATATCTCGAAGACAAGCTTTATCACACATTGGGCCATATATGCGTATAGGAAGATGACTTTCGGACTGCTCAACGCTTGGGCAACTTACCAACGGATGATGAACTTCGTATTCAGAAAGCAGCTGGGCTGAAGTATGGAGGTATACGTGGACGACATGATTGTGAAAAGTAAGTTAGTCCGGGATCATCTGGAGGACCTAGAAGGCTGCTTCGAGACAGTGAGAAGACACAAGTTGAGACTGAACCCGACTAAGTGCACCTTCGGTTTGGGGTCAGGGAAGTTTTTGGGTTACTTGGTCAGTAAGAGGGGCATCGAGGCAAATCCAGAAAAAATTCAAGCGATCTTAGACATGAGATCTCCGAAAACATACAAAGATGTGCAGAGGTTGACGGGCCGAATAGCGGCCCTTCGAAGATTTGTGTCAAAATCAGCTGAGAGATGCTTACCCTTCTTTGACACTCTTAAGGGGCCAAAGAACGAGAAGAGTTTTCAATGGACATTGGAACGCGAAGACGCATTCCAAGGGATCAAAAAATATCTGTCTTCGGCACCGTTATTGATGAAACCGATCCCTTCGGAACCTTTATATTTATACTTGGCTGCAAGCCCGATGGCAGTAGGGGCGACATTGGTGAGGAACAAGGGAGGAAAACAGTTCCCGGTATACTATGTCAGCCACGTTCTTCGGGATGCAGAAACAAGATATCCGAACCTGGAGAAATTCATGTATGCCTTGATCATTGCAAGCAGGAAACTTTGGCACTATTTCCAGGGTCGAGTAGTGGTGGTATATACGGATCAGCCGTTAAAGAAAGTATTGTACAAGCCAGAAGTGTCGGGCCGGCTAGGCATGGGCGATGGAGTTAACGCAATTTGCTATAGAATATCATCCCCGGACGACAATCAAGGGTCAGGCATTGGCAGACTTCATAGTGGAATGCTCTTTTACAGAACCGAATATGAGTATGGTTATCGAAGCTCAACATGGACAAGCCTCATGGACTTTGTACGTGGACGAGTCATCGACTTCGGACGTCAGTGGTGCAGGAGTTATTTTAACGAGTCCCGAAGGCTTCAAAGTCCAACAGGCGATTCGATTTCAATTCAAGGCCATAAATAACGAAGTAGAATACGAGGCCATACTAGCCAAACTTCGGTTGGCCCGAAGCTTGGAAGCACAGAAGATAGTTATCTATAGTGATTTACAGTTGGTAGTTAAGTAGTTATCAGGAGAGTATGAGTCTCGGGGGGCAAGAATGTCAAAGTATCTGGTCGAAGTGAAAGATAAACTAACGTACTTTATATCACACAGTTGTCAGGGAGTTGATCGGTCAGATAATACGGTAGCAGATGCCCTAGCCAGGTTGGCAACCACCGAAGCAAGCTCCTTCAACGGATCGGTGTATCTGGAGGTTATAGAACGGCCAAGTGTACCGAAGATAGATGTACTAGCTCTGGACCGACTTGATTGCTGGCTCACGCCTTATATCTCCTACTTGGCAGATGGGATTCTACCTTCGGACCGAATCCTAGCAAGAACAATCAAGCACAGTTGTTCGAATTTTGTCCTTATTGACGGAGACCTATATCGAAGGGCCTTTAGCTCCCCACTGCTCAAGTGCTTAACTCCATCTGAAGCAGAATATACACTTCAGGAAGTACATGAAGGGATTTGTGGGGATCACATGGGGGTCAAGTCACTGGCGCATAAGATTTTGAGGTAGGGGTATTATTGGTCGACTATCTATACGGAGGCTAAAGAATTCGTCAGAAAGTGTCCCAAGTGCCAGCTGAACAGCACCATCCCACACCAGCCCCCCGAAGAGATGTATTCGGTCTTGTCCCCGGTTCCCATTGCTATATGGGGAATCGACATCCCGGGGTCACTGCCGAAGGCCAAGGGACAAGTCAGTTTTGTGATCGTTACTATCGACTATATGACGAAGTGGGTCGAAGCTAAGCCTCTGTAGAAGATCACAGAACAAGAATGCCTATAGTTTTTCAAGGAAGGAGTTGTTTACTGCTTCGGCATCCCGATGGCAGTGGTTTCCGATAATGGCAGACAGTTTGTGGGGTCAAAGTTCGAAGGTTTTCTGAAAGAGTTGGGAATATAGCATCGCAAGACCTCAGTCGCTCATCCTCAATCGAACGGTCAAGTAGAAATGACCAACCGAACCCTGCTCAACGGGATTAAAAGGCGTCTAGACGAGCTAAAGGGTTGGTGGCCAGAAGAGCTGCTCAGTGTTTTGTGGGCTTATCGGACTACACCGAGAATGACCACAGGAGATTCGCCATTCAGATTGACGTATGGAACTGATGCACTCATACCGGTGGAGATCGGGTCTCCTCCCCTTCGGGTCAGTCAGTACAAGGAGTTGTACAATGATGAGGGCTTGAAAATAAATTTGGATCTTCTTGAGGAAGTTCAGGATTCAACTCTGATAAGGTTGGCAATCTACCAGCAGAGAACAGCCCGATACTATAATCAGAAGGTGAAGCGGAGGAGATTTGAAGTGGGAGATTTGGTCCTCCAGGAGTCGGAGGCATCAACCCCCCAGAACACCGGCAAGCTGATGCCTAACTGGGAGGGACCGTACGAAGTAGTTGAGGTGTCGAAGCCAGGTATATACTGGCTTCGAGCAATGGATGGTTCGGAAGTAAAGAATACATGGCACGCTGGAAAACTTAGAAAATTTTACCAGTAAAAGTCATGTCATTCTTTTCTTTGTCCATGTAACCGTTTTGATTTCAAATGAAATAAATAAGAATTTTCTTCGAAAATGTTTTTCTCCATCTGAATTCATTTGAATTTTGGTACTCGATCAGATAAATATCAGGCTTATACCAATCAGAAAGTCAGGGATGACATAACTGATAGGTAGAAGTCGCGGGTATAACTGATTGAGAAAACAATAAATTTTTTAATCAGACAAACTTCGGGCACAATCCGATCAGAAGGTTCGGAAAGACATAACTGATCGAGATAAGTCACGAGTATAACTGATCGCAAAAATTTACAAACAAAAACTTTTTGTACTTCATTCATTCTTTCAAATTTTTACAAATCTCGACTGTATATGATCCGGGCAAAGTACTAATACATAGAAAAAAAAAAGAAGAAGAATACAGAAGGAATTTACAAATCTTCAGGGACAAACTTCTCCTGTGGATCCCCACCTTTGGCCACTGATTCATCATCGGAAGACTCGAGGAAAGAGGGGTCAAATCCAGCAGCTATCATCTTCGTCCGAGCCTTTTCTCGATAAGATTCATACCCTTCGCCAAACTGGGCCATGACCTTATCGTTCAAGGCATTGGACTCCTTGTACTCGGCAATCGCCTGCTGCTTAGCCTCGGAGAGCTTTCCCTGCAAGGCATCAACTTCAGCGGTTAAGGTGGTGTTTTCCCGCATCACGTGCATCATCTTGGCCATCATCTTAGAAAACTTCTCCTGTAGAGCGTCAACAGCTTTCTTCCAATCCTTGACCTCTTCGGCTAGATGCTCCTTCTCCTGGATCAACTTCTTAGCATAGCCTTCGAGGCCGACAAACTCATGTTGAAGTAGAGAGTACTGTTCCTTCAGTTCGTCAGCCTGGCATTCGGCCTGGATTGCTTTGTTTCGGGTCTCGGCATGGAGATCCTTTTCCTTCTTTAGGTCCAAATTCAGACCATGGATCTCTGCCTCAAAAAGCTGCACATCAGTCATCAATTGAGCCTCTTTTTTGGTAGATCAGGCAAGAGGAAGAATGGCGCTTGCCAGGATGGCGTTGGCCTGCGGCACAAGGAGTGGGTCAGCCATATAAAATAAAATATGATAGTAACAGGAAGATAACCAATTTGAGCATTAACTGACATTAAGCCTGAACGTAAGCCACCAGGTACTCCTCGAAAGAGAATCCCTTGAACCGTTCGTCATCGCCCGAAGGCTTGAAATGGTTGAACAGGTTAATGGGAATACCTCCGAAGAACTCTTCGGCCAGTAGGTGTTCGGCGACCCGTGAGATGAACTGGGTTTAGATGAAGGTGTTGAGACAAATGACTCTGAATTGAAGCCACAAAGAATGGGTATTCGGGATCTCAAAGAAGCCGTGGTTTCTTGGATCGGGGTTCGAGAGGAACCTCTTCAGTGTCCTCCGAATCCTCGAACACCTCATCTTGAGTAGGGGGTGGAGGAGGAGTTACCTTCGGCGGAATTGCCGTAGTGACCTTGGCGGGGGCTTTTATAGAAGGCATAGAAGGCTTCTTTGTCTTCTTCAACAACGCCATCTTCTCTGCTTGGCTCATCTTCAGGGCATTCTTGGTAGGCGGTTCGATGGGGTCAGCCGAGGGAGGTGGATCCGATGTGGAGCCGGTAGAAAGTTCAGCGATTGGTATGGTCTCCTCTTCACCATCTTAGTCGAAGATGGGGAGACGGATGGGTCCGGCGGTGTTCGGTAACGGTACTAGGGAGGCATCTGCACCTTCGGGTTTGAAAATCGTCACTGCACAATAGAAAATGAGTCAGAAAAATAAGTGAAGTTAAAGGTATTCGGAGGAGCTTTGGGATAGTACACTTACACCCGTGTTTGTACAACCAGGCCTCGTTGGATAAAACCGCCAAACTCCATTCGGTCTTGCTCCACTTCTTGTAAAAAGCTTTGAAAGCATCAACCCGATCTTTGGGGAATTTGGACACCTTCGCGATAGGGTCATCAGGATGGGACCAGTTAGGCAAGAGTTGGAGATCGGTCCCCTTCACGAAGATCCATTGTTAATGCCACCTCTTATTGTTCGAAGGGGTCTTGACAGGGACGGAACAAGTGGGTCATTTGTTCAATTGCCGAAGGCCAGGTTCTTTCGACCCGCCGACGGTGAATAAAGCAAAGAAAAAATTGAGGCCAGGAGTGATCCCCATCTCCTGGCACAAGGCAATGAAGGATACCAGGTGGATGTATGAGTTCGGCACGAGTTGTGCGAACCCGACCCCCACGAAGCATAGGAAAGAATAGATGAATTCATGTGGAAGGAACCAGACCTGTTCTTGAGCGATGAGGAACGGCCACCCATTCGCCCTCGGGTCTCCAGAACATTTTTTCCCCGGAGTTGGGCACCCGAAGTTTGTACTCTTTGGAGATTTTAAAAAGGGTTCAGATATCGGAGATTTGAGAAGGGGCGACAGTGGATGTGGTGTTGAGATGGGAAAATTCCTCTTCGGAGCGATAGGCGTTTTGGATCCTAGCCTCGACGCTTATGGGGGTAGGAAGAACCGAGGAGGTAGTGGCGTCGGTAGGAGCCACCGGCAAGTCAACTGGAACTAGAGATTGGTGTGGCATTGGTGGGGGGGGTTGGTTCGGTGGAAGGGGAGGAGTGCTAGAATCAGCCATCTTTTTTGGAGAATGGGGTGTGAATGTGAAGCTTAAAGAGCAAAATAAACAGAAATGGGAAGTGTTGAAAAAGATTGGGGAGAAGGGAGATCTGAAATCAGAGTTATTCAATAGAGTAGAATGCTCACCGAAAATCGCCTTCGCCGGAAAATTTGGACAGAGGCTTTGAGAAGAGAAGTCTGGAAAAATGACAGTGATGGGGGGAAGGGGGTTTTTATAGGCCCGTATGCACAAAACCCAAGGGCGGCTATTAAATGCATTGAGTGGGCCCAAGCGTGGAAAGACGTGCAATGCTTCAAGAAATGTTACCAAACCGTTTGGATTCCCTAGGCAACTCGTCATTAGCTGTCGTGACTCATCAAATTCCTGACCTTCCAAGTCTCTAATTATAAATACATTATAACAAGAGACTGGGGGGCAATGTTCGGGAGTAGTGCCGTATACGTGAATAGTAATCCCGACACAAAAGTTTTAATTTTGATTAAAAAGTTCAAACCAATATTTCGGCATAATGATATTGAAAAAAATAATATCATTTAAGAAGAAAATAACATCCCTTACCTCAAAATAACGGTACTTCTGATCGGAATATCGGATAGAAAACTAAAGGAAACTTATACCGAACAGCAACTCTCAAAGTATCAAAATACTCACAAAAATACGCTCGATAATCTAGAGAGAAAGAAAACTTATTTCTGGTGTGATTTTCAATTCTAACCTAAGCGTCTATTTATAGGAAAATGCTAGAACACCATAGGAGACTAAAATAATAAAATATTATTATTTTAAACAAATTTCTAAAAATTCAAGCATGCCAAATCTAAAAATTCCCAGCAGCCCACATGTATTCAACACCAACCAAAAGTGGGTCCCACCCATAATTTAATAAAAATTATTTTATATTCTGAAACTTCAGTAATTCATAGAAAATAGCCCGTTTATCAGAAAAATACGAATTTTATGTCCATTCCACACGAAATTGAATTCTCTACATCTTTGTAGCTTTGAGTTTTTCCAAATTCCAAATAGAAAATATCTGAAATCCACAAATGGATGATTTTTAATACCTCCATTCTGACAAAATACTGATAAAACACCTCAGCATTAATTCCTTCGTTTATAACCACATAAATAAATCCATCATTAATATCCACATCAAATAAATATTTCTTTATCATATAAATCAATAATTAATTATTCACAAATAATATTACAGAATCACAATTATGACAACGGTAGTTCCCGGAAAGAGGGGGTTTTCCAATAAGGATTTCTCCTTACTGGCGCGCAATTAGGTGACCAAACCTCTCATTGATAGAACTTTTTAGACATTGCCAATAATGCTTATCTAATAATATTATTCAAATAATAAGAATTATTGATCTGATAATGGAAAATAATGTGCAGTGACAATTATTGAAACAACAATAATATAAACTATCAACGCAGCAATTATTGAATCAATAAAATAAAATATTGAACAGTAACTACTGCAACAATTATTGAGTAGTGTCATCTTACGTACGAATCAATATTTCAACAATAATGTGCAATACCGCGTCCTACTGTGCCACCACACGTATTACTTATTTTAACCACTAGGTATTCCAACAGTGTTAACAGTAACAACTACGCCATTATTTATACAACTCATACTTTGTCATTTTCCTTCATCCAACCGTTTTCCGTTATGGGGCTCATAAATGACTGCGCAGTCGTACGCATATTCCCCGACAAAAAGAATATTCCACGACCAAACGAATATTCCCCGACAGAAATGAATATTTTATAACCACTTGCTTATTTTGCAAAATTTACACATTTCACCCATAACCAAAGCATTATATCAAATTAACACCTTATTAATTTAGAATAATGAATAGAGAAAAAAATTCAATTTTATTTATAATAAGTTGGGGTCTTACCACCTCCCCTCCTTATAAAATTTTGTCCTCAAAATTGACGTACGTACCTGGTGTGTGACGCCCCCAAAATAGGTATACATCACCCATCTTGGATCGCCAGAAAATACACTACTAACAACTTCATTTATACAACTGTCGTGCAAAATACGACGACAAGTATACTGTGAGTTTTAATACAAATGTATGTAACTCTCATGGTGCCTCGACCACAACTTTACAATGGTACGTTACATAAAAGTACAGTCAAAAACTGTTTTAAAATTAAAATCTTTGGGAAGTACTCAAGGAAACCTTCGTACATAGGAGGCCATGAATCTAAGTTATGATAGATATCATATGTCTAGAGAATTATTCTTGGTTGACCCAATAGACCCCAAAGAAAAATGAGAAGATTACTATCATGTTCCTTCCAATGGTGAGTCTTCTTTTGACATATAACTATCTCCACTATCTCCAAGTGAAAATTATATTTCAAATAAACTCCAAGATCATATAGGTGGTGCTCGTAGATATACTCAGCAAGTGGATGTGCACAACCCTGTCTTATGATAACACGAGGTTGTATGTCATTAGACATCTTGTATGATAGTAGAAAAACACCCTTCCAAAGTTAGGTTCACCTCACCCTATTCGGTTCACCAAAATTAAATATCAAATGACGTATACAATAGGACACACTTATCTAAAGTTCTCAATAAAATTATTTCCATACTATTTAGGGAGAACCTCAACAGCTATAAACCACCGTTCTATTTCCCTGTTATCCCCGCTTGACTCGGCAACACTCTTATTACCTGAAAGGAATTGTGAAGCAAAAAGGGTGAGCACAACTAGCCCAGTAAAGAATATCATGACTAAAGACAATTAAATTATCAATAGCCTTCGTCAATAATAAATCAGAGATTTAGAACATATGGTAGATGATAAAACTTTTTAACCATAGTTGCAGCGGAACGAGCAATCCATTAAAAGAGTCAAATAGACCATCAAGTTTATTATCTTCTCAATGTTAAAAGTCCACCAATAATGTTTTATCCCTGTAACATCAATCAATAATTCCTGTCCACAATTATATGAATAACTCATAATCATAATTGTGATTCTGAATTCCTTTTCGCACCAAGGACGAAGATAATTTACATCACTTATCTTCACCTGAAACATCAAAAATCATGGTTATACCAAATCACAATTCCTGCTCATAATCATACTAATAAATTCATCTTTGCACTACGGCCAAAGATATACAACTGTATAACCAATAATCAACAGTTCATCTTTGCACTACAGGCCAAAGATATACAACTATAAAACCAATAATGTTGAGACTCAGCTTAATAGTATAACGAGCATGAATTATCCATACACTACGGGCCAAGGATATTCGTGTTTTCCATTACGGTCATGATTATATCGAATAATCCCTGGTCATAACCATACCAAGTTCATCCATGCACTACGGGCCAAAGATGACTTTTACCACATCATTTATAACATTATGGTCATGATTATACCGAATAATCCCTAGTAATAATCATACCAAGTCCATCTATGCACTACAGGCCACACATGACTTTCAACACAACACAAGCATGAGAATGATGACAATGATATAAGCATTAATCAAATAAAAACAAGGATAAATATTAAAGACTTTAAATTTATCCAAATATTATCAATCACTTAATAAACTCATAATTTAATATTATTAATATTATAACAATATTTTAATCACTTCTTAAACTTATAAATAATTTATTTCAATTGTTTAAACTTTACCAAATAATGCATTTAATCATTCAAAAATGTCATACTCATAAGATTTCATCACCAATGATCAAATCCCTCATCAAAAATCTGCATATATACCCTATATAGATTTCCAAGCCATAAAATCCTATTTTTCAACTTTGTTACTTCACATAACATATTTAACTCATTTACTCATAACTAGATCATTTTCATAAAAAATACCAAATCAGTCCCAAAAATATTTCTTTTCTGGGATTTAGCAGATTATAGTCCCATATTGAACATATATTTTTCTTGAAATTTTTAAAATTCATTTACTATTTTTCAAAAATTAATTTCTAATTAATTCCTTAAGAAATTAGCTACCTCAAGTTTAACTCAGAAATTCCCAAATCTTGGCGAGGATCTTACACATGTTAACGTGAGCTTCGGTTTAAATTTCATGGTCATCGGAGTTATAGAACTCCGGTTATAGCATTTTTCGTTGGAAAAACCTAAATATTGAAATAGTCATAATTTGCTTATTTTAAGTCGGAATGAGCTCATTTTTGGACAGGAGGTACTTTATACCATATATTTCCATGTCCCAAAAGGCCGGAAATTTTCTCACTAATTAAGTGGCCGAAAATGCCCTTTTAAATTTCTCAAGGCGATAACTTTTTTCATAATTTCTGACTTTTGACTCCTTTGCTAAAATCAGTCCACACGAAAATCTACAACACCTTTTCCAGTGATTCCACCTGGATAAGTTAGAAAACTCATAGATCTAACTCTAGAACTTGACCACACTTAAAAATTTGAAATATAATAAGAGATATGGTCACTTGAATTTCATGTTCCATGTCTGCCAAAACCTGATTTTCAACCCTTTGTGATTTCTATGAAACTTTCATGTTTTCACATAATAACCAACATAACTCATCATAACACTTACTAATACTACATATACCCATGATTTTCATCATTCCAATGCTTTTATTATAACTTTCATCATAATCCACGTAAACAGATCATTTCCACAATTTAATAAGGAATGAATACAAAGGATCATTCACCATGCATGTGGTAATCCACATAGACAAGTTATTCCAATAGAATAATAAAGAATGGAATAATAGAAGAATTCACCATGCATGTGATAGACCGCACAGACAGGTTATTCTCAACAGAATAATAAAGAATGGAACCAGGTCAGGCGTAATCTGCACCGACAGGATATTCCAACAGAATAATAAAGAATGGAATAACAACAGAAATCACCATGCATGCGATAGACCGCATAGACAGGTTATTCTAATAGAATAATAATTAATGGAACAAGGTCAGGCGTAATACGCACCGACGGGATATTCCAACAGAATGATAAAGAATGGAATAACAGAAGAATTTCACCATGTATGCGGTACTTCGTATAGACAAGTTATTCCAACATAATAATAAAGAATGGAATAATAGAAGTTCTCTTCATGAATACGAAAAAAATAATACCCCTTACGAGTACAACAAATAACATCCCTTACCTTAGAACAAACTGGATATAGGAGTAGTGAAGTAGCAGAATACTTTTCTTCTTTCTCTCTATAGTTTTCTCTCTAGAGTTTCAAATTGAATTTCGTAAGAAATAATGAAGGAATGAGCTTCTATTTATAGGAGAATGGGTGAATAGTAACTAATTCTGAGCGGTCCAGATTGATTTACTTTTTTAAGCGGATAGTCTAGATTGGTTTACTATAAAATATTCTAATAAAACAAAATCTTTTAAATAAAATATAATATATTCTATTTATAATCTAATAAAATGAATAAATTTATAAAAGTATTCTATTTTATATAAAAAGATTTTACTATCTACAAACACTATCGCAGCCTTTATACAAACACTATGCATAATAAAATATATTATATTCTATTTATAGTCTAATAAAACAAATAACTTTATAAAAGTATATATTACATTTTATATAAAAAGATTTTACTATGCAAAATACTATGCATAATAGAATATAATATATTCTATTTATAGTCTAATAAAACGAATAACTTTATAAATGTATTACATTTTTATATAAAAAGCTTTTACATTTTATTACATTAATAATACTAATAAAACAAAACTTCATCATCATTATTATAATTCACACTATTAATAGACCAGGTCGTTCCCAGGAAAGAGGGGCTTTCCAATAAGGATTTCTCCCTATTGGTGCGCAATTAGGTGACCAAACCTCTCCTTGGCAGAACTTCTAGACATCGTTAATATTACAAATAATAATATTAATAACTTTGTTATCTCAATTATTGATTTAATAATATATAAAATATCGACAATAATTGAATCAAATTTAGTGACTTCTCATGTAAACATTAATAATCAATAACGTGTGTTACTATGCAACCACGCGTATTTTACCACCGATTATTTTATAACAACTTGCTTAATTTGAAAAAAATTTCAAATGTCACCCTTAACTTTAAACTTTTATCAATTTAACTATTCACCAAAATAAAAAAAAATTTGAATACTTTTATTTCATAAAATTCGGGGTCTCACATGGTGTTTCGAACAGGTGAGGGTACCTTGCTTTTATTTCTGATTCCAACTCCCAGGTCATTTCCTCAATAGCATGGTTCCTCCACAAAACCTTAACTTGTGGTATAACCTTGGTATGTAGGACATGCTCTTTTATATCCAAGATCTTAACAGGTACCTCTTCGTATGTTAAATCTTCAGCTATTTCGTCTGGTTCTAACTCAATAATGTGGTTCGGGTCTTTCACATATTTACGAAGCATAGATATATGAAAAACATTATGAACACGAGACATGCTTGGAGGTAATGTGAGTCTATAGGCCACATTTCCTATTCGGTCAGGAATCTCAAATGGACCAACAAATCATGGATTGAGCTTTCCTCTCTTCCCAAATCTTGTAACTCCCTTCCATGGAGCAACACGTAACAATACATGATCCCCAATATTAAATTCCACGTCCTTTCGATGAAGATCAGCATAACTCTTTTGTCGATCCTGTGAGGTTTGAATACGTTATCGAATCATTTGGATCTTTTACGTAGTCATGCGTACTAATTTCGGTCCCAACAACGTTGCTTCACCCACCTCATCCCAAAGATATCGAGAAGCGACACTTTTCGCCCATACAACGCCTCAAATGGAGCCATGCCTATACTTGCTTGATAACTGTTGTTGTAGGAGAATTCCACCAGTGGAAAGTACTTATCCCAACTTCCTTTGAAATCTAGGACACGGAGTCTTAATAGATCTTCAAGGGTTTGAATAGTCCTTTCCGATTGCCCGTCCGTTTGAGGATGGTATACTGAACTGAATCGTAAATCCGTGCCCATAGCTTTCTACAAGCTAACCCAAAATCGTGAAGTGAATCTTGGGTCACGATCCGAAACTATGGATACTGGCATGCCATGTAATCTCACAATCTCGTTCACGTACATACGAGCAAGACGTTCAACGGAATAAGTTTCACGTATAGGCAAGAAATGAGCACACTTGGTTAATCTATCAACAATAACCCAAATTGCATCTATACCTTGAGAAACCTTGGGAAGACCCGTAATAAAATCCATAGTAATGTGTTCCCACTTCCATTCTAGAATCTCAAGTGGTTGCAATGGACCTTTTGGTACTTGATGCTCTGCCTTTACACATTGACAAGTTAAACACCTCAAGATAAACTCTGCGATCTCTCTCTTCATATTGTTTCACCAAAATGTATGTCGAATATCATGATACATTTTGGTACTCCCAGGATGGATTGCAAACGGGGTGTTGTGTGCCTCCATCATGATTCTATGCTTCAAGTCAGAATTGAATCGAAGTATTCCTTCTTCATCGATTCTTTCTTCTAGAATAGCACCTTCTTGCACTTTCTTCTTCATACGCATCAGCCCCAGGTCCGTAGCTTGAGCAGCTTTAACTTTATCGATTAAAGTCGGTTCTACTCGTATATTCGCCATCATCACGTGGGTCCCTGGAGTCTTTAATTCTATCTCCATCCTTTGCAAGTCATACAAAATGGGCCTTTGCATTGACAATATCGCTTTTCAGACTCGCATATGATCTTCTACTCAATGCGTCAGCTACTACGTTTGCTTTTCCAGGATGATATTGAATAGTGTGATCGTAATCTTTCAACAGCTCAAGCCAACGTCATTGCCGCATGTTGAGTTCTTTTTGGGTGAAGAAATATTTGAGGCTTTTATGATCCGTATAGATCTCCACTTTCTCCCCATACAAAAAGTGTCTCCAGATTTTTAACGCGAAAACAATTGCTGCCAACTCTAGATCATGAGTTGGATAATTCCTCTCATATTCTTTGAGTTGTCGTGAGACATAGGTTATGACTTTCCCATGTTGCATGAGAACACATCCTAACCCTTTGCCTGAATCATCGTTGTATATAACAAATCCATCCGAACCAGATGGTATTGCCAGAACAGGTGCCGAAATGAGTCTCCTCTTGAGCTCTTGGAAACTCTTCTCGCATTCCTCGCTCCATACAAATTTTGTATCCTTCCGAGTTAACTGAGTTAACGGAGTAGCGATTTGAGAAAATCCTTCCACGAATCTCTGATAATAACCAGCTAAGCCCAGAAAGCTACGCACTTCGGTCACCGACTTCGGTTGCTCCGAACTTTGTATTGCTTCAATCTTCGCCAGGTCAACAAATACTCCATGTTTTGACACCACGTGCCCAAGGAATGCTACTTCCTCAAGCCAGAACTCGCATTTCTTCAGCTTGGCATATAGCTTGTTTTCACGAAGCCTTTCAAGTATCAGCTTTAAATGGTGCTCATGATCTTCATGGCTTTTGGAATAAATGAGGATGTCATCAATAAAGACAACAACGAACTGATCCAAATATTCCTTGAATACTCGATTCATCATATCCATGAAAGAAGTAGGAACATTAGTCAATCCAAAAGACATGACTAAGAATTCATAATGCCTGTACCGAGTTCTGAAGACAGTCTTTGGAATATCCTCAGTTTTAATCTTCAGCTGATGATAACTAGAACGAAGGTCTATCTTTGAAAATAATTGTGCTCCTTGTAACTGGTCAAACAGGTCATCAATGTGAGGTAGTGGATACCTATTCTTGATGGTGACATAGTTCAATTCTCGGTAGTCAATAAAAAGTCGTATACTCCCGTCTTTCTTCTTTACGAATAAAACAGGAGCACCCCAAGGAGATGTACTAGGACGAATGAAACCGATGTCTAATAACTCCTGTAGTTGGACTTTTAACTCCTGAAGTTCAATAGGAGCCATTCGATATGGGGTTTTAGAAATGGGCTTTGTACCCGATTCAAGGTCAATAAAGAATTCAACTTCTCGTTCTGGGTGTAGACTAGGAAGTTCTTCAGGAAATACATCAGGAAATTCTCTAACAACATAAATATTATTCAAATCTGACTTGTCTTTGTTCAAATCCATAACACTAAGAAAGCTTGACATCCGTTTTTTAATAAACGAATAGCTTTATGGCTTGATATGATAGTGACTGATTTTAGTGGTTTAGTTGTTTGAATTCGCATAACAGGTTGGTTAGGAATATGAAAACTAACAACCTTACGAAAATAATTAATTTTGGCATGATGAGTGGTTAACCAATCAATTCCTAAAATCACATCAAAAGCAAGTATCTTTAAAGAGATAAGATCAACGAGGTAATGTGATAGTGCCAACTTGGATCAAGCAAGATTTATAAACCTGTAGATGTGAAGGTTTCACCCAAATGGAGTTTCAATAGATAAGTTAAAATCCAATTTCTCCGGAGTCAAGTAAGAGAGATAAAAGAATGGGTAGAACCGGTATCTAGTAAGGTATAAACTTTGCAAGAATTCAAGATTAGCTTACCCGTGATCACCTCGTTTGGGTTCCTCACGCGTTTTGGCGATCACGACAAACGCTTCTTCGAGAGAACCGTTGATTTTGACTTATCTCGGGACATGACTTTTTGGAGTCACCATCCCCATTGAACTTGGTTTTTCTCTGAGAACACTCTCGGGCTATATGACCCTTCTTTCCACAGCTTATAACATACCTTGGATTGTTGTGGGCGCGGTTTGGTGATATGTCCCTCTTTCTCATTTATAACACACACGACCAGGTGGTCGTTTCTCTCCCCCAACAACAGATTGATCTTTGGTGTTGTTCTTGATGTCTTCTCGTTATTGTTGAATCTCCTCTTTTTGAAATTTTCACTAGACTCACCTCTTCTATTATCATGGCCACGATTACCACCCGAGTGGTTACCGCTTTTGTCCGTATTCTTCTTTCCTCATTTGGTTATCATCGCCCGATGGCCACATCCCACCAGTATGACCACAGGTTGTGATCCTCGGTTCAAGATACTCATTATCTCGCTCTAATAATTGAGCCCACATTGACAACATCCGAATACTGAGAGAAAATTTATTTGAGATAAGGTATTGTGAATCTCGGGTTTTATACCTCTCGAAACATCCGCGTCATACGTTCCTCATTCTCTACCAAATGAGGTGCAAACCTGGATAACTCCATGAACTTTGCCTCGTCTCGAGACACCGCCATGTTGTTATGTTCCAGTCTAATAAACTCTACCTCTTTCATATGACGAATACTTTCAGGAAAGTACTTGTCATTGAACAGTTTCTGAAATCTTTCCCAAGACATGTTGAGTGCGGCTGGCTGGGTACGCTTCACGGATTCCCACCAGTAATCTGCCTCTCTACGGAACATAAAGGTGGCGAATGGAACCTTCTATTCCTTTGTGTATCCCAAGACATCGAATATCTTGGTAATTTGCTTGACCCACATTTCCACCTTAATCGGATCGGGCTTTCCCCAAAAATCTGGTGGTCCCAACTCCTTGAACTGCTTGGATGTGACAGACCGCGCGTTGCTATCACTTCCACCCGTATTTTGTACACGAGTCCCCCTCGTCTGATTTTTCATGAACTGCAAAAAGCTCCTAAACATTCCATCATTCATCGTTTGCTCGGTAGCGTTGTTTACAGGAGGAATATTGCCTTCCTGTTGCACGTTCTCCTTGTTTGTGACTAAAGGTTGTTCCACAGTCTCATACACTCCATTGTTAACGTTCTCAGCAGCCATTCTTAAATACTACCATAAAATAATGGTGAATTAAACAAATTAACATATCACATAATATCCCTATATTATGACCGACCAACAAATAAGCTTAGATAGGACATACTAGCGAAGGATTTACTCATCGCTCCCCTCCTAATTCTATTCCCCGATCTCTGCCAGAGACCATATCCCTAAGCTTTGATACCAACTGTGACGCCCCCAAAATAGGTATACAACACCCATTCTGAGTCGCCAAATACATGGTACAGAAAGCAAACTACAACTTCAATAATACAATTGTCGTGCAAAATACGGCAACACATACTGTGAGTTTAAATACAAATATTGTCTTCTAGACAATATCCACACTCAAATAAGTCCTCATTACAATTATTTATACACTATTTTACAGAAATAGTGGACCAAATGAATAATATTATGGAGTGAACTCGATAATCAATATCGTGTGCTACTATGCAACCACGCTATTTCTCTACTTTTAACACCGGGTGTTTCAACAGTTAACGGTAAACTTCCGCCGTTATATTCATAAAATATTTTTGTCGTTTTCTCAATCCGACAATAATTCCATTGTGGGATCCACCAATGATTGTGTCGTCGTACGAATATTCCCTGTTAAAACGAATATTCCCCGACCAATCGAATATTATATAACAACTTGCGTACTTTGCAAAATTTATAAATATTACCCATAACTACAACATTATATCAAGTTCACTCCATAATATTAAAAAAAATATTTCGAGAAATTTAAATCTTTATTCATAAAATTTGGGGTCTCACAGGTTATATAATATTCGTTTTAATAGGGAATATTCGTACGACGACACAATCATTGGTGGACCCCACAATGGAGGAATTTTCGTAGTTAGAAAACGACAGAATTATCTTTTTATAAAAATAACGGCGAAAGTGTTACCGTTAAAACTGTCGGTAGTAAAAGTACAGTAATATGCGTGGTTGCATAGTAGCACATGGTATTGATTATTGATGCTTACGTGAGAAATCACTCAGTTTTGTTCAATTATTGCTTCAGTAATTGTTGCATAGTATCTCACATTATTTGATTCACATGATTATAACTATTTGCTCACATGTGTGTACTATTGATTCACATTCATGTACTATTAGGGGAGTTGGTGCAAGATTGATAATACTTGCATGACTAAATTAAAAATGGAGGTATAGTTGAAGGTACTATAGCATAATTAGTTTTTTCACATGATTATACTATTGAGTCACATGAATGAATTATTAATTCACATGATTTACTATTAGGGGAGGTGGTGCAAATTTGATAATACATGCGGGACTAAATTAAAAATAAAAGAAAAGAGGAAGGTATTATTCTGTAATATTTCAAGCCCCAAAACGTGCAATTATTAAAACTATATTTTCCTATAAATAGAAGCTCATTCTTCCTTCATTTCTCACCAATTCACTAAAGCTATAGAGCAATTATTATAGAGAGAAATTATAGAGAGAAAGAAGAAGAGAAGTCTGCTACCTCACTATTTCAGTATCCAATTTTTTCTAAGGTAAGGGGTATTATTCTTTCGTATTCATGAAGAGAGTTATTTTCTTTCAATACTCGTAAGAGTTGTTATTCCATTCTTTATTATTATGTTAGAATAACTTTCCTACAAGTAAAGTACCGCATACATGGTGAAATTCTTACATTATTCCATTCTTTATTATTACATTGGAATAACTTTTATGCATGTCTGGATTCTATCGCATACCGTGAATTCTGTTGTTGTTCCATTCTTTATTATTACATTTGGAATATCCACATGCATGCGGATTATGCATGACTGGTTCCATTCTTTATTATTTTGTTGGGAATAACTTTGTTTTTGTGCGATTCTATCGCATGCACGGTGAATTCTTCTATTATTCCATTCTTTATTATTACATTGGGATAACTTTATACATGTGGATTACCGCATGCATGGTGAAAAATCCTTCGTATTCATTCCTTATTATATTGTGGAAATGATCATCTACATAGATTACCGCATGGTGGCGAAAATCCATTCATAGATTTCATATATTCTATTATACTCTCGGTTGGTTAAGGTTTTGGCTTCTATACTCCATGAAATTAGTAGAATATCCTGGATATTTGCGCTTCATCCAGTATCTTTTCATGGAAATATTCTTCTGAGCATTCTTGAATTTTACTCTACAAAGCAGTATCATGTTGACAATTTAGACGTTATTGATTTCTGGATAAATTAAATTATAAATCTTTAAAATTTATCCTTGAACTTGTTTTATTGAATTAATATGTCATTGTCATCATCCTCATGCTTATATTGTAATGAAAGTCATCTTTGGCTTACGTGCATAGATGGACTTGGTATGATTATGACCAGGGATTATTTGATATAATCATGACCATTGATGATTTAATGAATATCCTTGGCCCGTAGTGCAGGGAAGATTCGATGATATGGTTTATTTATTAAGCTGAGTCTCATCGATAAAATTGATGAAAACATTTTAAATCATAGAAGATAGTAGATATCATGCTCTACTTGACTCTTCTAATGGATTGCTTATTCCGCTGCAGTTAAACTTGATATCTATTGTATTTTATCAGTTTATCATTGTTGAAGGCTAATGATAATTTATTCTGCATTATCTTAGTCATAATATTTCTTACTGGGCTAGTTGAGCTCACCCTTTTGCTTTCATTATTCTCTTCAGGAAATGAGAACGTAGCCGAGACTAGTTGGGGAATGGAGTGATGGTCCGAGATGGTATCATAGTAGTCCTCACTATTCTATAAAATAGTGTGATAATAAATGTAATGAGGACTTCCTTGAGTGTGGATATTGTCTAGATGACAATATTTGTATTAAAACTCATAGCATATGTTTTGTCATATTTTACACGACAGTTGTATAATTAAGTTTTTATTTGTATTTTGTACCATGTATTTGGCCACTCAAGATGGGTGATGTATACCTATTTTGGGGGCGTCACAGTTGATATCAAAGCTTAGGGATATGATCCACCGGTTGAGATGTGAGACAAGAACTAGAGAGGAGAGCGGGGAATTCCTTCGCTAGTATGACCTACATAAGTTTATTTGGTATTTAATTGGTCGGTCAGAGTATATGGATAGTATGTGATATGTTAATTAACCCTTGTTTTGTGGCAGTATTTGAAAATGGCATCCGAAAATGTTGAGATAACCAATGAAGCACATGAGACCGTTGAGTCACCACAGATTAATACCCAGGGTAATGTGCAATAGAAAGACAATAATTCTCATGTAAACAATAACACCGATGAAATGGTGAACGATGGGATGTTCAGAGGCTTTTTGCAATTCATGAAACATTAAAAGCGGCTCCTCATCCAAAATGCGGTGGAAAATCGACAACTCGGACGGTCACCGCTAAGCGATTCAAGGAGCTGGGACCACCGAGTTTTGGAGAGCTAAAACCACTTAAAAGCGGAGACATGGATAAAGCAGATCAACAAGATATTTGATGTCTTGGGATGCTCAGGAGAAAAAGGTTCCTTTTCCACCTTCATGTCATGCTTGGCGAAGCAAATTCTTCGGTGGGAATCAGAATCGTAATCAACCTGCCGCACTCAAAATGTCTTGGGAGAAGTTCTAAGAGCTGTTCAACGACAAGTACTTTCCTGAAAGTATTCGTCACATGAAGGAGGTAGAGTTCATCAAGCTTGAGTAAAATAATATGACCGTGGCGCAGTATGAAGCTAAGTTTGTCGAGTTGTCTCGGTTTGCGTCCCACTTGGTTGATAATGAGGAGAGAATGACGTGGATGTTTCTAAGAGGTTTGAAACCCGAGATACGTCAATACCTAATTTCTCACACACTGTGTTTGTATTCAGATGTTGTGAATAGGGCTCAGTTATTGGAGCGCGATAATGAGTCAACCCAACCAAGAGAGAAGCGGTGACAAGTCGATAATACCAGGGTAGCTTGATCATCGAAGCGGTGACAATAAGCGTGGAGGGAATCAACATGCCAGAAATGATAATCACTTCGGTGGTAATCATGGCCATGACAATAAGAGTGGACATTTCAAGAAGAGGAGATTTAATAATGACGGAAAGACGTCAGCACCAGCACCTGTTATTAAGGAAGGAGAACGACCGCCGGTCGTATGTTTCAAATGCGGAGGGGAGGGACATATCAGTCCAAACTGCGTGATGCAGTCCAAAGCGTGTTACAATTTTGGAAAAGAAGGTCACCTAGCCCAATTTTGTCGTGCACCAAGGTCAAGTCCAGCTGGGATGGAGGCATCAAAGGGTGTCCCAGACAAGACAAAATCGGTAGTTCAAGGGAGAGCATTTGTCGTAACCTCCCAAAAAGCGAGGAATCCGAACGAAGTGATCACGAGTAAGCTAATCATAAACTCTAGTAAAGTTTATACTTTATTTGATATCGGTTCTACCCATTCTTTCATTTCTCCTGCTTGCGCTCAACGTTTAAATTTGACTCTGGAGAAATTAGACTTTGACTTATCTATTGAAACTCCGTTGGGAGAAACCTTCATTACATCCACTGTTTATAAGTCTTGATTAATTCAAATCGGTAACCGCACGTTACCTGTCAATCTTATTTCCTTGAAAATATTTGCATTTGATGTGATTTTAGGGATTGATTGGTTAACTACTCATCATGCTAAAATCGATTATTTTTGTAAGGTTGTTAGATTTCATATTCCTAACCAACCTATTATGCGAATTCAAGCAACCAACCCACTAAAATCAATCACTATCATATCAAGTCATAAAGTTATTCTATGAGACCCTAGATTTTATGAATAAAAATTTAAATTTCTCAAAATATTTTTTTTTTAATATTATGGTGTGGATTTGATATAATGTTATAGTTGTGGGTAATATTTATAAATTTTGCAAAGTAAGCAAGTGGTTATATAATTTTCGATTGGTGGGGAATATTAAACGACGACGGCACAATCATTGGTGGACCCCCAATGTAAGTATTATCGTAGTAGTAAGAAAACTATGTAATTATCTTTTATTAAAAATAACGGCGAAAGTGTTACCGTTAAAACTATTGAACTACCCGGTAGTAAAAATACAGTAATACGCATGGTTGCATAGTAACACATAGTATTGATTATTGATGCTTACGTGAGAAGTCACTCAGTTATACTCAATTATTGCTACAGTAATTGTTGTATCATATCTCTCATATTATTGATTCAATTATTGTCATAGTATCATTTGTATAATATGTTATATTATTAAATCAATAATTGAGACGGCAAAGTTATTCATATTATTATTTGCAATATTGACAATGTCTAGAAGTTCTGTCAAGGAGAGGTTTGGTCATCTAATTGCGCGCCAATAAGGAGAAATCCTTATCGGAAAGCCCCCTTTTTCCTGAGAACGACTTGGTTGTTAAATATTGTGAATTATAATATTAATGATGAATAAGTTCGTGTTGATTAAAGATGAAATTGATAGTTCCATTGTGTTGGAATTATTAGTGTTAGTGGAAATCGATATTTATTTCGATATTAATTGATGTCTGGAAGTTATACTGACCAGTCGGGTAATTAATCGGATAAATGAGCAATTAATTGCTATTAATTCACATGATTATAACTATTTGTTCACATGTGTGTACTATTGATTCACATTCTTGTACTATTAGGGGAGTTGGTGCAAGATTGATAATACTTGCATGACTAAGTTAAAAATAGAGGTATAGATGGAGGTACTATACTGTAATTTGTATTTTTACATGTCTAGAACTATTGATTCACATGATTTACTATTAGGGGAGGTGGTGCAAGTTTGATAATACTTGCAGGACTAAATTAAAAATGAAGGAAATGAGGAAGGTATTATACTGTAATATTTCGAGCCCCAAAACGTGCAATTATCGAAACTATATTTTCCTATAAATAGAAGCTCATTCTTCCATAATTTCTCACCAATTCATTAAAGCTATAGAGCAATTATTATAAAGAGAAAGAAGAAGAGAAGTCTGCTACCTCACTATTTCAGTATCCAGTTTTTTCTAAGGTAAGGGGTATTATTCTTTCGTATTCATGAAGAGAGTTATTTTCTTTCAATACTCGTAAGAGTTGTTATTCCATTCTTTATTATTATGTTGGAATAACCTGTCTATGCAAAGTACAGCATACATTGTGACGCCCCCAAAAATAGGTATACATCATCCATCTTGAGTCGTCAGATACATGGTATAAAATACAAATACAACTTAATTATACAAACGTCGTGTAAAAATACGACAAAACATAGCTGAGAGTTTTAAAAAGAATATTGTCATCTAGACAATATCCACACTCAAAGGAGTCCTCATTACATTTATTATCACACTATTTAAATGAGAATAGTGAGGACTACTAATACTATCATCGGAATGGTCACTCCGTTCCCCGACTAGTCCCTAACGTTCTCATTTTCTGAAGAGAACAAAGTGAAAGAAAGGGTGAGTTCAACTAGCCCGATGAAGAAATATTATGACTAAGATAATGTAGAATAAATTATCATTAGTCTTCAACAATGTTAAACTGATAAAATATAACAAACATCAAGTTTAACTGCAGCGGAACAAGCAACCCATTAAAAGAGTCAAGAAAAGAATAAAGTCTACTATCTTTTATGATTTAAAAGGTTTTTCATCACTTTTATCGCTGGGACTCAGCTTAATAAATAATTCACATCATCCCTGCACTACGGCCAAGGATATTCATTAGTATCACAACCACAAATTATCCATGCACTACGGGCCAAGGATATTCGTGTATTTATCAATGGTCATGATCATGCCAAAAACTGTCCATCAATGCACAACGGGCCAATGAGGACTTTTACCACATCATTTGTAACATTACGGTCATGATTATACCGAATAATCCCTGGTCATAATCATACCAAGTCCATCTATGCACTACAGGCCACAGATGACTTTCAACATAATATAAACATGAGGATGATTACAATGATAAGTTCAAGAATTAATTTATCTAGGAACTAATAATGTCCAAATTGTCAACATGATACTTCTTTGTAGAGTAAAATTCAAGAATGCTCAGAAGAATATTTCCATGAAAAGATACTGGATGAAGCGCAAATATCAAGGATATTCCACTAATTTCATGGAGTATAGAAGTCAAAACTTTAACTTATTTGAGTATAATAAAGAATGGAATAACAAAAGAAATCACCGAACTGCGATAAGTAGTATAAAATGTGAGATATTCCAATAGAATAATAAATAACGAAACCGGTCCGACGTAACGCATTGCATGAGGATATTCCAGCCAGAATAATAAAGACGAAACCAGATCCGACGTAAAACGCACAGACGGGATATTCCAACAGAATAATAAAGACAGAACCAGGTCATGCGTAAACGCACAGACAGGATGTTCCAACAGAATAATAAAGAATGGAATAACAGAAGAATTTCACCATGTATGCGGTACTTCACATAAACAGGTTATTCAACATAATGATAAAGAATGGAATAACTGAAGAATTTCACCATGTATGCGGTACTTGCGATAGGCGGAGTTATTCAACATAATGATAAAGAATGGAATAACAAAAGAATTTCACCAAGTATAGGGTAAATGGCACATATCTGAGTTATTCAATAGAATAATAAAGAATAGAATAATAGAAGTTCTCTTCATGAATCTGAAAGAAATAATACCCCTTACGAGTACAACAAATAATATCCCTTACCTTATAAAGAAGAGTACTCGGACGGGTAGAGGCGAGGATATACTTGAAGAAAACTTGCACTACTTTCAAAGCTTTCTTAAACTCTAAAGAAATACGCTCAAGATTATAGAAGAAGAATTCTCTCTACGTTTCTCTCTCTAGAGTTTTAGTGAATTCGTAAGAAATAATGAAGGAATGAGCTTCTATTTATAGAAGAATGGGTGAATAGTAACTAATTCTGAGCAGTGCAGATTGATTTACTTTTAAGCAGATTATCCAGATTGGGTTTACTATAAAATATTCTAATAAAACAAAATCTTTTAAATAAAATATAATATATTCTATTTATAATCTAATAAAGCGAATAACTTTTTAAAATTATTCTGTTTTATATAAAAAAAATTATTATGCATAATAGAATATAATATATTCTATTTATAGTCTAATAAAACGAATAACTTTATAAAAGTATTCTATTTTATATAAAAAGATTTTTCTGTTTTATTACATTAATAATACTAGTAAAACAAAACTTCAAAGATCATTATTATAATTCACAATATTAATCGACCGAGGTCATTCCGAGGAAGAGGGGCTTTCAATAAGGATTTCTTCCTATATAGGCCTTGATTAGGTGACCAAACCTCTCCTTGGCGAACTTCTAGACATCGTTAATATTGCAAATAACAATATTAATAACTTTGTTATCTCAATTATTGATTTAATAATATATAAAATATCGACAATAATTGAATCAAATAACGTGAGATCTTATGCAACAACCATTTGAAGCAATAATTGAACAAAAAGCGGTGACTTCTCACGTAAGCATCAATAATCAATCTTGGTGTGCTACTATGCAACCACGCGTATTCTGTATTTTTAACTTTGGGTGTTTCAATAGTTAACGATAAAACTTCCGCCGTTATTTTCATAAAATATTTTTGTCGTTTTCTCAATCCGACAATAATTCTGTTGTGGGGTCCACCAATGATTGTGCCATCGTATGAATATTCCCTGTTAAAACGAATATTCCCCGACCAATCGAATATTATATAACAACTTGTGTACTTTGCAAAATTTATAAATATTACCCTCAACTATAACATTATATCAAATCCACACCATAATATTCAAAAAAATATTTCGAAAAATTTAAATCTTTATTCATACACTTTGGGGTCTCAAAATCTCCCCTCCTTATGAAATTTCTCCCTCGAAATTTATGTACGTACCTAGTATGCCGAAGAGGTGTGGATACCTTGACTTCATTTCATATTCCAACTCTTGAGGTATAACCTTGAATACTTTTATCGTTGAAAACATTACACGTTGCATACGTACATGCCCGATGTCCTCTGATTGCCTCTGAATGCACATCAGTCCCTAAAATAGCCATTTTAGGCCTTGATACCGACCTCAAATATCAAAATATAAAGAATGAAAGTTATAGGTCTACTCGTTATCTTTTCGAATCATCTTGAATCACCTCAATCGGAGTTCGTATGAAAAAGTTATGCCTAATTTACTAAAGGACGTCCGGACAGATTTTGGCTTAACACTTGACCAGTGCCTAGGCGCCTAAATTTGGCCTTGGGCAAGTGCCTAGGCGGCCAAGAGCAGAATCTAAGCGTCTAGCCTAGCGCCTAGGCGCTCGCCCCTTGGCACTTAACTCCAATTTTCCAGATTTTGCAACTTTTGACACACATACTTCAAATCTTCATAACTTCTTCGTCCGTTATCGGAATTAGTCCGTTTTTGAGGCTATGGAAAGCTTGTAACATGATCTATAAAACCCCCATGATTTCATAATTTTTCAGATTCATTAATTATTTCGAAATTTGTCTCTAAATTCCCCCAAGACTAAGTTTTTACTAACAACGATATGTGAAAAACGTTATGAATATGCGACATACTTGGCGGTAAAACGAGTCTATAGGCCACAGTTCCTACTCGATCGAGGATTTCAAATGGGCCAATTTAATCGATGGTTAAGATAACGCCTTCTTAAACCTTCTTCTTCATATTCATCAAATTCGGGTGTGTAGCTTGAGCGGCTTTAACTTTATCGATTAAAGTCGATTCTACTCGTATATTCATTATCTTCACGTGGGTCCCTAGAGTCTTTAACTCTATCTTTATCATTTGTAAGTTATAAGAAATGGGTTTTTATGTTAACAACATCGCACTCATAAACGCATACGATCTTCTACTCAACGCGTCAGCTACCACGTTCGCTTTTCCCACGATGATATTGAATGGTACGATCGTAATCTTCAACAGCTCGAGCCAACATATTTGGCGCTTTATACGTTCATTTTGGTTGAAGAAATATTTAAGGGTTTTAGAAATGGGTTTTGTACTTGGGTCAATACAAAATTCGATTTCACGCTCTAGGGGTAGGCTAGGAAGTCTTCAAGAATACGTTAGGAAATTTATTAACATAGAAATATCATTCAAACTGTGACTCTCATCCAAGACTTGGATAGCACGCCACATTAATACTTATCAACTTGTCATCGTCATTCACGACGTCGCCTACAGAAAGTCTGGCTTCGGTGCATTCCACACAAGGAAGTCAACAACAAAAGGATCGGGGCTCTTTACTTATGGCTTGATATGACAATGATTGAATTTAGTGGTTTGGTTGCTTGAATTCAAATAACAGGTTGGTTAGGAATATGAAAGCTAACAACCTTACGAAAAGCATGATAAGTAGTTAACCAATCGATTTCTAAAATCACATCAAAGGCAAGTATTTTCAAAGAGATAAGATCGACAGGTAACGTGAAAGTGTCGATTTGAATCAACAAGATTTATAAACAGTGGAGGTAACGAAGGTTTCTACTAACAAAGTTTCAACCAATAAGTCAAAGTCTAACTTTGCTAGGGTCAAATTTAAACGTTGAGCGCAAGCAAGAGAGATAAAAGAATGGGTAGAACCGGTATCTAATAAGGTATAGACTTCGCAAGAATTTATAATTAACTAACTTGCGTGCTAACTTCGTTCGGGTTACTCGCTTTTGAGAAGTCACAAAAATACTCTCCTTGAACTCTCTGGTTTTGTCTTATGCAGGGGGGATGACCTTTGATGCCTCCATCCCATTTGGACTTGTCTTGATTGCCACGACAAAATCAGGCCAGGTAACCTTCTTTTCCACAATTGTAACATGCTTTGGATGGCATTGCGCAGTTTGGACTGATGTGTCCCTCCCCTCCATATTTGAAACATATGATAGGTGGTCGTTCTCCTTCCTTAACAACGGGTGTTGGTGCTGACGTCTTTCCATCATTATTGAATCTCCTCTTCTTGAAATGTCCATTCTTATTGTTTTGGCCATGATTACCACCGAAGTGGTTACCATTTCTGGCATGTTGATTCCCTCCACGTTTATTGTCACCGCTTCGATGACTGCTATCACTGGTATTATCATTTTGTCGGCTGCTCTCTTTTGGTTGGGTTGACTCATTATCGCGCTCCAATAACTGAGCCCTATTAACAACATCTGAATACAAACATAATTTATGAGAGATAAGATATTGACGTATCTCGGATTTCAAACCTCTTAGAAACATTCGCGTCATTCTCTCCTCATTATCAACCAAATGGGACGCAAACCGGGACAACTTGACAAACTTGGCTTCGTACTGCGACACAGTCATGTTGTTTTGCTCCAGCTTGATGAACTCTACCTCTTTCATGTGACGAATACTTTCGGGAAAGTACTTATCGTTGAACAATTCTTGGAACTTCTCCCAAGTCATCTTCAATGCGGCAGGTTGAGTACGTTTTACAGATTTCCATCAGTAATCTGCCTCTGTATGCAACATGAAGGTGGCAAAGGGAACCTTTTGCTCCTCGTAGCATCCCAAGACATCAAATATCTTACAGATCTGCTTTATCCACATCTCCGCCTTAAGTGATTTTGGCTCTCCAAAAAACTCCGGTGGTCCCAGTTCCTTGAACTGCTTAGCGGTGACCGTCCGAGAGTTGCCAGTGTTTCCACCGCATTTTGTATGAGGAGCCGCTTTGCGATGTTGAATGAATTGCATAAAGCCTCCGAACATTCCATCGTTCATCTTCGTCAAGTGTTGTTGTTGTTTGCATGAGGATTGTCGCCTTCACGATACACATTGTCACGATTATTGATCTGTGGAGACTCAGCGGTCTC
The DNA here is from genome assembly GCA_020205605.1 of Panax ginseng. Classification (NCBI taxonomy): domain Eukaryota; kingdom Viridiplantae; phylum Streptophyta; class Magnoliopsida; order Apiales; family Araliaceae; genus Panax; species Panax ginseng. The sequence goes on along the minus strand of CM035129.1, from coordinate 126,959,563 downwards.
TGTGCTCCATTGCTAATCTCAACATTCTCGGATGCCATTTTCAAATCTCGCCACAAAAAAGGGTTAATTAACATATCATATATTATCCCTATATACGAATGAGACCAATTAAATACCAAATAAACTTAGGTAGGTCATACTAGCGAAGGAATTTCCCGTCTCTCCCCTCCTAGTTCTTGTCTCACATCTCAGCTAGAGATCATATCCCTAAGCTTTGATACCAACTGTGATGCCCCCAAAAATAGGTATACATCACCCATCTTGAGTCGCCAGATACATAGTACAAAATACAAATACAACTTAATTATACAAACGTCGTGTAAAAATACGACAAAACATAGCTGAGAGTTTTAAAAAGAATATTGCCATCTAGACAATATCCACACTCAAAGGAGTCCTCATTACATTTATTATCAGACTATTTAACAGAATAGTGAGGACTACTAATACTATCATCTGGACCGTCACTCCGTTCTCCGACTAGTCCCGGCTACTGTGACGCCCCCAAAATAGGTATACATCTCCCATTTTGAGTCGTCAATAACATGGTACAGAAACAACTACAACTTTATTAATACAACATAAAAACTGTGAGTTTAAATACAAATATTGCCATCTAGACAATATTCACACCCAAATAAGTCCTCATTACAATTATTGATAGATTATTTTACAAAAATGGTGAGGACTACTAAAACAACTTTCTAGAACTATCATTCCACACCCCGACTAGAACTCGCTACATTCTCGCCTCCTGAGAAGAAAAATGGAACAAAAATAAAAGGGGTGAGCTCAACTAGCCTAGTAAAGAATATTAAGACTAAGATAATATAGAACAAATTATCGTTAGTCTTCAACAGGGAAAAATCTAATAAAATACAATAGACAACAAATTTCAGATCAATATTCGCAGCGGAAATAATAATTCATAGATGAGTTACATAGAGAATGAAATCTACTATAATCTATGAATTTAAAAGTCCATCATCAATATTTTATCCTTGTAACATCAATCAATATTCATCTTGAATCAAATATTCATCTTTGCACTACAGGCCAAAGATATTCATCAGTTGGTCATGTTCAACTCAATACATGTACATCTTTGCACTACGGGCCAAAGATATTCATAAGAAAATCAACCATCTTTGCACTACAGGCCAAAGATATTCAGTAATATCATCTTTTAGGACTGAGGATGATGAAAAATATTTTAAAGAAAACGAATCCAGTGAAACAAAAGAATAAATATTAAGGATTCATATTTCAAACAATCCGAGTTCAAAAATACTTCATAAATAATCATAGTGAAGTAAAATTCAAGAATGATTAAAACATGGATACAATCAAAGCTAGTATCCATAATAGATATCTTGGACAAAAACCGAAAATTTAATTTTTCTGTGAATAGTGCCGTATTCGTGAATAGTGTCGTATACGTGAATAGTGTCGTATACGTGAATAGTAACCCCAACACTAAAAGACAAGAATTTCACAAGAAAAATATTACCAATATTCTGGCATAATGATATTAGAAGAAATAATATCATTTTAAAAAAAATAACATCCCTTACCTCGAAAAAGACAGATTACTATTTGGAATATCTGGATATAGTCTTTGAAGGAACTTGCATCAGATATAGAAACACTCAAGGTATCAAAATACTCACAAGAATACGCTCGATAATATAGAGAGAGAAAACTTTAGTTTCTGATGTGATTTTCAATTCAAACCTAAGCACCCTATTTATAGGAAAATGCTTAGAACACTAAAGCAGAAAATTTAATAAAACAATATTATTTATAAACTAAATTCCTACGCACACCACCAGCTAATTTCAACCACTTAACACATGTCCCACAAATGAAAAAAAACGTTTTTCTTAATTAAAATATTTTAAACTTTAAAAATTAATTATTCTTGAACTTCAGAACTTCAATAATTCATAAAAAATAGCCCTTTTATCAAAAAAATTCAAACCTTATGTCTTTTTCATAGGAAATTCCATTCTCTACAACTTTGCAGATGAAAGTTTTTCCAAATTCCAAACAAAAATTGACCGAAATCCATAAACGGACGATTTTACAGGCTATAATCAAATTCTAGTCAAGAAATGGGCCCACAAACATGTTTAACATGTTTTAAACAATTTTTAGTGACAAAAATATTCTTCCTCCTTATATATTCATATATCCCATATTCATTGTAAAAATATCACCATTATTATATTATTAAAATATAATAATATATTATTTTATCGAAAAAGATAAAATATCAATTTTCAACAATTGTCACATTACAAATTTTCTCCATCTATATCCACATAAAATGAATATTTTCCTTATCATAATAATCAATAATTAATTATTCACAAATAATATTACAGAATCACAATACCGACAACCAGGCCGTTCCCAGGAAAGAGGGGGCTTTTCAATAAGGATTTCTCCTTACTGGCGCACAATTAGGTGACCAAACCTCTCCTTAGACAGAACTTTCTAGAATTGCCAATAATGTTATCTAATAATATTATTCAAATAATATGAATTATTGATCTTATGATGAAAATACTGTGTAGTGACAATTATTGAAACAACAATAATATAAAATATCAACGTAGCAATTATTGAATCAATAAAATAAAATATTGAACAGTAACTACTGTAACAATTATTGAGTAATGCCTTCTTACGTAAGAATTAATAATTGGTGCAATACCGTGTGCTACTGTGTTTTAACCACCGAGTATTTTAACAGTATTAATGGTAACAACTACGCCGTTATTTATAAACAACTTATACTTGTCATTTTCTTCATCCAATCGCTTTCCATTATGGGGCCCACACAAGGCTGCGTCGTCGTACGAATATTCCCGGACAGTAAGAATATTCCACGACCAAACGAATATTCTCCGATAAAAAATGAATATTTTATAACCACTTGCTTATTTGAAATATTTGCGCATTTTACCCATAACTAACCACATTAATCAAATCAACCCTTACTATTTCAAAAAAATAAATAGAGGAAATTCAATTTCATTTAATAATAAGTTGGGGTCTTACAACCTCCCCTCTTTATAAAATTTTGTCCTCGAAATTGACGTACGTACCTGGTGTTTCGAAAAGGTGAGGATACCTCGCTTTCATTTCCGTTTCCAACTCCCAGGTCATTTCTTCAATAGCATGGTTTCTCCACAAAACTTTGACTTGGGGTATGACCTTTGTGCATAGAACATGCTCCTTCCTATCCAAGATCTTAACAAGTACCTCCTCGTACGTTAAGTCTTCGGCTATCTCGTCCGGTTCTAACTCAATAACGTGGTTCGGGTCTTTTACATATTTACATAGCACAGATATGTGAAAAATATTATGAACACGAGACATACTTGGAGGTAACCCGAGTCTATAGGCACATTTCCTACTCGGTCAAGAATCTGAAATGGACCAATAAATCATGGATTGAGCTTTCCTCTTTTCCCAAATCTTGTAACTCCCTTCCATGGAGCAACACACAACAATACATGATCCCCAATACCAAATTTCACGTCTTTTCAATGAAGATTCGCATAACTCTTTTGTCGATCTTGTGCCATTTGTATACGTTGTCGAATCATTTGGATCTTTTCTGTAGTCATACGTACCAATTCTGGTCCCAACAATGTTGCTTCACCAACCTCATCCCAACATACTGGAGAGCGACACTTACGTCCACATAATGCTTCGAATGGAGCCACACCTATACTTGCTTGATAACTGTTGTTATAGGAGAATTCCACCAAAGGTAAATATTTATCCCAACTCCCTTTGAAGTCTAGGACACAGAGTCTTAATAGATCTTCAAGAGTTTGAATAGTCCTCTCTGATTGTCCGTCCGTTTGAGGATGGTATGCCGAACTGAATCGTAAATTCGTGCCCATAGTTTTTTACAAACTAACCCAAAATCGTGAAGTGAATCTTGGGTCACGATCCGAAACTATAGATACTGGCATGCCATGCAATCTCACAATCTCATTTACATATATATGAGCAAGACGTTCAAGGGAATAAGTCTCCCGTATCGGCAAGAAATGAGCAAACTTGGTTAATCTATCAACAATAACCCAAATAGCATTTATACCTTGAGAAACCGTGGAAAGACCCATAACGAAATCCATGGTAATATGTTCCCACTTTCATTTCGGGATCTCAAGTGGTTGCAATGGACCTTTAGGCACTTGATGCTCCGCCTTTACACGTTGACAAGTTAAACACCTCGAGATGAACTTTGCAATCTCTCTCTTCGTATTGTTCCACCAAAATGTATATCGAAGATCACGATACATTTGGTGTAAGACCCCAACTTTTATGAATAAAGATGAATTTTCTATAATTATCATTTTTGAATGAATTTGATATAATGTTATAGTTGTGGGTAATATTTATAAATTTTGCAAAGTACGCAAGTTGTTATATAATATTCGATTGGTTGGGGAATATTCGTTTTAACAGGGAATATTCGTACGACGGCACAATCATTGGTGAACCCCACAACGGAATTATTGTCGGATTAAGAAAATGACAAAAAATATTTTATGAAAATAACGACGGAAGTTTTACTGATTAATGTTGAAACACCCAAAGTGTTAAAAGTATGCGAGAATACTGGCGTGGTTGCATAGTAGCACACGATATTGATTATTGATGCTTACGTCGAAGTCACTTAGTTTTGTTCAATTATTGCTTGAAGAATTGTGGCATAGTATCTCACGTTATTTGATTCAATTATTGTCAATATTTTTTTTATATTATTAAATCAATAATTGAGATAACAGAGTTATTATATTATTATTTGCAATATTAACGATGTCAGAAGTTACATCAAGGAGAGGTTTGGTCACCTAATTGCTACCAATAGGGAGAAATCTTTATTGGAAAGCCCCTCTTTCCGGGAACAACACAGTCGATTAATAGTGTGAATAATAATAATGATGATGAAGTTTTGTTTTATTAGTATTATTAATGTAATAAAATGAAAAGTTTTTTATATAAAAATGTAATACTTTTATAAAGTTATTCGTTTTATTAGGCTAATAGTAAAATCTTTTTTATATAAAATGTAATACTTTTATAAAGTTATTCGTTTTATTAGACAATAATTAGAATATATTATATTTTATTATTCATAGTGTTTGCATAGTGTCTGCATAGTGTTTGCATAATAAAATCTTTTTAAAATTTATTCGTTTTATTAGATTATAAATAGAATATATTATATTTTATTGTAAACCAATCTGGACCGTCCGTTTAAAGTAAATCGATCTGGATCGTTCATGGATTGGTTACTATTCAGTCCATTATTCTATAAATAGAAGCTCATTCCTTCATTATTTCTTAAGAATTCACTGAAACTCTAGAGAGAGAAACTATAGAGAGAATTATTCTTCTATCTTGAGCGTATTTCTTTAGCGTTTAAGAAAGCTTTGAGCATAGTGCAAGTTTCTTCAAGTATATCCCCGCCCTACCATCGGAGTACTCTTCTTTACAAGGTAAGGGATATTATTTGTTGTACTCGTAAGGGGTATTTTTTTTCATATTCATGAAGAGAACTTCTGTTATTCCATTCTTTATTATTCTGTTGGAATAACCTGTATACGCGGTCTACCCTATACTTGGTGAAATTCTTCTATTATTCCATTATTTATTATTCTGTTGGAATAACCTGTCTATGCGAAGTACCGCATACATAGTAAAATTTTGTTGTTATTCTATTCTTTATTATTACATTGGAATATCACATGCTGTGCATTTCTTGGGACTGGTTCCGTCTTTATTATTACGTTGGAATATCCATGCATTACGTGAATTGGTTCCGTCTTTCTTTATTATTACATTGGAATATCAGATGCTTTACGTTTACTGACGGACTGGTTCCGTTATTTATTATTCTGTTGGAATAACTTTGTCACAAGCAAATACCGCATGCATGGTGATTTCATTGTTATTCCATTCTTTATTATTCATTTGAATATCCTATCGGTGTGTATTACCGACCGATTCCGTTATTTATTATTCATTGTTGAATAACTTTGTCATCATGGCAATACCGCATGCATGGTGATTTCTTTTGTTATTCCATTCTTTATTATACTCGGTTGGTTAAAGTTTTGACTTCTATACTCCATGAAATTAGTAGGATATCCTTGATATTTGCACTTCATCCAAAGATCTTTTCATGGAAATATTTTTACGAGCATTCTTAAATTTTACTCTACAAAGAAGTATTATGTTGACAATTTGGATGTTATTAGTTCTGAATAGATTAATTCTTGAACTTGTTTTATTGAACTCTTATATCATTGTCATCATCCTCATGTTTATATTTTTTTGAAAGTCATCGGCACGTAGTGCATAGATGGACTTGGTATGATTATGACCGGGGCTTATTGATTGTAATCATGGACCGTAATGTTACAAATGATGTGGTAAAAGTCCTCATTGGCCCGTAGTGCATTGATGGACAGTTGTTGGCATGATCATGATCATTGATGAATACACAAATATCCTTGGCCCGTAGTGCATGGATAAATTGTGGTTGGGATACTAATGAATATCCTTGGTCGTAGTGCAGGGATGATGTGGATTATTTATTAAGTTGAGTCACAACGATAAAAGTGATGAAAACCTTTTAAATCATAAAAGATAGTAGATTTTATTCTCTACTTGACTCTTTTAATGGATTGCGTGTTCCGCTGCAGTTAAACTTGATGGCTATTGTATTTTATCAGTTTAACATTGTTGAAGACTAATGATAATTTATTCTGAATTATCTTAGTCATAATATTTCTTCTTGGGCTAGTTGAGCTCCCTTTCTTTCACTTTATTTCTTCTTGAAATGAGAATGTAGCGGGACTAGTCAGGGAGCGGATAGTATTAGTAGTCCTCACTATTACATTAAATAGTGTGACAATAAATGTAATGAGGACTTATTCTGAGAGTGGATGTTGTCTAGAAGACAATATTTATATTAAAACTCACAGCACTCTTGTTGTATATTAAAGATTGTATTTGTATTCTGTACCATATATTTGGCGACTCAGAATAGGTGATGTATACCTATTTTGGGGGCGTCACAGTTGGTATCAAAGCTTAGGGATATGATCCCTGGCTGAGATGTGAGACAAGAACTAGGAGGGGAGAGACGAGGAATTCCTTCGCTAGTATGACCTACCTAAGTTTATTTGGTATTTAATTGGTTGGTCAGAGTATAGGGATAATATGTGATATGTTAATTAACCCTTGTTTTATGGCAGTATTTGCAAATGGCATCCGAAAATGTTGAGATAAGCAATGAAACACATGAGATCGTTGAGACACCTTTAATCACTAACCAGGTTAATATGATGTCAAACGAAGAAGAAATTAGAGAGATCTATGTGGTACGTGAAGAACTAATAGTTGCACCCGAGCTAGTTGCAGAGGTAGCAGCTGAGAGTGAGGAAGAAGAGGAAGAAGAGGAATCTGAGGAGAATTTATTAAAAGAATTTTATGATCAAAATTTACAATTACAAAATCGTATTCATGAGTTAGAAGAGAAGGCTAAAGAACGGCAGGCGGTCGTGGAGCAAAGAGATGCAACAATTCAAAATTGTGTTACCCGATGGGCGATGCTTGAACAGAAGCACTCTTTGGTAGAGTATAAGATATTAGAGCTGGAATCTGAGAATGCTATGATCAAAGTTCTGATGAAAGAAGAAACAACTGAACGAAGGAGAATAGATGATGTGTGGGTAAAAGCCGCACGACGCATTGATATTGTCGAAAAAGACGTCCGATCCAATAAAGTCAAAATAGATGAAATGGATTTTGCTTTTTGGACAACAATTGGGAGAATCCAACATCGAATTCGGAATTACCCTGTGCAGAGCGGTCAACCCCAATTCGATATGGATCGGAGAATAATGATTCGAATCATGGATCAGGAATGTGACGAAGTAATTAAGGGTGGAATGTACTCTATAGCAAAGCCAAATCCAATAGTTTAAGTGAGATCGTTTGTTGAGAAACCCGAACGAAGTTATTACGGGTAAGTTAATTATAAACTCTTGCGAAGTGTATGCCTTATTAGATACCGGTTCTACCCATTATTTTATCTCTCTTGCTTGCGTTCAATGTTTAAATTTGACTGCGTAGAAATTGGACTTTGACTTATCTATTGAAACTCCGTTGGGAGAAACCTTCATTACATCCACTGTTTATAAGTCTTATTTGGTTCAAATAGGTACCCTCACATTACCTGTCGATCTTATTTCATTGAAAATACTTGCATTTGACATAATTCTAGGGATTGATTGGTTAACTACTCATCATACAAAAATTGATTATTTTTGTAAGGTTGTTAGCTTTCATATTCCTAACCAACCTGTTATGCGAATTCAAGCAACCAAACAATTAAAATCAATCACTGTCATCTCAAGCCATAAGTAAAGAGCCTCGATCCTTTCGTTGTTGACTTCTTTGTGTGGAATGCACCGAAGCCAGACTTTCTGTAGGACGTCGTGAATAACGGTGGCAAGTTGATAGGTATCAATGTGACGTGTTATCCAAGTCTTGGATGAGGGTCACAGTTTTGAAAGATAATTCTATCGTTAATAAAAAAATTTACGCATTTCTGAAGACTTCTTGGCCTACCCCAGAGCGTGAAATCAAATTTTGTACTGACCCTAGTACAAAACCCCATTTCTAAAACCCTTAAATATTTTTTCAACTAAAATGAACGTAACATGCGGTAAAGACGTTGACTCGAGCTGTTGAAGATTACTATCGTACCATTCAATACCATCGTGGAAAAGCGACGTGGTGGTGGCGCGACCGAGTAGAAGATCGTATCGTTTATGAGTGTGAATATACTCTGAACCTACGTAAAGATAATGAATATACGAGTAGAATCGACTTTAATCGATAAAGTTAAAGCCGCTCAAACTACACACCCGAAGCTGATGAATGAGAAAAAAGAAGGTTCAAGAGGGCGTTATTCTAGAAGAAAGAATAGATGAAGAAGTAATACTTCGAGTCAACTCCAGACTTTGTGTTCCTAACGACCCTGAGTTAAAGTATAAAATCATGATGGAGGCGCACAATACACCGTTTTCAATCCATCCTGGGAGTACTAAAATGTATCATGATCTTCGACATACATTTTGGTGGGGCAATATGAAGAGAGAGATAGTGCTGTTTATCTCAAGGTGTTTAACGTGTCAACGACTCAAGGCGGAGCATCAAGTATCAAAAGGTCCATTGCAACCACTTGAAATTCCAGAATGGAAGTGGGAGCACATTACCATGGATTTCATTACTGGTCTTCCCAAGGTTTCTCAGGGTATAGATTTAATTTGGGTCATTGTTGATAGATTGATTAAGTCCGCTTCATTTCGACCTATACGAGAAACTTATACACTTGAACGTCTTGCTCGTATGTACATAAACGAGGTTGTAAGATTGCATGGTATGCCAGTATCCATAGTTTCTGATCAAGACCCAAGATTCACTTCACGATTTTGGGTTAGTTTGCAAAAAGCTATGGGCACGGATTTATGATTTAGTTCGACATATCATCCTCAAACGGACGGACAATCAGAGAGGATTATTCAAACTCTTGAAGATTTATTAAGACTCTGTGTCCTTGACTTCAAGGAAAGTTGGGACAAGTTCTTACCATTGGTGGAGTTTTCCTACAACAACAATTATCAAGCAAGTATTCGCATGGCTCCATTCGAGGCGTTGTATGGAAGAAAGTGTCGTTCTCCAGTATGCTGGGATGAGGTGGGTGAAACAACGTTGTTGGGACCGGAGTTGGTACGTATGACTACGGAAAAGATTCAAACGATCCGACAAGGTATAAAAATCTCACAAGACCGACAAAAGAGTTATGCTGATCTTCATCGAAAGGACGTGGATTTCGATATTGGAGATCATGTGTTATTACGTGTTGCTCCATGGAAAGGATTTACGAGATTTGGAAAGAGAGGAAAGCTCAATCCTCGATTCATTGGCCCATTTTTAATCCTCGATCGAGTAGGGACTGTAGCCTATAGACTTGCTTTACCGCCAAGTATGTCTCATGTTCATAACGTTTTTCATATATCCATGTTACGTAAATATGTGAAAGACCCGAACCACATTATTGAGTTAGAACCGGACGAAATAGCGGAAGATTTAACGTATGAAGAGGTTCCTATTCAAATCTTGGATAAGAAGGAACATATTCTACGCTCCAAGGTTATACCTCAAGTCAAAGTTTTATGGAGGAACCACGATGTTGAAGAAATGACCTGGGAGTTAGAATATGAAATGAAATCAAGGTATCCTTACCTCTTCGACATACTAGGTACGTACCCTAATTTTGAGGGCGAAATTTCATAAGAATGGGAGATTGTAAGACCCCAACTTTTATGAATAAAGATGAATTTTCTATAATTATCATTTTTGAATGAATTTGATATAATGTTATAGTTGTGGGTAATATTTATAAATTTTGCAAAGTACGCAAGTTGTTATATAATATTCGATTGGTCGGGGAATATTCATTTTAACAGGGAATATTCATACGACGGCACAATCATTGGTGGCCCCACAACAGAATTATTGTCGAATTAAGAAAATGACAAAAAATATTTTATGAAAATAACAGCGGAAGTTTTACCGTTAACTGTTGAAACACCCAGTGTTAAAAGTACAGGAATATGCGTGGTTGCATAGTAGCACACGGTGTTGATTATTGATGCTTACGTGAAAAGTCACTCAGTTTTGTTCAATTATTGCTTCAGTAATTGTGGCATAGTATCTCACGTTATTTGATTCAATTATTGTCAATATTTTTTTTATATTATTAAATCAATAATTGAGATAACAGAGTTATTATATAATTATTTGTAATATTAACGATGTCTAGAAGTTCTGCCAAGGAGAGGTTTGGTCACCTAATTGTGCGCCAATAGGGAGAAATCCTTATTGGAAAGCCCCTTATTTCCTGGGAACGACCTGGTCGATTAATAGTGTGAATAATAATAATGATGATGAAGTTTTGTTTTATTAGTATTATTAATATAATAAAACAGAAAAGCTTTTTATATAAAACAGAATAATTTTATAAAGTTATTCGTCTTGTTAGGCTAATAGTAAAATCTTTTTATATAAAACAGAATACTTTTATAAAGTTATTCATTTTATTAGACAATAATTAGAATATATTATATTTTATTATGCATAGTGTTTGCATAGTGTTTGCATAGTAAAATCTTTTTAAAAGTTATTCGTTTTATTAGATTATAAATAGAATATATTATATTTTATTGTAAACCAATCTAGACCATCCGTTTAAAGTAAATCGATCTGGACCGTTAATGGATTGGTTACTATTCAGTCCATTATTCTATAAATAGAAGCTCATTCCTTCATTATTTCTTACGAATTCACTGAAACTCTAGAGAGAGAAACTATAGAGAGAATTATTCTTCTATCTTGAGCGTATTTCTTTAGCGTTTAAGAAAGCTTTGAGCGTAGTGCAAGTTTCTTCAAGTATATCCCGCCTCTACTAGTGAAGAGTACTCTTCTTTACAAGGTAAGGGATATTATTTGTTGTACTCGTAAGGGTATTATTTTTTTTTTTTTCATATTCATGAAGAGAACTTCATTATTCCATTCTTTATTATTACATTGGAATAACTTTGTATACCGCATGATACCCTATACTTGGTGAAATTCTTACGTTATTCCATTATTTATTATTCGTTAGAATAACCTGCCTATAATGGCACCGCATACATAGTGAAATTTCGTTGTTATTCCATTCGTTATTATTACATTGGAATATCCTCGTCATGCAATGCGCTTTTTACGCATGGGACCTAGTTAAAATCTTTATTATTACATTAGAATATCACATGCATTACTTATTTGAATTGGTTCCGTCTTTATTATTCTCGTTGGAATATATCTCACATGCGCTTTTCTGACGGACTGGTTCCGTTATTTATTATTACGTTGAAATAACTCGCCATACGCAAGTACCGCATGCATGGTGATTTGTTGTTATTCCATTCTTTATTATTCTATTGGAATATCCGCCGGTGCGTATTACGCTGACACAGTTCCATTATTTATTATTTTGTTGGAATAACTTTATACATGCAACCGCATGCATGGTGATTTCTTTTGTTATTCCATTCTTTATTATACTCAGTTGGTTAAAGTTTTGACTTCTATACTCCATGAAATTAGTAGGATATCCTTGATATTTGCACTTCATCCAGTATCTTTTCATGGAAATATTTTTCTGAGCATTCTTAAATTTTACTCTACAAAGAAGTATTATGTTGACAATTTGGATGTTATTAGTTCCTGAATAGATTAATTCTTGAACTTGTTTTATTGAACTCTTATATCATTGTCATCATCCTCATGTTTATATTTTTTTTGAAAGTCATCTCGTATTCAGTAGTGCATAGATGGACTTGGTATGATTATGACCAGGGCTTATTCGGTGTAATCATGACCGTAATGTTACAAATGATGTGGTAAAAGTCCTCATTGGCCCGTAGTGCATTGATGGACAGTTGTTGGCATGATCATGATCATTGATGAATACACAAATATCCTTGGCCCGTAGTGCATGGATAAATTGTGGTTGGGATACTAATGAATATCCTTGGTCGTGGTGCAGGGATGATGTGGATTATTTATTAAGTTGAGTCACAACGATAAAAGTGATGAAAACCTTTTAAATCATAAAAGATAGTAGATTTTATTCTCTACTTGACTCTTTTAATGGATTGCATGTTCCGCTGCAATTAAACTTGATGTCTATTGTATTTTATCAGTTTAACACTGTTGAAGACTAATGATAATTTATTCTGAATTATCTTAGTCATAATATTTCTTACTGGGCTAGTTGAGCTCCCTTTCTTTCACTGTTCTCTTCAGGAAATGAGAATGTAGCCGGGACTAGTCGGGGAACGGATAGTATTAGTAGTCCTCACTATTCTGTTAAATAGTGTGACAATAAATGTAATGAGGACTTATTCTGAGAGTGGATATTATCTAGAAGACAATATTTGTATTAAAACTCACATTACTCTTGTTGTATATTAAAGATTGTATTTGTATTTTGTACCATGTATTTGGCGACTCAGAATAGGTGATGTATACCTATTTTGGGGGTGTCACATTTTGGTACTTCCAGGATGGATTGCAAACTGTGTATTGTGTGCTTCCATTATGATCTTGTACTTCAAATCAGAGTCGTTAGGAACACAAAGTCTGGAGTGTACTCGAAGTATTCCTTCTTTATCGATTCTTGCTTCTAGAATAGCACCTTCTTGTACTTTTTTCTTCATACGCATTAGCTCCGGGTCTGTAGCTTGAGCAACTTTAACTTTATCTATTAAAGTTGGTTCTATGCATATACTTGACATCATCACACTCTTTCCTGCATATGATCTTCTACTCAACGCGTTAGCTACCACGTTTACTTTTCCAGGATGGTATTGAATGGTGTGGTCATAATCTTTTAACATCTCGAGCCAACGTCGTTTCCGCGTGTTGAGTTCCTTTTGGGTGAAGAAATATTTGAGGCTTTTATGGTCTGAATATATCTCCACTTTCTCCCCATATAGATAGTGCCTCCAGATCTTTAGCGCGAAAACGACTGCTGCCAACTCTAGATCATGAGTAGGATAATTCCTCTCATATTGTTTAAGTTGTCGCGAGGCATAGGCTTTGACTTTCCCACGTTGCATGAGAACACATCCTAACCCTTTACCTGAAGCATCACTGTAAATAACAAATCCATTCGAACCAGATGGTATTGTCAGAACAGGTGCCAAAATGAGTCTCCTCTTAAGCTCTTGGAAACTCTTTTCGCATTCCTCGCTCCATACGAATTTTGTATCCTTCCGAGTCAGTTGAGTTAATGGGGTAGCGATTCGAGAAAATCCTTCCACAAATCTCTGATAATAACCAGCTAGGCCCAGAAAGCTACGTACTTCGGTCACCGACTTTGGTTGCTCCCAACTTTGTATTGCTTCAATCTTCGGCGGGTCGACAAATACTCCATGTTTTGACACCACGTGCCCAAGGAATGCTACTTCCTCAAGCCAGAACTCGCATTTCTTCAACTTGGCATATAGCTTGTTTTCACGAAGCCTTTGGAGTACCAGCTTCAAATGGTGCTCATGATCCTCACGGCTTTTGGAATATATGAGAATGTCATCAATAAAGACAACAACGAACTGATCCAAATAATCTTTGAATACTCGGTTCATCATATCCATGAAAGCCGCAGGAGCATTAGTCAATCCAAAAGACATGACTAAGAATTCATAATGCCCGTACCGAGTTCTGAAGGCAGTCTTTGGAATATCCTCAATTCTAATCTTCAGCTGATGATATCCAGAATGAAGATCGATCTTTGAAAAGAATTGTGCTCCTTGCAACTAGTCAAACAGGTCATCAATGCGAGGTAGCGGATACCTATTCTTGATGGTGACATGGTTCAATTCCCGATAGTCAATACAAAGTCGCATACTCCCGTATTTCTTCTTTACAAATAAAACAGGAGCGCCCCAAGGAGATGTACTAGGACGAATGAAATTGATGTCCAAAAATTCCTTTAGTTGGACTTTTAACTCCTGAAGTTCAATAGGAGCCATTCGATATGGGGTTTTAGAAATGGGCTTTATACCAGGTTCAAGATCAATAAAGAATTCAACTTCACGTTCTGGGGGTAGACCGGGAATTTCTTCAGGAAATACGTCAGGAAATTTACTAACAACAGGAATATTATTCAAATCTGACGTGTCTTTATTCAAATCCATAACATGGGCTAAGAAAGCTTGACATCCGTTTTTCAATAAACGAATAGCTTTATGACTTGATATGATAGTGATTGATTTTAGTGGTTTAGTTGCTTGAATTCATACCACAGGTTGGTTAGGAATATGAAAACTAACAACTTTACGAAAACAATCAATTTTGGCATGATGAGTAGTTAACCAATCAATCCCTAAAATCACATCAAAAGCAAGTATCTTTAAAGAGATAAGATCAATAGGTAATGTGATGGTGTCAACTTGGATCAAACAAGATTTATAAACAGTGGATGTGATGAAAGTTTCTCCTAACGGAGTCTCCACAGATAAATCAAAGTCTAATTTCTCCGGAGTTAAGTTTAAACGTTGAGCACAAGCGGGAGAGAGATAAATGAATGGGTAGCACCCAGATTCTAGTAAGGTAAATAAACTTCGCAAGAATTTATGATTAGCTTACCCGTGATCACCTCGTTTGGGTTCCTCGATTTTGACCGACCACGACAAACGCTTCTTCCAGAACCGCTGACTTTGACTTTGACTTCCGGGATGACCTTTTGAGTCATCATCCCCATTGGACTTGGTTTCGCCACCTGCATAATCTCGAGCGATATGTCCTTCTTTTCCACAATTATAGCATACCTTGAACTGTTGTGGGCGGCCAATGATATGTCCCTCTTTTCCACATTTATAGCATACGACCGGTGGTCGTTCTCCTCCCTTAGAACCAGTTGCTGATGGTGCTGACGTCTTCACATGGTCATTATTGAATCTCCTCTTTTTAAAATCTCCCCCCGACTAACTTCTTCTATTTTCATGGCTATGATTACCACCAGAGTGGTTACCATTTTTGTCCGTATTTTTCTTTCTCCGCTGGTTATCGTTGTTCTGATGACTGCTGTCACCGGTATGATCCTGGTTGTGGTCCCTCGGTTCAACGTATTAGTTATCTCGCTCTAATAATTGAGCCCTGTTGACAACATTTGAATAGAGAGAAAATTTATGAGAAATGAGATATTGACGTATGTCGGGTTTCAAACCTCTTAGAAACATCCGCGTCATACGTTCCTCATTCTCCACCAAATGAGGTGCAAACCTAGATAACTCTGCAAACTTCGCCTCTTATTGGGACATCGTCATGTTGTTTTGTTCCAATCTAATAAACTCCACTTCCTTCATATGACGAATACTTTCAGGAAAGTACTTGTCATTGAACAGTTTCTGAAACGTCTCCCAAGACATATTGAGTGCGGCTGAATGGGTACGCTTCACAGATTCCCACCAATAATCTGCCTCATTACGGAACATAAAGGTGGCGAATGGAACCTTCTGTTCTTTCGTGCATCCCAAGACATCGAATATCTTGGTAATTTGCTTGACCCACGTTTCTGCCTTAATCGGATCCGGCTTTCCCCAGAATTCTGGTGGTCCCAACTCTTTGAACTGCTTGGATGTGACAAACTGTGCGTTATTATCATTTCCACCGTATTTTGAACACAAGTCTCCTAAATTCGATTTTGCATGAAGCGCAAAAAGCTTCTAAACATCCCGCTCGCTCATCAATTGCTTTCGGTGGTGTTGTTCACGGGGAGGAACATTGTCACTGTTGACGTTCTCCTCGTTGGTGAGTAAAGGTGTCTCCACGGTCTCATTTACTCCATCGTTAACATTCTCTCGATCGACATTCTCAAATACTGCCATAAAACAAGGGTTAATTAAAGAAATTAACATATCACATAATATCCCTATATTCTGACCAACCAACAAATAAGCTTAGGTAGGACACACTAGCGAAGGATTTACTCGTCTCTCACCTACTAGTTCTATTCCCCGGTCTCCGCCAAAGATCATATCCCTAAGCTCTGATACCAACTGTGACGCCCCCAAAATAGGTATACATCACCTGTAAGACCCCAAATTATTAATAAATGAAATTTATTTTCCTCTATTTATTATTTTAAAATAGTAAGGGTTGATTTGATTAATGTGGATAGTTATGGGTAAAATACGCAAATATTTCGAATAAGCAAGTGGTTATAAAATATTCATTATTGTCGGGGAATATTCGTTTGGTCGTGGAATATTCAGATCGTTTGGGGGAATATTCGACTGACGGCGCGATCTTTTGTGGGCCCCATAATAAAAGCGATTGGATGAAGAAAAGCGACAAATATAAGTTGTTTATAAATAACTTGGCAGTAGTTATTCCAATTAATATTGTTGGAATACCGTTGGTTAAAACACACTAATATCGCGTTGTTGAATAAAGAAGAGATAGCAGTATTGCACCAATTATTGATTCTTACGTAAGAAGAAGGCACTACTCAATAATTATTACAAGTAATCTATATTCAAAGATTTTATTTTATTGATTCAATAATTCTTTCACGATTTATATTTTATATTACCGTTGTTTCAATAAATTGTCATTACACGGTATTTTCCATTATCGAGACAATAATTCATATTATCCGAATAATATTATTGGATAACATTATTGACAATGTCTAGAAAGTTACATCAAGGAGAGGTTTGGTCACCTAATTCGCGGCCAAGAAGGAGAGATCCTTATCGAAAGCCCCTCTTTCTTGGGAACTACCGTCACAAGATCTTGTGATTCTCGTAATATTATTTGTGAATAATTAATTATTAATTTATATGATGAGGAAAATATTGATTTTATGTGGATATAGATGGAGAAAATTTTTAATGTGACAATTGTTGAAAATTAATATTTTATCTTTTTACGATAAAATAATTCATTTAAATATATTATTTTAATAATATATTAACGGTGATATTTTTATAATGAATGTGGGATATATGAGTATATGAGGAGGAAGAGTATTTTTGTGGCATTAAATGTTTAATACATATTTTGTGTGTTGGTGGACACAATTATCGATGAAATTTGATTATATACCGTAAAATCGCCTGCTTATGGATTTCGATCAATTTCTGTTTGGAATTTGGAAAAACTTTCTTCTGCAAAGTTGTAGAGAATTGAATTTCCTATAAAAACACTCGAGATTTGAATTTTCTGACAAAAGGGCTATTTATTGTGAATTATTGAAGTTCTGAAGCTCCGAAATAATTGATTTTTGGAAGTTTAAATTATTTTAAATAATAAAAACGTTTTTTATACTTAGTTGGCATCATTAGCATGTGCAAGATGGCTGAGTTCAGATCTTAGAAGGTGTGCGAGAGAATTTTAATATATATATTATTATATTAAATTTTCTACTTTTGGTGTTCTAAGCATTTTCCTATAAATAGGTGCTTAGGTTAGAATTGAAAATCACACCGTAAATCAAGTTTTTCTCTCTATATTATCGAGCGTATTCTTGTGAGTATTTTGAGTATACTTTGAGTATTGCTATACGGTGCAAGTTCAAGTCATAGCCTATATCAGGTGTTTCAACTAAATCTTGTCTTTTCGAGGTAAAGGGATGTTATTTTATTCGAAAATGATATTATTTCTTCAATATCATTATGCCGAAATATTGGTTGGAAATTTTTATCAAATTTGGAATTTTTTCATGTCGGGGTTACTATTCATGAGTTACTATTCATGAGTTACTATTCACGAGTTACTATTCATGAGTTACTATTCACGAGTTACTATTCATGAGTACTATTCACGAAGCGTGAAGATGTTTTTTTGTGAAATTTCTATCTTTTGGTGTCGGAGTTACTATTCACGTATACGGCACTATTCACCAAAAAATGAAATTTCTTCTTTTTGTCCAAAATATCTATTATGGATACTAGCTTTGATTGTATCCATGTTTTGATCATTCTTGAATTTTACTCCACTCTGATTACTTATGAAGTATTTTTGAACTTGGATTGTTTAAAATACGAATCCTTAATATTATTCTTTTGTTTCCTTTGGATTCGTTTTCTTTAAAATATTTTCATCATCCTCGGTCATAAATGATGATATTCTATGAATATCTTTGGCCTGTAGTGCAAAGATGAATGATTTCTTGATGAATATCTTTGGCGTAGTGCAAAGATGAGCAGTGTTGAGATGAACATGGTGGTGATTAATATCTTTGGCGTAGTGCAAAGATGAGCAGTGTTTAGATGAACATCGATGATGAATATATATTGGGCAAAGTCACGAAGATGAATATTTGATTCAAGATGAATATTGATTGATGTGACAGGGATAAAGTAATGATGATGGACTGTTAAATTCATAGATATTAGTAGATTTCACCCTCTACGTAACTTTTCTATGAATTATTATTTCCGCTGCGAATATTGATCTGAAATTTGTTGTCTATTGTATTTTATCAGATTTTTCCCTGTTGAAGACTAATGATAATTTGTTCTATATTATCTTAGTCATAACATTCTTTACTGGGTTAGTTGAGCTCACCCTTTTTCTTTTTGTTCCATTTTTCAGAGGAAGCGAGAATGTAGCGAGTACTTAGTCGAGGTATGGAATGAAGGTTCTAGAGAGAGTTGTTTAGTAGTCTCACCATTTTGTAAAATAATGTATCAATAATTATGATGGGGATTTATTTGCATGTGGATATTGTCTAGATGGCAATATCTGTATTTAAACTCACAATTTATATGTTGTAATAATAAAGTTGTAGTTATTTCTGTACCATGTATTTGGCGACTCAGAATGGGTTGGATGGAATGGACCTATTTTGGGGGCGTCACATCACCCATTTTGAGTCGTCAATAACATGGTACAGAAACAACTACAACTTTATTAATACAACATAAAAATTATGAGTTTAAATACAAATATTACCATCTAGACAATATTCAAACCCAAATAAGTCCTCATTACAATTATTAGTAGATTATTTTACAAAAATGGTGAGGACTTCTAAAATAACTTTCTAGAACCATCATTCCACATACTCACTGTAACTCGCCACATTCTCGCCCTAAAAGAAAAAATGGAACAAAAAGAAAAGGGTGAGCTCAACTAACCCAAAAGAAGAATATTATGACTAAGATAATATGTAACAAATTATCATTAGTCTTCAACAGGAAAAATCGATAAAATACAATAGACAACAAATTTCGTATCAATATTCGCAATGAAATAATAATTCATAGATGAGTTACGAGAATGAAATCTACTATAATCTATGAATTTAAAAGTCCATCATCAATATTTATCCTCAGAACATCAATCAATATTCATCTTGAATAAAATATTCATCTTTGCACTATGTGCCAAAGATATTCATCACTTGGTCATGTTCATCTCAACACTGCATACATCTTTGCACTACGTCAAAGATATTCATAAGAAAATCAACCATCTTTGCACTACGTGCCAAAGATATTCAAGAATATCATCTTTTAGGATCAAGATGATGAAAATATTTTAAAGAAAACGAATCCAAAGGAAACAAAAGAATAAATATTAAGGATTCAGATTTCAAACAATCCGAAGTTCAAAAATACTTCATAAATAATCATAGTGAAGAAAAATTCAAAATGATCAAAACATGGATACAATCAAAGCTAGTATCCATAATAGATATCTTGGACAAAAACCCAAAATTTAATTTTTCCGTGAATAAAGGTCGATTCGTGAATAGTATTAGATACGTGAATAGTGCCATATACGTGAATAGTAAATCTTTACACTAAAAGACAAGAATTTCATAAGAAAAATCTTACCAATATTCCTACAGAATGATATTAGAAGAAATAATATTATTTTAAAAAAATAACATCCCTTACCTCGAAAAGACAAGATTTTAATTTGGAATCTGGGATATAGTGTCAAGGAACTTGCACCATATAGCAACACTCAAGGTATCAAAATACTCACAAGAATACGCTCGATAATATAGAGAGAGAAAACTTTAGTTTCTGGTGTGATTTTCAATTTAAATCTAAGCACCCTATTTATAGAAAAATGCTTAGAACACCAAAGCAGAAAATTTAATAAAATAATATTATTTATAAACTAAATTCCTACGCACACCACCAGCTGATTTCAACCACTTAACACATGTCCCACAAATGAAAAAAACGTTTTTCTTAATTAAAATATTTTAAACTTCAAAAATTAATTATTCTGGAACTTCGGAACTTCAATAATTCATAAAAAATAGCCCTTTTATCAGAAAAATTCGAACCTTATATCTTTACCATAGGAAATTCCATTCTCTACAACTTTGCAGAAGAAAGTTTTTCCAAATTCCAAAATGTAAATTGACCAAAATCCATAAGCAGACGATTTTACTGTGCTATAATCAAATTCTAGTCAAGAAATGGGCCCCACAGACATGTTTAATATGTTTTAAACAATTTTAGTGACAAAATATTCTTCCTCCTTATTTATTCATATATCCCACATTCATTGTAAAATATCACCATTATTATATTATTAAAATATAATAATATATTATTTTATCGAAAAGATAAAATATCAATTTTTAACAATTGTCACATTAAAAATTTTCTCCATCTATATCCACATAAAATGAATATTTTTCTTATCATAATAATCAATAATTAATTATTCACAAATAATATTACAGAATCACAATACCGAATAACGGTGCCAAGTTCTCCTGGAAAGAGGGGCTTTCAATAAGGATTTTCCCTTACTAAGCTTGCAATTAGGTGACCAAACCTCTCCTTAGACAAAACTTTCTAGACATTGCCAATAATGTTATCTAATAATATTATTCAAATAATATGAATTATTGATTTGATAATGAAAATACTGTGAGGTGACAATTATTGAAACAACAATAATATAAAATATCAACGTAACAATTATTGAATCAATAAAATAAAATATTGAACAAGAATTCATCGTAATAATTATCACAGAGTGCCTTATTACGTAAGAATCAATAATTGGTGCAACATCGTGTAGCTATCGTGTTTTAACCAACCGGAATTTTAATAAAGATTAATGGTAATAACTACGCTGTTATTTATAAATAACTTATACTTGTCGCTTTCTTCATCCAATCGCTTTCAAGTTATGGAGCCCACACACAAGGTCGCTACCGTCGCATTTAATATTCCCAAACGGTAAGAATATTCCTCGACCAAACGAATATTCTCCGATAAAAAATGAATATTTTATAACCACTTGCTTATTTGAAATATTTGTGCATTTTACCCATAACTAACCACATTAATCAAATTAACCCTTACAATTTCAAAATAATAAATAGAGGAAATTCAATTTCATTTAATAATAAGTTGGGGTCTTACAACTACGTTCTCATTTTCTGAATAGAACAGTGAAAGAAAGGGGTGAGCTCAACTAGCCCAGTAAGAAATATTATGACTAAGATAATGTAGAATAAATTATCATTAGTCTTCAACAATGTTAAACTGATAAAATATAACAAACATCAAGTTTAACGGCAGCGGAACAAGCAATCCATTAAAAGAGTCAAGTGGAGAATAAAGTCTACTATCTTTTATGATTTAAAAGGTTTTTCATCACTTTTATCATGGGACTCAAATTTTAATAAATAATCCACATCATCCCTCGCACTACTACCTGTGGATATTCATTAGTATCACAACCACAAATTATCCATGCACTACGGGCCAATGATATTCGTGTATTCATCAATGGTCATGATCATGCCAACAACTGTCCATCAATGCACTACGGGCCTGAGGACTTTTACCACATTATTTGTAACATTACGGTCATGATTATACCGATTAATCCCTGGTCATAATCATACCAAGTCCATCTATGCACTACAGGCCACAAATGACTTTCAACATAATATAAACATGAGGATGATAACAATGATATAATAATTCAATAAAATAAGTTCAAGAATTAATTTATCCAGGAACTAATAACGTCCAAATTGTCAACATGATACTTCTTTGTAGAGTAAAATTCAAGAATGCTCAGAAGAATAATTCCATGAAAAGATACTGGATGAAGCGCAAATATCAAGGATATTCCACTAATTTCATGGAGTATAGAAGTAAAAACTTTAACCAACTGAGTACAATAAAGAATCGAATAACAAAAGAAATCACCAGGCCTGCGATAGACCGCACAGGCAGGATATACCAACAGAATAATAAATAACGGAACCGGTCCCGCCGTAAACGCATGTATGAGGATATTTCAGCAGTAATAATAAAGGCGGAACTAGGTCGGCAGTAAAACGCATGCATAAAGATATATTCCAACAGAATAATAAAGACGGAACCAGTCATGCGTAAACGCACGCATGTGATGTTCCAACAAAATAATAAAGAATGGAATAATGTAAGAATTTCACCATGTATGCAGACTTGGCATGATAAAAGTTATTCAACATAATGATAAAGAATGGAATAATGAAGAATTTCACCATGTATGCGGTACTTGACAGAAAAGTTATTCCAACATAATGATAAAGAATAGAATAATGTAAGAATTTCACCAAGTATAGGGTAGCTCACAGATATAGGTTATTCAAATGTAATAATAAAGAATGGAATAATGTAAATTCTCTTCATGAATACGAAAGAAATAATACCCCTTCACTTAGTACAACATATAATATCTCTTACCTTATAAAGAAGAGTACTCCAACGGGTAGAGGGGATATACTTGAAGAAAACTTGCACTACGCTCAAAGCTTTCTTAAACTCTAAAGAAATACGCCAAGATTATAGAAGAAAAAATTCTCTCGGTTTCTCTCTCTAGAGTTTCGGTGAATTCATAAGAAATAATGAAGGAATGAGCTTCTATTTATAGAAGAATGAACCGAATAGTAATTAATTCTGAGCAGTCCAGATTGATTTACTTTTAAATGGGCGGTCAGCATTGGTTTACTATAAAATATTCTAATAAAATAAAATTTTTAAATAAAATATAATATATTCTCTTTATAATCTAATAAAACGAATAACTTTATAATAGTATTCTGCTTTTATATAAAAAATTTTTTACTATGAAAACACTATGCATAATAGAATATAATATATTCTATTTATAGTCTAATAAAACGAATAACTTTATAAAAGTATTCTTTTTTTATATAAAAGCTTTTATGTTTTATTACATTAATAATACTAATAAAACAAAACTTCATTATCATTATTATAATTCACACTATTAATTGACTAGGTCATTCCCAAGAAAGAGGGGGCTTTCCAATAAGGATTTCTCCCTATTGGCGCGTAATTAGGTGACCAAACCTCTCCTTAGCAGAACTTCTAGACATCGTTAATATTGCAAATAACAATATTAATAACTTTGTTATCTCAATTATTGATTTAATAATATATAAAATATCGACAATAATTGAATCAAATAACGTGAGATACTATGCAACAATTACTGAAGCAATAATTGAACAAAACTAAGTGACTTCTCACGTAAGCATCAATAATCAATACCGTGTGCTACTATGCAACCATGCGTATTCCTCGTATTTTTTAACACCGGTGTTTCAACAGATTAACGGTAAAACTTCCGTCGTTATTTTCATAAAATATTTTGTCGTTTTCCCAATCGCATAATAATTACATTGCTAGGGGTCCACCAATGATTGTGCTTGTAAATGCATTTAATATTCACTATTAAAATGAATATTCCCTGACCAATCGAATATAATATAACAACTTGCGTACTTAAGCAAAATTTATAAATATTACCCACAACTATAACATTATATCAAATCCACACCATAATATTCAAAAAAATATTTCGAGAAATTTAAATCTTTATTCATAAAATTTGGGGTCTCACGTACATGGTGAAATTCTTCTGTTATTCCATTCTTTATTATTATGTTGGAATAACCCGTCTGTGCGGTCTATCGCATGCCTGGTGAATTCTGTTGTTATTCCGTTCTTTATTATTCTATTGGAACATCCTGTCTGTGCGGATTACGCATGACCTGGTTCAATTCTTTATTACTTTGTTGGAATATCCTGTCTGTGCGGATTACGCATGACCTGGTTCCATTCTTTATTATTTTGTTGAGAATAACCTGTCTGTGCGGTCTATCGCATGCCTGGTGAATTCTTATATTATTCCATTCTTTATTATTCTGTTAGAATAACCTGTCTATGTGGATTACCGCATGCATGGTGAATGATCCTTCGTATTTATTTCTTATTAAATTGTGGAAATGATGCCTCATATGGATTACCGCATACGGGCAAAAATCCATTCATAGCTTCATATATTCTATTATACTCGGTTGGTTAAAGTTTTGGCTTCTATACTCCATGAAATTAGTAGAATATCCGGATATTTGCGCTTCATCCAAAGATCTTTTCATGAAAATATTCTTCCGAGCATTCTTGAATTTTACTCCACAAAGCAAAGATCGTGTTGATAATTTGGACGTAATTGATTTGGGATAAATTAACTTATAAATCTTTAAAATTTATTCTTGAACTTGTTTTATTGAATTATTATGTCATTGTCATCATCTTCATGCTTATATTGTGATGAAAGTCATCTTTGGCTTACGTGCATAGATGGACTTGGTATGATTATGTCCAGGATCATTAAGTATAATCATGACTTGTAATGTTATAAATGATGTGGTAAAAGTCCTCGATTGGCACGTAGAGTGCATTGATGGGACGATTTTTGGTATGATTATTACGAGGATTATTCGGTATAGTCATGACCATTGATGATTTAATGAATATTCTTGGCCGTAGTAGTAGAGAGTAGATGACTCGATGATGTGGTTTATTTATTTGTCGAGTCTCAAAGCGATAAAAATTGATAAAATATTTTAAATTATAGAAGATAGTAGATATTATGCTCTACTTGACTCTTCTAATGGATTGCTTATTCCGCTGCAGTTAAACTTGATGTCTATTATATTTTATCAGTTTAACATTGTTAAAGACTAATGATAATTTATCCTGCATTATCTTAGTCATAATATTTCTTACTGGGCTAGTTGAGCTCACCCTTTTGCTTTCATTGTTCTCTTTAGGAAATGAGAACATAGCCAGGACTAGTCGGGGAACGGAGTGAAGGTCCGAGATGGTGTTATAGTAGTCCTCACTATTCTATAAAATAATGTGACAATAAATGTAATGAGGACTCTATTTGAGAGTGGATATTGTCTAGAAGGCAATATTCCTGTTTAAACTCTCAACTATGTTTTGTCGTATATTACACGACGTTTGTATAATTAAGTTTGTATTTATATTCTGTATCATGTATTTGACGACTCAAGATGGGTGATGTATACTGTTGATCAATTTCGCAATCAATGAATACGTGCAAGTATACACGGTCAACAAGTAATACAGTGATAAAGTAGAGTATCGTTCCCACAGAGAATTCTAATTAATAAATCCCAACTACTAGTACTATATCAATCCAATTTTATTCAAACAATGATAAATTATGATTTTTCAATTATTAACACTAAATTAAACACTTAAAGATATTGTCCTAAAATAAGTTTAATAAATAAACTAATAATTTAATGAATGACTTCGATAGATAAGGATTAAGACTTCAATATCCCCAATTATGAACTATAAATCAATTATCTAATTATCCCAATTATTATGTCTCATCAATTGTTAATGTGGAATTCTCAAATGCCAAAAGTCTTTTTCCAAGTGATCAATTGACTTCTATTTAATCCAGATTAATCTTGCTATATTCATATGCAAAACAATTGAATTAAACTCCTTCAATTCCAATTCCTTATGTGTTACATGCGGTGAACAGATATTTCCATTCAATTCACAAACCTAATTATTCACTGTGCAAATAACTAAGTCACATGTCATCATGCCCAGTTCTAACCCTAGAATTCCTTTCCCAATTCCTTCTAGAGTAACAAGGTAATTATTGGCCAAATAATTAAACAATAGATTCAAAACATGATAAACAATTCACTTCAACATAAATAATTAGAATGACTGAATAACTAATTTATAGCCATAAAAGGTTCAATTGAAATCTTAATTAAAGAATTAGTTCATCACGGAAATAAAAACCACTAATTGTTTGCAAATCATCCTTAAAGAATTACAAATTGAAAATAAAAGAAGGAGAAGAAAACTCGCAGCCCAATCCTTAATCTCCAAGTAATCCTTGTGTAGCCTCCAATGAATGAATTGATTGAATAAAAAAATTGATTCTCTAATTTCAAAGACTTAATTTATTTTTATAGCTTCCCACAACCCTAATCCAATTAGGTTCACATTAGCTCCCAACAACCAAGTCAAGTCCAACAGAAGTCAAACGCGCTTAATCCAAATTAATGCCAATGAGGCTCATATACCAAGTACCATTGGTAGTGTATTTTTCAGTCTTGCCTATTTGGACTTCTCTGAAATTACCATATTGCCATTAAATGCTTGAATCTCCCAATAATTGCCCTTGCAGCTCCCAAATCGCAAAACAAGACATAAACACAATAAAAATGCTACTAAATAACTTGAGAATGCAATAATTTAAGTCCAAATATATCCAATTCATGGGTATATTACCCAATCATCAAATACCCCAAACTTAAATCGTTGCGTGTCCTCATGCGACAAAAACATAAGATCACAAAACAAAACTAAACACCATGCAAATGCAAACTATTTATATTTATATATTCTTAATTCCAGCAATTCGAAAGCTCACGTATATCCATATGCCTCAAAAAAATCACAAAAACATGCTAATTCATCATGCAAAAGCAGATCAATAATATCCCAACAATCAACGAATCTGAATCTGTTATTATTGATATTGTGAGTGTGTGTTCAACAACAATGCTAACCCATGAAAGGCAAAAATATGAAAGATAATAGATTTCTTAGTAAGCATCATACAGTGTAAACTTGAGAACTCATCAAATATACTTATTTCAACTGAAATCAAACACTTACCCGAATTCAAAAGTCAAAATGGAATACTTATGCTTTTCTTTTTCTTTTTTTTTTTAATATACATAAATGACTGTGCAATGTCTCATCCCATTAGGCTAACAAAGCAGTTACCCTTAGTGAGCTTTCACCAACGACTCTCCTGCACTCATGAAAGACCTTAGGCGCTAGGTGTAAAGACAATCCCCCATGCATTTGCTCAAGTAACAAAGGCCCCAAACAAGACTAGTCACCCTGTATTTTTTTTATTTTTTTTTTAGCTTATATATTCCAAATATTTTTCCCCCAAACTAGAGTTTATGCATAAATTCAGTCTTCTCTAGCTATTCAAATTGTTCTTCCATATCACTAGCAATCCTCCTTTAGAACTCTATTATCTAACCATTTAAACTATCATAGCCAACATGGTCGTTTTTTCAAAGTGCCTTCCTATAATATTAGTGTCAAACAGATAAAGATTCAATTCATGTCAAGAAAATCATATCACTGACTCAACAATCCTTACTAGACTTGTTCATGCAATTCTACTTTCATCATTGGCCCCAAATATACGCACTATCAAAAACTGGAATTACTATGCACTCCTAAATGCAACAATAAACTAACAATCACAAACCAAATCCACAAACTAATAACAAACTAATACTTAGAAATAAAAATTAACCACCCCCAAACTAATCTAGAGCAATGTCCTCATGCGAGAAATAAGGCAAAATAACACAGAGGACTTCCCTGACGAGCTTATTCCTCTGGTGGAGCATCATCGTCCTCGCTCATCTCTTGATTGGAAGGGGAAACATCGCGTAACCTGAGCCATTGGGAAGTGGCTAAGTTGAACGCCTTGGATGGGGTTTTGATTGGTCATTGCATTTCAGGCAAAGAAATTGGTCAACTAAAACTTGAAAATCACGCCTCGACGCTCCGATAGCGCACATTCGGGACTCCATATTGTAAAACCAAACCGCTCATCTCCCGTTGGATATTTTTGGGGATCACACCTCGATGAGTCAGTTGTAGATGGGGCCATAAGTAAGTGGAGCCTCGAGGTGGTGGGGCTTGTGTAGATGTAACTTGGGGATTATGAAACCCGGTCCCCTAGGGTGATTTGCTCCACCTGTCCACACTTTATAACGACGGATCAACTTGTGGTCCAACACGGGCATAGGCGTTTGAATCATCTCATCTGATTTCCATTTGACCCCAAACTTAGCACATAAAACGCAGATCAGTGACGGATGTGGTAACCCTCCTGTGGTCCCTCCGCGAGATGCGCGGAGGATAGATTGCTGAATAAGATGGCCGACATCAATTCTTAGGCCTTGTATGATTGAGTATAATAGCACAACCCTTTCTCCGGTTCGTTACATGACTCACATGTGTGTAGGGCATCAATTTGGCACAAATGAAGGCATACCATGCCTTTCCATATAGACTGAGGTGTGACAATGGGAAAGTCATGCTGCCACGCCATGCATGGTCCATGTGGTGCCCGGTTGACACAACTCCCGAATAAGCTTGTCGTAGTCTGACCCATCACTCACGAGTCTAGCATATTCATCATGAAGGCCCTCTAAGGGTAGTTGATAACACCCATTTATATCCTCCTCGCCGATTTCCACGGTTTTTCCTCTGACAAATATCCCATAATGATTATGCTCGGGCAAGTTGGCGTAGAACTCTTTTTACAACCGCAATCATCATTGGCTCTGGGCCGTTTTCGGTGAGGAGAACCAGTTTGCTCAAAGAATCATCACCGCTATTTCTCCATCCTTGGTTTGACGGACGGAGACCACGTCGGGGACGAGAGAGCGGGTAGCCATCTTATCAGAAGGCCTGCGCTTCTCGGTGGAGACAAACCGTCGACTATCAAATCTTGGAGGAGCCGAGGTCGAACCCGACCCGCCTCCACGTTGTCGTTTGGAAGACATGTTGAAAAAAAAAATCGCACAAATACGTAATTCACAATTAGTTGCAATGACAAAAATTTAGTTGGGATACACGATCCACTAACTACCCCCCCAAACATCAAAATATATGTATGTGTTAAGTACATAGTTGAGGGTGCGACATGACACATAATAACATGAAATCGCATAATTGTAAAGTAGAGGCATGTAGTATTCAAATTCTACAATTGTTGAGGAACACCTATAATTCTTGGCCAAAAGATGTGTCAAGTAAAGCAATATGATCCCAGATGTGGCTCAATGCGGTTTAACACTCTCCCACAATAGTGATTAAGATGTGTGACAATCGGCCTATACTATCATGCGGTAGTAAGATGGCACGCATATTCAATGTGTGGATAGGGTGATACATGCAAATTTAACCATTAGCATTGGTCAGCCATTTATCGAAAGCACCTTATGGGGAACTCATAACTTGCATTGAAACACACTAATTTCTTTTATCAAATCACCTTCTTGGTAAGCAATTACCACATATGCATGATAGTCGAACCAATAGTGATGCATAATCAAGTTTTGACTATGAGATAGATACCAAATAACAAGGATGAAAAATCGATGAAGGTTTAAAGAATATGAACCAAGACGCACATCGACTTACCCATCTCACAATTGACAAGAGTTGAATTCACCATCTAGGAAGTTAAATTTAGAAACATACCTTTATGGGAGATGAGGATTGTTGTGCAAAAATTCAGAATGGGATGTGGCGAGATGCTTTCAATGGGGGATATTATAGGAAAGGTTAAGAGCAATTACCAAATTAGAGTGGAATCGTGGGGAGATTTGAAGAGGTGGGGAGATAAAACCGTGTTAGAATTTAAGTAGAAGTCTCCTCATATCCTTAGGCACTGGGCCGTGATTTCACTCTACTAAAGCGCCTCACTGGATAACTCATCGAATGAGCTCAAGCCGGCAGCGCTGAAATACTAGGAACGAAAGCGCCGGGCACCGGAAGCCGAAGGTCCGGATTGAGGCCTGGGGCGTACTGGTAAATTTTGAATTTGGGGGCCACTGGAAGGCAAGAGATGTCTCGACCTTATAATACGGGCTCTATTGAATAGCCTTGAAACTAGAGACGGGGCAAGGCCCCACCTGTCTCAGATCTTCAGATACATGGAAAATTTTAAGAATTAGTCTAGCAAAATCTTATTCTACAATACTACAAGATTAAAATAAAATAAGAGAATTTTAAATCAAGAAAAAGAAAGAAAATAAAATAAAATAAAATAAAGTAAAAATTATAAAAATCGAATGGGTTGCTTCCCAAGAAGCGCTTGGTTTACAATCACACCCGACTTTTTAAGTGTTGTTCATTGTCCATCGGTTCAGAGAGGTACTAGACCGTAGCTTGACGTTCGATTGGTCCACTCCAATAATGTTTCAGACGTTAACCATTGACCTTGAATGTACGCTTTGAGTTCGGTTCCTCGACCTCAATGTTTCCGTGTGGAGCGACAGATATAACTACGAATGGCTCGAACCACCTGGATTTCAATTTTCCGAAAATAGACGCAAGCGTGAGTTGAATAAAGAGTACTTGTTGGTCTTGGCTCAAATGTTCTATCAAGAATTTTTTATCGTACAGCTTTGACTTTCTCTCTTGTAGAGCTTAGCATTTTGCAGAGGCATTGAACCGTAATTCATCCATCTCGTTCAACCGCAGCAGAACCTTTTTTCACCAACCGCTTCTAGATCAAAGTTTAGTTTCCGAATGGCCCAGCAGTGCATCGTGGTTCTAGCTCGACCGGAGGTGACACGCCTTTCCAAATACCATTCGTGACATTTGACATGCCGATCGGATTTTTGTACGTTGCTCGATAGCCCATAGAGCATCGCCAAGACGCAATGCCCAATCTTTTTCGTGACGGATTTACCACCTTTTCGAGAATCCGCTTAACCTCCCTGCTCGACACCTCCGCTTGGCCATTAGTTTGTGGATGATACGCAATGCAATTTTGTGATTTAACCCCATACTTTACAAGCAATTTTGTGAATCGCTTGTTATGTAAGTGAGTCCCTCATCACTTATTATAGCTCTGGTGTCCCAAATCATGTAAAAATGTTCTTCTTTAAAAATCGGATAACAACATTGGCATCATTCGTGGGTAACGTTGCGGCTTCTACCCATTTGGAAACATAATCGACCGCTAACAAGATGTAATGATTTTTGAAGGAAGATGGAAATGGTCCCATAAAATCGATTCCCCACACGTCGTAATAGTTCAACCTCCGTAATTGTGTTAAGTGGCATTTCATCACGCTTGAGATATTACCTACGCGTTGGCATCGATCGATTTCAAAGACAAAGAGATGAGCATCTTTGAATAAAGAAGGCCGTAAAAATCCCGATCAGTAGTACTTTTTGTCATTGCTCGATCACCCTAATAATGACCTCCGTAATCTCGAGGAGTGGCAATGGCCTAATATACTATCCATTTCTTCATGAGGTACACAACGCCTTATCATTTGATCTCGCATGTGCTTTAAAATGTAAATGGTTCATCCCTAATAGTATTGCTTCACATCGTGGAGAAACTTCTTTCGTTGTTATGAGGTCAAACCAAGCAGAACACTTTGGCAACCACATAGTTTATATAGTCAAGATACCAAGGCAATTTGGTAGTTACCCTAACAGCTTGCTCATCCGAAATTTTTCATTAATCACTAAGTTGTCTTCTTTTTGTTCCTCTTTATTTTCTAACCGAGATGATGATCCGCCACTTGATTTTTTCAGACCTTTTCTCGTCCCCGGATCTCCAGATCAAATTCTTGTAACAACAATACCCACCAGATAATCAGCGGTTTTGCATCTTTCTTTTCAATCGAGATATTTAATGGCGTAATGATCTGTAGACAATTACCTTGGTGCCAATGAGATAAGCTCGAATTTGTCGAAAGCAAACACCACCGCAAGTAATTCTTTTTCGGTGGTTGTGTAGTTCAGATGGGCATTCGTCAACATCTTACTAGAGTAGTAGATAGTGTGAAAAATCTTATCATGACGTTGTCCCAATACGGCTCCCACCGCGTAATCATCGGGCGCCAAGACATCAATTCGAATCGGTAAGGACCAATTCCAAGCGCCATAAATGATTGGAGCCGAGACCAATTTCTTTTTAATACCTCAAATGCCTCGATGCATGATCGATCCATCTTAAACGGTACATCTTTCTCCAAGAGTGAGCATAGGGGTTTCAAATCCTTGAAAAATCTTTAATGAAGCGCCCATAGAAACTCCGCATGTCCCAAGAAGTTCAATGCCTTTTTGTATGATGGAGGAGGCGCTTCAATTGTCTCAATCTTCGCTTCTATCCACCTCCAATCCGGATGCAAAAACTTTATGTCCCGTAATAACCCCTTCGCTTGCACCATAAAATGACATTTTTCCCGCTTAAGCACCAAAGTTAGTCTCCACACATCTTTTAACACCAAGATCGATTCTTCAAACACAAGTCAAAACTATCACCGAACACGAGAAGTCATCCATGAATACCTCTAAATTCGCTCAACCATATCGAGAAGATTTCCATCATACATCGTTGAAAGGTTGTTTGGCAGATTACATAAACCAAAAGACATACGCCGGAATATAAACGTACCGTATGGACATGTGAACGTGGTCTTTTCTTGATCTTCCGGGGCTATAGCAATTTGATTGTACCTAGAATATCCATCTAACAGACAGTAGAATTGATGTCCCGCTAACCTGTCCAACATCTGATCAATGAACGGCAAGGGAAAGTGATCCTTGCGTGTGGCTTTATTCAACTTACAGAATCCATGCATACTCTCCAAACTCGTAATGCTTCTAATCTGGATGAGCTCATGAGCTTCGTTCTTCACCACTGTCATACCCCCTTTTTTCGGTACACACATGCATACAGACTTACCCACGAACCGTCGAGATTGGGTAAATAATACCCCAAGATCCAACCATTTTATAATTTCCTTTTTCACCACATCTTTCATAATGGGATTTAACCTTCTTTTGCATCTCAATGGTTGGTTTTGATCCTCTTCCATTAAAATCTTATGCATACGTAAAGATGGGCTAATACTCGAATGTCCGCTATAGTCCACCCAATCGCTATTTTGAACTCGCAGCAGAACCCGTAGTAAATTTTTCCTTTGGGTGTCAATTAACTTTGTCGAAACAATAATCGGTAGAGTCGAATCTTTCCCTAGATAAGCATACTCAAGATGAGAGGGAGTGGCTTTAATTCCAACACCGGTGGCTCTTCTATCGAGGGTTTGCACTTTTACCTTCCGCTTTCGCCTATCAAGGGTGTCGAATGGTTGATTATTTTTCGGTAGAATGATGATGTGTTCAGCCATTTGATCCGCTTCAATGTCCTCATCAAGACTATCGTCGCTCATTCCGAAAGCAACATGGATTCTATCGGATCCTCCGAGTAATTACCGCAAATCTTGTGATTAACTATCTCATCCATTAAATCCACCCGCAAACACTCACTTTTTTCCTTGGATAAGACATTGATTTAAACACATTAAAAGTGACCTGTTGATCTTCAACTCTCATCGTCAATTCTCCTTTTTGCACGTCGATCAATGTTCTCCCCGTTGCTAAGAATGGTCGCCCGAGAATGATGGGAAGTTTCAGATTCCGCTTCACAATCCAAGATCACAAAGTCTCATGGGAAGATGAATTTATCCACCCCTACGCCTTCAACGATACTCGTGGATATGTAATCGACGGCCTCGCCAACAAGAAACCGATATTTGTCGATTTTGGTGCCTTGAGTCCGAATCGATCGTAGACCGATAATGGCATCAAATTAATATCGCCCCAAATCACACAAAGGTTCTCCCTAAAACCGATTACCAATGTCGCATTTTAATAGTAAAACTACCGGATCTTTCAACTTCGTGAGGCAACTTGTTCTGAATAATCATCATTGCATTCTTCTTGCTAGCGCCATCGCTTCAAAATCACCCAATTTCTTTTCTTTGATAAAGACATCCTTCATGAACTTAAGCGTAATTTCAAGATTTGTTCTAAAGCTTCTCAAGAATGGGATGTTGATATGCAATTTTTGAAAATATCCAAAATCTTGAAAACCGCTTATCTAACTTGGATTTCGAAATCATGGATATGGTATGGGCGTGCATTGTTATAGTTGGTTCCGTGCATTTTGTTCTACGATTTCTCTTTATCTTTCCGGTTTCACAACTTCTTCTATTTCTACCGCTGCATTGTCCCCTTTTCCTTATCCTTAATCGCTTTTTGTAACTCCTTCCCATCACATAAGATTATCGCCTTGCAAGTGCTCATTTCGCCTCGGATTTATTTCCAATCACTGGGAGCGTTCCTAGTGGATTCGTTATTCAATGCATGTGCTATTTGCCCCAATTGATTTTCCAAATTCTTTAACGATGCCCCGTGGCTTTGCAAAGTAAGATCTACTTGATTCAATTTCTTATCTTGTTCCTCGTTCTTTTTTGTCGTAAGCTCTAATGAATTTTTCCAAGGCTTCTTCCAAACTTGATTTCTCTCTCAGTTCATCGAGTCGGATTTTGAAAACCGGAGGTGTTTTGTTGTTCTAGGTGGTTGAGTCAGCAGCTTGATTGTTACTCCATGAAAACCTCGGATGATTCTTCCAACTCGGATTATAAGCATTTTGAGTCTGACATTGGTTGAGTTGAAGCGATTATAGTTTCCTTCGAATCTGCGGATGATTCGTAATTTATGGCACATTGATCCGTAGAAGATGATCCTCAAAGACACAACTCACAAACCATCGCTACCTCGCTGTGTGTGGTTTGTGGACGCCTTATATTTCCATATGCTTAGCTATTGCGCAAATATCATATTGTTAAGCACGTCGCCAACAAGGCCCACTTCATACTTTTTCGATGCTTTTGGATGATTAGACCTCATCA
The DNA here is from genome assembly GCA_020205605.1 of Panax ginseng. Classification (NCBI taxonomy): domain Eukaryota; kingdom Viridiplantae; phylum Streptophyta; class Magnoliopsida; order Apiales; family Araliaceae; genus Panax; species Panax ginseng. The sequence goes on along the minus strand of CM035129.1, from coordinate 126,924,006 downwards.
TGGGCCACTTATAGTAGTTGGTGGCCATTGTCTCTAACAATTGATACGCCTCATCAAAATTCTTGGACATGATCGCTCCTCCCGTCACGAGATCAATACTAGACCTCGTGGACGCGTGCAAACCATCACAAAATATTCCTAATTGCATCCATCGCGGATTCCATGATGAGGGCACTTACGGAGCATATCCTTGAACCTTTCCCACGCATCATATAACAACTCAATCAAATTGTGCGAAAAGTATAAATATCGTTCGTAGTTTTGCCGATTATTTGGTGGGAAGAACTTAGCTAAAAATTTTTGAGCTAAGTCATCCCAAGTGGTGATTGAGCCAGAGGCAAAGAGTGTAACCAAATTTCGCGTGCTTTATCTTTTAAAGTAAACGGAACATCCTCAACCTCAGTAGCATCTTCCGATACATTGTTAAATTTGAAGGTATCGCAAACTTCCAAGAAACTCAAGATATGCTCATTAGATCATCTATCGAATTACCCCCAAACCGATATGTATTCTCAGAAGATCCGAATTGTTCCCTGCTTTTATCTCAAACTGCTCGCATTGATTGCCGGCCTCTTAATACTCGATCAGAACTGTGATATTTGCATGGCGTAATCCCTAAGTGATTTTCGCTCGTTTCTCCGCCATGTTCATTTAGTATTTCTCGGTTTGCCGCTTCTTCTTCCAAATGTATAACCTCACTATTCAAACGCGACCGTCCTAACTTCCTCTCGAGGTCGTCTATATACGTAAAAAGTTCCTTTTTAGCTTTCGATCTAGTGTGCATACACGAATTCCTGCCAATCCAAGAAGAAAATTTAAGTAACGTTCAAATTAAAACCGAATTGATTATAACTAATATGAAATTAATATTAATAAAAAAAATTCAAGAATGCTGCTTAAAAACTTGTTGATCGATTTTGCAATCAATGAATACGCGCAAGTATATACACTCATCAACAATTAATAAAATGATAAAGTAGAGTATCGCTCCCACGTAGAATTCTAATTAATAAATCCCAACTACTAGTACTATATCAATCCAATTTTATTCAAACAATGATAAATTATGATTTTCTGAATTATTAACACTAAATTAAACACTTAAAGATATTGTCCTAAAATAAGCGAATAAATAAACTAATAATTGAATGAATGACTTCCGATAGATAAGGATTAAGACTTCAATATCCCCAATTATGAACTATAAATCAATTATCTAATTATCCCAATTATTATGTCTACTGAATTGTTAACAGGAATTCTCAAATGCCAAAAGTCATTTTCCAAGTGATCAATTGACTTCTATTTAATCCAGATTAATCTTGCTATATTCCTATGCAAAACAATTGAATTAAACTCCTTCAATTCCAATTCCTTATGTGTTACATGCGGTGAACAGATATTTCCATTCAATTCACAAACCTAATTATTCACTGTGCAAATAACTAAGTCACATGTCATCATGCCCAGTTCTAACCCTAGAATTCCTTTCCCAATTCCTTCTAGAGTAACAAGGTAATTATTTGCCAAATAATTAAACAATAGATTCAAAACATGATAAACAATTCACTTCAACATAAATAATTAGAATGACTGAATAACTAATTTATAGCCATAAAAGGTTCAATTGAAATCTTAATTAAAGAATTAGTTCATCACTAAATAAAAACCACTAATTGTTTGCAAATCATCCTTAAAGAATTAGAAATTGAAAATAAAGAGAAGGAGAAGAAAACTCAGTACCAATCCTTAATCTCCAAGTAGTCCTTGTGTAGCCTCCAATGAATGAATTGATTGAATAAAAAAATTGATTCTCTAATTTCAAAGACTTAATTTATTTTTATAGCTTCCCACAACCCTAATCCAATTAGGTTCACATTAGCTCCCAATAACCAAGTCAAGTCCAACAGAAGTCAAACGCTTAATCCAAATAATGCCAATCGAGGCTCGGTACCTGGCCTTTATGTGGTAATGTATTTTCCAAATACTCAAGCGCTGACTTCTAAAATTACCATATTGCCATTAAATGCTTGAATCTCCCATAATTGCCCTCGCAGCTCCCAACCGCAAAAACAAGACATAAACACAATAAAAATGCTACTAAATAACTTGAGAATGCAATAATTTAAGTCCAAATATATCCAATTCATGGGTATATTACCCAATCATCATATACCTGTTTTGGGGGCGTCACATATTTGTTTATTGAAAAACGGATGTCAAGCTTTCTTAGCCCATGTCACGAATTTAAATAAAAATACGTCAGATTTGAATGATATTTCTATTGTTAATAAATTTTCAGACATATTCCCTGAAGAACTTCCTGGCCTACCCCCAGAGCGTGAAATTGAATTTTGTATCGACCTTGAATCCAAATTAAAACCCATTTCAAAGCCGCATATCGAATGGCTCATATTGAACTTCGTGAGTTAAAAACCAAACTGAGTGAATTGTTAGACATCGGTTTCATTCGGCCCTAATACGTCTCCTTGGGGTGCTCCTATTCTATTCATGAAGAAGAAAGATGGAAGTATGCGATTTTTGTATTGATTATCTGGAGTTGAATCATGTCACCATCAAAAATAGTACCCGTTGCCTCGCATTGATGACTGTTTGACCGATTGCAAGGAGCCAAATTCTTTTCAAAGATTAATCTTCGTTAGGATATCATCGGTTGAAGATTAAAGCGATGACATTCCAAAGAGACCGCTTTAACTCCCAGACGGGCATTATGAATTCCTAGTCATGTCTTTTGGATTGACTAATGCTCCTGCTGCCTTCATGGACATGATGAACCGAGTATTCAAGGAATATTTGGATCACTTTGTGGTCGTCTTTATTGATGACATCCTCATATACTCCAAAAGCCATGAAGACCATGAGCAACACTTGAGGCTGATACTTCAAAAGCTTCGTGAAAATAAGCTTTATTTCAAGTTGAAGAAATGTGAGTTTTGGCTTGAGGAAGTTGCATTCCTTAGGCACGTGATATTAAATCATGGAATATCTGTTGACCCGACAAAGATTGAAGTAATTCAAAGCTGGGAGCAACCAAAGTCAGTGATCGAAGTACGTAGCTTTCTTGGCTTAGCCGGTTATTATCGGAGATTCATGGAAGGATTTTCTTGAATCGCTACTCCACTAACTCAGTTGACTCGAAAAGATATAAAGTTCGGTTGGAGCGAGGAATATGAGAAGAGTTTTCAAGAACTCAAGAGGAGACTCATTTCACCACCTGTTCTGACAATACCATCTGGCTCGGAGGGATTTGTCATCTACAGTGATGCTTCAAGCAAAGGGTTAGGATGTGTTCTCATGCAACATGGGAAAGTCATAGCCTATTCCTCATGACAACTGAAAGAATATGAGAGAAATTATCCTACTCATGATCTAGAGTTGGCAGCAGTCATTTTTGCGCTTAAGATTTGGAGGCATTACCTGTATGGAGAAAAAGTGGAGATTTATACGGATCATAAAAGCCTCAAATATTTCTTCACTCAAAAGGAACTCAACATGCGGCAAAGACGATGGCTTGAGCTGTTGAAAGATTATGCATACCATCCAATATCATCTTGGAAAAGCGAACGTGGTAGCCGAGCGCGATTGAGTAAGATCATATACTGCATGCGAAAGTGCGATATTGTCGTATAAAGGCCCATTTTGTATGACTTTACAAAGGATGGAGATAGAGTTAAAGACTTTAGGGACCCATATGATGATGGTGAATATACGAGTAGAACCGACTTTAATCGAGCAAAGTTAAAGTCGCTTCAAGTTCTGCACTGGAGTGATGTGTATGAGGAAGAAAGTGCAAGAAGGTGCTATTTCAGAAGCAAGAATCGATGAAGGAATACTTTGAGTCAACTCTAGACTTTGTGTTCCTAACGATTCTGAATTGAAGTATAAAATCATGATGGAGGCGCACAACACACCGTTTGCAATCCATCCTGGGAGTACCAAAATGTATCGTGATCTTCGACATACATTTTGGTGGAGCAATATGAAGAGAGAGATAGCGGGGTTTATCTCAAGGTGTCTAACTTGTCAACGAGTCAAGGCGGAGCATCAAGTGCCAAAAGGTCCATTGCAACCACTTGAAATTTCAGAATGGAAGTGGGAGCACATTACCATGGATTTCGTTACTGGTCTTCCCAAGGTTTCTCAAGGCATAGATGCGATTTGGGTCATTGTTGATAGATTGACCAAGTCTGCTCATTTTTTACCGATACGAGAAACTTATACACTTGAACGTCTTGCTAGTATGTATATAAACGAGATCGTAAGATTGCATGGTATGCCAGTATCCATAGTTTCTGATCGAGACCCAAGATTCACTTCAAGATTTTGGGTTAGTTTGCAAAAAGCTATGGGCACGGATTAACGATTTAGTTCGGCATATTATCCTCAAACGGACGGGCAGTCAGAAAGGACTATTCAAACTCTTGAAGATTTATTAAGACTCTGTGTCCTTGACTTCAAGGGATGTTGGGACAAGTTCTTACCATTGGTGGAGTTTTCCTATAACAATAGTTATCAAGCAAGTATTGACATGGCTCCATTTGAGGCGTTGTATGGAAGAAAGTGTCGTTCTCCAGTATGCTGGGATGAGGTGGGGTGAAGCAACGTTGTTAGGACCGGAGTTGGTACGTATGACTACGAAAAGGATTCAAACAATCCGACAACATATAAAAACCTCACAAGATCGACAAAAGAGTTATGCTGATCTTCATCGAAAGGACGTGAAATTCAATATTGGAGATCATGTGTTGTTATGTGTTGCTCCATGGAAAGGAGTTACGAGATTTGGAAATAGAGGAAAGCTCAATCCTCGATTCATTGGCCCATTTTTAATCCTCGATCGAGTAGGAACTGTGGCCTATAAACTCGCTTTACCGCTAAGTATGTCTCGTGTTCATAACATTTTTCACATATCTATGTTACGTAAATATGTGAAAGACCCGAACCATATTATTAAACTAGAACCAGACGAGATAGAGGAAGATTTAACATATGAAGAGTTACCTGTTAAAATCTTGGATAAGAAAGATCATATTCTACGCTCCAAGGTTATACCTCAAGTCAAAGTTTTGTGGAGATACCACGATATGGAGGAAATGACCTGGGAGTTAGAATCTGAGATGAAGTCAAGATATCCTCACCTCTTCGATATACTAGGTACGTACCCTAATTTCGAAGAAGAAATTTCATAAGAAGGGGAGGTTGTAAGACCCCAACTTTTATGAATAAAGATTAATTTTCTCGAAATATATTTTTGAATATTATGGTGTGGATTTGATATAATGTTATAGTTGTGGGTAATATTTACAAATTTTATAAAGTAAGCAAGTGGTTATATAATATTTGATTGGTCGGGGAATATTCGTTTTAACAGGAATATTAGATGACGACGACACAATCATTAAGTGGACCCTACAACGAAAAGAATTGTCATAGTTAAAAATGATGTAATTATCTTTTATAAAAATAACTACGTGAAAGTGTTACCATTAAAAGCTGTTGAACTACCGGTAGAGTAAAAGTACAAGAATGTCTGGCGTGGTTGCATAGTAGACACGGTATTGATTATTGATGCTTACGTGAGAAGTCACTCGGTTATACTCAATTATTATTATAGTAATTGCTGCATCATATCTCTCATATTATTGATTCAATTATTGTCACAGTATCATCTGCATAATATATTATTAAATCAATAATTGAGACGACAAAGTTATTCGTATTATTATTTGCAATATTGACAATGTCTAGAAGTTCTGTCAAGGAGAGGCTTGGTCACCTAATTGCACGCCAATAGGGAGAAATCCTTATTGAAAAGCCCCTCTTTCCTGGAAACGACCTGGTTGTTAAATATTGTGAATTATAATATTAATGATGAATAAGTTCGTGTTGATTAGAGATGAAAGTGATAGTTCCATTGTGTTGAAATTATTAGTGTTAGTGAAAATCGACATTTATTTCGATAATAATTGATGTCTGGAGGTTATATTGACCAATCGGGTAATTAATCGGATAAATGAGCAATTAATTACTATTAATTCACATGATTATAACTATTTGTTCACATGTGTGTACTATTGATTCACATTCATGTACTATTAGGGGAGTTGGTGCAAGATTAATAATACTTGCATGACTAAATTAAAAATGGAGGTATAGTTGAAGGTACTATACCGTAATTAGTTTTTTCACATGATTATAATATTGAGTCACATGAATGAATTATTAATTCACATGATTTACTATTAGGGGAGGTGGTGCAAGTTTGATAATACTTGCGGGACTAAATTAAAAATAAAGAAAAAGAGGAATGTATTATTCTATAATATTTCGAGCCCCAAAACGTGCAATTATTGAAACTATATTTTTTTATAAATAGAAGCTCATTCTTCCTTCATTTCTCACCAATTCACTAAAGCTACAGAGCAATTATTATAGAGAGAAATTATAGAGAGAAAGAAGAAGAGAAGTCTGCTGCCTCACTATTCCAAAGATATCCGCTTTTTTCTAAGGTAAAGGGTATTATTCTTTTCGTATTCATGAAGAGAGTTATTTTCTTTCAATACTCGTAAGAGTTGTTATTCCATTCTTTATTATTATGTTGGAATAACCTGTTTATGTGAAGTACCGCATACATGGTGAAATTCTTCTGTTATTCGATTCTTTATTATTCATTGGAATAACTTTTTATGCATCTTGTCTATCGCATGCCAGTGAATTATGTTGTTGTTCCATTCTTTATTATTTTGTTGGAACATCCCGCTCATGCAAGGATTACGTATGATGATTGGTTCCATTCTTTATTATTCATTGGGAATAACTCTGCATGCAGTGCGGCCTATCGCATGCCTGGTGAATTCTTATGTTATTCCAATCTTTATTATTCTATTGGAATAACCTGTCTTTGTAGATTACCGCATGCATTGTCAATGATCCTTCGTATTCATTCCTTATTAAATTGTGGAAATGATCCATCACGTGGATTACCGCATTTATGGCGTAAAAATCCATTTGCATAGCTTCATATATTCTATTATACTCGGTTGGTTAAAGTTTTGGCTTCTATACTCCATGAAATTAGTAGAATATCCGGATATTTGCGCTTCATCCAAAGATCTTTTCATGAAAATATTCTTCCGAGCATTCTTGAATTTTACTCCACAAAGCAAAGATTATGTTGATAATTTGGACGTAATTGATTTCAGGATAAATTAACTTATAAATCTTTAAAATTTATTCTTGAACTTGTTTTATTGAATTATTATGTCATTGTCATCATCCTCATGCTTATATTGTGATGAAAGTCATCTATGGCTTACGTGCGTAGATGGACTTGGTATGATTATGTCCAGGGATCATTCGGTATAATCATGACCTGTAATGTTATAAATGATGTGGTAAAAGTCCTCAGTGGCCTGTAGTGCATTGATGGACAGTTTTTGGTATGATTATTACGAGGATTATTCTTAAGATAGTCATGACCATTGATGATTTAATGAATATTCTTCGGCGTAATGCGTGGATGACTCGATGATGTGGTTTATTTATTAAAGAGTCAAATGATAAAAATTGATGAAAACATTTTAAATCATGAAGATAGTAGATATCATGCTCTACTTGACTCTTCTAATGAATTGCTTATTCACCGCAGCTTAAACTTGATGTCTATTGTATTTTATCAGTTTAACATTGTTGAAGGCTAATGATAATTTATTCTACATTATCTTAGTCATAATATTTCTTACTGGGCTAGTTGAGCTCACCCTTTTGCTTTCATTATTCTCTTCAGAAAATGAGAACGTGGAGTGATTGTCCGAGATGGTGTCATAGTAGTCCTCACTATTCTGTAAAATAGTGTGATAATAAATGTAATGAGGACTCCATTGAGTGTGGATATTGTCTAGATGACAATATTTGTAATAAAACTCATAGCATATGCTTTGTCGTATTTTACACGACAGTTGTATAATTAAGTTTTTATTTGTATTTTGTACCATGTATTTGGCGACTCAAGATGAGTGATGTATACCTATTTTGGGGGCGTCACAGTGTTCTTATTTTCTTTTGGACATGAAATTGGAATTGAAATTTTCGGACATGAATAAATTGTGAAAAATCAAATATCCACCTACTTTCACATCTCATCGACCGTTTTGTGGCTCTGTGTCTCACCGGTGAAGGGGAAGATGGGAGGAGGAATATGACCGGCGAAGGGGAGGAGGAAGATGACATTGCCAAACTTTGAATATTTGAATTTGTTTTTGTTGTTAGATCCAAGATATTTGAATTTAAATTATTAATTATGACAGTTATTTCTCCTTGATTTTAGGTTTCCTTATTATTGTGAATTGAATCATATACTAATTCCCTAAATTAAGGAATCCTAATTACACTAATATTGTAAATAAATATAAAAAAATGTATTATTTTTATAATTATTTTGTAAATGTACTAATAGTGTAATTACTTACTAAATATTGTATATTATTATAAAGAACCAAACAATTTATCACTTTCAAGACTATAAGGCCCAAGCTCCATTAAAGAGGTTATGGATTCAACCGGAGAGTCATTAAATATTGTTTAAATGAGTAGTAAACAAATCCAAAACTTGGTCCCTTCATCATTTTTAATGGTTAAATAAAATATCTTACGCCTATTAGGGGCTGTTTGATTAGTACAAAATGGTTGAATGACTGACCGATTCAATTATTCAGTGAGTTTGTTTCGAATAAAAATAGTCTGAATGGCTGAACTGGTCAGCCATTTAGACGATTTGAGTTGAATAGGTAAGTCGCATTTTTTGGGTTGAATGAATATTTTTTTACAATATTAACTATTATATTAATAAATAAATTTACAATAATTTTGAATTTTTTTTATAGGGGTAAAATAATAAAAATATGTTATTCAGATGTTTTAGGAATGTCAATTATCAAATAATTTTTTTCATTTAAAATTCAGATTCAGCTCATTCAGATTTAAATTTAGATTCATTAAATTTTTATCAAATACCCCCTTAAATCAGACAATATTAGGAAAAATATGAAAAAAATTTAGTCATTTTTGTTCGAATGGCCCAGAATTCATATTCTTGCGAAAGAATTTGGTTATATTTACCAACTGAAAAAGGCCGATAAAAGCATGTTGGATTCTCATCAATTTATGCAATACATATTGTATTTTAACAAGTGAAATACATTTTTAAGGCCACACTTTATTCTCATGGCTAATAATCGGATTTTATTTTCCCGTGGGTCAACATTAGAAGTCAAACAACGGGTGTAATTTAGAAATAAACGAAATATAGGGAAATTTATGCAAATCCAATTTACTTATATAAACTGGTAACGGGTACCTAGGGTTTTAGTTGAGGTGTTACTCCAGCTATTCTCGCCGCCCAGCTTCATAGCCAGACGCATTAGGTTCACTCTCTAAAGGCTCAAATCTCTTCTTCATATTCTGTAAGACTGTATATTAAATCTAATAAAGTGCATATGTACTTGAATTTGTTCTTCATTATTTGTTTTTGTTTTTCAATGATTGTTATTTTGATTTGGATATTAACATAGATTCAGCTTTGATTTTTATGGAGCTAGGCGGATTCATTTCTAGCTATATATATATTCACATAGATTTTGAAAGAAAGAATCAGTTTGTATTATATCTTAATTGGATTCCTAGTTTTGCATAATCTCTCTTCATTTTTACTATTAATCAAACATGATGCGTGTTTTTCATAGACATAATAAGTAAGTTATGACTCTTTCCATATGCTGATATTCTGTTAATGGTGAATCAGGTGAAGAATGTCTCACAGAAAGTTTGAGCATCCCAGGCATGGGTCCCTTGGGTTTCTCCCAAGGAAGCGCGCCGCTCGCCACAGAGGAAAAGGTATACTACTTTATTAAACTAAACATAATGTGCTTGTTTGTTAATGTTTTGTTTCTTTTGTTATCTATTGCATGGATTATAAGGGTTGCATTTTTTTCATTGATATATTTACGATTATTGAATGTTTTGTAGATTTTAAGGTGCTACAAGTTTCTGCTTCTTTGTGCAAACACATGTAAATTATGGTGTTATAAAATATTATATGCTAAGCTAATATATATGTTGGTTCCAATTATGCAGTGAAGGCTTTCCCCAAGGATGATCCAAACAAGCCATGCAAGCTTACTGCATTTTTGGGTTACAAGGCTGGGATGACGCACATTGTTCGGGAGGTCGAGAAACCTGGATCAAGTAAGCAACTTTCTGAATTTGTTCTTGCTTATCACCTTAATATCTATTCCAACTTTTATTGATCAGTCATCTTTTTGTTAGAGTATATTGAGTTGAGGCAAAAAAAAAATGTATCATAAACCAAGCACCGATTTAAAAGAATGATTAATTTGTTATGGATTTTGAAGTTGAAATAACATTCTTGTTCTTGGTGGGCTATGCACACCTTTTTTAAAGAGATACAATGGTCTGCATTTTAACTTACTTTCAATAATATTGGCATTCTACTGGTGTACAATATTCCTTGTATACTTCTGTTGACCTTCTGATATTTTGAAACTTTTACTCTTTTAGTTAAATCTTGAGACATAAATACATAATGGCACTACATGTGGTAGTCATTAATAAAAACTTTTTAAATATTGAAAGTTAATTTCGAGTGTGATTCTAATCTGTTTGGTATTAAATACTTTAATTGGAAGCTTATAGTTTCTATAATATTTTGGAAATGTAAGAGTTGTACTTGATTTATTGTATACTTCATGACCCATGAAATTAGAGTTTTTTTTTTTAATTTTTTAATCAGCATATCATTTTTGATTAATACCTTTGAAGTTTCATCATAGATGCTGTAAATAATTGCATTTGTTCATGTAGAGCTTCATAAGAAGGAAACCTGCGAGGCTGTGACCATTATTGAGACTCCTCCAATGGTGGTTGTTGGAGTGGTGGCATATGTAAAGACACCACGTGGCCTTCGATCTCTCAACACTGTTTGGGCTCAGCATCTGAGCGAGGACATCAAAAGGAGGTTCTACAAAAACTGGTGCAAATCAAAGAAGAAGGCTTTTACTAAATACTCAAAGAAGTATGAAACTGATGAGGGAAAAAAAGATATCCAGTCACAGCTAGAGAAGATGAAGAAGTATGCAACAGTTATAAGGGTTTTGGCTCACACTCAGGTAATTAAGTGTTGTTTACATTTGTTATGAATTTCCTGACTTTCCTTACTTAAATTTGTGTCCAATATAATCATTAAAAGTTCAATTTTATTGTCATTCCTGGCAATGTAAACATTTGTCCTTAATGTTATACCATGTTATAGCACGATCAATATATTAAGGAATGATACTGATGTACTGTTGATCTTTGCATCTAGATCTTAAAGCAATATTTTTTTTCACCGTCCATTCAAAATTACCTGAAAAATTACCGTCCATTCAATATTTTTTTTACCGTCCATTCAACCAGAAGCCATCTGAAAAATTCTGCAAAGAGATGCATATCCTTTATGAATTTCTTTTTCAGGATGTCTGAGACTCAGATTGGTGTTTAATCCGAGTATCTCTTTCGTCAGCATTCATTGTATTCAAGATTTATTAATCAAGCAAATGTCAATGTGACATTATTTTTGTTATTACCTGTCCCACAGATTAGGAAAATGAAAGGATTGAAGCAGAAGAAGGCACACCTGATGGAGATCCAGGTCAATGGTGGAACTATTGCTCAGAAAGTGGATTTTGCTTATGGCTTCTTTGAGAAGCAGGTTCCTATTGATGCTGTTTTCCAGAAGGATGAGATGATTGACATCATTGGTGTGACAAAGGGTAAAGGGTATGAAGGCGTTGTCACTCGTTGGGGTGTCACCCGTCTTCCCCGCAAGACTCACAGGGGTCTGCGGAAGGTTGCTTGTATTGGTGCCTGGCATCCAGCTCGTGTTTCATTCACTGTTGCCAGGGCTGGTCAGAATGGATACCACCACCGAACAGAAATGAACAAGAAGATATACAAACTTGGCAAGACTGGACAGGAGTCCCACACTGCCCTTACTGAGTTTGACAGGTTAGTACATTGTTCACATAATTCTTCAAAGTTTTAACTAGTTCTTGGGTACGTAAATTGACAAAAGTGTACTGCTGGATGTTTGTATCAATTTTCTTTTGTTTCCTTTTTATTATGGGCTAGGGTGGGGATTGGGGCCTATTGATTTCCTGGGGGTTGCTTACTGTGGTGTTGAAGTGATATGGAAATGTTAATAAATATTTGCATGAATTATAATTTCTACTGTCATATGAAATGGAGGAAGAATAAAATTATGCAGTATATCAAATTTACTTGATGCTGTTGATGCTGAAGTTGTGGTGGGTGGGGTGTTAAGAGTGTTAAGGATGCAGGGTTTCGTTATACTTGCTGAGAGGCAATGCGTAATTAAGATGCCTACTTCATCTTTGGGATATTACACTGTTACTGTCATCCTGTTCTTCTAAATACTACTCACGCAAAACATTTATCATTGTAATATTTACATTAACCCTTTCTATTAACAGGACTGAGAAAGATATTACTCCTATGGGTGGCTTTCCGCATTATGGTGAGGTGAAGGATGACTATTTGTTGATTAAAGGATGCTGTGTTGGGCCAAAGAAGAGGGTCGTAACGCTTCGCCAGTCTCTGCTCACACAGACATCTCGTTTGGCACTCGAGGAGATCAAACTCAAATTTATCGACACATCTTCAAAGTTTGGACATGGTCGCTTCCAGACTACTGAAGAGAAGCAGAAGGTCTATGGGCGGCTCAAGGCATGATACAAAAATAATTGAAAGTTTGTGCCATAGGTGCTGTTGAGTGCCTTCCTTCCATTTCTGGTTTAATCTTATTCAAGTACTCTGGAGATACTTTAAGTTTTGAGGTTACATTACAAGTACTGGTTTTGTTTCATGAGATTTTATAAATGCTTGGATTTGTTTGTTAAATTATGATTTTCCTTGGTTGCTATTAGTAATACCCTGACTACATGTCTAGTATTATTATTGCTACATATCGGTTGTCAAAGCCTAGTAAAATATTTATTTGTGCTTTATTCTTTACATTTGTTATAAATGTAGTGATGCATGTTAGTTGAACAATTAATTAAGAATCAAGGATAATAATATTGCCGTGTCTGGAAATTTGCGTCATTTATGGTATAAAAATAGTTAACCTGTATTACTACTAACCTTCGCTTTTTATCAAATTATGTTTTTAGTTACGGTAAGATAGATTTGTTATTTTCAAAATTTTAAATGTTTTTTAATTAATTTTGAATTTTATAATTTATAAATTAATTTTAAAAAGTCAAAATAAATCTCAATTTTGAATAGATAGATTGTTAAAAGTGTGCTTTTCCTTGGTTCGTTTTATCAGACGTTTTAGAAAAACAAATTGATTCCTAATTAACTGTAGTTTTCAAATTTCTAGAAGAATTTCTCTTATTTTTCAAAATTACTATTAAAATATCTCATCTTTCTTAGTGTAATACTCTTATTTAATTTCAACTTACGTTACCATTTTTTTTTTATCTTTTCTCAGATTTTTTTTCTAGTGCAACAACAGTGTTGTAAAATGTAAAATAATAGATAAAATAAATTACAAAGAGAACAAAATATATATATTAATAATTTTTTATATTCAAGTGGTCATCCACAATTTTTTTAATATCAAATAAAATTCTCGGATGTGGTGTTTCTTAAACTTATCTCCACATCTCTCTCTCTCTCTCTCTCTCTCTATATATATATATATATATATATATATATATAGCGGATCTAGTTTGGACCCAGTCCGGGAGTCCGGACTGGAGTAAAATACTGATCAATTTTTTTTTTTGTTTTTATGTTTTTTTTAAACAACTAAAAAAAATAAAATTATAGAACTGAAATTTTTTCATAATACAATATTTTGGGCGTGATTTGGATACCTATACCAAAAAATATATGTACAGTCTGCACAGACTATACAGACATGTTTTGTTATATGTATTCAAACCACACCTAAAACACTGTATTATGTAAAAATTCCAGTTCCATAATTATTTATTTATTTATTTTAGTTGTTTTTAAAAAAAAATAAAAAAAAGTCCGTATTTTAAGAAAATACGAGTCCCGATAGGAACCGTATATATATATATATATATATATATATATATATATATATATACATAGGGAATTCATCCGGGCAACTGGTTGTCTTAAGTACTGTTCAACAACCGAATTAATAACCGTTTTGATTTGTACAATAGAAGGCTGTGATTAATTTAAAAAAGGCCCTGCCGCTAAAGACCGTAGCGACAATCATTTAATTCTAAAAATTGTGTTAAATTACCAAGTTGCCCCTGCCAATATTTCACCCCCTACCACATGAGCTTGTGGCGGCAGGCTTCACCAATTCAAAACATTTGAACATTTGCACATGTAAAATGCTTAAAGCTGTTATTATTATTATATTTAGCATTATTATTATTTCAAGTTTAAACATATTACTCTCTCCGTTTCATAGTTATAGGCTGATTTTTCTTTTTGGGATGTCCCAATATATAGGCTACTTACTATTTATAAAATTTAGTTGGTTCATTGTTTTACTTTTATGCCCTTATAATAAATATTCTACCATTACTTTTTTTTTGAAGAAACAACATTCAATGTCATTATTGTTATCATCACATTTAATGTTGTTGTATTCTCAATAAAAGAATTCAGCTTTTTATGCTCAATAAATGAATTTGGAATAACATAAACGTTTTGTGATTGGTTGAAAGTTTATGTAGATTAAAAATTCATCTTTGGTTAAAGTTCTATTTTAATAGTCAGTACACGTTGATCAATTAAGTTGAGAGTTTCAGTGTGATAAGTAAGGAGTAATTAACTTATTCATTAATTCTATATTAAGGGGTATATGTGGAATTTTTTTGTTAAAATTGCCAGTTAAACTGATTTTCTTAAACTATGTACCAAAAGAAATCAACCTATAATTATGGGACGGAGGGAGTATTATTTTAAACATATTAGACATGTTCTTTAAACATATTATTATTTTAAACATATTATCTACATATAATAATAATAATAATAATAATAATAATATCTAATAATAATAATAATAATAATATTATTATTATTATTATAATAATAATATTATTATTATTTTAAAATAATAATATTATCTACATATATTAATAATTTATCTATATATTATTATTTTAAAATAATAATATTATCTACATATATTATTATTATTATTATTATTATATGTAGATAATATTATATTATTATTATTATTAAATGTAGACAATATGTTTAAAATAATAATATGTTTAAAGAATAGGTCTAATATGTTTAAAATAATAATATGTTTAAACATGAAATAATAATAATGCTAAATATAATAATAACAATTTTAAGCATTTTACATGTGCAAATGTTCAAATGTTCGAATGGTGAAGTTTCGCCGCCAAGCTCATGCATGCCATAGGGGTGAAATATTAGTAAAGGCGATTTGGTATTTTAACACAATTTTGAATTAAATGATCGCTACATAAACTGTATTGCACGGCCTTTTTAAATTAATCATGACCTTCCATCAGACAGATCAACGGTGCTATTAACTCTATTTGAACAAATCTTTAAGGCAACCAATTGCCACAGATGAATTCTATATATATATATATATATATATATATATATATATATATATATATATACTATGTCAGCATCTTAAGCTCACCCTTATCCAACTCACCCGAAGCTCACTTTTCTTTAATGACGGACTGGCGACGGTTACGTTCATACAACAGTAAATACTATACTTTTAGCGACGCTTATATGTTGTCCGTTGCTAAAAGCATAGACGACGGTTGTATGACCGAACCGTCGCTGGGTCCGTCGCTAAAGAGAGTGGTCCCACTTGCTTTCCTTTTATTTAATAAAATGCTACTTGCCCACTTATTTTTTAAAAGAAACTCCAAAATGACGTAGTTTTAATAAAACAATGCTATTTAAGGAGGAATGCTATTTAAGGGGAATGCTCTTAATCCTTCCTTCCCCTCTCTCTCTCTCTCTATATATATATATATGTATATATGTGACGCCCCCAAAACAGGTATACATCACCCATCTTGAGTCGCCAAATATATGGTACAAATTTTAAATACAACTTAATTATACAACACTCGTGTAAAATACGACAAAACATGATCTAAGAGTTTTAATAAAAATATTGTCATCTAGACAATATCCATACTCAATAGAGTCCTCATTACATTTATTGTCACACTATTTTACAGAATAGTGAGGACTACTAAAACAACCATCTGGACCGTTAATCCGTTCCCCAGGCCAGGTCCAAAGCTATATTCTCATTTCAAGAGAAAAAGTGAAAGAAAAAGGGTGAGCTCAACTAGCCCGAAGAAGAAATATTATGACTAAGATAATGCAGAATAAATTATCTTTAGCCTTCAACAGTATAACAACTGATAGAATATAATAGACAACAAGTTTTAGGTCAACAACTGCAGCGGAATAAACAATCCATTAGAAGAGTCAAGTAGAGCATAAAATCTACTATCTTCTATGATTTAAAAAGTTTTTCATCAACTTTATCAACGAGACTCAAATTTTTAATAAATAAAATTGAATCATCCCTACATCACGGCCAAGGATATTCATGTAATCATCAATGGTCATGATTATACCGAATAATCCCTGATCATAATCATACCAACAACTGTCCATCATTGAACTACATGCCAATGAGGACTTTCACCACATCATTCATCACATTACGGTCATGATTATACCGAATAATCCCTGGTCATAATCATACCAAGTCCATCTATGCACGTAAGCCAAAGCTGACTTTCATCACAATATAAGCATAAGGATGATGACAATGACATAATAATTTAATAAAACAAGTTCAAGGATAAATGTTAAAGATTTATAATTTAATTTATCCAGAAATCAATAACGTCCAAATTGTCAACATGATACTGCTTTGTGGAGTAAAATTCAAGAATGCTCGTAAGAATATTTTCATGAAAAGATCTTTGGATGAAGCACAAATATCCGTGATATTCTACTAATTTCATGGAGGATAGAAGCCAAAACTTTAACCAACCGAGTATAATAGAATATATGAAGCGCAAATGGATTTTCATCCGCCATGCAGTAATCCACGAGACAGATCATTTCTATAATTTAATAAAGAATGAATCTGAAGGGTCATTCACCCATGCATGCAGTAATCCACATAGACATGTTATTCCAATGAATAATAAAGAATGGAATAATGAAGAATTCACCTGCATGCGATAGACCGCGCATATCTGAGTTATTCCAACAAAATAATAAAGAATGGAATAACAGAAGAATTCACCAGGCATGCGATAGACCGCACATACAGGTTATTCCAACAAAATAATAAAGAATGGAATAACAGAAGAATTCACTAGGCATGCGATAAACCGCACATATAGGTTATTCCAACAGAATAATAAATAATGGAATAATAGAAGAATTCACCAGGTATGCGATAGACCACACAGACAAGTTATTCCAACAGAATAATAAAGAATGGTGTAACAACCCTTACGAATATTGAAAGAAATAACTCTCTTCATGAATACGAAAGAAATAATACCCCTTACCTTAGAAGAAACTGGATACTGGAATAGTGAGGTAGCAGACTTCTCTTCTTCTTTCTCTCTATAATTTATCTATAATAATTGCTCTTGTGAGACTTAGTGAATTGGTGAGAAATGAAGGAAGAATGAGCTTCTATGTGATGCCCCCAAAATAGGTATACATCACCTATCTTGAGTCGCCAAACACATGGTACAAAATTCAAATACAACTTAATTATACAACAGTCGTGTAAAATACGACAAAACATATGCTGTGAGTTTTAATACAAATATTGTCATCTAGACAATATCCACACTCAATTGAGTCCTCATTATATTTATTATCACACTATTTAACAGAATAGTGAGGACTACTAATGCTATTATCTGGACCGTCACTCCGTTCCCCGACTAGTCCCTGTTATGTTCTCATTTCCTGAAGAGAACAATGAAAGTAAAAGGGTGAGCTCAACTAGCCTACTAAGAAATATTATGACTAAGATAATACAGAATAAATTATCGTTAGCCTTCAATAGTGTTAAACTGATACAATATAACAAACATCAAGTTTAACTGCAGCAGAATAAACAATCCATTAAAAGAGTCATGTAGAGAATAAAATCTACTATCTTTTATGATTTAAAAGATTTTTCATCACTTTTATCGCTGGGACTCAGCTTAATAAATAATCCACATCATCCCTGCACTACGGCCAAGGATATTCATTAGTATCACAACCACAAATTATCCATGCACTACGGGCCAAGGATATTCGTGTATTCATCAATGGTCATGATCATGCTAACAACTGTCCATCAATGCACTACGGGCCAGTGAAGACTTTTACCACATCATTTGTAACATTACGGTCATGATTATACCGATTAATCCCTGGTTATAATTATACCAAGTCCATCTATGCATTACAGGCCACATATAACTTTCAACATAATATAAACATGAGGATGATGACAATGATATAAGAATTCAATAAAACAAGTTCAAGAATTAATTTATCCAGGAACTAATAACGTCCAAATTATCAACGTGATACTTCTTTGTAGAGTAAAATTCAAGAATGCTCAGAAGAATATTTTCATGAAAAATACTGGATGAAGCGCAAATATCAAGGATATTCCACTAATTTCATGGAGTATAGAAGTCAAAACTTTAACCAACTGAGTATAATAAAGAATGGAATAACAAAAGAAATCACTAGGCATGCGATAGACCGCATGCATGTGTTATTCCAATGAATAATAAATAACGGAATCAGTCGCAGAACGCACAAAATGAGGATATTCCAACAGAATAATAAATAACGAAACCAGTCAGGAAAATTTAAGACCGAAGCAGGATGTTCCAACAGAATAATAAATAACGGAATAAAGTCAAAGTAAATTTAACCGACAAGAAGTTCCAACAGTAATAATAAAGAATGGAATAATGAAGAATTTCACCATGCATGCAGATTGTGATAGACAAAGTTATTCCAACATAATGATAAAGAATGGAATGACAGAAGAATTTTACCAAGTATAGGGTAGACTGCATATACAGGTTATTCCAACAGAATAAAAAAAATGGAATAACAGAAGTTCTCTTCATGAATACAAAAAAAATAATACCCCTTACTTTAGAACAACTGGATATAGGAGTAGTGAAGTAGCAGAATACTTTTCTTCTTTTTCTCTATAGTTTCTCTCTCTAGAGTTTCAGTGAATTCGTAAGAAATAATGAAGGAATGAGCTTCTATTTATAGGAGAATGGACTGAATAGTAACTAATTCCTGAACGGTCTAGATTGATTTACTTTTAAGCGGACGATCCAGATTGGTTTACTATAAAATATTCTAATAAAACAAAATCTTTTAAATAAAATATAATATGTTATAATCTAATAAAACGAATAACTTTATAAAAATATTCTGTTTTATATAAAAAGATTTTACTATGCAAAACACTATGCAGGCACTATACAAACACTATGCATAATAAAATATAATATATTCTATTTATAGTCTAATAAAATCAATAACTTTATAAAAGTATTCTATTTTATATAAAAGCTTTTTCATTTTATTACATTAATAATACTAATAAAACAAAACTTCATCATCATTATTATAATTCACACTATTAATCGACCAGGTCGTTTTCAGGAAAGAGGAGGCTTTCCAATAAGAATTTTTCCTATTGGCGCGCAATTAGGTGACCAAACCTCTCCTTGGCAGAACTTCTAGTCATCGTTAATATTGCAAATAATAATATTAATAACTTCGTCGTCTCAATTATTGATTTAATAATATATAAAATATCGTCAATAATTGAATCAATAACTGAAGTAATAATTGAACAAAACTGAGTGACTTCTCATGTAAGCATCAATAATCAATACTGAAAGTGCTATTTCTTGCAACCACGCGCGTATTCTTACTTTTAACACCGGGTGTTTCAACAGATTAACGATAAAACTTCCGCCGTTATTTTCATAAAATATTTTGTATCGTTTTCTCAATCCAACAATAATTCCGTTGTGGGGTCCATTAATGATTGTCTTTGTCGCATTTAATATTCCACGTTAAAACGAATATTCCCCCACCAATCGAATATTATATAACAACTTGCGTAACTTTGCAAAATTTATAACTATTACCCACAACTATAACATTATATCAAATTCATTCCATAATATTAAAAAATGATAATTATAGAAAATTCATCTTTATTCATAAAAGTTGGGCTCTTACATTCTATTTATAGGAAAATATAATTTTAATAATTGCACATTTTGGGGCTCAAAATATTACAGTATAATACCTTCATCTTTTTCTTTATTTTTAATTTTGTCCTGCAAGTATTATCAAACTTGCACCACCTCCCCTAATAGTAAATCATGTGAATCAATAGTTCATTCATGTGACTCAATAGTATAATCATGTGAAAAAAAACTAATTATAGTATAGTACCTTCATCTATACCTCCATTTTTAATTTAGTCATGCAAGTATTATCAATCTTGTACCAACTCCCTTAATAGTAAATCACGTGAATCAATAGTACACACATGTGAACACATAGTTATAAGCATGTGAATTAATAGCAATTAATTGCTCATTTATCCGATTAATTACCCGATTGGTCAATATAACCTCCAAACATCAATTATTATCGAAATAAATATCGATTTCCACTAACACTAATAATTCCCACACAATGGAACTATCAATTTCATCTTTAATTAACACGAACTTATTCATCATTAATATTATAACTCTCAATATTTAACAACCAGGTCGTTCCCAGGAAAGAGGGGGCTTTCCAATAAGGATTTCTCCCTATTGGCGCGCAGATAGATTATCTAACCTCTCCTTGATAGAACTTCTAGACATTGTCAATATTGCAAATAATAATATAAATAACTTTGTCGTCTCAATTATTGATTTAATAATATAACATATTATGCAGATGATACTGTGACAATAATTGAATCAATAATATGAGAGATATGATGCATCAATTACTGTAGCAATAATTGAGTATATCTGAGTGACTTCTTACGTAAGCATCAATAATCAATACCGTGTGCTACTATGCAACCACACGTATTACTATACTTTTACTACCTGGTAGTTCAACAGTTTTAACGGTAACACTTTCGCCGTTATTTTTATAAAAAGATAATTCTGTCATTTTCTAACTACGACAATACTTCCGTTATGGGGTCCACCAATGATTGTGCCATCATACGAATATTCCCTGTTAAAACGAATATTCCCCGACCAATCGAATATTTTATGACAACTTGATTACTTTGAAATTTTTTTCACATATCACCTTTAACTTTAACCTTTTATCAATTTAACCATTTACTAAATAGAATAATTATAAGAAAATTGAATACTTTTATTTCATAAAATTTGGGTCTCATATATATATATATATATATATATATATATATATATATATATATATATATATATGTAAAATCGAGATATACAATAGTGTAACTTTTAAAGTTACATTTGCCTATAATCGTAGAGTGATTTCACTCTACGATCGTAAAGTAGTCCATGGATAGTAAAGTGAATTCACTCTACTATCGTAGAGTAGTCCACAATAGTAGAGTGAATTCACAAATCGTGGAGTGACTACTCTACGATGGTAGAGTGAAATCAATCTACGATCGTAGACTGTGTAACTTTAGAGGTTACACGGCTGTGCACCTCCATATTCCCCCCCCCCACACACACACACATATATATATATATATATATATACACACACACACACATACACACCACAAGCTAACATTTCCATTAAAATAACTTTAAGTTGCATTAAAGCAACTTAATACCTTTTAAGGCTCCACCATTTATTGTGGTGGTTACCTTCTAATTAATTAATTTCTAATACCCCCCCTTGGATGACCACTTCCTAAGTATATGCTTTGTTAAAAACCTTACCAAGGAAAAAACCATGTGGAAAAAAATTTGGCTAAGGAAAAGAGTACAATATTCTTGTATAACTTCTAGTGTCATAAGATTGCCTCATTAAAACCTTGCAAAGGAAAACCCAATGGGAAGAAAACCTTAGCGAAGGAAAAAGTGTACAATCAGCTCATATCCTTCAGAAAATTTACTCCTACTCATGAGTACCATTGTTCATGGTAAAGATATCTTTAAGTCGACGCATGCCAATGTTGTGCACCATCTTCTTAAAAGTTGCAGTTGATAATGGCTTAGTAAACACAATAGCCAAATTTTCACATGATCGTATCTGTTTGACATCAATATCACCACTCTTCTGGAGCTCATGTGTATTAAAAGAATTTTGGAGCAATATGCTTGGTTCTATCACCTTTGATATAGCCTCCCCTAATTTGAGTGAAACAAGCGACATTATCTTCATATACTATTGTTGAACTATTTATGATTGATGATAATCCACAATTCTCACGAATATGCTGAATTACCGATCTTAACCAAACACATTCATGACTCGCTTTGTGAATTGCGATAATCTCTGCATGATTTGAAGAAGTTGCAGAAATTATTTGCTTAACAGATCTCCATGAAATAAAAATATTTCCATAAGTATATAAATATTCTGTTTGTGATAGGCATTTGCGTGGATCAGAAAAGTAACCTGCAAGCATATCCAACTAACTGTGATTTTGATCCATTTGGATAAAATAATCCAAAATTAGTAGTCCCCCGAAGTATCAAAAAATATGTTTAATTCCATTCCAATGTCTCCGAGTTGGTGCAGAACTATACCTTGTTAGTAAGTTAACTGCAAATACTATATCAGGTCGTATGAAATTTACATGATACATCAAAGCACCACTTGCACTAAGATATGATACTTCAGGACCAAGAGTTTCTTCATCATTTTCTTGTGGTCGAATCAGATCTTTCTTGACATCAAGTGACCGACCCACCATTGGAGTGCTCAAACGATGAGTTTTATCCATGTAAAATTGCTTTAGAACTTTCTCTGTGTATGTTGATTGATGAACAAGAATTCCATTCAAAGTATGTTTAATTTGCAGACCATGACAAAATTTTGTCTTACCAAGATCTTTCATCTCAAATTCATTTTTTAAATAATTTTCTGTTTTTGTTAACTCTTCTGGAGTCCCTATAAGATTTAGATCATCAACATACACTGCAACAATAGTAAATCCGAATTTTGATTTCTTGATAAAAACACATGGACAAATTAGATTATTTTTAAATCCTTCTTTCAAAAGATATTCACTAAGGCAATTATACCACATGCGTTCGGATTGTTTTAACCCATTTAAGGATCTTTGTAACTTAATAGAATACATACTTCGAGATGTAGAATTATATGCTTCAGACATTTTATATCCTTCAGGGATTTTCATGTAGATATCATTATCTAATGATCCATACAGATATGTTGTAACAACATCAATTAATCGCATATCCAAATTTTCTTTTGCTACCAAGCTAATTAAAAATTTGAATGTAATTGCGTCCATTACATGAGCATATGTTTCTTAATAATCAATACCGGGTCTCTGCGAGAAACCTTGTTCTACAAGTCGCACTTTGTACCTTGTAATTTCATTTTTCTCATTTTTGTTTACTTACGAATACCCATTTATATCCAACAGGCATTACACCTATAGGTGTTCGGACTACAGACCCAAAAACTTCACATTTACACAGTGAATTTAATTCTGCTTGAATTGTCTCTTTTCACATTGGCCAATCATTTCTTCTTTGACATTCATTAATGGTTTGTGGTTCATATTCATGATCATTACTTCTGGTAATATCGAGAGCAATTTCATATGAAAATATATTATCGACAACAATTTTATTTCTATCCAATTCTTCTCCTTTATGTGCATAATGTATTAAGATCTCGTTATTTTTCAGGTAACTGATCTTCTTCAAGAGATAACTCATCCGTTGCAAGGGATAACTCTTCAAGAGTTTTATTTGTAGGAGATTTTTGATCATAAGTTTTGGATGGATCAATTATCTCTATGGTTTGTTTCATGGGTATAGCCTCTTTATAGACTGCAACTTGTTTTTCGTGTACTTTCCTCTTCTGGAGAATTTTATCTTTAACACCGATCGGTCTTCCACATTTCAGGTGTGGCTATGCTTCATTTGCTGCTGTATTAACTAATTATCCTATAGGGACTTCAATCTGTGCTGGAGTATTAGCAACTGGAATGTGAGATTACACTATTTTCTTATTGTCGGTGAATACATCTGGTAATTGATTTGCAATTCCTTGCAAATGAATAATTCTTTGAACTTCCAGTTCACATTGATTTGTATGAGGATCAAGATGAGATAACATCAAAACATTCCAAGTAATCTCACGTAGTGCTTCAGGCAACGATTTTTCTCCCCTAATTATGAGAAAATTGTTTCATTAAAATGACAATCCTCAAAATGTGCCTTAAAAACATCACCAATTAGAGGTTCAAGATATCTAATGATAGATGGGGAATCAAAACCCGTATAAATTCTAAGTGTACGTTGAGGACCCATCTTTATGCGTTTTGGGGGTGCAAGAGGTATATATACAATACAACCAAATGTGCGCAAGTGAAAAATATTTGGTTGTTGACCAAGCACAAGTTGCAATGGTGATAAATTATGATAAGAAGTTGGCCTAATGCGAACTAATGATGCAACATGTAAAATAGCATGACCCCAAGTAGAAACTGGTAATTTTGATTTCATAAGCAAAGGTCGAACAATAATTTGAAGTCTCTTGATAAGAGATTCAGCTAAACCATTTTGAGTATGTGTATAGGTAAGATGATGTTCAACATCAATTTCAATTAACATGTAATAATCATCAAAAGCTTGAGATGCGAATTTACCAGCATTATCTAAACGAATTTTCCTAATTGGATAATCAGGAAATTGTGCTCTCAACCTAATTATTTGAGCAAGAAGTCTAGTAAATGTAACATTTCTAGTAGAAAGTAAACATACATGTGACCATCTGGTTGATGCATCAATTAAAGCCATAAAATACTTGAATGGGACACAAGGTGGGTGCATTGGTCCACATATATCTCCCTGAATTCTTTCTAAGAAAGATGGGCACTCAACAACAATCTTTGAATGTGATGGTTTGGTAATTTACCTTGAAAACATGCACTACATGAATAATCAGTAGTTAAAAGTATCTTCTAGTTCTTTAAGGGATGTCCATAGGAGTTATCAATAATTCGACGCATCTTTATAGATCTTGGATGACCAAGACGATCATGCCAAAACATAAAAACATTTGGGTCAGAACACTTCTGGTGTATTGCAACATTTTTTTCAATTGTTCTCATTGTAGTATAATATAACCCAGAAGATAAAATAGACAATTTTTCTAGTATGAGCTTCTGGCCTGATACTATTAAAGTAATATAAAGAAATTCTTCATTGCCTTCGTTATTGGTGTCAATATGATAACCATTATAACATATATCCTTAAAGTTGAGTAAATTTCTGCATGATTTAGAAGAATACAAAGTGTTAGGAATAAGCATGTGAATGATATTCCTACTTATATATGATTTGATTATGATATAAATGAATGAATATACAAGTATGTTTGCAATAAAAAAAGCTGTAAAGTTCTTTGATAGATAATAGGAATATATGTACAAG
Organism: Panax ginseng; assembly: GCA_020205605.1. Lineage (NCBI taxonomy): Eukaryota > Viridiplantae > Streptophyta > Magnoliopsida > Apiales > Araliaceae > Panax > Panax ginseng. The sequence continues at coordinate 126,898,165 of CM035129.1, read as the reverse complement.
GACTTAGAATGAATTGATCAAATGTATTAGGTTGATCTTACATAAGCAAAACAGCTTTGTAAAGTCCTTAAAAAGAAAAGATGTACAAGGACTATAAATATAGAAAGATCAAGCTTGTTAGGTTGATCTTATAATGTAATAGATAGGCTTGTCTGATCGTCAAGCACTACACCAGAAACGTAGTCTGTCAGGTGAGTCGAGGAAAACTCGAGAGCTATCAAGGCATAATCGTAGTCTATAAGATAGTAGATCTCGGAGTTCGTAGACTGCCAGGAGATACGAGGAAGGATCGTAGTGTGTCGATAAGAACTTCCTCGGAGCCATAGTTTGCTGAGGAAGTCATGTTCAGAATCGAAGAGATAGCTAGTCAAGAGCCGACCGAGCATCTGCCAAAGCCAAGTCAAGAATCGTAGACCACACTCGGAGTCGTAGAGTCTACTGATCAAATAAGAGGCAGAGATCGTAGTCAAGCAAGATCGGATGAAGACAACAAGCTTAAGGACAAAGATCGTAGAGTGTCGACAACGGATCTGGGAGTCGTAGTGTCTGCACAACCAAAGCTAAATCGTAGAGTGTGAAACTAAGGCTTCAACAAAGGTTCTCACAACGCCAAGGCAGAATTGTAAAGTAAACACGATTCTCAATAAATGAGCATTCCCAGAATATCCAAAGGATGAAGCCTCTGGTCAGAGCTGCAAAGTTACACTCCACCTAAAGGAAACCAGAGAGCCCTCAACGAATGGCCGACAAGCTAACAGAAGATCTAAGCACCAACCCAATCAGTATCCAGATTGAGTTATAAAGCCATTCAAGATGAAGTCTTCCACAAGTTGATCAGAAGAAGACTTCAGTCAAACTGACTAAGGAAAGTCAGCAAGAGCAGTAGCTGTCAAATGAGCAGAAGACAACGATCTTAGGGTTAACTAAGATTGTAGTGTTTGCCAAGCAAAGAAGGAACTGATATAGTTTACACAGAGATACTGGCCATCTTTTGAAGAACAAGGCTAAAGTGATTAAGCATGGGTCAGTCCATTGATGATAAGTGAACGGGAGATCACAAGGAGAAAGTGAGCTGAGCATGCCTCAAATCTGAGGTGTCTTGCTATTCAGAAGATACCAGAACAAGGAGTCAAGCTATCAGTTCAGTCGAGACAAACAAAAGTATTGAAACACTACACAATAAAAGGAAGAGGTGTTCTACAGTGAAGATCCAATGAACGCTCTTCAGGATCGTAGTGTTGTCTCAACCTGTCAATGAGCAACATTCAACAAGACAAACTACGAATCGAATAGAATAAAAGCTTCACTCAACAAAGATGAGAATGCCACTGAAGATGGCAGCTAAGCTGAGAGCTGAGAAGGCCAAGAAGATAGCATTCAGAAAAGTGGCAGAGTACAAAGAATGTAAGACCCCAAATTTTATGAAATAAAAGTATTCAATTTTATTACAATTATTATTTTATTTCGTAAATGGTTAAATTGATAAAAGGTTAAAGTTAATGGTGCTATGTGAATTTTTTTTTGCAAAGTAAGCAAGTTGTAATAAAATATTTGTTTGGTTGGGGAATATTCTTTTTGTCGGGGAATATTCGTCCGATGGCACAATCATTGGTAGACCCCACAACGAAAGTATTGTCGTAGTTAGAAAACGACAGAATTATCTTTTTATAAAAATAATGGCGATAGTGTTACCGTTAAAACTGTTGAACTATCCGGTAGTAAAAGTACAGTAATATGCGTGATTGGATAGTAGCACACGGTATTGATTATTGATGCTTACATAAGAAGTCACTCAGTTATACTCAATTATTTCTACAGTAATTGCTGCATCATATCTCTCATATTATTGATTCAATTATGGTCACAGTATCATCTGCATAATATGATATATTATTAAATCAATAATTGAGACGACAAAGTTATTCATATTATTAATTGCAATATTGACAATGTCTATAAGTTTTGTCGAGGAGAGGTTAGATAATAATCTAATTTAGGCTGATAGGGAGAAATCCTTATCGAAAGCCCCCTCTTTCTGCAGAACGACTTTGGTTGTTAAATATTGTGAATTATAATATTAATGATGAATAAGTTCGTGTTGATTAAAGATAAAATTGATAGTTTTATTGTGTTGAAATTATTAGTGTTAGTGAAAATCGACATTTATTTGGATAACAATTGATGTCTGGAGGTTATATTGACTAATCGGGTAATTAACCGGATAAATGAGCAATTAATTGCTATTGATTCATATGATTATAACTATTTGTTCACATGTGTGTACTATTGATTCACATTCATTTACTATTAGGGGAGTTGGTGCAAGATTGATAATACTTGCATGACTAAGATAAAAATGGAGGTATAGATGGAGGTACTATACTGTAATTATTTTTTTCACATGTTTTGAACTATTTAGTCACATGATTTACTATTGATTCACATGATTTACTATTAGGGGAGGTGGTGCAAGTTTGATAATACTTGCAGGACTAAATTAAAAATGAAGAAAAAGAGGAAGGTATTATAATGTAATATTTCGAACCCCAAAATGTGCAATTATTGAAACTATATTTTCCTATAAATAGAAGCTCATTCTTTCTTCATTTCTCACCAATTCACTAAAGCTATAGAGCATTTATTATAGAGAAAAATTATAGAGAGAAAGAAGAATAGAAGTTTGCTACCTCACTATTCCAGTTTTCTTCTAAGGTAAGGGGTATTATTCTTTCGTATTCATGAAGAGAGTTATTTTCTTTCAATACTCGTAAGGGTTGTTATTCCATTATTTATTATTATGTTGGAATAACTTTATTTTATCTGATACCACATACATGGTGAAATTCTTACATTATTCCATTCTTTATTATTACATTGGAATAACTTGTCTGCATGCGATCTATCGCATGTTTGGTGAATTCTGTTGTTATTCCATTCTTTATTATTCTATTGGAATATCTTTTACGTGCGGATTACGCATTACTTGGTTCCATTCTTTATTATTACATTGGAATATCCATGCATGCGGATTACTGAATGACTGGTTCCATTCTTTATTATTACATTGGAATAACTCACATGCATGCGCTTCTATCGCATGCCTGGTGAATTCTTACATTATTCCATTCTTTATTATTACATTGGAATAACTTTATGCATGCGATTTATCGCATGCACCGTGAATTCTGTTGTTATTCCATTCTTTATTATTCATTGGAATATCCACCATGTATGGATTACGCATTACACAGTTCCGATTCTTTATTATTCATTTGAATATATCTGTGATTCACTAATTACGCATGACTGGTTCCATTCTTTATTATTACATTGGAATAACACTGCAAATGCAAGGCTCTATCGCATGCTGGTGAATTCTTACATTATTCCATTCTTTATTATTACATTGGAATAACACATCTATGTGGATTACTGCATGCATGGTGAATGATCATTCGTATTCATTCCTTATTAAATTGTGGAAATGATCTGTTTGCGTGGATTACCGCATGGTGGGCGAAAATCCATTTATAGTTTCATATATTCTATTATACTCAGTTGGTTAAAGTTTTGACTTCTATACTCCATGAAATTAGTAGAATATCCTGGATATTTGCGCTTCATCCAGTATTTTTTCATGGAAATATTCTTCTGAGCATTCTTGAATTTTACTCCACAAAGCAGTATCATATTGACAAATTAGACGTTATTGATTCCTGGATAAATTAAATTATAAATCTTTAAAATTTATCCTTGAACTTGTTTTATTGAATTATTATGTCATTGTCATCATCCTCATGATTATATGGTGATGAAAGTCATATTTGGCTTACGTGCATAGATGGACTTGGTATGATTATGACCAGGGATTATTCGGTATAATCATGACCATAATGTGACGAATGATGTGGTAAAAGTCCTCATGAGCCTGTAAACATTGATGGACAGTTGTTGGTATGATTATGACCAGGGATTATTCGGTATAATCATGACTATTGATGATTACATGAATATCCTTGGTAGTAGTGCGAGGATGATTCGATTTTATTTATTAAAAGTCGAGTCTCAAATGATAAAGTTGATGAAAAACTTTTAAATCATAGAAGATAGTAGATTTTATACTCTACTTGACTCTTCTAATGGATTGCTTATTTTCTTTGCAGATTGTTGATCTAAAACTTGTTGTCTATTGTATTCTATCAGTTGTTATACTGTTGAAGGCTAAGGATAATTTATTCTGCATTATCTTAGTCATAATATTTCTTACTGGGCTAGTTGAGCTCACCCTTTGCTTTCATTGTTCTCTTCAGGAGATGAGAATATAGCTGGGACGAGTCGGGGAATGGATTGACGGTCCAGATGGTTGTTTTAGTAGTCCTCACTATTCTATAAAATAGTGTGACAATAAATGTAATGAGGACTCGATTGAGTGTAAATATTGTCTAGATGACAATATTCTTATTGAAACTCTTAGATTATGTTTTGTCGTATTTTACACGACTGTTGTATAATTAAGTTGTATTTGAATTTTGTACCATGTATTTGGCGACTCAAGATGGGTGATGTATACCTGTTTTGGGGGCGTCACAGTTGTTATCAAAGCTTAGGGATATGATCCCTGGCTGAGATGTGAGACAAGAACTAGGAGGGGAGAGACGGGAAATTCCTTCGCTAGTATGACCTACCTAATTTTATTTGGTATTTAATTGATCTGTTAGAGTATAGGGATACTATGTGATATGTCAATTAACCCTTGTTTTGTGACAGTGTTTGAAAATAGCATCTGAAAATGTTGAGAGCAACAATGAAGCACATGAGACCGTTGAGTCACCAACGATCAATACCCAGGATAATGTGCAACAGGAAGACAATAATCCTCAGGTAAATAACAACACCGATTAGATGATGAACGATGGGATGTTCAGAGGCTTTATGCAATTCATGCAACATCAAAGTAGAGAGAGACTCTATTCAAAATGCGAGTGGAATCAATGGCAACCCATTTGGTCACCGCTAAGCGATTCAAGGAGCTGGGACCGTCGGAGTTTTTGGGAAAGCCAGAACCACTTAAGGCGGAGACGTGGTTAAAGCAGATCACCAAGATATTTGATGTCTTGGGATGTCTGAGGAGCAAAAGGTTCCCTTCGCCACCTTTATGTTGCGTGAAGAGGCAGATTATTGGTGGGAATTTGTAAAGCGTACCCAGCCTGACGCACTCAAGATGTCTTGGGAGAAGTTCCAAGAGTTGTTCAATGACAAGTACTTTCCTGAAAGTATTCGTCACATGAAGGAGGTAGAGTTCATCAAGCTTGAGCAAAACAATATGACCGTGGCGCAGTACGAAACTAAGTTTGCCGAGTTGTCTCGGTTTGCGTCCCACTTGGTTGATAATGAGGAGAAAATGACGTGAATGTTTCTAAGATGTTTGAAACCTGAGATATGTCAATACCTCATTTCTCACAAAATTTGTTTATATTCAGATGTTGTGAATAGGGCTCAGTTATTGGAGCACGATAATGATCCAACCCAACTAAAGGATAACGAGCAACAACACGATAATAATCGTACCGGTGGCAACGACCATCGGAACAATGATAACCATCGTGGGGGAAATTATCATGCCAAGAATGGTAACCACTTCGGTGGTAATCATGGCCAAGATAATAGAAGTGGAAAATTCAAGAAGAGAAGATTTAACGATGATGGGAAAACGTTGGCAGCAGCACCAACACCAGCAACAAATTCTAGGGGAGGAGAACATTTCGCCGGTTAGATACTCTGAGATCTTGGAGATGAGGGACACATAAGTCCAAACTGTTCACAGCTTTCCAAGGTATGTTTTAGTTGTGGAAAAGATGGTCACATAGCTCCATTTTGTCCTGTAGCGAAATCAAGTCCAGCTGGGACGGTGGTACCAAAGGCGGATACGGACAAAACAAAGTCGGTGGTTTTAGGAAGAGCATTTTTTGTGACTTCTCAAAAAGCGTGTAACCCGAACAAAGTTAGCACGGGTTAGTTAATTATAAATTTTTGTGAAGTCTATACCTTATTAGATACTGGTTCTACCCATTCTTTCATCTCTCTTGCTTGCGATCAACGTTTAAATTTGACTCCGGAGAGATTAGACTTTGACTTATCGGTTGAAACTCGGTTAGGAGAAACCTTCGTTACCTCCACTGTTTATAAGTCTTGTTTGATTCAAATCGATACCCTCACATTACCTGTCGATCTTATCTCTTTGAAAATACTTACCCTTGATGTGATTTTAGGAATCGATTGGTTAACTACTCATCATGCCAAAATTGATTATTTTCGTACGGTTGTTAGCTTTTATATTCCTAACCAACCTATTATAAGCAACCAAACCACTAAGTCAATCATTGTCATATCAAGCCATAAGTAAAGAGCCCCGAGCCTTTCGCTGGTAACTTCCTTGTGTGGAATGCACCGAAGCCAGACTTTCTGTAGGCGACGTCGTGAATGACGGTGGCAAGTTGATAGGTATCAATGTGACGTGCTATCCAAGTCTTGGATGAGAGTCACAATTTTTAAATGATATTTCTATCATTAATAAATTTCCTAACGTATTCTCGAAGAACTTCTTGGCCTACCCTAGAGCGTAAAATCGAATTTTGTATTGACCCCAGTACAAAACCCATTTCTAAAACCCTTAAATATTTCTTCAACCAAAACGAACGTATAATGTGCCAAATGTAAGACCCCAACTTATTATTAATGAAATTTATTTTCCTCTATTTATTATTTTGAAATAGTAAGGGTTGATTTGATTAATGTGGATAGTTATGGGTAAAATATGCAAATATTTCAAAATAAACAAGTGGTTATAAAATATTCATTGTTGTCGGGGAATATTCGTTTGGTCGTGGAATATTAAATCTTTGTCGGGGAATATTAAATGCGGCCAGTAGCGACCGTATGTGTGGGCCCCATGGAAAGCGATTGGATGAAGAAAACGACAAATATAAGTTGTTTAAAAATACTTGGCGTAGTTATTCAAGCTAATTATCTTGTTAAAATAATAAATTGGTTTAAAACACAAAGTAGCACACGGTATTGCACCAATTATTGATTCTTACGAAAGAAGGCACTACTCAATAATTATTACGATTAATTCTTATTCGGTATTTTATTTTATTGATTCAATAATTCTTTGCGTTGATATTTTCTATTCTTGTTGTTTCAATAATTGTCACTACACAAGTATTTTCCATTATCGAAGCAATAATTCATATTATCTGAATAATATTATTAGATAACATTATTGGCAATGTCTAGAAAGTTCAGTCTAAGGAGAGGTTTGGTCACCTAATTGCGCGCCAGTAAGGAGAAATTCTTATTGTAAAGCCCCCTCTTTCACAGGAACCGCTCTAAGTTGTCAATATTGTGATTCGTAATATTATTTGTGAATAATTAATTATTGATTCATATGATGAGGAAAATATTGATTTTATGTGGATATAGATGGAGAAAATTTTAATGTGACAATTGTTGAAAATTGAAATTTTATCTTTTTACGATAAAATAATTCATTTAAATATATTATTATATTTTAATAATATAATAATGGTGATATTTTTACAACGAATGTGGGATATATGAGTATACGAGGAAGAGTATTTTTGTTGCAATAAATGCTTAAAACATGTTAAACATGTAAATTGGACCCCATTTATCGATTGAAATTTGATTATAGCACTTTTGTAAAATCGCTTGGTTTGTGGATTTGGTCAATTTACATTTGGAATTTGGAAAAACTTTCTTACGCAAAGTTGTAGAGAATTGAATTTCCTATAAAAAGTCGCAAGTTTGAATTTTCCGACAAAAGGGCTATTTATTATGAATTATTGAAGTTCAAGCTCGAAATAATTAATTTTGGAAGTTTAAAATATTTTAAATATGAAAACGTTTTTTTTGTCATTATTGTGGGTCTTGCATGTGTTGGAATTTGCTGAATTCAGATCCTTAAAAAGTGTGCGTTGGAAAAATATATATATATTATTAATTTATTAAATTTTCTACTTTGGTGTTCTAAGCATTTTCCTATAAATAGGGTGCTTAGGTTAGAATTGAAAATCACACCAGAAATTGAAGTTTTCTCTCTCTATATTATCGAGCGTATTCTTGTGAGTATTTTGAGTATACTTTGAGTATTGCTATCTCTGCATGCAAGTTCAAGTTATTGCTTTATATCCGATATTCCAGGTTAAATCTTTGTCTTTTCCGAGGTAAGGGATATTATTTTTTTCGTAATGATATTATTTCTTCAATATCATTATTCTGAAATATTGATCTAAAGTTTTTATCAAATTTGGAACTTTTGGTGTCGGAGTTACTATTCACGTATACGATATTTTATTCACGATATCGACCATTATTCACGAATACGGTAGTATTCATAGAAAAATGAAAATTTTCCCTTTTCGTCTAAAATATCTATTGTGGATACTAGCTTTAATTGTATCCATGTTTTGATCATTCTTGAATTTTACACCACTATGATTATTTTTGAGGTATTTTTGGACGTGGATAAAACAAAGTACGAATCCTTAATCTTTAATCCTTGTCATTTTGTTTCACTGGATTCGTTTCTTTAAAAAATAGTTTTCATCATCCTCAATCCTAAATGATAATATAATTGAATATCTTTGGCCTGTAGTGCAAAGATGAATGATTTCTGATGAATATCTTTGGCCCGTAGTGCCAAGATGAACAGGTGTTTAGATGAACATGACCAACTGATGAATATCTTTGGCCTGTAGTGCAAAGATGGATATTTGATTTCAGATATATATTGATTGATGTTACAGGGATAAAAGATAGACGATGAACTTTAAAATTCATACATAGAAGATAGTAGTTTGCATTCTCTACTTAACTCTTCTAATGAATTATTATTTCCGCTGCGAATATTGATTTAAAACTTGTTGTCTATTGTATTCTATTAGATTTTTCCCTGTTGAAGACTAACGATAATTTATTGTATATTATCTTAGTCATAATATTCTTTACTGGGCTAGTTGAGCTCATCCTTTTCCTTTTTGTTCTATTTTTCTTCTCAGGAGGCGAGAATATAGCGAGAATATAGCGAGTACGAGTCGGGGTATGGAATGAAGGTTCTAGAGAGAGTTGTTTAGTAGTCTTCACCAATTTTGTAAAATAATGTATCAATAAATGTGATGATGATTTATTTGGGTATAGATATTGTCTAGAAGATAATATTTCTATTCAAACTCACAGTTTTATTATTGTAATAATAAAGTTGTAGTTGTTTTTGTACCATGTATTGACAACTCAGAATGGGTGATGTATACCTATTTTGGGGGCGTCACAGTTGGTATCAGAGCTTAGGGATATGATCTCTAGCGGAGATCGGGGAATAGGACTAGGAGGGGAGAGATGAGTAAATCCTTCGCTAGTGTGTCCTACCTAAGCTTATTTGTTAGTTGGTCAGTATATAGGGATATTATGTGATATATTGATTTTCTTAATTAACCCTTGTTTTATAGCGATGATTTGAGAATTTCAATTTGAGAATATTTGATGGATTAAATGAGACCGTGGAGGCGCTGTACTCACCAACGAGGAAACGCGGCAACAGTGGCAATGTTCCTCCCGTGAACAACACCACAATTGGCGGATGATGAACAAGGGGATGTTTAGAAGCTTTTTGCAATTCATGCAAAAAATCGCAGACGAGGAGACTCGTGTTAAAAATACTGAGGAGGAAATGATAGCAATTCACGGGTTGTCACAATGCAAGCAGTTCAAAGAGTTGGGACCACGAATTTAAGGAAAGCCGATCCGATCATGGCGGAAACATGGGTCAAGCAAATTACCAAGATATTCGATGTCTTGGGATGCGGAGGAACAAAGGTTCCATTCGCCACCTTTATATGTTCCGTGGCGAGGCGGACTCTTGGTGGAGTCTCGTGAAGCGTACCCATCCACCCAGACTCAAAGCATGTCTTGGGAGACATTTCAGAAACTATTTAATGACAAATACTTTCACGAAAGTGTTCGTATATGAAGGAAGTGGAGTTCATCGATTAGAGCAAAACAACATGGCGGTGTCTCAATACGAGGCAAAGTTTGCGAGTTATCCGTGTTTGCACCTCATTTGGTGGAGAATGAGGAACGATGACGCGGATGTTTTCGAGAGGTTTGAAACCCAAGATACGACAATATCTCATTTCTCATAAATTTTCTCTATTCAGGATGTTGTAAGCAGGCTCAATTATTAGAAAGCGAGATAACGAAAGTACTGGTCAACCGAGGGACCACAATCAGGATCATCTAGGAGATAGCAGTTAACAAAACAACGATAACCAGCGGAGAAAGAAAAAGATGGACAAAAATGGTAACCATTCTGATGGTAATCATGGCCATGAAAATAGAAGAAGCAAGTCAGGAGGAGATTTTAAAAAGAGGAGATTTAACAACGACCATGTGAAGACCACAGTGCCGGCAGCAACGGGTTCTAAGGGATGAGAACGACCACCGGTCATATGCTATAAATGCGGGAAAGAGGGACATATCAGTCCAAACTGCCCACAACAGTTCAAGGTATGCTATAATTATGGAAAGGAAGGACATATCGCTCGAGATTATACGGTAGCAAAACCTAGTTCGGTGAGGGACGGTGACTCAAAAGACTATCCCGAAAAGTCAAAGTCGGCGGTTCGGAAGAGCGTTTGTTGTTGTGGTGGTCAAAATGCGAGGAACCCAAACGAGGTAATCACGGGTAAGCTATTTATAAATTCTTGCGAAGTTTATACCTTACTTGACAATCTTGGTGCTACCCATTCATTTATCTCTCGCTTGTGCTCAACGTTTAAACTTGACTCAGGAGAAATTAGACTTTGACCTATCTCTGTGGAAACTCCGTTAGGAGAAACTTTCATCACATCCACTGTTTATAAATCTTGTTTGATTCAAGTTGGCACCATCACCTTACCTGTTGACCTTATCTCTTTAAAGATACTTGCTTTTGATGTGATTTTAGGGATTGATTGGTTAACTACTCATCATGCCAAAATTAATTGTTTTCGTAAGGTTGTTAGTTTTCATATTCCTAACCAACCTGTTGTTCGAATTTAAGCAACTAAACAATTAAAATCAATCACTGTCATATCTAATCATAAAGCTATTCGTTTATTGAAAAACGGATGTCAAGCTTTCTTAGCCCATATTATGGATTTGAATAAAGACACGTCAAATTTGAATAATATTCCTGTTGTTATTGACTTTCCTGACATATTTCCTGAAGAACTTCCGGTCTACCCCGAGCGTGAAGTTGAATTCTTTATTAATCTTGAACACAGTACAAAGCCCATTTCTAAAACCCCATATCGAATGGCTCTATTGAACTTCGGGAGTTAAAGGTCCAACTACAGGAGTTGTTGGACATCGGTTTCATTCGCCCTAGTACATCTCCTTGGGGTGCTCCCTGTTTTATTTGTAAAGAAGAAAGGCGGGAGTATGCGACTTTTGTATTGATTATCGGGAATTGAACCATGTCACTATCAAGAATAGGTATCCGCTACCTCGTATTGATGACTGTTTGACCGATTGCAAGGAGCACAATTCTTTTCAAAAATCGATCTTCGATTCGGATATCATCAATTTGAAGATTAGGCGAGGATATTCCAAGCGCCTTTAGAACTCTGAGATGCGGGCATTATGAATTCCTAGTCATGTCTTTTGGATTGACTAATGCTCCTGCTGGCTTTCATGGATATGATGAACCGAGTATTCAAGGAATATTTGGATCAGTTTGTTGTTGTCTTTATTGATGACATCCTCATATATTCCAAAAGTCGTGAAGATCATGAGCACCATTTGAAGCTGGTACTACAAAGGCTTCGTGAAAACAAACTATATGCCAAATTGAAGAAATGCGAGTTCGCTTGAGGAAGTAGCATTCCTTGGGCGCGTGGTGTCGAAACATGGAGTATCCATTGATCCAAGCAAAGATTGAAGCAATACAAAGTTGGGAACAACCGAAGTCGGTGACTGAAGTACGTAGCATTTTGGGCTTAGCTGGTTATTATCGGAGATTCGTGGAATGGTTTTCTCGAATCGCTACTCCATTAACTCAGCTGACTCTGAAAGATATAAAATTCGTATGGAGCGAGGAATGCGAAAAGAGTTTCCAAGAGCTCAAGAGGAGACTCATTTTGGCACTGTTCTAACAATACCATCGAATACGGATGGATTTGTTATCTCTGACGATGCTTGAGCAAAGGGTTAGGATGTGTTCTCATGCAACGTGGGAAAGTCATAGCCTATGCCTCACGACAAATTAAAGAATATGAGAGGAATTATCCTACTCATGATCTAGAGTTGGCAGCAGTCATTTTCGCGCTAAAGATCTGGAGGCACTATCTATACGGGGAGAAAGTAGAGATATATTCAGACCATAAAAGCCTCAAATATTTCTTCACTCAAAAAGAACTCAACATGCGGCAGCGACGTTGGCTCGAGCTATTGAAAGATTACGACCACACTATTCAATACCATCTTGGAAAAGCGAACGTGGTAGCTGACGCATTGAGTAGAAGATCATACGTGGGAACGAGTGCGATGTTGTTAACACAAAGGCCCATTTTGTGTGATTTACAAAAGATGAGAATAGAATTCAAGACTCCGGGGACTCTACAATGATGTCAAATTTACGTATAGAATCGACTTTAATTGAGAAAGTTAAAGTTGCTCAAGCCACCGACCCAGAGCTGATGATTATGAAGAAAAAAGTACAAGAAGGTGCTATTCTAGAAGCAAGAATTGATGAAGAAGGAATACTTCGAGTCCACTCCAGACTTTGTGTTCCTAACGACTCTGATTTGAAGTACAAGATTATGATGGAGGCACACAATACACCATTTGCAATCCATCCTGGAAGTACTAAAATGTATCGTGATCTTCGACATATATTTTGGTGGAACAATATGAAGAGAGAGATTGAAAAGTTTATCTCGATGTGTTTAACTTGTCAACGTGTAAAGGCGGAGCATCTAGTACCTAAGGGTCCGTTGCAACCACTTGAGATTCTGAAATGGAAATGGGAACACATTACCATGGATTTTCATTCTGGGTCTTCCTACGGTTTCTCAAGGCATCAATGCTATTTGGGTTATTGTTGATAGATTAACCAAGTCTGCTCATTTCTTGCCGATACGGGAGACTTATTCCCTTGAATGTCTTGCTAGTATATATGTAAATGAGATTGTGAGGTTGCATGGCATGCAAGTATCCATAGTTTCGGATCGTGACCCAAGATTCACTTCAAGATTTTGGGTTAGCTTGCAAAAAGCTATGGGCACAGATTTACGATTCAGTTCGGCATACCATCCTCAAACGGACGGACAATCAGAGAGGACTATTCAAACTCTTGAAGATCTATTAAGACTCTGTGTCCTAGACTTCAAGGACAGTTGAGATAAGTATTTACCATTGGTGGAATTCTCCTACAATAACAGTTATCAGGCAAGTATAGGTGTGGCTCCATTTGAAGCATTATATGGACGAAAGTGTCGCTCTCCAATATGTTGGGATGAGGTGGGTGAAGCAACATTGTTGGGACCCGAGTTGGTACGTATGACTACGGAAAAGATCCAAATCATTCAACAACGTATACAAACGACACAAGATCGACAAAAGAGTTATGCGGATCTTCATCGAAATAACGTGGAATTTAGTATAGGGGATCATGTATTGTTGCGAGTTGCGAGTTGCTCCATGGAAGGGAGTTACAAGATTTGGGAAGAGAGGAAAGCTCAATCCACGATTTATTGGTCCATTTCAAATTCTTGACCGAGTAGGAAATGTAGCCTATAGACTCGCGTTACCTCCGAGTATGTCTCGTGTTCATAATGTGTTTCACATATCCGTGCTTCGTAGAATATGTGAAAGACCCGAACCACGTTATAGAAGTTAGAACAAGGCGAGATAGTCAAGACTTAACGTCTGAAGAGGTACTGTCAAGATCTTGGATAGGAAGGAGCATGTCCTACGCACAAAGGTCATACCACAAGTTAAAGTTTTGTGGAGGAATCATGCTATAGAGGAGATGACCTGGGAATTGGAAACGGAAAAGAAAGCGAGGTATCCTCACCTTTTCGAAACACCAGGTACGTACGTCAATTTCGAGGACGAAATTTCATAAGGAGGGGAGGTTGTAAGACCCCAAGTTATTATTAATGAAATTTATTTTCCTCTATTTATTATTTTGAAATAGTAAGGGTTGATTTGATTAATGTGGATAGTTATGGGTAAAATATGCAAATATTTCAAAATAAGCAAGTGGTTATAAAATATTCATTGTTGTCGGGGAATATTCATTTGGTCGTGGAATATTAAATCGCTTGGGAATATTAAATACTGACGGCAAGTGACCATGTGTAGGCCCCATAATGGAAAGCGATTGGATGAAGAAAACGACAAATATAAGTTGTTTAAAAATAATGGCGTAGTTGTTACCGTTAATACTGTTAAAATACTCGTGGTTAAAACACAGTAGCACACGGTATTACACCAATTATTGATTCTTACGAAAGAAGGCACTACTCAATAATTGTTACAGTAGTTACTGTTCAGTATTTTATTTTATTGATTCAATAATTGCTGCGTTGATATTTTATATTACTATTGTTTCAATAATTATCACTACACAATATTTTCCATTATCGAAGCAATAATTCATATTATCTGAATAATATTATTAGATAACATTATTGGCAATGTCTAGAAAGTACTGTCTAAAGAGAGGTTTGTTCACCTAATTGCGCGCCAGTAAGGAGAAATTCTTATTGTAAAGCCCCTCTTTTCCAGGAACGCACTCGGTTGTCAATATTGTGATTCTGTAATATTATTTGTGAATAATTAATTATTGATTCATATGATGAGAAAAATATTGATTTTATGTGGATATAGATGGAGAAAATTTTTAATGTGACAATTGTTGAAAATTGAAATTTTATCTTTTTCTGATAAAATAATTCATTTAAATATATTATTATATTTTAATAATATAATAATGGTGATATTTTTACAACGAATGTGGGATATATGAGTATACGAGGAGGAAGAGTATTTTTGTTGCAATAAATGCTTAAAACATGTTAAACATGCTAAATTGGACCCCATTTATTGAATTGAAATTTGATTATAGCTTTGTAAAATCGCTTCGCTTGTGGATTTCGGTCAATTTCTGTTTGGAATTTGGAAAAACTTTCTTCTGCAAAGTTGTAGAGAATTGAATTTCCTATAAAAAGTCGCAAGTTTCGAATTTTCTGACAAAAGGGCTATTTATTATGAATTATTGAAGTTCTGAAGCTCCGAAATAATTAATTTTTGGAAGTTTAAAATATTTTAAATATGAAAAACGTTTTTTGTCATTATTGTGGGTCTTGCATGTGTTGGAATTTGCTGAATTCAGATCCTTAAAAGTGTGCGTTGGAAAAATATATATATATTATTAATTTATTAAATTTTCTACTTTGGTGTTCTAAGCATTTTCCTATAAATAGGGTGCTTAGGTTAGAATTGAAAATCACACCAGAAATTGAAGTTTCTCTCTATATATTATCGGCGTATTCTTGTGAATATTTTGAGTATACTTTGAGTATTGCTATTTGCAAGTTCAAGTTATAGCTTTATATCCGAAGATTCCGGTTAAATCTTTGTCTTTCCGAGGTAAGAGATATTATTTTTTTCGTAATGATATTATTTCTTCAATATCATTATGCTGAAATATTGATCTGAAATTTTTATCAAATTTGGAACTTTTGGTGTCGGAGTTACTATTCACGTGATACTCAAGACTATTCACGATATCGACATTATTCACGAATACATTACTCTATTCATCGAAAAATGAAAATTTTCCCTTTTCGTCTAAAATATCTATTGTGGATACTAGCTTTGATTGTATCCATGTTTTGATCATTCTTGAATTTTACACCACTATGATTATTTTTGAGGTATTTTTGGACGTGGATAAAACAAAGTACGAATCCTTAATCCTTAATCCTTGTCATTTTGTTTCACTGGATTCGTTTCTTTAAAAAATATTTTTCATCATCCTCAATCCTAAATGATGATATAATTGAATATCTTTGGCCTGTAGTACAAAGATGAATGATTTCTAATGAATATCTTTGGCCCGTAGTACCAAGATGAACAGGTGTTTAGATGAACATAACCAACTGATGAATATCTTTGGCCTGTAGTGCAAAGATAGATATTTGATTCCAGATATACATTGATTGATGTTATAGGGATAAAAGATAGACGATGAACTTTAAAATTCATACATAGAAGATAGTAGTTTTCATTCTCTACTTAACTCTTCTAATGAATTATTATTTCCGCTGCGAATATTGATTTAAAACTTGTTGTCTATTGTATTCTATTAGATTTTTCCCTGTTGAAGACTAACGATAATTTGTTGTATATTATCTTAGTCATAATATTCTTACTGGGCTAGTTGAGCTCATCCTTTTCCTTTTTGTTCCATTTTTTCTTCTCGTGAGGCGAGAATATAAGCGAGTATGTAGCCTGGGGTATGGAATGAAGGTTCTAGAGAGAGTTGTTTAGTAGTCATCACCATTTTTGTAAAATAATGTATCAATAAATGTGATGAGGATTTATGGGTATAGATATTGTCTAGAAGATAATATTTGTATTCAAACTCACAGTTTTACTATTGTAATAATAAAGTTGTAGTTGTTTCTGTACCATGTATTGACAACTCAGAATGGGTGATGTATACCTATTTTGGGGGCGTCACACCAAAGATGTTGGCTCTAGCTGTTGAAGATTACGACCATACCATTCAATATTATCGTGGAAAAAGCGAATGTGGTAGCTGATGCATTGAGTAAAAGATCGTATACGTTTACGAGTGCGATGTTGTTAACACAAAAACCCATTTCGTATAACTTACAAATGATGAAGATAGAGTTAAAGACTCTAGGGACCCACGTGAAGATAACGAATATACGAGTAGAAGCGACTTTAATCGATAAAGTTAAAGCCGCTCAAGCTACATACTCAGAGCTGATGAATGTGAAGAAGAAGGTTCAAGAGGGCGTTATTCTAGAAGCAAGAATCAACAAAGAGAGGAAATCTCAACCCTCAATTTAATTGGCCCATTCGAAATCCTCGATCGAGTAGAAACTGTGGCCTATAGACTCGCCTTACTGCTAAGTATGTTGCGTGTTCATAACGTTTTTTTTACGTATCGATGTTACGCAAATATGTGGATGACCTGAACCACATTATTGATGTAAAATCCCAAATTTTACGAATAAAGATTTAATTTTCTCAAAATATTTTTTTTAATATTATGGTGTGAATTTGAGATAATGTTATAGTTATGGGTAGTATTTAAAAATTTTGCAAAGTATGCAAGTTGTTGTATTATATTCGATTGGTCGGGGAATATTCGTTTTAGCAGGGAATATTCGTACAACGACACAATCATTGGTGGATCCCACAACGGAATTATTGTCGGATTGAGAAAATGACAAAAATATTTTATGAAAATAACGGTGGAAGTTTACCGTTAATACTGTTGAACTACTCAGTAGTAAAAGTACAGTAATACGTGTGGTTGCATAGTAGCACACGATATTGATTATTGATGCTTACGTGAGAAGTCACCGCTTTTGTTCAATTATTGCTATGATGAGTTCTTCGCATAGTATCTCACATTATTTGATTCAATTATTGTTGATTGTTATATATATATATTATATTATATATATATATATATATATATAAGTTTTGTTTTATTAGTATTATTAATGTAATAAAACATAATTTTTTTTATATAAAACAAAATACTTTTATAAAGTTATTCGTTTTATTAGGCTAATAGTAAAATCTTTTTTATATAAAAAGCGAATACTATAAAGTTATCTGCATTTTATTAGACAATAATTAGAATATATTATATTTTATTATGCATAGTGTTTGCATGCGTAGTTCTGCATAGTGTTTGCATAGTAAAATCTTTTTTATATAAAGCAGAATACTTTTATAAAGTTATTCGCGTTTTATTAGATTATAAATAGAATATATTATATTTTATTTAAAAGATTTTGTTTTATTAGAATATTTTATAGTAAACTAATGACCGTCTGCTTAAAAGTGAATCAATCTGGACCGCTCAGAATTAGTTACTATTCATCCATTCTTCTATAAATAGAAGCTCATTCCTTCATTATTTCTTACTTAATTCAATTGAAACTCTAGAGAGAGAAATTATAGAGAGAAAGAAGAAAAGTATTCTGCTATTTCACTACTTCTATATCCAGTTTCTTCTTTATAAGGTAAGGGGTATTATTTTTTTTTCATATTCATGAAGAGAACTTCTGTATTCCATTCTTTATTATTCTGTTGGAATAACCTGTATATGCGGTCTACCCTATACTTGGTGAAATTCTTCTGTTATTCCATTCTTTATTATTTTGTTGGAATATCCTGTCTGTGCATTTTACGCCGGACCTGGTTCCGTCTTTATTATTACATTGGAATATCTTGTTGCGCGTATTTTTCCGGACCGGTTCCGTTATTTATTATTTTGTTGGAATAACCTGTCTATGCGACGTACCACATGCATGGTGATTTCCGTTGTTATTCCATTCTTTATTATTCTGTTGGAACATCCCGCCGCAATGCGTAATTTCGCCGACCTAGTTCCGTTATTTATTATTCTCGTTGGAATAACTCGCCTATGCGACGACGCGCATGCATGGTGATTTTTGTTGTTATTCCATTCTTTATTATCTTTGTTTGAATATCACATGCGGTCGTATTACTTTACCGACCGGTTCCGTTATTTATTATTCTATTGGAATAACTATATCATGCTAAGTACCACATGCATGGTGATTTCTTTTGTTATTCCATTCTTTATTATACTCAATTGGTTAAAGTTTTGACTTTATACTCCATAAAATTAGTGGAATATCCTTGATATTTGCGCTTCATCCAAAGATCTTTTCATGGAAATATTCTTACGAGTATTCTTGAATTTTACTCTACAAAGAAGTATCATGTTGACAATTTGGACGTTATTAGTTCCTGGATAATTTAATTCTTGAACTTGTTTTATTGAATTCTTATATCATTGTCATCATCCTTATGTTTATATTTTGTTGAAAGTCATCTGTGGCCTGTAGTGCATAGATGGACTTGGTATGATTATGATCAGGGATTATTCGGTATAATCATGACCGTAATGTTACAAATGATGTGGAAAAAGTCCTCATTGGCCTATAGTGCATTGATGGAAGTTTTTGGTATGATTATGGCTATGGATTCTCTTCGGCCAAGGGAGCAAAGATGAATTGTTTAATGGCATGATCAGGACCGTGATGAAAACACGATTATCTTTGGCCCGTAGTTCATGGATAATTCATGGTCATGATACTAAATAATATCCTTGACCTGTAGTGCAGGGATGATTTGATGATGTGGATTATTTATTTGTCGAGTCAAATTGATAAAAGTGATAAAAAACTTTTTAAATCATAAAAGATAGTAGATTTTATTCTCTACTTGACTCTTTTAATGGATTGTTTGTTCCACTGCAGTTAAACTTGATGTCTATTGTATTTTATCAGTTTAACATTGTTGAAGGCTAATGATAATTTATTCTGCATTATCTTAGTCATAATATTTCTTACTAGGCTAGTTGAGCTCACCCTTTCTTTCACTGATCTCTTCAGGAAATGAGAATATAGTTGGGATAAGTCGGGGAACGGAGTGAAGGTCCAGATGATAGCATTAGTAGTCCTCACTATTCTGTTAAATAGTGTGACAATAAATGTAATGAGGATTCCTTTGAGTGTGGATATTGTCTAGATGACAATATTCTTATTAAAACTCTCGGCTATGTTTTGTCGTATTGTTTACACGACTGTTGTATAAGTAAGTTGTATTTAAATTTTGTACCATGTATTTGGTGACTCAAGATGGGTGATGTATACCTATTTTGGGGGCATCACAGTTGGTATCAATGCTTAGGGATATGATCCCTGGCTGAGATATTGTGAGACAAGAACTAGGAGGGGAGAGACGGGGAATTCCTTCGCTAGTATGACCTATCTATGTTTTTGGCATTTAATTGGTCGGTCAGAGTATAGGGATAATATATTGCATGTCAATTAACCTTTGTTTTGTGGCAGTATTTGAAAATAACATCCGAGAATGTTGAGAACATCAATGGAGCACAGGAGACCGTTGAGTCTTTACAGATCAATAATCAGGACAATGTGCATCAGGAAGGCGACAATCCTGAGGCAAACAACAATACTGACCAGATGATGAATGATGGAATGTTCAGAGGCTTTATGCAATTCATGCAACATCAGGCAAGAGCGGCTCCTGTCCAAAATACAGGTGGAAACACTGGCAACTCTCAGACGGTCACCACTAAGCAGTTTAAGGAACTGGGACCACCAGAGTTTTTTGGAGAGCCAAAATCACTTAAGGCGGAGACGTGGATTAAGCAGATCACCAAGATATTTGATGTCTTGGAATGCTCAGAGGAGCAAAAAGTTCCATTTTCCACCTTTATGTTGCGTGAAGAAGTAGATCATTGGTGGGAATCTGTAAAACGTACCCAGACTGATGCCCTCAAGATGTCTTGGGAGAAGTTCCAAGAGCTGTTCAACGACAAGTACTTTCCCGAAAGTATTCGTCATATAAAAGAGGTGGAGTTCATCAAGATGGAGCAAAACAATATGATCGTGTCACAATACGAGCTATGTTTGCCGAGTTATCTCGGTTTACATCCCATTTGATCGATAATGAGGAGCGAATGACGCGAATGTTTCTAAGAGGTTTGAAACCCAATATACGTCAATACCTCATTTCTCAAAAACTTTGTATATATTCATATGTTGTGAATAGGGCTCAGTTATTGGAGCGCGATAATGAGTCAGCACAACCAAAAGGCAACGACCAACAACACGATAATAATTGTACTGGTGGCAACGGCCATCGAAACAATGATAACCATCGTGGGGGAAATTATCATGCCAAGAATGGTAACCACTTCGGTGGTAATCATGGCCAAGATAATAGAAGTGGAAATTTTAAGAAGAGAAGGTTCAATAATGATGAAAAGACAGCAGCACCAACACTCATTTCAAAGGAAGAAGAACGACCACCGGTCAGATGTTTTCTATCTACGACAGAGAGGGACACATCCGTCCAAACAGACGCAAAGAATCCAAAGTGTGTTTTAATTGCGGAAGAGAAGGTCACCTAGCTCGATTTTATCGTATGGTGAAGTCAAGTCCAGCTGGGATGGTGATGCCAAAGGATGTCCCAGACAAGCCAAAACCGGTAGTTTAAGAGAGAGCGTTTTTTTTTCATGACGAGGAACCTGAATAAAATTATCACGGGTAAGTTAATGATAAACTCTTGCGAAGTCTATACCATGTTAGATACCGGTTCTACTCACTCTTTCATTTCACTTAGTTGTGTTCAATATTTGAATTTAACTCCGGAGAAGTTAGACTTTGATTTATCTGTTGAAACTCAGTTGGGAGAAACCTTCGTTACCTCCACTATTTATAAATCTTGTTTGATTCAAATCAACACTTTCACGTTACCAGTCGATCTTATCTCTTTGAAAATACTTACCTTTGATGTGATTTTAGGAATCGATTGGTTAACTACTCATCATGCTTTTAGTAAGGTTGTTAGCTTTCATATTCCTAACCAACCTGTTATGCGAATTCAAGCAACTAAACCACTAAAGTCAATCATTGTCATATTAAGCCATAAGTAAAGAGCCCCGGTCCTTTCGTTGTTGATTTCCTTGTGTGGAATGCACCGAAGCCAGACTTTCTGTAGGGGACGTTGTGAATAACGATGACAAGTTGATAGGTATCAATGTGATGTGTTATCCAAGTTTTGGATGAGAGTCACAGTTGTGAATGATATTTCTATTGTTAATAAATTTCCTGACGTATTCTTGAAGACTTCTTAGCCTACCCCTAGAGCGTAAAATCGAATTTTGTATTGACTCCAGTACAAAACCCATTTCTTAAACCCTCAAATATTTTCTTCACCCAAAATGAACGTAACATGCGCCAAAGACGTTGGCTCGAGCTGTTGAAGATTACAATCGTACCATTCAATACCATCATGGAAAAGCGAACGTGGTAGTTGACGCGTTGAGTAGAAGATCGTATGCGTTTACGAGTGCGAATATACGAACCCACGTGAAGATAACGAATATACGAGTAGAATCAACTTTAATCGATAAAGTTAAAGCCGCTCAAACTACACACCCGAAGCTGATGAATGTGAAAAAAGAAGGTTCAAGAGGGCGTTATTCTAGAAGCAAGAATTGATGAAGAGAGGAAATGTCAACCCTCGATTTAATTGGTCCATTTGAAATCCTCGATCAAGTGGGAACTGTGGCTTATAGCTCATTTTACCGCCAAGTATGTCGCGTGTTCATAATGTTTTTCATGTATCGATGTTACGTAAATATGTGGACGACCCGAACCATATTATTGATTTAGAACCGGACGAGATAGCGGATAATTTAACGTATGAAGATGTACCTGTTAAAATCCTTGAATATATTCTACGCTTAAAGGTTATACCTCAAGAGTTAGAATCTGACGAAGTGTCCTCATCTGTTCGGCATAACAGGTATGTACGTAAATTTCGAGGGCAAAATTTCATAAGGAGGGGAGATTGTAAAATCCCAAATTTTACGAATAAAGATTTAATTTTCTCGAAATATTTTTTTTAATATTATGGTGTGAATTTGAGATAATGTTATAGTTGTGGGTAGTATTTGTAAATTTTGCAAAGTATGCAAGTTGTTGTATTATATTCGATTGGTCGGGGAATATTCGTTTTAGCAGAGAATATTCGTGCAACGACACAATCATTGGTGGACCCCACAACGGAATTATTGTCGGATTGAGAAAACGAGAAAAATATTTTATGAAAATAACAGCGGAAGTTTACCGTTAATACTGTTGAACTACTCGATAGTAAAAGTACAGTAATACGTGTGATTGCATAGTAACACACGGTATTGATTATTGATGCTTACGTGAGAAGTCACTCAGTTTTGTTCAATTATTGCTACTGTAGTTGCTGTATAGTATCTCACGTTATTTGATTCAATTATTGTTGATTATATATATATATATATATATATATATATATAAGTTTTGTTTTATTAGTATTATTAATGTAATAAAATAGATTTTTTTTTATAAATGTAATACTTTTATAAAGTTATTCGTTTTATTAGGCTAATAGTAAAAATCTTTTTATATAAAATGTAATACTTTTATAAAGTTATCTATTTTATTGTATAACAATAATTAGAATATATTATATTTTATTATGCATAAAGGCTCTGCATAGTATTTGTATAGTAAAAATCTTTTTATATAAAATAGAATATTTTTATAAAGTTATTCGTTTTATTAGATTATAAATAGAATATATTATAATTTATTTAAAATATTTTGTTTTATTAGAATATTTTATAGTAAACCAACTGGACCGTCAGTTTTAAAAGTAAATCAACTGGACCGTTCAGAATTAGTTACTATTCAGGTCCATTCTTCTATAAATAGAAGCTCATTCCTTCATTATTTCTTACTTAATTCTTTGAAACTATAGAGAGAAACTATAGAGAGAAAGAAGAAAAGTATTCGCTACTTCACTACTTCTATATCCATTTTCTCTCGTATAAGGTAAAGGGTATTATTTTTTTCATATTCATGAAGAGAACTTCGTTATTCCATTCTTTATAATTCATTGGAATAACTCAGATACGTGATCTCACCCTATACTTGGTGAAATTCTTCGTTATTCCATTCTTTATTATTTTGTTGGAATATCTCATGCATGCATTTTATGGGACTGGTTATTCTTTATTATTCTCATTGGAATATCTCGTCATGCATTTTACGCCGGATCGGTTTCGTCTTTATTATTCATTGGAATATCCTGTTTGTGCGCGCTTTGGGACCGGTTCTTCGTTATTTATTATTACATTGGAATAACTTTGTCTATCACAATCCGCATGCATGGTGATTTCATTTGTTATTCCATTCTTTATTATTCATTGGAACATCGCTCGCAAGTAATTTTGCTCGACCTAGTTCCGTTATTTATTATTCGTTGGAATAACTCATCTATCGCGACGCATCGCATGCATGGTGATTTTTGTTGTTATTCCATTCTTTATTATCTCGTTGAATATATCCCGTCAAGGCGTATTACGCCTGACCTGGTTCCGTTATTTATTATTCTATTAGAATAACCTATCTATACGAAGTACCACATGCATGGTGATTTCTTTTGTTATTCTATTCTTTATTATACTCAGTTGGTTAAAGTTTTGACTTCTATACTCCATGAAATTAGTGGAATATCCTTGATATTTATGCTTCATCCAAAGATCTTTTCATGAAAATATTCTTTTGAGCATTCTTGAATTTTACTCTACAAAGAAGTATCATGTTGACAATTTGGACGTTATTAGTTCCTGGATAATTTAATTCTTGAACTTGTTTTATTGAATTCTTATATCATTTTCATCATCCTCGTGTTTATATTTTGTTGAAAGTCATCTGTATTCGTGTAGTGCATAGATGGACTTGGTATGATTATGACCAGGGATTATTCGGTATAATCATGACCGTAATGTTACAAATGATGTGGAAAAAGTCCTCATTGGCCCATAGTGCATTGATGGACAGTTTTTGGTATGATTATGGCTATGGATTCTCTTCGGCCAATGGAGCAAAGATGAATTATTTTATGGCATGATCAGGACTGTTGATGAAAACACGATTATCTTTGGCCCGTAGTGCATGGATAATTCGTGGTTGTGATACTAAATAATATTCTTAGCCTGTAGTGCATGGATGATTTGATGATGTGTATTATTTATTAAGCTGAGTCTCAGCGATAAAAGTGATGAAAAACTTTTTAAATCATAAAAGATAGTTGATTTTATTCTCTACTTGACTCTTTTAATGGATTGTTTGTTCTGCTGCAGTTAAACTTGATGTCTATTGTATTTTATCAGTTTAACATTGTTGAAGGCTAATGATAATTTATTCTGCATTATCTTAGTCATAATATTTCTTACTGAGCTAGTTGAGCTCACCCTTTCTTTCACTATTCTCTTCAGGAAATGAGAATATAGCCGGGATTTAGTCTGGGAGCGGAGTGACGGTCTAGATGATAGCATTAGTAGTCCTCACTATTCTGTTAAATAGTGTGACAATAAATGTAATGAGGACTCCTTTGAGTGTGGATATTGTCTAGATTACAATATTCTTATTAAAACTCTCGACTATGTTTTGTCGTATTGTTTACACGACTGCTGTATAATTAAGTTGTATTTAAATTTTGTACCATGTATTTGGCGACTCAAGATGGGTGATGTATACCTATTTTGGGGGCGTCACAATTGAATTGGAACTATACGAGATAGCAGAAGATTTAACGTATGAGGAGATACATGTTAAAATCTTGGATAAGAAAGATCATATTCAACACTCAAAAGTTATACCTCAAGAGTTAGAATCTGAAATTAAGTCAAGGTATCCTCACTTCTTCAGCATACCAGGTACGTACGTAACCTTCGAGGGTGAAATTTCATAAGGAGGGGAGATTGTAAGACCCCGAATTTTATGAAATGAAAGTATTCAATTTTATTACAATTATTATTTTATTTCGTAAATGGTTAAATTGATAAAAGGTTAAAGTTAAGGGTGATATGTGAATTTTTTTTACAAAGTAAGCAAGTTGTTATAAAATATTTGTTTGGTCGGGGAATATTCTTTTTGTCGGGGAATATTCGTACGATGGCACAATCATTGGTAGACCCCACAACTGAAGTATTGTCGTAGTTAAAAAATGACATAATTATCTTTTTATAAAAATAACGGCGAAAGTGTTACGGTTAAAACTGTTGAACTACCCGGTAGTAAGAGTACAGTAATACGCGTGGTTGCATAGTAGCACACGGTATTGATTAGTGATGCTTACGTAAGAAGTCACTCAGTTATACTCAATTATTGCTACAGTAATTGCTGCATCATATCTCTCATATTATTGATTCAATTATGGTCACAGTATCATCTGCATAATATGATATATTATTAAATCAATAATTGAGATGACAAATTTATTCATATTATTAATTGTAATATTGACAATGTCTAGAAGTTCTGTCAAGGAGAGGTTAGATAATCTAATTGCGCGCTAATAGAGAGAAATTCTTATCGGAAAGCCCCCTCTTTCCTGGGAACGACTTGGTTGTTAAATATTGTGAATTATAATATTAATGATGAATAAGTTCGTGTTAATTAAAGATGAAATTGATGGTTCCATTATGTTGGAATTATTAGTGTTAGTGAAAATCGACATTTATTTGGATAACAATTGATGTCTGGAGGTTATATTGACCAATCGGGTAATCAATCGGATAAATGAGCAATTAATTGCTATTGATTCACATGATTATAACTATTTGTTCACATGTGTGTACTATTGATTCACATTCATTTACTATTAGGGGAGTTGGTGCAAGATTGATAATACTTGCATGACTAAGTTAAAAATGGAGGTATAGATGGAGGTACTATACTGTAATTGTTTTTTTCACATGTTTAGAATTATTGAGTCACATGATTTACTATTGATTCACATGATTTACTATTAGGGGAGGTGGTGCAAGTTTGATAATACTTGCAGGACTAAATTAAAAATGAAGAAAAAGAGGAAGGTATTATACTGTAATATTTCGAGCCCCAAAATGTGCAATTATTGAAACTATATTTTCCTATAAATAGAAGCTCATTCTTTCTTCATTTATCACCAATTCACTAAAGCTATAGAGCATTTATTATAGAGAGAAAGAAAAAGAGAAGTCTGCTACCTCACTATTCCAGTTTTCTTCTAAGGTAAGGGGTATTATTCTTTCATATTCATGAAGAGAGTTATTTTCTTTCAATACTTGTAAGGGTTGTTATTCCATTCTTTATTATTATGCTGGAATAACCTGTTTATGAGAAGTACCACATACATGGTGAAATTCTTCTGTTATTCCATTCTTTATTATTATGTTGGAATAACCTGTCTGTGCAGTTTATCGCATGCCTGGTGAATTCTGTTGTTATTCCATTCTTTATTATTCTGTTGGAATATCCTACCTGTGCGGATTACGCATTACCGGTTCCGATTCTTTATTATTACATTGGAATATCCTGTATCACGAATTACGCATGACTGGTTCCATTCTTTATTATTACTCGTTGGAATAACTCTGCGTCTGCGCTCTATCGCATGCCCGGTGAATTCTTCGTTATTCCATTCTTTATTATTCTGTTGGAATAACCTGTCTATGTGGATTACTGCATGCATGGTGAATGATCATTCGTATTCATTCCTTATTAAATTGTGGAAATGATCTGTTTGCGTGGATTACCGCATGGTGGGCGAAAATCCATTTACAGTTTCATATATTCTATTATACTCAGTTGGTTAAAGTTTTGACTTCTATACTCCATGAAATTAGTAGAATATCCTGGATATTTGCGCTTCATCCAGTATTTTTTCATGGAAATATTCTTCTGAGCATTCTTGAATTTTACTCCACAAAGCAGTATCATATTGACAAATTAGACGTTATTGATTCTGGATAAATTAAATTATAAATCTTTAAAATTTATCCTTGAACTTGTTTTATTGAATTATTATGTCATTGTCATCATCCTCATGATTATATGGTGATGAAAGTCATATTTGGCTTACGTGCATAGATGGACTTGGTATGATTATGACCAGGGATTATTCGGTATAATCATGACCATAATGTGATGAATGATGTGGTAAAAGTCCTCATGAGCCTGTAAACATTGATGGACAGTTGTTGGTATGATTATGACCAGGGATTATTCGGTATAATCATGACTATTGATGATTACATGAATATCCTTGGCCGTGGTGCAAGGATGATTCGATTTTATTTATTAAGCTGAGTCTCAGTGATAAAGTTGATGAAAAACTTTTTAAATCATAGAAGATAGTAGATTTTATACTCTACTTGACTCTTCTAATGGATTGCTTATTTTGCTGCAGCTGTTGATCTAAAACTTGTTGTCTATTGTATTCTATCAGTTGTTATACTGTTGAAGGCTAAGGATAATTTATTCTGCATTATCTTAGTCATAATATTTCTTACTGGGCTAGTTGAGCTCACCCTTTGCTTTCATTGTTCTCTTCAGGAGATGAGAATATAGCTGGGACGAGTCGGGGAATGGATTGACGGTCCAGATGGTTGTTTTAGTAGTCCCCACTATTCTATAAAATAGTATGACAATAAATGTAATGAGGACTCCATTGAGTGTGAATATTGTTTAGATGACAATATTCTTATTGAAACTCTTAGATTATGTTTTGTCGTATTTTACACGACTATTGTATAATTAAGTTGTATTTAAATTTTGTACCATGTATTTGGCGACTCAAGATGGGTGATGTATACCTATTTTGGGGGAGACAAAGAAGATCAAGAGAGCCACTCTACGAATCACCAAGAACCAAAAGCTGAATCAGAACAGATGCAGAACCATGTCTGTAAACCACTCAAGAAGGGTTTAGAGAATGCTAAGTGCCAGACAAAGTCTACCAAAAGCTCAAACACTTAGCAAACCCAAATGGTGATAGTGCACAACTGACATCAGATGAAGATGAGCAGAACAGAATGAAGATCGGCTACACCAGAGAAGATGTGGTCCAGACTCGAAGAAGAATGCAAAGAGGACCACGCCAAGCTGCTAAGTACAAAAGATATTCAAGCTTAAAGGCATTTTAGCAGCAAAGCACAAAAAACAACAACAACAACATCAACAACAACAAGCCAGGGCCTGAGGGGTCCTTGTCCGGAGGGACTAAATGAAGTTCTAAGCCTACTGGGCTTGAAGAGTTCCTAGGGAACTAGAGGAGTTCCAAGACTACTGGGCTTGAAGAGTTCTTAGTGAACTGAAGTTCCAAGACTGCTAGCCTTGAAGGAATCTTAGTGATTCAGGGTGCTGCCCTTCCTTAGTGGAAATCCTGCGAGTTAAAGTAGAAGAGTGGATTAGGAGCTTGAGTCTCTGAACCACTTAAAATCCCATGTGTCATTTACTTACTGTCATTTACATTGTGTACTTAACTGTTATAACTGCTATGTATGTATTAACTGCTTACCACTTAAGTAACTCTAAGAACAATATATGTATGATTGAATATATCAATGAAGGGGATCTTTTACTTATTCCGCTGTGCTTGAAAAGATTCTTATGTTTGTCATATGCTAATTCATTAGCAATACAAAATAAATGAGAAAAGTATTTGAAATTAAAAAGGATCTATTCAACCCCCCTTCTAGATCTATTGTGTGCCTACTGGGAACTAACAATTGGTATCAGAGCAGGTTCTTATGCTATATTCAAAAGCTAATCGCTTTGAGTCTGATCCTAGGCACAAACATTGTTCTAAACTTAGTTTAGTAGTAAGTCACTTGTAAGTGCAGATGAGCTCATAAGTTGGAAATATTGTGTACAGGTAAATGTGTATATACACCAGAAGCTGCTCAGATTGGTCCATGTTCTTAAATGCCATAACAACAAGACTAATCCTTGCCTATAGTTAATCTTGTAGTCTGAAGAGCAGATATGGGATCTCAAGAGGCATCAACAGAAAAGAGTCAAGCATCCATCAGACTGAAAGATGAAAAGGCCATATGTGCTAAGAAGTACTCATTCAGAGAAGAAAGAAGACTCTCTCAAATCTATATTTGGCCAACCAACAGCTGGATGTGAACCTTGAGGACTCAAGGTTGTCAAAGAACTAAAGATGTCAAAATTCTCTGAGCCTACATCATTAAGACTATGACTGATTGATCAAAGGACAATTGGAGCAACAAATTGTCAGAAGTAAAAAAAAATTATACACATCAATGCCTAACCTCAGTATATCAAGATAAATGACTGTCAAGAAACTGACAATGTAAAGGTACGATTCTTCATCAGTATAAATGTGTACATCATGTGGCACCACCTTATGCACTTTAACAGTATTTTATCAAGATACCATATTCTACCTAAAAAGGGGAAGAGAGAATGTACACTGAGGTTGGAAACTCAAATGCTAACAAACTTTCTCTCCATCTAAATTTTATGTTGAAGATAACATCTTGAAAGAAGTTTGAAATAGGTCATAAGCATATCAAGGTCTAATTAATTTTAAGTGGAGTAATCTTTGTTAATGGATTAGTATGTACAAACCTATGTTCTAAGTTTTTGATAACATATAGAGTATGATCAGTTCTACAAGAGTATCTTGAAGATTCATAGAAACTGATCACCTTCAAGAATCAACCAGATATAAATAAATGTTAGAGTTGATTCTCACTCTGTGAACATTTAAACCCTGTGAACATAACTAAGCAAATGATGAAACCATCAAAGAAAAAGAGCGCTTTGTTAAATTGGTTAATCCTATACACACTCATCATCATGCATCTTAAAATGTCATATCTAAATTGGATACATGCATGAATATGATTATTGATGATAAATATGATGAAAATTCAAATATATGAGGAACATTGATTTTTGAAAACTAAGCTAGCAGGACCTATTTAACCATGGGTATAAAAAATAGAAATTTATCTAATCTGCAGGTATTTGGTCTATCTGACCACACTAAGGAACACTGAAGCAGATGACTTTAGTCAAGAAGATTCAACCATCTGGAGGCTAAAAATAGTTCAGAAACGTTCAAGATAAAATCATTCTCTATCAAAGCCTGTTCTTAAAGACTTGCTGAGCTAACTTGAATGAAGCTCACATGGTTGCTGATCTTCATATAGAAGCAGACCATTCACCCAAAGATAAAAAGGGTCTTATATGCTCAATCTGTTAGGTTTGTAATATTCAGGAATGCAATCAAATTGTATAAAATAAGCGAAAACGTGTAAAATCAGAGTTTTAAAATTTTACAAACCATATACCCGGATCACCCTTTATGCACAATTATTAATTAAACGAAAAAGAAAGAACAAGAATCATACCCTTGAAGATCCGAAGCCACTCGTGTACAAGTTCACCTCCAATCCTTTTCGCTCAACTTGAATCCCCCAAGTTTGGTTCTTTCCTTTGATCAACGTTAACCACCCAAGTGTTTGGCCTCTAGAGGTGATCCACCAAGGAAGAAGAAAGATTCAACGAGGCTGATATTTTTCAACATGGTCTTTCTTGGTTGAAAAGTGACTCTTAACATTTTTCAACATGTTAAGCAAATCAACGAGGCTGATATTTAGCTTGTTCATATGAAAAATTCACAAAAATTGTGAAAGGAGTCTGGGAGTGAGTGCAAGATCAAATCTTAGCTCAACTCTCCATCCATGACAAAACCTGTTGTCCTAATTGATCAATCAAATTGATTATGTTAAGGACTTTTATCTGTACTGTAGTGTCATCGGTCATTCTAGATCGGAAGAGCTCCTTAGATATCTGATATCTATCAGTCCTATTTTCCTCACCATCAATTACTTGATGTGCAGAATATAGTAGAGCATCCATAGTTTCATCGACAACAAGCACGTTATTTCATGGATGCCAAAGATGATGCATTGAGCCAATCAGGCATCATCATCTTGCCACTTTCTAAAAGTAGTAATCTTTTCTCGGAGGCATTGTCTGCAACCATTGCAGGGATAGGCTTATTAAGGACATAAGATAGTTTTTCAGCCGTGAGAACTTTTCTCAATTTCCTTAACCAATCCGTTTAATTCGGTCCGGTTAATTTAGCATCTAATATGCTACGCAGTGATAATAATTTAGACATTATAAAATTCTGTAAATGAATTTGTAATTAACAACATTTTAGCATACATTCTTTTATTAATTACCAAAATAAATTAGGTCTTGTTTTAAATTGGCATCTCCCACTATTTTCATCAAACTATATTACCCTCACTTATATAGTTCGGCAAAATCTAATTAAAGATTTGCTAGTGAGAATAAGGATCCCATTTCAAATGTATATAGCCTTGTGGTGACACAACAAACTATATATAAATAAATAGGTAGACAACTCTTGTCAATTACATTAACTATGTAACTCTTTGTATTTTGCCTCTTAAATCATAATGGTAAAGTGTGTGCACATCCGAACTAAAATGATTTAAGTTAAGTCCAACCTAGCACTCCATATATTCAAAAAAGAAAAATATTATCCTTGTGGTGACACAACAAAATAATATTGTTCAATTTTCTTTATAAGCATCAAATGTGATAAAATTAACATCTCAAAGAATTAAGATAAGCCTTGTGGTGACACAACAAACTTATAATAATTAATTGATACTATATTATTTTTATCATGCTAGAAGGCGACGTTCGATATTCCAAACATCTTTGAACGCTTAGGACTTAATATAAAAAATTTGAGGGGTTTGTTATTAATTTGTCTCATCTTGTTTAGCGCGCATGAACATATATATATAAAATACGCGTTATATTAATTAACATGCGAAGCATGTTTGCATAATATATAATATATATAGTATAAGCATGCACATGTAGAAAACTATATTCTACCTGGATTGATTATGGACTTTTATTCTAGTTTGGTTCACTAGAGCCACCAAGTGAACTAAAAGGTCAAACTCTAGGGGTGCAAGAATTAATATTTAAATATAACTATTACATTTAAACCCGAGCTCCATTACAAACGGGTCTTCAAGCACTCCTTGCTCCTTGATCTCTAATTCTTCAAAATTAATTCTAACTATTCCTATTACAAAACTATTTAAAATAAATAGAAACCTTGATCAACAGTCAAGGGGAAGTACATAGGAGAGAGTTAGAATTTACATTAAGAAAAATTTAAAGAATACGAGGTACGCAGACCCCATTTAATAAAACCCATACAACTAAAATAAAATTCAATCACATTGGTCAATAGTCCATAATCAATCCCATTTATTATCATACACATCACGATATGCATCAATAAATAACATTCATCTCATGAATAATAAACATTCAAAATATATATTGATATCATTTAATGGGTAAATTTAGTTAGCATAAAATCTAATTTTGAATCAAAATAAACTCCTTTATTTTTAATCCAAATTTAAATCAAAATAAAACCCTTTTTATTTTAATTTATCCACTTTTGAATAAAATAAACTATTTTATTTTAATCAAAATCTTTAATCAAAATAAACTCCTTTATTTTAATTAATTATGGAATCCAATTCCAAAAAAAAAAACTCCTTTATTAAAAGAAACACGAATTCTTTTCCTTATTCACAAATAAACTCTTTTATTTTGAATAATATGAAATCTTATTTCATATCTAAATAAACTCCTTTATTTAAGAAAAAACAGAATCCAATTTCAACTCGGATTAGTTATCATGGAATCCAATTCCAACTCTAATTAGTTAGCATGAAATATAATTTTAAAATTAAAATAAACCTTTTACTTTAAAATTAAAATAAACTTTTATTTAAAAATTAAAATAAACTTTTATTTTAATTATAAAATCATTAAATATATATATATATATATATATATATATATATATATATATATATATATATATATATATATATATAATCTAGCTTTTCGTGAAGCAATTGCATCCAAAGATACTTAACATACTAGCAATTAACAATTACTCCCTCCGCTTTCTTAATATAAGTCATTTTAGAAAAATATTTTTGTTCCTTAATATAAGTCGTTTGAGAATTTCAAATAAACATTAATTGCTTAGTTTCAAATATTACCCCGTGTATTAAATATAATTTTGGTTCTCTCACTATTTTTTGTCCAATAAATAACAATATCTTATTTCAATACAAGGACAATATAGACAATTGATATTATAATTAATGCTATACAATCATTACCTTAATACTTGTGCATAACTCTAAAACGACCTATATTAAGGAACGGAAGGAGTAACGTGATTCCTTGATTTCCGTGACAACGTGCCACCAACTGCAAATTACGTTATTAGTATATAACAACAAGCCGCAGAACCTGTTTACAGCTTCACGTTTTTTTTTAATAAATTTTATACAACAAATTATGCCCAATTAAATTATTCTAAACACATCAATATACATATCAAATCTGACAATTAATAATTAGCATAAAGGTTTGGCTCTGATACCACTGTTAAGTTTGTAATATTCAGGAACGCAATCAAATTGCATAAAATAAGCAGAAACGTGTAAAATCAGAGTTTTAAAATTTTACAAACCATATACCCGGATCACCCTTTATGCACAATTATTAATTAAACGAAAAAGAAAGAACAAGAATCATACCCTTGAAGATCCGAGCTTCCTCAGGTACAAGTTCACCTCCAATCCTTTTTGCGTTCAACTTGAATCCACCGGGTTTGGTTCTTTCCTTTGATCAACGTTAGCCACCCAAGTGTTTGGCCTCTAGAGGTGATCCGCCAAGGAAGAAGAAAGATTTAAGAAGATGTGTGTTCCTAGTGTTTCTATCGCATAGAAAAGGAGCGTACTCTCCAACAATTAGAATCACGTATTCACGTGTTGTGAAAGTGTCAACCACCTCACCCATAATAAGACTCCTCTTATTTATAGAGGTAGGCAACCCTCCTTAAGAATTAAGGAATTGAGTTTTATTTAATTAATTAAACTCTTTTAATTTATTAGGCTCCTAATCTTATTACGAATAATTAATTAAAATCTTTTAATTAATTTAACCTCCTAATCTTATTAAGAATATATGAGAGTACTTTTATTAATTAATTCCCAAACTCTTTTATGAATTAAATAATAATAATAGTAATAATAATAATAAGACTCCTCTTATTAATTTATATTTAATAATTCCAAAATATTAAATAATAAATATTAAGCTATTTAATTTATTCTATCACCATAGATTAAATTAAATATATTTAACTTATTATTACGATTATGCCATTAACTTCTTAAATAATTATTCTTCTTTTTATGGTGTGACCCTTTAGGTTCTCCATATTAAACCGGTTGTGAATAAATCAATTAGAACAATTTTAATCTTATTTAAATAAATAAATTAAACTAATTATTTATTTAAATAAATAATATTTATTCTACAATAGGGATAAGTCTCCCTAGCGATCAACGACTTTTCAGATAATATAGATTTCAACATTAATCATAAAAAAACCTTTGAGTAAATAGTTACCGTACAATTCAATCCTTCCACCATACAATGTCCCAATTAAATATAAGACATGGAATTCTTGTCACAAGTCTTATTTTATTTAATTATATGTATTTCGACTCTTAAATGCACAACTCCAAATAATACAAATTAGAAACTCCTTTCTAATTTCATTTACCTTATACTAAGGGACTCTTGAGTTGTCATTTATCGAATCACATAGGATATTTCTCTTCTTTTACTAGAAGCGGTAGATTCTTTATTGATCATACATTATCTCCATGTACAACTTATTATACCCAAGCATACCCTTTGATATACCCTAAAGGTCTTAAGGAATAAGTCAAAGTATAACTCATCATACACGAGATACTATGATGATCTCAAGTCCAAGGATCACTTGTACTACTATCACTACAGGAATTTCTATTGACAGGCAAGTAAAACTCCATTAGGTATTCCTTAGCGAGCCACGTTCAGTGAACTTATTCTCTAATAAGCACCTACATACTTGCTTTAGTGTCTCCACACAAATGATCATGAGATCAATCATCCTCATCCAATGAGCAAGCAACGTATGTACCAATCTATCTAGATTCACTAATCCCCAATTTAGTAATCCAACGATTGAGAACTATTTTAGTTTTAAGCTTTCTAAGAATTTAGATCTCATTAGAATGATCATCATCATTATTCTAAAAGCATTGCTTAAAACTATGGGTTTATCACATATTATAAAATAACATCATGTAGATAATTAAAAGCCTTTAATAAATTAATAATTTTTATTAATAAATGAATAAGATTATTACAAAGTATATGCTTTATCATCAAACATGATTGGCTTGTGTGCATACTACTTTCACAATCATCCAAAGCAGATCATCTGAGAAGAACCCTCGAGAAACTCATTATAGAAGCAGAACTCCACAAGTACAAACTGTCAAGACTACGTTCGTAGTTCTGTCAAATTATCGTAGAATGATCAGTCCTGAAGATATCTAGTTTTATGATTCAAGGAGGTTTAAATGATTGTGATGACTTCAGTCAGAAGGAGATATGCAAGGCTGCCTTCTAATGCACATAAAGAAGAAGATCACACTCTCCTTTGAGAAGATAGTACAAATTATGGGGGAGCAGTGACCTGTTAAGGAAAAACATCACTGAAAGTATCTGAAATACACTATGAAGTAGTGTACCAGTTACAAAGTCCCAAAATTTTGTAACTGATGAACCAAATGAAGATCCATAGTCAGTAGGAACGTCTCAAAACGTACTACTGATAACCTTGTCAACCACCCAACTCAAAAATTGTGGAGTGCTTACGATCAAACATCTGATCATAGTGTAAGAACAAGAGGACACCACGATTATAGCCAATACAAATGTCTAAAGTTGGTAGATGAACTTCCCAGCAGAAAAGATCAAATGAGATATCTGTGCTAATCACTTCTAAAGTTTTTCGTTTGGAAAGTGCCTCAGGAAAAAACCTGACCCTTAGTTCACTCTAAGAGGTTGGCCCTTCCTGAGCTACCTTAACCCAGAAGGAATGCTTAGTCTAGTTCATCTCAAGGACCAGGACAAACAAATATCGTAGAATAGATTCTGAAGTGAACTTGACGATCAAAGTGCAACCTCAAAGATCGAAGAGTAGGCTCGATGATCGCAGTCTTTCCAAAGGATATACTAGCTCATGGGGAGCTCAGCAGAAACGGGTACATGCTCAACTATTCAGATAGTGTGGAGATAAGTTCAAATTCAGTTTGGAAAGATGCCCAAAAAATTCACCTCAGAATTTCAGTGCCCGAACTATCTCAGAGTACATCAATGGTTAAGTCATGAAATTTCTAGATGAGGATTAATGTCAAATCATCCAATGAAGCATCTCTCAAAGGACGATCGTTGAGTCGACAAAGAAAATCGTAGAGTCCATAGCTACCTCAACAAGCTACTCTACATACTGAAATAGTCAATAGAAGAAAAGTCAAATCTTAAGAACGGATATGATGGAGGACTTATAGATGATGACTTATCAACGACTTACAATTGTCCCACTAAGAAACATGGAAGGAACAATTATAAGAGGGACATTCAAATAATTGGCAGTTTCATCTTAGCGGGCTCTTCAAAATCTGCAAACCTGTCAAATCTGTACCTAAGGCAAAACCTAGCTACCTCTAAACAGCCAAAATCTCTGAACAAATTATCAAAAGCTATCGAACCTCTCTCTCCCTCCCTTCAAACCCTAAAACTTTATTTAAGCCCAAATCTATCAATCCTCAAACTCTGCCCCAAACTGTATTCAGTTACCACTCATTAGACCCCTGAAATTAAATACCCATATACTTCGAACTCTTCAAATGGCAGATTGGCGAGTAATCACTGGCATTCAGCTAGGAACAAAGACTTTTGAGAAATCTGAGAAGAAGTTCAGAGATGTTCTTGAACTCGTAAAGAAGGCCGAATTCTCAGAATGTCTTGAGGCAAACACTCAAATATATGGTGACCTAGTTAAAGAGTTTCACTCAAATGCAACCATAAATTCTAGAATCCTCTCCACCAAGGTTAAGGTTCAGATTCTGAAGCTAAATTCTTCTGACATCAATCAATGCTTAGGCCTTCCTGATCGAGATCTGAAAAGTCTGGAAGAGATCAAAACTGAAAAAGCTAAGAAGATTATGCAGTACAAAAGAAACCCTAGTCTGAAGGACATGAAGAAAAATGAGTTTCTTGAAGAATTCGAGTTTCTTGCTGAAATAGTGGGTAAATGTATCCTATGCAAAGACACTGCACATAATACTGTGATTGACCAACAACTAAAGATCATGTCTGCTATAGTCCTGAAGGAACACATCAACTTTAGAGCTATCCTGCTTGATCAAATGTCCAAATGGTTGGATAAGGAAAAAAAGAAAAGGTTAACTGAAAAACCCCTCACAAAGGTTTTCCATGGAAGGTTTTTAAGTATCATCTTGAAGAAAAAGTTGAAGAATAAAATTAAGGATGATGAGGGTGAAATTATTAATGTTCATAAGGTAATGTCCCCACAGTTGTTCGAAAATTGGAAGAAAAATCCCATGGAAAACGAGAGGCTAACAACAACTGGGAGCAATAGCAAAGTCTCTATCAAGAAAAGAAAGGCACAGGAGGTAGAAAGCTCTCAATCTAATGACTCTGTATCGGTAGCAGCCACACCAACAAAGAAGAAGTCTAAGAATGGGAAGAATACAAAGACTCCATCAATTCATCTCTCCACTAACCAGAAGAGGCATGAAACAAAAGAAGAAAAAGTTTCAACTGTAGAAACCCCAATGAAAAGAATGAGCAACAGATTACTCCAAGGGCCACCAAAGAAGAAAACAAAGGCAATGAAAAATTCAGTTCCAGTTCCTCAAAGAAGCCTATCTACTCAAGAAGAAAGAGAAGATGTAGAGTTTGAAAATGAGAAGGGAACGGAGAGCTTGAAGATTGAACTCTCAAAGAGAAAGTCCAACAATGAAGAAGAAGCTGAGTCTATGAAAGAAATAGCCAATTTTGATGGTGAAAAAGAATGTGAAAGTCCTGTGGATAACATTCAGAGTTTCCAATCCACTAATAAAGAAAGGTTGGAAGTTTAAATAATTGAATTTCTTACTGAAAATTCTCCAACAAGTTCACATGATGGCTCAAAAGATTTTGAGTCCGAAGAAGAAGAACTTGCCCCTACAAATGCTGAACATCAAGGAAACTTGTCTGATGATTTAGAGGCTTC
Organism: Panax ginseng; assembly: GCA_020205605.1. Lineage (NCBI taxonomy): Eukaryota > Viridiplantae > Streptophyta > Magnoliopsida > Apiales > Araliaceae > Panax > Panax ginseng. Next base: position 126,859,129 of record CM035129.1, on the reverse strand, counting down.
TGATTCTGAAGAAGAAGAAAAGACTGACTCTCCTATAGCTGAACCTCCAAGGAAAAGAAAGAGAAATAGACTGCTAGCCAGATCTGTTCTAAAGAAGACAGGAGAACCATCTACTGCAATCATTGAATTGAGCGATGACAAATCTGAATCTAAGGGAGGAGATGATGAAGAAAGTACTAGTAATTAAAATCAACATGAAGGATTCACCGATGAATTAGATAAAAGAAGTTAGCATAATTCGAGCTCAGAAGATGAAGAGATGGAAAAAGGCTCTAGTTTTATAAACCAGGAATCAGAGGAATCAACAGAATACTATCTTGTCCTCTCTCCAGCAAGAATTAGTAGAAGAATAATGGTGGAAGTCTTTGATGAACCAGCAGATGAACCACCAGCAAGATGGATACGCTATGGAAATGAATAACTCAGAGTTGTAAGGATGACTACAGACGTAGTGTTTAACAAATGGAAAAACATGGAGTTAGATTGCACAACAATACTATACAATCCTGATGATCTTCTGATAAGATGGTTCTTCCTTTGGATGCCTTGGTTAAAGGCACATACTGAAAAGGATGGAAGTTACTTCAGCTGGTGTTACTCACAGTTTCCTAAATTGGAGTTGGTATCACAAAACCTTTTAAGAGTAAAGAAGATTGCAACCAAAATGATCAAGGAACAACCTCAGTACAAAATCTACTGACATGCTGGAAACCACTACATTCCCTATGATAGTAGAGTGGGTTCAGATGGCAGAAGGGTACTGCCCAAGTACATGATCATAGAGTCTCTTCATTCTACCAGTGAAGATGTTCAAGTTCAGTTTGAGAAGCTTCCCTCTGCCCAAGCACAATTGTCTGATATTCCTTCATCCTCCAACAATGATTGGCACTCAACGATTTATTAGATTCTCACTGCTTTCAAAAATTTGTCTAAAAATGAAAATCGTGGAGTCTAGTTTGGTGTTCAATAAACGCCTACCCAACCACATGACCAAACTCCTATGGAGCAGGAGTTTGTAAAGAATTCTAAGGAATTGACTGAGAAGATATCAATCATCACTGAAGAGACCAAGATATTGACTGAAGCAGGAGGCAATGCAGTTCAAGATAGAATTCAAGACACTATGTCTGATATATCTATCAGAATTAAAGAAAGAGATCAAATCTATCTGAAGACTATGATTGATCAAAAGGAAGAAGCTCTCCGAGCACAGAAGGCTAATGAAGAGCAAATCCAATCCCTCTCTGACAAGATTGACAATCTGAATCAGTCTTTCTCCCTGTAACTTGAGCTGAGCCAACATGAACTCAAGATTGAGGTCGGTAACTCATCTTACTTGATGGAGAAACTTATGTCAAAGGTGAGCAACTTTCACAAGTGATTAATGACAAAAAGGGGGAGAAAAAGCGGTATAGAAAAAGGAACTCAAGGAAGAGAAAGGAGATCAGAAGAAAAGAAGATAAGAAGGCTAAGAGGAAGGAAACAACAGTAGCAAAATCATCATCTGAGGGGGAGTCAAAGGATGATGATCCCATGCATGAAGAGTTTGAGGGGAAGCCAGAAAAAGAAGAAGAGCATGAATCTGAGGAGGAGCAGAGAAAAGAAATGAAGTCACCATCTCAGGGGGAGAAGAAGTAAAAAGGCTAAGCAGAAAAGTAGCTGATCAATAAACATCCTAGAAGACACACATGGAGCCAAAAAGATACATCTCTATCTAGTTAGGTATGTTCTGGATCCAGGATGTAAAGTGTCATAGTTATGTAACTCCATATTATTATCAATGACATTCATGACTATCTATTTTTAGAAATACAGTTGCTCACTGTATATAAGATTCATTCATATCATGCATATACACTTATTGTTTTTGTCATAATCAAATAGGGGGAGATTGTTAGGAATAAATATGTGAATGATATTCCTACTTATATATGATTTGATTATGATATAAATGAATGAATATGAAAGTATGCTTGCATTAAGAAAAGCTGTAAAGTCCTTTGATAGATAATAGGAACATATGTACAAGGACTTAGAATGAATTGATCAAATATGTTAGGTTGATCCTACATAAGCAAAACAACTTTGTAAAGTCCTTAAAAAAAATAATGTACAAGGACTATATGTGAGACCCCATATTTTATGAATAAAGATTTAAATTTCTTGAATTTTTTTTTTGAATATTATGGTGTGAATTTGATATAATGTTATAGTTGTGGCTAATATTTATAAATTTTGCAAAGTATGCAAGTTGTTATATAATATTCGATTGGTCGGGAAATATTCTTTTTGTCGGGGAATATTCGTACGATGGCACAATCATTGGTGGACCCCACAACGGAAGTATTGTCGTAGTAAGAAAACGACATAATTATCTTTTTATAAAAATAACGGCAAAAGTGTTACCGTTAAAACTGTTGAACTACCCGGTAGTAAAAGTAAAGTAATACGCATGGTTGCATAGTAGCACACAGTATTGATTATTGATGCTTACGTAAGAAGTCACTCAGTTATACTCAATTATTGCTACAATAATTGCTGCATCATATCTCTCATATTATTGATTCAATTATTGTCACAATATCATCTGCATAATATGTTATATTATTAAATCAGTAATTGAGATGACAAAGTTAGTCATATTATTATTTGCAATATTGACAATGTCTAGAAGTTCTGTCAAGGAGAGGTTTGGTCACCTAATTGCGCACCAATAAGGAGAAATCCTTATTGGAAAGCCCCCTCTTTCCTGGGAACGACCTGGTTGTTAAATATTATGAGTTATAATATTAATGATGAATAAGTTCGTGTTGATTAAAGATGAATTTGATAGTTCCATTGTGTTGGAATTATTAGTGTTAGTGGAAATCGCCATCTATTCCGATGATAATTGATGTCTGGGGGTTATATTGATAAATCGGGTAATTAACCAGATAAATGAGCAATTAATTGATACTAATTCACATGCTTATATAACTATTTGTTCACATGTGTGTACTATTGATTCACATTCATGTACTATTAGGGGAAGTGGTGCAAGATTGATAATACTTGCATGACTAAGTTAAAAATAGAGGTATAGATGGAGGTACTATACTGTAATTCATATTTTCACATGATTATAACTATTGATTCACATGATTGAACTATTGATTCACATTATTTACTATTAAGGGAGGTGTTGTAAGTTTGATAATACTTGCAGGACTAAATTAAAAATGAAAGAAAAGTTGAAGGTATTATACTATAATATTTTGAGCCCCAAAATGTGTAATTATCGAAACTATATTTTTCTATAAATAGAAGCTCATTCTTCCTTCATTTCTCACCAATTCACTTAAGCTATAGAGCAATTATTATAGAGAGAAATTATAGAGAGAAAGAAGAAGATAAGTCTGCTACCTCAGTATTCCAGTATCCAGTTTCTTCTAAGGTAAGGGGTATTATTTCTTTTGTATTCATGAAGAGAATTATTTTCTTTCAATACTCGTAAGAGCTGTTATTCCATTCTTTACTATTATGTTGGAATAACCTATCTATGCGAAGTACTGCATACATGGTGAAATTCTTCTATTATTCCATTCTTTATTATTATGTTGGAATAACATGTCTATGCGAAGTACCGCATACATGGTGAAATTCTTCTGTTATTCCATTCTTTATTATTATGTTGGAATATCCTGTCTATGCGGATTATGCTAGACCTGGTTCCATTCTTTATTATTCTGTTGGAATATCCTGTTTGTGTGGATTACGCTAGACCAGGTTCCATTCTTTATTATTCTATTGGAATAACCTGTCTATGCGGTCTATCGTATGCATGGTGAATTCTTTGTTATTCCATTCTTTATTATTCTCGTTGGAATATCCATGCATGCTGTGTGATTAAGCTAGACTCGGTTCCATTCTTTATTATTATGTTGGAATAACTCGTCATGCGGCGGCTCTATCGCATGCATGGTGAATTCTTATGTTATTCCATTCTTTATTATTACATTTGGAATATATCACATGTGCGTAATTACGCATTTGACGGTTCCATTCTTTATTATTTCATTGGAATAACCTATCTATGTGGATTATCACGTGCATGGTGAATGATCCTTCGTATTCATTCCTTATTAAATTATGGAAATGATGCATCTACGTGGATTACCGCATTCATGGGTGAAAATCCATTTGCGTTTCATATATTCTATGATACTCATTTGGTTAAAGTTTTGGCTTCTATACTCCATGAAATTAGTAGAATATCCTGGATATTTGCGATTCATCCGGTATCTTTTCATGGAAATATTCTTCTAAGCATTCTTGAATTTTACTCCACAAGGCAATATCATGTTGACAATTTGGACGTAATTGATTTCAAGATAAATTAACTTATAAATCTTTAAAATTTATTCTTGAACTTGTTTTATTGAATTATTATGTCATTATCATCATCCTCATACTTATATTGTGATGAAAGTCATCTTTGGCTTACGTGCATAGATGGACTTGGTATGATTATGACTAGGGATTATTCGGTATAATCATGACTGTAATGTTATAAATGATGTGGTAAAAGTCCTCGTGAGCTTTGTAGTACATTGATGGACGATTTTTTGGTATGATTAAGACCGTGGATTATTCGGTATAGTCATGACCATTGATGATTTAATGAATATCCTTGGCCGTAGTGCGAGGATGACTCGATGATGTAGTTTATTTATTATCTTTGAGTCTCAACGATAAAATTGATGAAAACATTTTAAATCATAAGAAGATAGTAGATAACATGCTCTACTTGACTCTTCTAATGGATTGCTTATTCCGCTACAGTTAGACTTGATGTCTATTGTATTTTATCAGTTTAACATTATTGAAGAATAATGATAATTTATTCTGCATTATCTTAGTCATAATATTTCTTATTGGGCTAGTTGAGCTCACCCTTTCTTTCACTGTTCTCTTCAGGAAATGAGAACGTAGTCGGGACTAGTCGGGGAACGGAGTGACAGTCCAGAAGATAACATTAGTAGTCCTCACTATTCTGTTAAATAGTGTGGCAATAAATGTAATGAGGACTCCATTGAGTGTGGATATTGTCTAGATGCCAATATTCTTATTAAAACTCTTAGATTATGTTTTGTCGTATTTTTTTACATCGTTGTATAATTAAGTTGTATTTGAATTTTGTACCATGTATTTACGGCGACCCAAGATGGGTGATGTATACTGTTTTGGGGGCGTCACGGTTAAGTATCAAAGCTTAGGGATATGATCCCGGCCGAGATGTGAGACAAGAACTAGGAGGGGAGAGCGGGAATTCCTTCGCTAGTTTGACCTACCTAAGTTTATTTGGTATTTAATTGGTCAGTCAGGGTATAGGGATAATATGTGATATGTCAATTAACCCTTGTTTTGTGACAATGTTTGAAAATGGCATCTCGAAAATGTTGAGATCAAGAATGAAGCACATAAGACCGTTGAGTCACTAACGATCAATACCCGAGGATAATGTGCAATGGGAAGACAATAATCCTCGGGTAAATAACAACACCGATCAAATGATGAGCGATGGGAGGTTCGGAGGCTTTATGCAATTCATGCAACATCGTAAGAGAGACTCTGTTCAAAATATAGGTGGAAATAATGGCAACCACGATCGGTCACCGCTTAAGCAGTTCAAGGAGCTGGGACCACCGAATTTTTGGGAAAGCCGGAACCACTTTAAAGTGAGACGTGGTTAAAGCAGATCACCAAGATATTTGATATCTTGGGATGCTCGAGGAGCAAAAGGTTCCCTTGCCACCTTTATGTTGCGTGAAGAGGCGATTCTTGGTGGGAATCAGTAAACGCATTACTGACTGACGTACTCAAGATGTCTTGGGAGAAGTTCCAAGAGCTGTCAATGACAAGTATTTTCCTAAAAGTATTCGTCACATGAAGGAGGTGAAGTTTATCAAGTTGGAGCAAAACAATATGACCGTGTCGCAATACGAGGCTAAATTTGCGGAGTTATCCCGGTTTGCATCCCATTTGGTCGATAATGAGGAACGAATGATGCGAATGTTTCTAATAGGTTTGAAACCCGATATACGTCAATACCTCATTTCTCAAAAACTTTGTTTATATTCAAATGTAGTGAATAGGGCTCAGTTATTGGAGCTCGATAATGAGCTAGCCCAACCAAAAGGTGATGATCAGCAACACGATAATAATCATACCGGTGGCAATGACCATCAGAACAATGATAACCATCGTGGGGGAAATTAACCTTCCAAGAATGGTAACCACTTCGGTGGTAATCATGGCCAAGATAATAGGAGTGGAAATTTTAAGAAGAGAAGATTTAACGACGATGGGAAGACGTTGGCAGCAGCACCAACACCAGCAACAAATTCTAGGGGAGGAGAACGACCACCAATTGTATGCTTCAAATGCAGAGGGGAGGGACATATCAGTCCAAGCTACACGATGCAGTCCAAAGCATGTTACAATTGAAATTCTGTTAGGAGAAACCTTCATTACATGTGCTATCCAAGTCTTGGATGAGAGTCACAGTTTTGAATGATATTTCTATCATTAATAAATTTCCTGACGTATTCTCTGAAGACTTCCTGGCCTACCCCCAGAGCGTGAAATCGAATTTTGTATTGACCTCAGTACAAAACCCATTTCTAAAACCCTTAAATATTTCTTTACCTAAAACGATCGTATAATGTTCCAAAGATGTTGGCTCCAGCTGTTGAAGATTACGATCATACCATTCTATATCATCGTGGAAGAGCGAACGTGGTAGCTGACGCGTTAAGTTAAAGATCGTATGCGTTTATAAGTGCGTTGTTGTTAATACAAAAACCCATTTCGTATAACTTACAAATGATGAAGATAGAGTAAAAGACTCTAGGGACCTATGTGAAGATAACAATATACGATTAGAATCAACTTTAATCGATAAAGTTAAAGCCGCTCAAGCTATATACTCAGAGCTGATGAATGTAACGAAGAAGGTTCAAGAGGGCGTTATTCTAGAAGTAAGAATCGACGAAGAGAGGAAATCTCAACCCTTGATTTTATTGGTATATTTGAAATCCTCGATCGAGTAGGAACTGTGGCTTATAGACACGTTTTACCGCCAAGTATGTCGCGTGTTCATAACGTTTTTCACGTATCGATGTTACGTAATTATGTGGACGACCCGAACCACATTATTGAATTAAAACTAGACGAGATAGCAGAAGATTTAACGTATGATGAGATACGTGTTAAAATCTTGGATAAGAAGGATCATATTCGACACTCAAAGGTTATACCTCAAGAGTTAGAATGAAATGAAGTCAAGATATCCTCACCTTCTTGATACCAGTAATGCACGTAAATTTCGAGGGCAAAATTTCATAAGGAGGGGAGATTGTGAGACCCCATATTTTATGAATAAAGATTTAATTTCTCAAAATATTTTTTTTGAATATTATGGTGTGGATTTGATATAATGTTATAGTTGTGGGTAATATTTCTAAATTTTGCAAAGTATGCAAGTTGTTATATAATATTCGATTGGTCGGGAAAAATTCTTTTTGTCAGGGAATATTCGTACGACGGAACAATCATTGGTGGACCCCACAACGAAAGTATTGTCGTAGTAAAAAAGCATGTAATTATCTTTTATAAAAATAACGGCGAAAGTGTTACCGTTAAAACTGTTGAACTACCCGGTAGTAAAGTAAGTGATACGCGTGGTTGCATAGTAGCACACGGTATTGATTATTGATGCTTACGTAAGAAGTCACTCAGTTATACTCAATTATTGCTACAGTAATTGCTGCATCATATCTCTCATATTATTGATTCAATTATTGTCATAGTATCATCTGCATAATATGTTATATTATTAAATCAATAATTGAGATGACAAAGTTATTCATATTATTATTTGCAGTATTGACAATGTCTAGAAGTTCTGTCAAGGAGAGGTTTGGTCACCTAATTACGCGCCAATAAGGAGAAATCCTTATCGGAAAGCCCCCTCTTTCCTGGGAACAACCTGGTTGTTAAATATTTTTAAGTTATAATATTAATGATGAATAAGTTCGTGTTGATTAAAGATGAATTTGATTGTTCCATTGTGTTGAAATTATTAGTGTTAATGGAAATCGTCATCTATTCCGATGATAATTGATGTCTGGGGGTTATATTGATAAATCAGGTAATTAACCGGATAAACTAGCAATTAATTGCTACTAATTCATATTATATAACTATTTGTTCACATGTGTGTACTATTGATTCACATTCATGTACTATTAGGGGAGGTGGCGCAAGATTGATAATACTTGCATGACTAAGTTAAAAATAGAGGTATAGATGGAGGTACTATACTGTAATTCATATTTTTACATGATTATAACTATTGACTCACATGATTGAACTATTGATTCACATTATTTACTATTAGGGGAGGTGGTGCAAGTTTGATAACACTTGCAGGACTAAATTAAAAATAAAAGAAAAGTTGAAGGTATTGTACTGTAATATTTTGAGCCCCAAAACGTGCAATTATCGAAACTATATTTTCCTATAAATAGAAGCTCATTCTTCCTTCATTTCTCACCAATTCACTAAAGCTTTTTAGAGCAATTATTATAAAAGAAATTATAGAGAGAAAGAAGAAGAGAAGTCTGCTACCTCTACTCCAAAGATCCAGTTTCTTTTCTAAGGTAAGGGTATTATTTCTTTCGTATTCATGAAGAGAGCTTCATTATTCCATTCTTTATTATTATGTTGGAATAACTCATCTATCTGGCACCGCATACATGGTGAAATTCTTACATTATTCCATTCTTTATTATTATGTTGAATAACCTATCTATAAGCAATCGCATACATGGTGAAATTCTTACGTTATTCCATTCTTTATTATTATGTTGGAATATCCCGTCATGCACGGATTACGCTAGACTGGTTCCATTCTTTATTATTCTCATTAGCATATCACGTCGTGTGGATTACGCTAGACACTGGTTCCATTCTTTATTATTACATTGGAATAACTCGTGCATGCGATTCTATCACATGCATGGTGAATTCTTTGTTATTCCATTCTTTATTATTCTTTGGAATATCACGTGCGTGTGGATTACGCTAGACCGGTTCCATTCTTTATTATTACATTGGAATAACACATGCATGCGATCTATCACATGCATGGTGAATTCTTCTGTTATTCCATTCTTTATTATTCTGTTGGAATATCCTGTCTGTGCGGATTATCACATGCATGGTGAATGATCCTTCGTATTCATTCCTTATTAAATTGTGGAAATGATCTGTCTACGTGGATTACCGCATGGCGAGTAAAAATCCATTTGCAATTTCATATATTCTATGATACTCATTTGGTTAAAGTTTTGGCTTCTATACTCCATGAAATTAGTAGAATATCCTGGATATTTGCGCTTCATCCTGTATCTTTTTATGGAAATATTCTTTTGAGCAATCTTGAATTTTACTCCACAAGGCAGTATCATGTTGACAATTTGGACGTAATTGATTTCAGGATAAATTAACTTATAAATCTTTAAAATTTATTTTTGAACTTGTTTTATTGAATTATTATGTCATTATCATCATCCTCATGCTTATATTGTGATGAAAGTCATCTTTGGCTTACGTGCATAGATGGACTTGGTATGATTATGACTAGGGATTATTCGGTATAATCATGACCTGTAATGTTATAAATGATGTGGTAAAAGTCCTCAGTAGCCTGTAGTACATTGATGGATAGTTTTTGGTATGATTAAGATCAGGGATTATTCGGTATAGTCATGACCATTGATAATTTAATGAATATCCTTGGCCCGTAGTGCAGGGATGACTCAATGATGTGGTTTATTTATTAAGTTGAGTCTCAGCGATAAAAATTGATGAAAACATTTTAAATCATAGAAGATAGTAGATATCATGCTCTACTTGACTCTTCTAATGGATTGCTTATTCCGCTACAGTTAAACTTGATGTCTATTGTATTTTATCAGTTTAACATTATTGAAGAATAATGATAATTTATTCTGCATTATCTTAGTCATAATATTTCTTATTGGGCTAGTTGAGCTCACCCTTTCTTTCACTGTTCTCTTCAGGAAATGAGAACGTAGTCGGGACTAGTCGGGGAACGGAGTGACGGTCCAGAAGATAACATTAGTAGTCCTCAATATTCTATTAAATAGTGTGACAATAAATGTAATGAGGACTCCATTGAGTGTGAATATTGTCTAGATGACAATATTCTTATTAAAACTCTTTGATTATGTTTTGTCGTATTTTACACGACTGTTGTATAATTAAGTTGTATTTGAATTTTGTACCATGTATTTGGCGACTCAAGATGGGTGTCACTATAAATATAGAAAGATCAAGCTTGTTAGGTTGATCTTATAATGTAATAGATAGGCTTGTCTGATCGTCTAGCACTACACTAGAAATCGTAGTCTACCATGAGAGTCGAGAAAAACTCGAGAGCTATCAAGGCAGAATTGTAGTCTGTAAGATAGTAGATCTCGGAGTTCGTAGACTGCCAGGAGAGACGAGGAAGGATAGTAGTGTGTCGAGAATAACTTCCTCGGAGCCGTAGTCTGCTGAGGAAGTCATGTTCAAAATCGTAGAGACAGCCAGTCTAAGAGCCAACTGAGCATCTGCCAAAGCCAAGTCAAGAATTGTAGACCACACTCGGAGTCGTAGAGTCTACTGATCATAGGATAACAAGCTTAAGGACAAAGATCGTAGAGTGTCGACATCTGATCTCGGAGTCGTACTGTCTGCACAACTAAAGCTAAATCGTAGAGTGTGAAACTAAGGCTTCAACAAAGGTTCTCACAACGCCAAGGCAGAATCGTAAAGTAAACACGATTCTCAACAAATGAGCACTCCCAGAATATCCAAAGGATGAAGCCTCTGGTCAGAGCTGCAAAGTTACACTCCACCTAAAAGAAACCAGAGAGCCCTCAACGAATGGCCGATAAGCTAACAGAAGATCTAAGCACCAACCCAATCAGTATGCAGATTGAGTTGTAAAGCCATTCAAGATGAAGTCTTCCACAAGTTGATCAGAAGAAGACTTCAGACAAACTGGCTAAGGAAAGTCAGCAAGAGTAGTAGCTGTCAAATGAACAGAAGACAACGATATTAGGGTCAACCAGGATCGTAGTGTTTGCCAAGAAAAGAAGGAACTGATATAGTTTACACAGAGATATTGGCCAGCTTCTGAAGAATAAGGCTAAAGTGATTAAGCATGGGTCAGCCCATTGATGATAAGTGAACAGGAGATCACAAGGAGAAAGCGAGCTGGGCATGCCACAAATCTGAGGTGTCTTGTTATTCAGAAGAGACCAGAACAAGGAGTCAAGCTATCAGTTCCTGAGATCAGTCGAGGCAAACAGAAGTATTGAAGCATTGTACAATAGAAGGAAGAGGTGTTCTACAGTGAAGATCCAATGAACGACTTCAAGATCGTAGTGTTGTCTCAACCTGTCAATAAGTAACATTTAACAAGACACACTACGATAAGGTCCAAGAACATATGCATCAGAATTATAGAGTTCGGTCATCTAAAGATTGAAGCATTGACAACGGTTCAATCTGAAGACTAATATTTGAACATTGTTGTTTAAGAGCATCGATGCGAAAAGACAACTCCTGATGTTCTAATCGAGAAGTCAGAAAGGAGAAATAAAGAAGACTACCTGCCCGAGGCACCAAAGTGACATCTCTGACGGGGTAGGTGAAACAGTAGACTGCAGTGTTAGAAAGATAAAAAAGGGGATGTCATGTCACATCTGCAATCTGTATCAAATAACTCGAGATCTGTGAAGCAATTCAAATAACTTTCAACAACTATATTCCAATGAGAAGATTGGGAAGGAGTATATATAAGCCAGAGCTTCAAGGATCAAGTGTTGCTGATGTTGAAGGATCGTTGAGTTATTGGAATGCTATAGTGTTGACTTTACGAGTTCCACCAGAGCTAAACAGAACAAGTCTCAATGATAGTGAGACTACAAAGATGGAAGTGAAGCAGCTTTGAAGAAGGAATCGAATAGACTAAAAGCTTCACTCAACAAAGATGAGAATGCCACTAAAGATGACAGCTAAACTGAAAGCCGAGAGGGCCAAGAAGATAACATTTAGAAAAGTGGCAGAATACAAAGAAGATCAAGAGAGCCACTCTACGAATCACCAAGAACCAAAAGTGAATCGAGCGGATCTGAGAACCATGTCCGCAAACCACTCAAAAGGTTTTGGGAATGCTAAGTGCGGATTTGAAGTCTACCAAAAGCTTAAACACTTAGCAAACCCAAATGGTGATGGTGCACAGCTGACATCGGATGAAGATGAGCAGAACAAAATGAAGATCGGCTGCACCAGAGAAGATGTGGTCCAGACTCGAAGCAGAATGCAAAGAGGACCACGCCAAGCTGCTAAGTACAAAAGATATTCAAGCTTAAAGACATCTTAGCAGCAAAGCACAAAAAACAACAACAACAACAACAACAAGAAGCCAGGGCCTGAGGGGTCCTTGTCCAGAGGGACTAAATGAAGTTCTAAGCCTACTGGGCTTAAAGAGTTTCTAGGGAACTAGAGGAGTTCCAAGCCTGCTGGGCTTGAAGAGTTCTTAGTGAACTGAAGTTCCAAGGCTGCTGGCCTTGAATGAATCTTAGTGATTCAGGGTGCTTCCCTTCCTTAGTGGAAATCCTGCGAGTTAAAGTAGAAGAGTGGATTAGGAGCTTGAGTCTCTGAACCACTTAAAATCCCTTGTGTCATTTACTTACTGTCATTTAAATTGTGTACTTAACTACTATGTATGTATTAACTGCTTACCACTTAACTAACTCTAAGAACAATGTATGGATGATTGAATATATCAATGAAGGGGATCTTTTACTTATTCCGCTGTGTTTAAAAAGATTCTTATGTTTGTCATATGCTAATTCATTAGCAATACAAAATAAATGAGAAAAGTATTCTAAATTAAAAAGGATCTATTTAACCCCCCCTTCTAGATCTATTGTGTGCCTATTGAGAACTAACACAAAGCATCATCAATACAAAGTTTTGTACCCTTTAGCAACATTATAATCTCTCTTCCAGAACCTTCAATTAAGTTTGATGCACCTGATATGGTATTGACATTGACTTTGCATAATTTTAAAATTTTAAAATATTTTTTATCTTTAAGTATCGTATGAGTTGTTGCCCTGTCGACTAGACAAAAATCTTCCATAGTCATCTTGGAATTGATTTTACCAGTTGAACCCATGCATCTTCATATATACAAAACATAAATTAAACTTTATAAAAATACTTATTACCTTTTCATAATATAATAAAAGAAAAATAATTAATTGGTTTGGACATTTCCATCACCAATCATACTTATTAAGATGTAATAATATAGTAAAAGAAAATAATTAATTGGTATAAACATTTTCATCACCAATCAAATTGTCAAATTTTCCATTAACTTACTCATAAAAATCAGTGGCATCAAGATAAGTCACATCCAATCCATTTTGAATATCAAGATAATTCATGGGATCTTTAACATCATTATGATCAACAAAATTTGTTTTAATTCCTTTTCCCCTTTCTTTTATGGAGGCTTGGTACAACTCTACCAAATGTTTAGAAGTACGATAGGTACGTGACCAATGACCTTCCATTCCACACCTATAATACTTATTTCCATGACTATTTGATGGTTTATTTTGTAAACCATTGCCATTTTGATTCTTTTGATGGTAAGGTGTGTTATTCCCTTTTGAAGAATTATGAGTACGATCCTCTCTATATTGATTGATTCTTCCACAACAACGATAACGCCCACGCCCACGAACATAATTTCCTCTGTATTTATCAAATGAGGTTCCATTCTCTTTAGGGAATGGAGTAGAACCGGTTGGGCGAAATTGGTGGTTTTTTTTTTTAGCAAAAGCTCATTATTTTGTTCAGCCACTAAAAGACATGATATTAGTTCAGAATATTTTATGAATTTATGCTCTCGATATTGCTGCTGTAAGAGCATATTCGAGGCATGAAATGTAGTAAATGTTTTATTTAACATATCTTCATCAGTGATTTTCTCCCCACATAATTTTAATAGTGAGATTATTTTAAAAAGTGCAGAATTATACTCACTCATACTTTTAAAATCTTGCAACCTTAGGTTCAACCAATTATAGTGTGCTTTTGGGAGGATTACAGATATTTGATTCTCATATCTTTCTTTTAAATCATTCCATAAGACAAGAGGATCTTTTACAATAAGGTACTCAGATTTTAATTTTTCATGGAGATGATGACAAATAAAAATCATTGATTTTGCACGATCCTGCAGGGATGCATGATTGTCAACCTTAATTGTAAGACCCCAATTTTTATGAATAAAGATTAATTTTCTCTAAATATCATTTTGAGTAATAAGGTGTGGATTTGATATAATGTTATAGTTGTGAGTAATATTTACAAATTTTGCAAAGTAAGCAAGTTGTCATAAAATATTCGTTTGGTCAGGGAATATTCTTTTTATCAAGGAATATTCGTACCACAGCACAATCATTGGTGGACCCCCACAACGGAATTACTGTCGGAGTTAGAAAATGACATAAATAACTTTTTATAAAATAACGGTAAAAGTTTTACTGTTAACTATTAAAATACTTGGTGATAAAAGTACAGTAATATGCATGGTTGCATAGTAGCACAAAGTATTGTACAATATCTTTGATTATTGATGCTTACGTAAGAAGTCACTCAGTTTTATTTAATTATTACCACAGTATTTGTTGCACAATATCTCATATTATTGATTTAATTATTGTCACAGTATCATCTACACAATATTTTATATTATTAAATCTCAATAATTTATGCAAAAATTATTCATATTATTAGTTAGCATTATTGGCAATATCTAGAAAGTTCTGTCGAGGAAAGGGGTTTGGTCACCTAATTGCGCCCCCCTTTCTTGGAAATGATCTGGTTGTTAATATTGTGAGCTTATAATATTATTTATGAATAATTATTATGTGATAGATACTCGTTCAATTTTGATATAAATGAAGGAATTTATCATGAAATATTTGTTGAAAGTTTGACAATTTTTTTCTCCGATAAAATATTCAGTCAAATATATTATTATAATATATTATAAATTTTTAAATAATATATATATATATATATATATATATATATATATATATATATATATATATATATATATATGAATGTGATAAGGAGGGATGGATGTGATTTAATTTTATTTAAATGCTTTTCTAAGTTAGTGAGCGGAAGAAATTTTCCTGCATGTATGCTTTATTTTTTATGGATGGCCATTTAATTCTCTTGCAAACAAATCTTCCAAATGCGTGGGCCCTCAACTAAGAAAAAAGATGAGAAGTTAGGCATATGCAGAGTTAGGCAGGAGAAAAGGAAAAAGGAAAGTTAGGCAGGGATTAGGCATATTCAATTTCTTCCTCCGAGGATTCACTACAAATAGGGGATAACCCCTCCTTCCTAAAACACACCATTTCAATATCAGAAATTCTTATTCTATAGTATTGTGAGTATTTTTCTTGAGTATAAGGATACTTTGAGTGTAGCTTTTTGTGCAAGATTTTCTCAAAATAATATATGATATTCCAGTCAAATCTAGTTTCTACTAAGGTAAAAGATATTATTTTATTTCAATACTCGTAAGAAATATTATTTTCTTTCATACTCCATATTATGGAAGGAATATTATTTCATTTCATATTCCTAAATTTGAACTTACTAT
Source organism: Panax ginseng (assembly GCA_020205605.1). NCBI lineage: Eukaryota > Viridiplantae > Streptophyta > Magnoliopsida > Apiales > Araliaceae > Panax > Panax ginseng. The sequence goes on along the minus strand of CM035129.1, from coordinate 126,843,312 downwards.
GGTAAGTATTACTTCTATAATTCCTGAAATTTGTAGAATGTCCTTGAAATTTGCGCTTCATCTAGTATCGTTTCACAGAATTATTTTTTTGAATATTCTTGTTAAATTTTAATCTTTTCATGCCGGGGTACTATTCATGGGGTACTACTCAAGAAGTACTATTCATGAGGTACTATTCACTCAGGTACTATTCACCTGGGGTACTATTCATGACAAAAATTAATTTCTTTTTTGTCCGAATTATTTTTACATGGATATTATTCTTGAATTTTACTCCACAAAGCAGTTATCATGTTGACAATTTGGATATTCTTAAGCTCTGAATAAATTAAATTATAAATATTTAATATTTATCCTTGCTCTCGTTTGATTGAATTCTTATATCATTGTCATCTTCCTCATGCTTATATTATGATGAAAGTCATCTTTGGCCCGTAGTGCACAGATGGATTGTTGATTGGTATGATTTTGACCAGAAATTATGTATCGGTATAATCATGACCTGTTACAAATGATGTGGTAAAAGTCCTCATTGGTCCATAGTGCATTAATGGACAGTTGTTGGCATGATCATTACCATTGGTGATAATAACGAATATCCTTGGCCCGTAGTGCATGGATAATTCAGTGATGTGGGTTATTTATTGAGCTGTGTTACATCGATAAAATATTGATGACAAACTTTTAAATCATAGAAGATAGTAAATATCATGCTTTACTTGACTCTTCTAATGGATTGTTTGTTTCGTTGCAGTTAAACTTGTTGTTTATTGTATTCTACCAGTTTAACACTGTTGAAGGCTAATGATAATTTTTTCTGCATTATCTTAGTCATAATATTTTTTACTAGGCTAGTTGAGCTCACCCTTTACTTTCATTGTTCTCTTCAGAAAATGAGAATATAGCTGAGACTAGTCGGGGAATGGAGTGATGGTCCGAGATGATGGCTATAGTAGTCCTCACTATTCTATGAAATAGTATGATAATAATTGTAATGTGGACTCTATTTGAGTTTGGATATTATCTACGAGATAATATCCGTGTTAAAACTCTCAGCTACGTTTTTGTCGTATTTTATAAATGAAGTTTGTATTTTAATTTGTACCATGTATTTGATGACTCAGAATGGGTAGTGTATACCTATTTTGGGGGTGTCACATTAATTGTATCTCTAAGATTCTTTGCCTCTAGGTGAATCTTAGCGTCAAGGGTCCATGACAGGTAATTCTTGCCCGAGATGTCAAGGGCAGTAAATTCAAGTTTTGTTAGGTTTGACATCTATTAAAAACACATGCAATAATATAAAAATACTACTAGTTAGTAATAATTAAAATATCTAAAAATGATGGTAGATATATAAATAATATTTGGGTCAGGTGATGTGCAACCTACTGCATAACACATATAATTATATATAGTAGTAACATATATATATATATATATATATATATATATATATATATATATATATATATATATATATATATATATATATACATATATGATGTGTATATACGCATGTAATTTTTAATGTTTATTAATGATAAAAACATTGATATAGACATACTTGGTCATGTTACATGAACACCTTAAAGTTATTCTTATATATATACTATGTTTTATCATATACAATTTTACTAAAACAATACTATATATACATGATCAAATTTAATTTTAATAAAATAATACTTTAAAGTGAGTTAAAATAATTTCCTTTCTAAAATTTCAGTAAAAACTCGTACGATAATGTGTTGTAAAATGATAGATAAAATAAATTATGAAGAGAACAATATATATATATATATATATATATATATATATATATATATATATATATATATTAATCTCTTGCATTGAAGTGGTCATCCACAATTTGTTTAATATCAAATAAAGTTCTCGGATGTGGTGTGTTTCTCAAGCTTATCTCTACACACACACACACATATATATATATATATATATATATATATATATATATATATATATATATATATATATATATATATATACCACAAGCTAGCATTTGCATTGAAATAACTTTAAGTTGCATTAAAGAAACTTAAGACCTTTTAAGGCTCCACCATTTATTGTGGTGGTTACCTTCCAATTAATTAATTTCTAACAAATAAATTATTTTTAAACAAGGAGAAATTTCTATGGAAGAAAAGGAACAATAAATTATTTTTGAGATGTTAAGAATTTTTCTCCCAAAATTTTACTAACTTCTTCTAGGGGTGTGCAACTGGTAAATACCGGCCCGAATCGGACCGATATCGAAATTAGCCAAATTTTAGATGCAGATTATCGATCTTAGGTTGGACCTAAGATATCTAGAACCGATTTACCAAATTGATATCGATTTTTACTGAATAAATACCAAATATTAATATAATTATTATTATTGTTTTTATTATTATTAGTAGTAGTATTATTATTTTTATTATTATAATAATAATTATTATTATTAATTATTTATTAATAATAAAAAAAATTGAAAACCTAAGTATATCTCTAGATTTGTGCAGAATATCGAGCCATAAAACTCAGATCAAGTTGGTACCGAAAAATCGGTCTTTTCGATCCGGTCTAAAAAACCGAATAAACCGAAAAAATCAAAAATTATGCCCACCCCTAACTTCTTCCACTTTTCAAGCCCTAAAACTCTGTTGCCATGACTTTTAAGGGCGGCGGAGACATGAGTTGTGACGAACGACGTCACACCGATAACCAGAACTGAGTTCTCATTGTTGGACCGGACCCGAGCAAAGTACCGACACGTTTCTCCCAAGTTGGGCTGCCCCAAGAACATGAATGGCGAGATAGATCCGAAGGCAATGAGGAGGATGAAGATGGTGAAGAAGACAAAGATCAAGCCCAAAAACATAAAAGGACCAAAATTATTTTCGTTTTCCTCTTTTTTCAAGATTGTTGTTGGGGAATGTGATATTGAAGATAAAAAGGGTGTTAAGTAAAAAAGGACAATTTAGTAATTTGAGTTTAATTTTACACTTTACAATGTAATGTCATTACTTTTTTTAATAATTGTGTATTCTCCTGACAGATAAAAGGGAACCGAGGGACTATAAATATTTGTGGAACTTCCATAATTAATGACTAGTCTCAAGCCTCAATTAACTCATACCATGTCCTCTTCCATTTTGTCCATTTGATATTTCAATATTATGGTTGTACATTTGTACTTAAATCAACCTATTTTTTTGGTGAAGGACCCCCTTGAGTAGACCTTTTAATCAACTGTTTGACATGCATGCTCACAAATTGGAGTAATTAAACTATATTGTTGTTCCTCCATCAAATACTATATAATAAGTCATATATTACAGTAAATTTAAGTTGAAATCAAATATCGACACACGTGTGGATACCCACACGAGATAAAAGGGGTATAAGAAGGAATCCACATATTTTTATTTTTTATAATAATAATAATTAACATTGACATAAAATTAATCGACATATAAACTATTCGTCACTATATTGTAAATAAGGGTGTAAATGAACCGAGTCGATCCGAGTATTGAGTTGCTCAAATTTGGTACACAAAATTTATCGAGTATAAAATAATGCTTGATTGAGTCTCATTTAACTATCGAGTCGAGCACGATTCCGAATCGAGCCCGTGCAGTTTGGACTTTTTCAACGAATATGATCCGAATATCAATAGAAAATTATAATTTGAAGAGGTTCGAGTAATTTATCAAACTTTAAAATGTGCTTATATTTGACTCATTTATATTTTGAGTTGAGCTCAAATCGAACTTTTAGTCGAACGAGTACAAATTGAGCCTGGACTATTTACTCATTTTACAAACTTAATTACAAATGAAAACTCCCACACTCTTAAACTTAATATTTGTGGCACATTTTCCACTCTTCATTCATTTAATCGACATATAAATTATTTTTGTCACTATATTGCAAATGGGACCATCTCCCAGACTCCCACCTGTTGGTTATGCTCTAAAATCTTATGGTTTTTTCAAAGTCCCATATCATCTATTTTGAAAACTTTCTATGTGTATATAAGTACATGTTGGTTTGGGTCTAGTAACTTGGTTGTGTAAAAGGGATGGGCTCGCGTACATGAGGACGACTAAGGAATTGGGCGAGACCAAGCTTGGTTCTTGGACTTTCGGTCAGAAAACCTTAGTGAGTGTGTGCGTGGGATACGCCCGCGCAGGGGTGGGGTGCCAATCCAGACGATTATGCTTTCGTGGGTGCACCCAGGTAGCCCATTGTTTTGCTTAAAATCCTTATATTTCTTTTTTATACTAAACCTAAATACCCTACCCGTTTTCATCATTAATCCCCAACGTAATTCTTATTTATATTTTATGTAACTCCCAATCGAACCTTAAACGCTGTATATTTCCTCAACGTAAACTTGCAACGTTCCTTTTACCGTTGGTTCCCAACGTTCTTCTTCTTCTCCCTATAAAAACTGATTCTGCTTCAAGGAAAGAAAAAAGCATATACAAAAATTTACACAATACACTCTTCCTTCTCCTTATTTCTATAATTTGTTCGTATACTCTAGGCAATCCACAAAGACAGGTTCATAGTCTTCTTCTGCGAGTACACACAATCGAAGGCTTGCCGTTGAATCCTAGAGGGTGAATGCCATTGGAGCTCAACTGTACCAAGGTTTCTAACCAGTGAGGGCGGAATCACTTTTTAGGATAGTAGCTTTGCTACGCCTCAGATTCTTTCATATAATATCTAAGTTGTTCCAATTTTGTTCGGCTATTAGTCTTGTTAATACTGTTCTTGCTACTGCTATTTCTCCAACAATCTAAAAAATGATACACTGCTTATTAACAAGATGATGAAATCTGCCTTGGACATTTCTAAAATTGAACGTTTTGATGGTACTAATTTTAAGAGATGGTCTGAAGATATACTGTTTTACTTGGAAACCATGAACTTAGAATATGTGTTATATGTGGATGCTCCTGCTGTTACTGTTAATGAAGTTAATCCTGCTGCTATTGAAATTGTTGAAAAGTTTGATTCTGATAAGCCTACAAAAGGGGATTATGTTAAGGATAATCGTACATGTCGTAGATATTTGTTGCACTATTTGTCTAATTCATTGTTTGAGATTTATTATCCATATGAAAGTGCTAAGAAGATTTGGGAAGCTTTAAAATCTAAGTATGCGGTTGAAAATTCTGGACTTAAGAAATATGTTGCGTCAAAATTTCTAGATTTTAAAATGCAAGATGGAAAATCTGTTATAGATCAAGTTCATACATATCAAACAATTGTGGGGGAAGTCATTGGGGAAGGAATGAAAATATGCGAGAATTTCCAAGTTGCTGTACTTATTGAAAAATTACCACCCTCGTGGAAAGATTATAAGATGAACCTTAAACATGAAACTAAAAATTTCACTATGCAGGAATTAGTAGCTCACATCCATATTGAAGAACAAAACAGAGCTAAAGAAAGAGGAGATGTAGTTCCAAGTCAAACTGTCAAAGCTAATCTCGTAGAACAAAAGCCACAATGGAAGAGCCAAAATTATCAGTCCAAAAACCACAAATGGAAAAATAAAAAATCAATGGGAAGAAATGATAATAGGTTTAACAATTCAAATCAAATTCAGAAACCTTTTACTAAAGGTCCTTGCTTCGTATGTGGCAGACCTGACCATATTGCTATGAAGTGTCATTTTCGCAAGGGGCAAGATAACAAAAATAATAATTCTCAGCCTAAGCCCCAAGCGAACTTAGTTGAATCCGATGATGTTATTGTTGCAGTTGTCTCAGAAGTAAACCTAGTTGACAACTTCACGGAATGGGTAGTAGATACCGGGGCCACTAGACACATTTGCCCGAATAGAGATGTAATTCTAAACTACGAAAATGTGACTAATGGAGAAAAGGTTTTTATGGGGGATTTTCGAGCCACCAATGTTGCGGGAAAAGGAAAAGTCTTACTAAAATTAACTTTTGGGAAAACAATTGCTTTACAAGATGTTCTTCATGTGCCCGATATTCGTAGAAATCTAGTGTCCGGGTCTTTGTTGAATAAAGCTGGGATTAAACTTGTGTTTGAGTCTGATAAACTTGTGCTTACTCGTAATGGGGAATTTGTTGGGAAAGGTTTTTGTAATGGGGGTTTATTTGTACTTGATGCTTCTGCTGAATTGAATAATAAGAATGCTTCTTTTGCTTATATTGTTGAATCTTTGGATATGTGGCATGCTAGATTAGGACATTTGAATGTAGCTTCTATTAAAAAGTTGAAACAACTTGAACTTATACCTAATCTTGCAAATACCGAGTTTAATAAATGTGAAATTTGTGTAGAAGCAAAACATGCTAAAAAACCTTTTAAAAGTGTTGAAAGACAAACTGAACTACTTGAGTTAATTCATAGTGATCTAGCTGATTTTAAAAATACTTTGAGTAGAGGTGGTAAGAAATATTATATTTCTTTTGTGGATGATATGTCTAGACATACTCGAATTTATCTACTTTCCTCTAAAGATGAAGCGGAAGAAATGTTTATTAAATATAAAGCGGAAGTTGAAAATTAGTTAGAAAGAAAAATTAAAAGACTTAGATCTGATCGTGGAGGTGAATATGATTCAGGAAGTCTTAAAAAATTTTGTGAACTAAATGAAATAATACATGAAACTTCTCCTCCTTATTCTCCACAGTCCAATGGAGTTGCAGAAAGAAAAAATAGAACACTTAAAGATATGATGAATGCTATGTTAATTAGTTCTAGTTTACCTTCTAATATGTGGGGAGAAGCTTGGCTTTCTGCATATCATATTTTAAATAGAGTTCCACATAAAAAGTTAGACTCTACACCATATCATTTATGAAAGAAACATGCACCTAATTTGAGGTATCTTAAAGTGTGGGGGTGTCTAGCTGAAGTAGCTATACCAGAATTTAAAAGGAATAAAATTGGACCTAAAACAATGGATTGCATTTTTATTGGGTATGCTTCTAATAGTGTTGTTTATAGATTTTTGGTAATTAAAGATGCAACTAATAATTATCAAAGTAATTCAATTTTGGAAACAAAGGATGCAGAATTTTTTGAAAATATATTTCCAATGAAAATTAGATATAAGGGCAATCCTTCTTCTAGTGAACATATTAAAAGGAAAGATAAAGAACCTGTACCTGCGTCTACTAGAAGTAAAAGGCAACGTTTTGAGAAAACTTTTGGTCCAGACTTTATAACTGCTTTCATAACTGAAGATGACCCTAAAACTTATGAAGAAGCAATGAAATCTATTGATGCAAATTTTTGGAAGGATGCTATTAATAGTGAACTAGAATCTATTATGTCTAATCACACATGGTAACTAGTTAATTTGCCTAGAGGATGTAAACCTATTGGATGCAAATGGGTGTTTAAAAAGAAGTTAAAATCTGATGGGTCTATTGATAAATTTAAGGCAAGACTTGTAGCAAAAGGGTTTACTCAAAAGGAAGGTTTTGATTATTTTGACACTTACTCACCAGTAACTAAATTAGCGACTATAAGAATTTTAATTGCTTTGGCTTCTATTCATAAATTGATAATCCACCAAATGGACGTTAAAACTGCTTTTTTGAATGGAGAGTTAAATGAAGAAATATATATGTGTCAACCTGAAGGTTTTGTTGTTCCAGGTGAAGAACATAAAGCGTGTAGACTTGTAAAATCTTTATATGGTTTGAAACAAGCGCCAAAACAATGGAATGATAAATTTAATAAAACTCTCTTGTCTAATAATTTTGTGACAAATGAATCTGATAGTTGTGTCTATACTAGATTCAATGGAAATTGTGGTGTGATTATTTGTTTATATGTGGATGACTTGCTAATATTTGGTACTAATGAGAAAGTTGTGAAAACTACTAAAGAGTTTTTATCTTCTAAATTTGACATGAAAGATTTAGGAGAAGCGAATTTGATTCTTGGCATGAAAATAAATAAACATACAAATGGTTTAGTTTTATCACAGTCTCATTATGTGGAGAATATTCTTAAGAAATTTAATTTCTTTAATGAAGAGCCATTAGGAACCCCTTATTACTCTAGTGTGCATTTAAAGAAAAATAAAGGGAATGGTATTGCACAAGTTGAATATGCTAGAATTATTGGTAGTGTAATGTATTTAATGAACTGTACTCGACCTGATATTGCATATGCCATTAGTAGACTTAGCAGATATACACATAATCCTTCACAAGAACATTAGAATGCATTATCACGACTAATGAGGTATTTAAAAGGAACAGTAAATGTAGGTGTACATTTTACTAGTCATCCTAGTATTTTAGAAGGATATTGTGATGCTAATTGGGTATCTGATAATGATGAAATAAACTCCACTAGTGGTTATGTGTTTACTTTAGGTGGAGGAGCTGTTTCTTGGAAATCTGTTAAACAAACTTGTACTGCTAGATCTACTATGGAATCTGAATTTATTGCTTTAGAATTGGCAGGTACAGAAGCAGAATGGATAAGGAATTTATTGGCTGATATACCATTGTGGTATAAGCCGATTCCTTCTATTTCTCTACATTGTGATTCTCAAGCAGCTATTAACAGGGCAATGAACCAAGTTTATAATGGAAAACAGAGACACATTCGCTTGAGGCACAATATTGTACGAGGACTGATCAGTAACGGGGTCATTTCCATGGAATTTATGAGGTCTGAAAAGAACCTAGCGGATCCGCTTACTAAGGGATTGAGTAAAAAGGTAGTCCAAGAAGCATCCAGAGGGATGGGACTATTGCCAATGTTTTGAGTAAATAATATGTGATGGAAACCCAACCCATGTAATTGGAGATCCCATGAATTGGGTTCAATGGGTAATAACAAGTCATGTAATTATTTAATTAAAGCACTACAATTATTAATATTTCTCCCTGTGTGTATGTGGTGCTTACTGACAAATTGTGATAGGACGAATCATTTAGATTCTTAATGAAACTCATAGCCCTAAAGGGTGGTGTATGTCAGTATACACTTGATGGGTTCACCTATATAAAGGTGGAAGTGTAGGCCGCTTCCTATGAGAGTTCTTGGCAAACTCTCTAGAGCCTTTATGAAAAATCTGGGATATGGCGCATGACCTTGAACGCGCCCAACTGCGGACTTGTGTGGATTCAGGATTTAAGATATGTGTGCAAGTTCAATTGATTGTATCACAGATAATAGGTTCAAGAATATAGTTCACCTATAATCTACAATCATTAGCTTGTTCCACTAAGTGTCGATTCAAACCCACAAGGTATTGACGTTATGTATCTAAAATCCATTGCCCTTCTCATTTTTTTTAATTTTTCTCTCTTTGATAATTTTGGATCATGTGGGGGATTGTTGGTTATGCTCCAAAATCTTATGGTTTTTTCAAAGTCCCATATCATCTATTTTGAAAACTTTCTATGTGTATATAAGTACATGTTGGCTTGGGTCTAATAACTTGGTTGTGTAAAATGGATGGGCTCGCGCACATGAGGACGACTAAGGAATTGGGCGAGACCAAGCTTGGTTCTTAGACTTTCGTTCAGAAAACCTTAGTGCATGTGTATGCGCGATACGTCCGCGCAGGGGGGTGCCAATCCAGACGATTATGCTTTCGCGGGTGCACCCAGGTAGCCTATTGTTTTGCTTAAAATCCCTTATATTTCTTTTTTATACTAAACCTAAATACCCTAGCCATTTTAATCATTAATCCCTAACGTAATTCTTATTTAAATTTTATGTAACTCCCAATCGTACCTTAAACGCTATTTATTTCCTCAATGTAAACTTGCAACGTTCCTTTTACCGTTGGTTCCCAACGTTCTTCTTCTTCTCCCTATCAAAACTGATTCTGCTTCAGGGAAAGAAAAAAGTATATACAGAAATTTACACAATACACTCTTCCTTATCCTTATTTCTATAATTTGTTCGTATACTCTGGGCAATCCACAAAGATAGGTCCATAGTCTTCTTCTGCGAGTACACGTAATCGAAGGCTTGCCGTTGAATCCTAGAGGGTGAACGCCATTGGAGCTCAACTGTACCAAGGTTTCTAACCAGTGAGGGCGGAATCACTTTTTCGAGACAAGAGCTTTTGCTACGCCTCGACTTCTTTCATATCTTGACTAAGTTGTTCCAATTTTGTTCGGCTATTAGTCTTGTTAATACTGTTCTTGCTACTGCTATTTCTCCAACACCACCTGCTAAAACTTAATATTTGTGGCACCACTCTTTATTTAATTTAATTTGATGAAGGTATAAAGTTATGGTGAATTCGGCAGAGATGCTTTATGCAGCTAATACTCATAAAAAATATTTTAGCCAATGAACTCTTAACTTTAATGGTACTAGCTTTCTTACGCGTGAAAATACGGGTATTAATTAAAATTTTAAAATTGATACAAGTTTAGGAATATTTCATTATATTATACAATGATGAATTTCATAAGTTTTTTTATTAAAAACTTTTTGCAAGGTCAATGTAATTTTATTTTTAATATAAAATTTGCACTACACTTATCTTGCATCAAAAAAATTACAAACTTCATAATTGAAATATTGAAAACATACAATTTAACTCCGATATGGTTATATCAAAACAGAGTTCAATTAGTTTATATCCTATTAATTTATTACCAATGTAAAATTTTCTTTTGTTTAGTTTGTATAACAATTCTTATTTTTCTTTTTAAATTAAACTACTGCATAGTCGGAAAACTATTTTCTTTGGAACTGTTCGTAGATTCTTGCCTACTGAACACAATTACAAAAAGATGTTTGCACAGTTTAACAGAAAGACAGAGAAGAGGGGTGTTATTGGTCGATTGTTGGGGAATTAGGTCTTGGGCTGGCTCAATGATCTGAAATTTCCACCGTCAGGGAAGGAGCATGGCAAGTTGAGAGCAATAGGGTACGGGAAAACTCATAACTGGACTCACTCGCCTATTTGGTTTGAGTTGCCCTATTGGGTCACACTATCAGTTCGTCATTGTATAGATGTCATGTATACAATAAAAAATGTATTCGAGAACGTGTTCTACACCATGCTAGATGCGAGTGGTAAAACAAAAGACAATGAAAATTCACGTAAAGATTTGGAGGCTAAGAACATCAGGCGTGAATTGTGGCTCCGTCCTAACAACTCAAAACCAAAAGTTACTTTTTTTCTTACTAAGCAACAGGTTGACAACATTTACAAGTGGGTAAGTGCATTGCAGCTGCTAGATGCCTATGCTTCTAACATATCTCGTTGCAATAAGGTTCAGCAATATAAAATAACTGGGTTCAAGAGTCACGATTGTCATGTATTCATGCAAAAGTTAATGCCAATTCCATTTCGTGAGATGCTACCCAGAAAAATTATTGACTCCTTGACCGAACTTTTAAATTTCTTTTGGGATCTTTTCTCAACGGTTATAAAGTACAGTGGTGTGGAACAGATGGAAAAAAAATATAGTGATGACAATGTGCAAGCTTGAAATGATCTTACCTCTAGGGTTCTTTGACTCGATGGAGCATGTGCCTATTCATCTACCATAGGAGATTAAGCTTGGAGGACTGGTGTAATATCGTTGGTTATATCCTTTTGAGAGGTAATATCATCTATATTGTGCAACTTTGATGACATTTATACTTAATACTCTAAATTAATGTCTTTCAATCATTTTACTAACAGGTACATGCGACGATTAAAGAAGAAAGTGAAAAACAAAGCTCGTGTAGAGGGCTCTATTGTTGAATGCTATATAGAGGAAGATCTTGTCAACTTCTGCTCCTTGTACTTTGAGGATGTAGTCTCAATGAAACATAATCATCTTAGTCGGAATGAGGTTGTCGGACCCCAATCTCGTGCTGATGAGTTAGCTGTATTCTCTTATCCGGCTAAACCATTTTACGCAGAGACGATGACTTACCTAACTGACAAAGATTCAAAAATTATAACTACATACGTACTTCTAAATATGCCCAAAGTATCGACATACATTAAGTATGTATTAGTTTTTGTCGAGTTTAAAATATTTCCCTGCCCTGTTATCGCAAATTTAACCCTGTTATTATTATTTCAGTTCATTCAAAAATGAAGCGTATGCTTCTAACCCGAGACTAACTACAGCTCAGCTGGAAGCATTCACCAATGAAAATTTTCAATAGTGGTTTAGGAGAAGGGTTGAAGAAGATAATGCCTATGATCATTTTAGAGATGTTATTTCTGGTCCATACAAACTTATTAGTTTATATCCACGCTGTATCGTTAATGGGTATAGATTTATGGTTGATGACTTGAATGAACTGACATTAGTCAATTCTGGCGTTGTCGTGTTGGGAAGCTGTTACTAAAATTCTGAGTCCAATTACTATAGACGATTAGAGGACATGGTTGTGCTCAATTATCCTGGAGGTAAAAAGGTTGTTACATTTAAATGTCGTTGGTTTGATAATGAAAAGGGTGTTAATTTTGATCGTAATATAATCGTCATAATAGCTATTAAGTCAAAGCTACAGTCTGATGACATGTTCATATTAGTCATCTAAGCAACTCAAGTGTACTACGCTCCTAATGTAGCAAATTCTAGAACTCCCTGGTATACAGTCGTCACAATGAAAACTAAGGCTTTTGATGGTACTGATTTGTTTGGAACGGATGACCCGTTACAAGAACAAGTTATCAATCCCAGCCATGTACTGCTAGATGATGACGATGTGTTGGCAGAAGATGTCGTTAACGTACTCGATGATGAAGAAGTCAATGATGACATTATTGTTAGTGATTATATCGTTGTACAAGATGATAACGACGAAACATTAATTGATATGGATGAGGAAGAGACTGAATCTGAAGATGAAATTGATATTAATTCTGACGGGTTTGACGACGTAGTAAGTCTTAACTTCAACTTATTGCTGTTTTTAAATAATTCACTAATAAAAACTACATTTATTAAGATAATTTTAGTAGAAATTAATGTTCTCATTTTTTTTAATTATAGTAGCACAATTATGGCTAGAAACAGCGGTGGATGTCGCCGCGGGGGTGGTCGTACAGGATCTGGCGATGGCTCCTAGGAGGGACGTCGTCATCATTTAGTAAGTTTCCATCTTTTTTTTAATTTAATTTATTATGCCAATTTTATTTAACGCATAATGAAATACTATACATAGTTATAGATACTGTTTGTCGATGTTAGCGAGGGATTAACTTTGGTTTATTTGGGCATCCGCCGGCCCAACCAGAGGTTGCTATAGTTGATGTCGACTCGGTGTTGTACGTGTCAACTATAATATAACTCACGCATATAAATTACTTTATATGATTGCATGAATTAAAGTAACACATATATTTTGAATTATTGCAGTATCCTGGACCCTGTCGTTAAGCATACGCTACAAGCCATTTGCTTGACACACCTACCTAAAGGATGTATGAATTCACTCAGTTCCCGCAGTATGATGCACACTATATGACTACTGTGTTGCAAGAGTTCCATGTAAGTCGAATCACATAACTTAAATTAAGTAAGATTCTAGGTATTATCATCAATTTCTATTATTTTAACATTATTTGTATAGATTTATTTTAGATATGAGAAGAGTGTCTCACGGTAGTGGCCTATGACAATGTTATTTGCGCATATGTCGCGAAAAGAACTATTTTGGTCGGATGTAGAGATGAGACAAGGTCGCCTAGGTAGTTATTGAGTAGTCTAGGACTACCATACGCGATCATCAGCCTCACATAGTCTTCGATGCAATATGGGCGGTTATGTGTGCACACTGGGACGCTGATGACTTCAAGAAAAAGTCTGAGTAGGCAAAAAAGAATCGTGGCCAGCTCCGAGTCGTACACACTACCGGCTTACGGTCATTTGAGGAAGTGAAATCGGTAAGTATCTTAATTTAGTTCTTTAATTACTAGATTGTCATTATCATAATTATTAAATGTTATTTTCATATATTTATTAGGCCATGCAGGATAGCTTGGGCCGACCTCCTACCATGCTACAGTTTTGGAATAGAGCCCACACGCCGAAGGATTCTAATATGTCTCCCGCATCATTAGCTATACGGGTAAGACTAATAGAAATTAATGTATATAATTATTAATATTAGGTAGTTGATATAATGATTTCATTAAGGTTCAATGTCGCAAAATAAATTACAGGACCGATTTCAGAAGCTTCGGGACCAACGTTTAGCTGAGTTAGAGGCTGCTAGGGGGGGTGCTGAGCCGTTAGATTCCACCATTCCCCCGCCTAAAATTGTATTATCTCGGGATGATAAGTTGAGACTATGGGTCGCGTCTCAGGATCCCCCTAGTAGTAGTACCAATAGGTATCAAGTGCTGGGCTTGCTGAGGATACCGACGTATACATTACCTAGAGGTAATATTATTTATGTTATATAAGTTAATATAATTTAATTACAAATATTATTAGTAATGATTTATTTGTTTTTAGAGAGCTCTAGCCTTGCCATTGATGTCTGAGAGCACCATTGGACCATCTCACAATGGTATTTGGCTTGGATGACCACATTTTTCAGTGGGTCATGGCGATTGTGTCGGAGATGTTTCGTATGAATCCAGTTATCCGTCATCAGGAGTTGCCCAACCGAGCTTGCCTTCACCAACTAGCGCAGGATATTGCAGTATGGGTGACCATCGAGAGTACAGGTATCCGGTAGAAGCAGTTTGTCGCGATACGCGACGAGGTGCTCTGGTTGGTGGTTACCTTACTCTCTGAGGCTTTTGGCCCGATAGGGAGTCAGCCCCACCTACTCAGGTATTATATTTATTTTAAGCTTATTAATTTGCATGTTATTTAATTTTTATACTGTCTATTTTGATTCTCTCATACGGACTAATTCTTTTTATTTTTAATTGTGTCAATAGGGTGACGATACTATCGACGGTGATGACGAGCAGGATTTTTGGACACCCGAGCAGCATCGTCGACCCCCACCAGATGACTCTGATCTTACTGGTGGTAACATTGTATAGGCACATAGTGATAATTAGGTGCCATTTCATTGTTCGTTTTAGTTTATAAGTTATACTATATTAAAGTATATACACTCTACATATAAACACCATTGTTATCTGTACATGATCATTGTTTATATTTTTGTAGTTTAGTTTTGAAGTTTATAAGATACATCATTGTAGTTTATAAGTTTAGTTTAGTTGTTTTGTTATTCTTTATAGTTTAGTTTTTAATTGACATTGTTATTTAACGTTAGAATGTATTCAAAGAAAAGTATATACAACGTTATATTATGGGTTGATTATGATATATATGTTGTTGCTGGTTATTTGATGTAGTTTTATTATGGGTTGAAAATTATTGTATGTATTGTTGTGGTAAAAATGTTACAGTAAATTTTTTTTGTTATTTTCGACGAAAATTCCGCCGAAAATAATGAAATTAATTTATTTTATAAATTACTATTTTCGACAGATTTGACGTTATTTCCGACAAACATTCCGTCGGAATTAAAGAAATACCACTTTTCATGTTGGGCCACGTGGCAAGCTGTATTTGGCAATTTTTTTCAACGGGATAAATTCCGTCGAGTATAGGTTCTTTCTGACGGATAGTTCGTCGGTAATAAGTCCCTCGTAAATACGTTTTTTTGATCAAATTTGTGACGAAAATAAGCTCGACGGTAATATATTTGTCCGAACTTTCGACGGTTTTTTCCGTCAGAAATAAGGTATTCTCGACGGAATAACCTTATTTCGGACGGAATATTCCGCCGGAATTAGCCGTTTTCCTTGTAGTGTATATGTGCATGCTTATACTATATATATTATATATTATACAACATGCTTCACATATAAATTAATATGACACTTATTTTATATATATATGTGCATGCGCGTTAAACAAGATGAGACAAATTAATAATATACTCCTTAAAGATAAAAATAATAGAGTATCAATTAATTATTATAAGTTTGTTGTGTCACCACAAGGTTATCTTAATTTTTTGAGATGTTATTTTCATCACATTTGATGCTTATAAAGAAATAGAATAATGCTGATTTGTTTTGTCACCACAAGTGTAACGACCCCAAAATTCATACAATTTAACTTTCGACCATGGTCGTTAACAATACATCTTTATTCTAACATTACATCATTAATCGATGTTAAACTTAATAAAATACAGAATAATTAAAAATTTTTTTGTCTTCTTACTGTATTTCCCTGAATCAAAACCTTTATCATCTACACATCTCTGAATCAAATTTATTTTATGATTCGCTTCATCAGAGTTATTATATAAAATCTTACATTTTAGCTCGATATTCCTTATACATTGGGTAGCTCAAACTTTACAACTAAATATGAAGTTTCACATTATAAATCATTAAGTACATTTCTCAAAACCTTTATCTGTACCTACTTTTGAACCATAATTAGTTTATTACTCACTTAATAAGAGTTAATAAATAAAACTTACATCCAGGATGAATACCCTCTATACATCAAACAAAATTTAAACTTTATAACTCAACATCTATTAAACATCATATATTATCAAGTACATCATCCGGAACCTTAAACATGGTTCAAAATAATAACAACTCAGCCAAAATATATAAATCTTCATGCATTACATCTGATTCATGTCTTTCAAATAGCACATAGCGTTACCTTGAATCCTTAACCTGCAAAAATGGTTATTTGCAAGGTTGAGCTCGACAGCCCAGCAAATCTAACAGTTTTCATGCATCACGTAACACATAATAACATGCTCAACATACATCTCATAATCATTGGACTAACATAACATACATGCTGCAGTTCATATAACATGTATAAAGATTGAGTTCCTTACTCAATCAACATTCTTTACTCAATCAATGTAGTCATAAATTGACTTTAACGTTTCATACTTTCAACATATATAACACATCATGCTCTTTGCAGTAAAGATTTAAAATAGTTCATCATCAAGTTTACATAGCAAATAGGAATTGAAAGACTTGCCTTGATCATTGTTTACCAATAACAGATTAACAACTTACAGCTATCTGCACTTCACGTGCCCTACATAATTATATAATCATGCACATCAACTATTAGTTACATAGTAACGCATAGTAGTTGTAATATAAACTTTACTCTACATCCCATAACCCTTCCTATTAATCAATACACAATGTTCAATTTGATTGTGTTAACTTTCGACTTATATCTCACTATATTTCTTCTTAGGTCAAACCCGAAGTTCATTCAAGTATTTAAGTCTTGCTAGGACTCTTTATTGGTTTTATATTAACCCCATTCCATATCTTATAATGTTCACTTCAATTGAATTGAAACACTTTTTAAGTTCATTAACATTTGTCACGGCGTTTCGACGTTCATTCGTCACACGCCAGATTTGTCTCTCTTGCGTACACTTAGTATACTTATACAACTTATCTAAAACATCATTTATTAATGTTAAGCATCATTATATTTACTAATATTCATGTTTTATAACTTAGAACAACATCTTTTATCATCAGAAGCACTACACTTGCATACGTGCATGCCCGACGCCCTCCGATTGCCTCTGAATACACATTAGTTCCACAAATGACCATTTTAACCCTTCTAATGACCTCAAATTGAAAAACTTAAAGAACAAAAGTTGTAGGTCTACTCGTCCTCATTCCGGATCATCTTGAATCGCCTTAATCGGAGTCTGTATGAAAAAGTTATGTCTGTTTTACTACAAGAGGTCAAAATAGTCCAACCTGACAATTGCTCTAGCGCTGCAAGGCCCCAAATAGCCTTGGGGCAGCGCTGCAGTGCCCCCTAGCAGAATGGTATGTGATTATTTTTTAGTTTTGCTGTTCTTGCTAATTTTTAACCCTTTCTCCTTCCAACCTTCATAACTCGAGTTATACACATCCAAATCAGTACGTTTTTGACTCTATGGATTCGTAATTCATAGATCTAAAGCATACCAGAAAATCAAAAATTTACAGAAACATTAACTAACCCAAATCTTGACTCAAAACTCATGTTCATACTAAATTTTCATGTTTTAACATTTTTAGTGAATTCATTCACTACGAATTCGTTTCTTAACCAAATTGATTTATTCAACTTGCGTTCTTTTCATTTTTCAACATTCTTACAACATCCATCATCAATTTTAGGTTTTCATCATGATTTTATAACTAATTTTAGTCTCAAAATTGACTAAAATGACATATTCAACCAAAAACTCAATTCTTTATTTTAAAACATATCTTTATGGATTTGATTACTCAAAATCCACTTATAGATGATATAAAAATGAATAATTCATACCCATTAACACTTAACAACAATTCTTTAACAAATTATCTACCAAAAATCCCTTTACAGAGAAGTATATTCAAGAACATAAAATAGATTTTACAACCAAGTTATTACCTTTGATTTCTTCTTTAAATTGATTAGGAGAGCCTTGACTATCCTTCTTCTTCCTTCTTAGATTCTCAGTCCTTCTTCTCAATTTCTCAGAGAATTTCTTATATTCCCCTCTTCTCTGATTTGCTCTTTAGACTTAGCAAAATAATACGTAACTGACAAATGGTTTACGCTAAGTTAAGGGTCTCAACAGTTACAACCCACTAAAGGTCATAACACCTTGTTTGGTTTAACTTTATTAAACTTATTCTATTTTATTTTAATAATCTTCTTATCATATGTTACACTTCATTTTATTTAAACACTTATCCTAAAACAATTACAATTTAATTAACAAATCTTTAATTCTCTAATTTAATTATTTAACTAAATTATATTAGTGTAATAAAATATACACCGATTATAAAATCATTTAACATAAATTAAGTCAATATTATCATATTTAAACAAATTTTTCCCTAATAATTTTCATCGAATATTTATTTCATAAATATTCCAACTAAAATATTTATTCTATTCGATAAATATTTTAACTATTTACAAGACTCAAAATCAAATTATTAACATATTACATTTATATGTAATATAATACATTCTCATTTTTATTAAAATAATTATATTAATTCACTATTTAAATTAAATGAATTTCTCACATTATTTACTGAAATTTAATTCATAATAATTTCTATCGTTACAATAATAATTAAATTATATTTTCTCATAATATAATTTTAACTTAATCAAATTAATTAATGTTACTAGTTAATTTTCTTTTCATAACAATTTCATTTAATTTCTTCAATAGTATCATTATTAATTAATTAACCTTTTTTCCCAATACATGAATATATAATCCTCTTTACACCAAATCACATATTTCACAATATATAACATATATATATATATATATATATATATATACTCAAACTTAAAATATCTTATAATAAGAATTTTATTTATTAAATTCTTATTTAAATAATTTCTAAAAATCTGGGTTGTCACAACAAGGACAATATTTTTTTTTTTGAATATATGGAAGTGCTAAGTTGGATTTAACTTGGACATTTTTGATTCGGATGTGCCACCACTGGATCAAAATAATCTAAGTGGCAAAAAAAAGGAGTTACATGATGATGTAATAGACAAGAGTCGTCTACCTATTTATTTATATATAGTTTGTTGTGTCACCACAAGCCTATATATATTTGAAATGAGATCCTTATTCTCACTAGCAAATCTTTAATTAGATTTTGCCGAACTATATAAGCGAGGGTAATATAGTTTGAAGAAAAATAGTGAGAGATACCAATTTAAAACAAGACCTAATTTATTTTGGTAATTAATAAAAGAATGTTTGTTATAATGTTGTTAAATTACAAATTCATTTACAGAATTTTACAATGTCTAAATTACTATCACTGCGGAGCATATTAGATGCTAATTAACCGGATTGGTTAAGAAATTTGAGAATAGTTCTCACGGCTGAAAAATTATCTTATATCCTTAATACACATCCCTAAAATGGTTGTAGAAATGCCTCTGAGGAAGAGATTTCCACTTTTAGAAAGTGGCAGGATGATGCACAGTTGGCTCAATGCATCATGCTCGCATCCATGAATAACGAGCTTCAGCGTCAGCATAAAACTATGGATGCTCTTTCTATATTCCTACACATCAAGTAGTTGATGGTGAGAAAAGTAGGACTGATAAATATTAGATATCTAAGGAGCTCTTTCGATCTAGAATGACCGATTGCACTACAGCATATGTGAGACTCCAAATTTTATGAATAAAGATTAAAATTTCTCAAAATATTTTTTAATATT
Organism: Panax ginseng; assembly: GCA_020205605.1. NCBI lineage: Eukaryota > Viridiplantae > Streptophyta > Magnoliopsida > Apiales > Araliaceae > Panax > Panax ginseng. The sequence continues at coordinate 126,823,067 of CM035129.1, read as the reverse complement.
ATGGTGTGGATTTGATATAATGTTATAGTTGTGGATAATATTTATAAATTTTGCAAAGTATGCAAGTTGTTGTATAATATTCGATTGGTCGGGGAATATTCTTTTTATCGGGGAATATCCGTACGACGACACAATCATTGGTGAACCCACAACGAAAGTATTGTCATAGTAATAAAACGACAGAATTATTTTTATGAAAATAACGACGGAAGTTTTATCGTTAAAACTGTTGAACTACTCGATAGTAAAAGTACAATAATACGCGTGGTTACATAGTAGCACACGGTATTGATTATTGAAGCTTACGTGAGAAGTCACTCAGTTATACTCAATTATTGCTTCAGTAATTGCTGCATCATATCTCTCATATTATTGATTCGGTTATTGTCACAGTATCATCTGCATAATATGATATGTTATTAAATCAATAATTGAGACGACAAAGTTGTTCATATTATTAAATTGCAATATTTATAATGTCTAGAAGTTCTGTCAAGGAGAGGTTTGGTCACCTAATTGCGCGCCAAAAGGGAGAAATCCTTATTAGAAAGCCCCCTCTTTCCTGGGAATGACCTGGTTGTTAAATATTGTGAGTTATAATATTAATGATGAATAAGCTCGTGTTGATTAAAGATGAAATTGATAGTTCTATTGTGTTGGAATTATTAGTGTTAGTGGAAGTCGACATTTATTTCGATAATAATTGATGTCTGGAGGTTATATTGTTCAATCGAGTATTCGGGGTACTTTTTGTGTCGGAGTTACTATTCATGAGTTACTATTCGTGAGTTACTATTCATGAGTTACTATTCATAAGTTACTATTCATGAGTTATTATTCACGGGATACTATTCACCCGAACAAAATATATTTCTTTTCGGTGCAAATCATTTTTGGGTACAATATTATTCCATGAGGAGATGTGCTAATTTTTCAGACCGTTGGTTGAAATTATATTAGTAAATCAATATGGATCGTTGGTTTAAAGTTTAATAGTGAATCAGTATGGACCGTTGGTTTAAAGTTTAATAGTGAATCAGTATGGACCGTTGGTTTAAAGATTTAATAGTAAATCAATATGGACCTTCCGCTTAAAAAAAGTAAATCAATCACGGATAGTTCATGAATTAGTTACTATTAGGTCCATTCTCCTATAAATAGAAGTTCATTCCTTCATTATTTCTTACTTAATTCACTAAAACTCTAGAGAGAGAAATTATAGAGAGAAAATCTATAGAGAGAAAGAAGAAGAGAAGTCTCCACGCCTTTCTATTCCAATATCCGATTTTTCAAGGTAAGGGGTATTTTTTTTTCATATTCATGAAGAGAACTTACATTATTTCAAGGTGTTTATTACTGTTGGAATAACTCAGATATCAAGCTACCCTATTGTTGATCGATTTAGTAATCAATGAATACGCAAGTATATACACGATCAACAAGTAATAAAGTGAAAGAAATATCGTTCCACGAGGAATTATTTAATAATTACCAAATACTAACTCTTAACCAAATCAATTTTATTTAAACGATTGCAAATTGTGAATTTTCTAATTAAGAAAACTAAATTAAACAATTAAAAGAGATTAGTCTAAAAGAAAGCAAATAAACAAAACTAAGATTTGATTGAATTCAGGTAAATAAGGATTAAGACTCCAATATCCCCAATTATGAACTATAAATCAATTATCCAATTATCCCAATTATTATGTCTATTGAATTGTTAACAGGAATTCTCAAATGCCAAAAGCCCTTTTCCAAGTGATCAATTGCCTTCTATTTAATCCAGATTAATTTTGCTATATTCCTATGCAAAACAATTGAATTAAACTCGTTACAATCCCAATTCCTTATGTGTTACATGCGGCGAACAGATATTTCAATTCTATTCACAAACCTAATTTTCACTGTGCAAATAAATAAGTCACATGATATCATGCCCAGTTCTAACCCTAAAATTCCTCTTCCAATTCCTTATAGAGTAACAAAGTAATTACTGATCAGATAATTAATCAATAAGCATAAGGCAAGATAAACAACTCACTTTGACACAAATAATTGGAATAAATTAAATAACTAATTTATAGCCATAAAAGGTTCAATTGAAATCTTAATAAAAGAGTTAGTTCATAATTAATGAATTAAAACCTAGAATCCACAACTGAATAGACATTAAAAGATAAAATTATGATAAGAGAATAGAATAGAATCATTGTTCAAAACTCGATGCTCCCTCTTTGCTCTTCGCTTCTCGATCTTCAGTGTTCTTCAAATTGCTTCAATCTTCAATGGCTAATTAAGAACTAGGGTTTAGATTCTAATTTAATGGAGTGTTTAATCTAGTCTAATCTATGTATTCTTCCTTTATTTTATGTCTTACATCATGTATTTATAGGTTACAAGTCCAATTTTTAGCTTAGGAACAAACCCAATCCAATTTGGAGTCAAAAATGTGTCAAAATTCGCTCAAAAACGCCTGTGCCATCACCAAGTTTTCCTCAAGACCTCAAATACTGGGCTTGATGCTCAAACCATGCCCCCTAGCTCCCCGGCGCTGGTCATAAGCCTATTTTGGGAGCCTCGGTGCTGCCACATGTTCTGACATTTTCTGCTCCGACGTCCTTTGGGAAAATGGCCATAACGTCTTCGTCCGAACTCTGATTTCGATGATTTAAGATGATCCGGAAAGAGGAGAAGTATATCTACAACTTTCATTCTTTAAGTGTTTCAAAATAAGGTCTAGAGCTATACTAAAATTGGCTCTGAAGTGACTGCTGTGTAAATGGCAAGCCGAAAACACGAATCTAGCCACCCCAAACGTCGATCCAAGTAACTTTTGTCTCAATTCCTACAAAAAAACATAAGACATGCATGAATGGACACAAACACTTAAAAACTATTCTAAAAGACTTGAGAACAACAATAAATTAAGCCCGAATGTATCCAATTCATGGGTATAAAACTCACTCATCAAATACCCCCAAACTTAAACCGTTGCTTGTCCTCAAGCAAAAACAGAAAAGAATTAAAAACAAACAAACTAATTCAACTCAATGAATGCATATGCATGATCTACTTCCTAATATACCTAAGAATTGAGTAATAAATCAGTATGATATATAGCAACAGGCCTCAAAGATACCAATGATACTCAAACAATATATCCAATCAAGTTAAAATCCATAACCTTAACCAATTAGTCAATCCAAACCTGTCATCACCCATGTTGTGTGTGTGTGCTTGTGAACCATTCTAACCAACCACAATTCAAGATAATCACATAACAAACTTCTTAGAAGGACAATTTTAGTTCCAATTCAATTACATTTGTGAACATGACAACTCCAGTTAAAACTAAGCAATTACCAAGTTTTAGGGTAAATACAAGATTTATTTATACTCTTATTCAACCACGAGGGCATTTTTGCTCTTTCTCGTGTTTTATTCATTTTTTTTTCTCATGGCTGTGCAATGTCTTATTCCCTTAGGCTTTTCAGTGCTACCTTAACGAGCTTTCGACCAATGACTCCCAAGCCATTAAGACCTTAGGGCGCTAGGTGTAAAGACAATCCCCTCGGGGTTACTTACTCAAGTAACAAAGGCCACAAAACTAGACAAGCATGCCACGGTGTTTATTCTTTTTTTCCTTTCTTTCTGGATTTTTTTTCTCTTTTTTTTTTCATCATTCCCTTTTTTTTTCTTTTTGTAATATATATATCCCATAGATTCCCCTAAACTCAAGCTTATACGTCATTCCAACCTTTACCGCTAATTCACTAATTTCCTTACATTTTAACCAAGATTTTCCCTCAGAAACAAATTATGAAACCCTTGAACCAAGTGGATTAAAACAGTTAAACTTTAAGTGCTAATCGGTTACATAAGTTTAAGATAGGCTCAGATTATCATCATGATTAAAATTAGAACGCATCATCAATTATCAACACTGTTTAAGTTAACATCCAAAACCAATCTTATCATAGGCCGAGCTAAGACCACACTAACCGATCACACTGATTCATGCATGAGAAAAAAAATGCAATTATACTACATGAACACATACTAATGCAACACATATATGAATATGCAAATAACTACCATGTATTATATGCAACCTAAAAAAAACACAATGCTAACACATAAAAAAAATGAACTACTATGCAGATAACTAACTATATGCAATACGACACTAAAATGCCCCCAAACTTAAACTAGACATTGTCCTCAATGACTAAGATAGAAAAATTAAAACAGAGGACTTTCCTGAAAATATAGCAATCTTCCTCCTTGTCCGCTAAGTTTGGAGAATATGCTAGGCACATGGAACAAATTGGGCACCGCACTTGAATTTGACTTGAATAACCTGTAAACCATGATAGAAACATATTTATTAAATTTTAAATAAATGCAAATTCAAAACTACTAATATAAAACTTAATAAAAACTAAAAATAAAAATTAAACTTGGGTTGCCTCCCAATAAGCGCTTATTTTATAGTCTCAGCCTGACTTCTTCAATTCTCTATCAAATTCCCCTACGAAAATTGAGGAACCCTCCATCCATCAGAAGCAATGTCTCTTTTGGGAGGTTCTCATTCGCAAAACCCTTGAATTGAAGTCACCTTGTAGATAGGTTCCCTATTAAGAACGTCCAACAACTAGGTGTTTTCTCCATTATGTCTATGATTAGATTGGGGCATTGAAGCTTAATAAACATAATGGAGTCTTCCTCTATCTTCTCCTTTTCATCCCACCATGACTCCAAAACTGTACTAGCTCTTATGTCACAAAGAGCTTTGCCGACGACATGACTGCCAATTGGGCATGGTTTTGCAAAACTGCCCGGATTCTTGAACTTTGATGGAGAAGGTACATGGGACACTAATGAAATCGATTCATCTTCGTTGGTACTCAAAGTTAGATCTTCGTCGATCTACTTTTGTTGGTCTCCAAGTCTTTCCTCTCTTTCAACATCTATATCATTTGGCACATCCGGTTGCAGATTTGGTTCGGGCTCATCATCAGTCTCGTCATCCATGTCATAAAGCCAAGTGTATTGAGGACAAATATTCGAGGCATTGGTTAGTTGTTCCGTTTGGTTCATAAAATTTTGACTCAATATCTCTTGATTAATCCTCCTCTCCTCACATGAAGCTATGAACTTGGACAAAGCTTCCTCCAAATTTGAATGTTCTTCCTGTTGTAGTGGAGGTGGACACGAGAAATCCGGTGGGTACGTTGGACTTGGAGCATAAAATTGATCTTGATGAGTATGGTTCCATGAAAAATCCGGGTGATACCCCCAATCCTAATAATAGTTGTTAGGATAGACATAATTATTGGGGTAATCACCACCGTATTGTACCGGCTCAAAACTGATGGCGTATTGATGACTCATATGATTTCCAGCACAATAATCACAAGTAACCGCCACACTTTGACGACGTTGAGCTTCAAAAGCTTCAAACATCCTCGAAAGTGTCTCAATCTGTGCTGACAATGCAGAAAGTTTCTCAAGTTTGTCAATCTCCTCTCCCCTTGGCTGAGTCATTCTTGCCATCCTTCGACTCAGATGGTCACAAGAAACCTCCAACGCCTTCAAGTTGCCTCTATAGAAGATGTATTAAGTCCATCAATCCCTGTTTTCCCTTGGTTGAGCCAAGAACGTGTATGGCCATTGATACTCAAACTCATCCATGGTACCGAAAAAAGAGAGAAATATAGGAAGAGAATTAAAATAAAAATAAAAATGTTTAAATTAAGACTAATTTGATTGAAATTAATATTGGTAAATAATTATTAAATTAATTCCTAAGAATTCAAGGCGCTAAAAACTTGTTGATCGATTTCATGAATCAATGAATACGTTCAAGTATACACTATCAACAAGTAATAAAGTGAAAATAGAGTATCGCTCCACGAGGAATTATTTAATAAAAATTACCAAATACTAACTCTTAACCAAATCAATTTTATTTAAACAATTGCAAATTTGTGAATTTTCTAATTAAGAAAACTAAATTAAACAATTAAAAGAGATTAGTCTAAAAGAAAGCAAATAAACAAAACTAAGATTTGATTGAATTCAGGTAAATAAGGATTAAGACTCCAATATCCCCAATTATAAACTATAAATCAATTATCCAATTATCCCAATTATTATGTCTACTGAATTGTTAACAGGAATTCTCAAATGCCAAAAGCCCTTTTCCAAGTGATCAATTGCCTTCTATTTAATCCAGATTAATTTTGCTATATTCCTATGCAAAAAAATTGAATTAAACTCGTTATAATCCCAATTCCTTATGTGTTACATGCATGTAACAGATATTTTCATTCTATTCACAAACCTAATTATTCACCATGCAAATAACTAAGTCACATGATATCATGCCCAGTTCTAACCCTAGAATTCATCTTCCAATTCCTTCTAGAGTAACAAAGTAATTACTGATCAGATAATTAATCAATAAGCATAAGGCAAGATATACAACTCAATTTGACACAAATAATTAGAATAAATTAAATAACTAATTTATAGCCATAAAAGGTTCAATTGAAATCTTAATAAAAGAGTTAGTTCATAATTAATGAATTAAAACCAAGAATCCACAACTGAATAGACATTAAAAGATAAAAAGTATGATAAGAGAAGAGAATAGAATCTGTTGTCAGCAAATCTGATGCTCCCCTCTTGCTCTAGCTCTTGATCTTCAATGTTCTTCAAATTGCTTCAATCTTCAATGGCTAATTAAGAACTAGGGTTTAGATTCTAATTTAATGGAGTGTTTAATCTAGTCTAATCTATGTATTCTCCCTTTATTTTATGTCTTACATAATGTATTTATAGGTTACAAGTTCAATTTTTAGCTTAGGAACAAACCCAATCCAATTTGGAGTCAAAAAGGTATCAAAATTCGCTTAAAAATGCCTCCAGGCTATCACCAAGCCCTTCCCAGGTATACGGTCTTTGGGCTTGGGCTTTCAAACCACCAACCGCCCCTCAAATACCGACGTAAGCATAAGTTATTTTGGGCGCCGTTACACTGCACATGTTGTTCGACATTTTCTGCTCCAACGTCCTTTGAGAAAATGGACATAACGTCTTCGTTCGAACTCCGATTTTGATGATTCAAGATGATCCGGAAAGAGGAGAAGTATATCTACAACTTTAATTCTTTAAGTGTTTCAAAATAAGGTCCGGAGCTATACTCAAATTGGCTTTGAAGTGACTTCTGTGTAAATGGCAAGCTGAAAACGCGAATCTAGCCACCCCAAACGTCGATCCAAGTAACTTTTGTCCCAATTCCTACAAAACAACATAAAACATGCATGAATGGACACAAACACTTAAAAACTATTCTAAAAGACTTGAGAACAACAATAAATTAAGCCCAAATGTATACAATTCATGGGTATAAAACTCACTCATCACCTATACATGGTGAAATTCTGTTATTCCATTCCTAATTATTATGTTGGAATAATCTGTCTATGCGAAGTACTGTATACATGGTGAAATTCTTGTATTATTCCATTCCTTATTATTATGTTGGAATAACCTGTCTATGCGAAGTACTGCATATATGGTGAAATTCTTCTATTATTCCATTCCTTATTATTATGTTGGAATAACCTATTTATGCTAAGTACCGCATATATGGTGAAATTCTTTTATTATTCCATTTCTTATTATTATGTTGGAATAACCTGTTTATGCAAAATACCGCATACATGGTGAAATTCTTTTATTATTCCATTCCTTATTATTATGTTGGAATAACCTGTCTATGCGAAGTACCGCATACATGGTGAAATTCTTCTATTATTTCATTCTTTATTATTCTGTCGGAATATCCTGTCTGTGCATTTTACGCCGGACCTGGTTCCATTATTTATTATTCCTAATTTATTATTCTATCAGAATATCCTGTCTGTGCGTTTTACGCCAGACCTGGTTCCATTATTTATTATTTCGCATTTATTATTCTGTCAGAATATCATGTCTGTGCGTTTTACGCCGGACCTAGTTCCATTATTTATTATTCCGCATTTATTATTCTGTCAGAATATCATGTCTGTGCGTTTTACGCCGGACCTGGTTCCATTATTTATTATTCCGCGCCGGACCTGGTTCCATTATTTATTATTCCGCATTTATTATTTTGTCAGAATATCCTGTCTGTGCATTTTATGCCAGACCTAGTTCCATTATTTATTATTCCGCATTTATTATTCTTTCGGAATATCCTATCTGTGCATTTTACGCTGGACCTAGTTCCATTATTTATTATTCCGCATTTATTATTCTGTCGAAATATCTTGTATGTGCGTTTACGTCGGACCTGGTTCCATTATTATTTATTATTCATTGGGAATAACACATGCATGCGATCTATCGCATGCGCATGGTGAATCTACGTTATTCCATTCTTTATTATTCATTGGAATAATGCATACATATGGATTACCACATGCATGGTGAATGATCCTTTATATTCATTCCTTATTAAATTGTGGAAATGATCTGGTTACGTTGATTATGATGAGAGTCATAATAAAAGCATTGGACTGATGAAAATCATGGGTATATGAAGTATTAGTAAGTGTTATGATGAGTTATGTTGGTTATTATGTGAAAACATGAAAGTTTCTTAGAAATCACAAAGGGTTGAAAATCAAATTTTGGTGAAAATGGAACCTGAAATTCAATTGACCATATCTCCTATTATATTTTGAATTTTTGAGTGTGGTCAAGTTCTAGAGTTAGATCTATGAGTTTTGTAGCATCTCCAAGTGGAATCACTGGAAAATATGTTGTAGATTTTCGTGTGGACTGATTTTAGCAAATGAGTCAAAAGCTGGAAATTATCGAAATGCTACTGTCGAGATTTTTAGAAGGGCTATTTCGGCCACTTAATTTGTGAGAACATTTCTGGCCTTTTGGGACATGAAAGTATATAGTATAAGGTACCTCCTGTCCAAAAATGAGCTCATTTTGACTTAAAATGAGCAAGTTATGTCCATTTCAATATTTAGGTTTTTCCGACGAAAAACGCTATAACCGGAGTTCTATAACTCCGATGACCATGAAATTTAAACTGGAGGCTCACGTTAACATGTGTAAGATCCTGCCAAGATTTGGGAAATTTTGGAGTTAAACTTGAGGTAGCTACTTTCTTAAGGAATTAATTGGAAATTGATTTTTGAAAAATAGTAAATGAATTTTAAAAATTCTGAGAAAAATATATGTTCTTTATGGGACTATATTATGCTAAATCCCAGAAAAGAAATATTTTTGGGACTGATTTGGTATTTTTCATGAAAATGGTTTAGTTATGAACATATGAGTTAAATATGTTATGTGAAGTAACAAAGTTGGAAAATAGGATTTTATGGCTTGGAAATCCTATATAAGGTATATGTAGATTGTTGATAAGGGATTTAATCATTGGTGATGAAATCTTATGAGTATGACATTTTTTGAATGATTAAAGGCATTATTTGATAAAGTGTAAACAATTGAAATAAATTGTTTATAAGTTTAAGAGGTGATTAAAATATTGTTATAATATTAACAATATTAGATTATGAGTTATTTAAGTGGTGGATAATATTTGGATAAAATTAAAGTCTTTAATATTTATCCTTATTTTAGTTTGATTAATGCTTATATCATTGTCATCATCCTCATGCTTGGATGGTGATGAAAGTTATCTTTGGCTTACGTGCGAAGATGGACTGCTGTTTATTGAATTATATATCTTTGGCTTATGTGAAAAGATGAATTATATAGTCATGACCATTGATAATTTAATGAATATCCTTGGCCCGTAGTGCAGGGATGGTTCGATGATGTGGTTTATTTATTAAGCTGAGTCTCAGCGATAAAAATTGATGAAAACATTTTAAATCATAGAAGATAGTAGATTTTATTCTCTACTTGACTTTTCTAATGGATTGCTTGTTCCGCTGCTGTTAAACTTGATGTCTATTGTATTTTATCAGTTTAACATTGTTGAAGACTCTTGATAATTTATTCTGCATTATCTTAGTCATAATATTTCTTCTTTGGGCTAGTTGAGCTCACCCTTTCTTTCTTTGTTCTCTTCGTGAAATGAGAATATATTTGGGACGGTATGCGGGAAAGGAGTGACGGTCCAGATGATAGCATTAGTAGTCCTCACTATTCTGATTAAATAGTGTGACAATAAATGTAATGAGGACTCCTTTGAGTTTGTATACTGTCTAGATGACAATATACGTATTAAAACTCTTAGATTATGTTTTGTCGTATTTTACACAACAGTTGTATTATTAAGTTGTTTTTGAATTTTGTACCATGTATTTGACGACTTAGAATAGGTGATATATTCCTATTTTTGGGGGCGTCACAGTATAGAAAAAAATCCTTAACATGATTAATTTAATTGAACAATTATGACAATAAATTTTGTCATGGATGGAGATTTGAGCCAAGATTTGATCTTGCAATCACTTTGAACTCTTTCTCACAATTGTTGTGAATTTTTCATATGAACAAGCTAGATATCAGCATCGTCGATTTACTTAACATGTTGAAAAATGTTGAGAGTCACTTTCCAACCAAGAAAGACCAAGTCTTACTAGTAGGGGCCAAATGATCTTCTAAAAAGATGAACAATTCAAAGAAGGTAAATAAAAAGGCAAAAACAAAGGATAATAAGAACCAAACTGATATGAATAGCAAAGGAGTTTGCTTCCACTGCAATAAGCCAGGACACTGAAAAGGAAACTGCGAGAAACATATTGTAGTGGCTAACCAGAAGAAGCTTAGTAAAGCTTCAGTTACAAATACAGTTTTGTTCATGAATAAAATAAATCTTTCTATAACTTAAGATTCTAATATAGATTTATGAAGATACCGGCTTTGGTTCTCATAAATATAGATTTATGAAGAGACCAAGTAAAAGTAGAAAGCTAAATAAGGGATAAGTAATCCTGTGTGTGGGAAATGAAGCAAAGGTTGTTGCATTAGCCATATGAACTTATAGTTTAGCATTGCCTACGGGAAAGTCTATTAAGTCAATAAGTTGTTATTGTATTTCAGTTCTCGTTAAAAATATTATTTCTATTTGTTGTTAGACAATAAATTTTTTGTTATTATATTTAAGAACAATTGTTGTTATATTTATAATAATAATGTTTTGTATATAATTGGAATATTACTTAATGGATTTTGTAAACTTGATTTACATGAAAATAATTTTGCAAATTGAACACATTAGTATAAGAAAAGGAGATGATCATTCAATGAGTTGAATGCGTGTATTTGCTGAAATACAAGTGTGAATTATTTGAAAAGTTCAAAGAATTCAGAAGTGAAACTAATTGAAAAGTATTAGAATTCTTCGATTAGATCAAGGAATAAATACTTGTGCAATAAGTTTCTAAATCATCTTAAATAGTTTTCTCATAATAGACACCTCTTGATATGGAATAATTTATTGGTGTATCTGAAAGAAAAAATCGTACCTTGTTGGACATAGTGCTATCCATAATGATTTTTATTGACATTCTTGTATCCTTCTGGGGTAATGCCCTATAAATGGTTGCATATCTACGAAAAGGTAACCTCAAAATCCAGCCCCAAGACTCCATAAGAGTTATGGACAGGGAGGATTCCTAATATTAAGTATATTAAGATAAGGGGTTGTTCAACTTATGAGAAAAGTTTTCAAAGGATAAGCTTGGGACAAGATTAGACAAGTGCAGATTTGTGGGACATCTTAAAGTAAGTTTAGGGTATATGTTTTATAATCCTACTTAGAAAAAGGTGTTTATTGGGAAACACGCTGCCTTCTAAGATAAAGGTGTTTATAATAGAAGGGGCTAGTGGGAGGATAGTAGAATCTTGAAGAGTTTGAGAACCACAAAGCACTATAAGTTAAATAAGAGAAACTTGTAGATAGACCTATGGTACCACAACCGAATCGTAAATCTAGAATAGTACTTAAGATACCTGAGAGGTATGGATTCACCATATGTGACGCCCCCAAAATAGGTATATATCACCCATTCTGAGTTGTCAATACATGGTACAAAAATAACTACAACTTTATTATTACAATAGTAAAACTGTGAGTTTGAATACAAATATTATCTTCTAGACAATATCTATACCCAAATAAATCCTCATCACATTTATTGATACATTATTTTACAAAAATGGTGAGGACTACTAAACAACTCTCTCTATAACCATCATTCCATACCCCGACTTGTACTCGCTACATTCTCGCCTCCTGAGAAGAAAAATGGAACAAAAAGGAAAAGGGTGAGCTCAACTAGCCTAGTAAAGAATATTATGACTAAGATAATATACAACAAATTATCGTTAGTCTTCAACAGGGAAAAATTTAATAGAATACAATAGACAACAAGTTTTAAATCAAGATTCGCAATGAAATAATAATTCATTAGAAGAGTTAAGTAGAGAATGCAAACTACTATCTTCTATGTATGAATTTAAAAGTTCATCGCTCTATCTTTTTCTCCGTGTAACATCAATCAATATATATCTGGAATCAAATATTCATCTTTGCACTACAGGCCAAAGATATTCATCAGTTGGTCATGTTCATCTAAACACCTGTTCATCTTTGCACTACGGGCCAAAGATATTCATCAGAAATCATTCATCTTTGCACTACAAGCCAAAGATATTCAATAATATCATCATTTAAGACTGAGGATGATGAAAAATATTTTTAAAGAAACGAATCCAGTGAAACAAAATGACAAGGATTAAGGATTAAGGATTCGTACTTTGTTTTATCCACGTCCAAAAATACCTCAAAAATAATCATAGTGGTGTAAAATTCAAGAATGATCAAAACATGGATACAATCAAAGCTAGTATCCAGAATAGATATTTTGGACGAAAAGGAAAATTTCATTTTTAAATGAATAATGTCGTATTCGTGAATAGTATCGTATACGTGAATAGTGCCGTATACGTGAATAGTGCCATATACGTGAATAGTAACTCCGACACCAAAAGTTCCAAATTTGATAAAAACTTCAGATCAATATTTCAGCATAATGATATTGAAGAAATAATATCATTACGAAAAAAAAATATCCCTTACCTCGGAAAGGCAAGATTTAAGCTGGAATAATCGGATATAGGCTATAACTTGAACTTGCACCGTATAGCAATACTCAAAGTATACTCAAAATACTCACAAGAATACGCTCGATAATATAGAGAGAAAACTTCAATTTCTGGTGTGATTTTCAATTCTAACCTAAGCACCCTATTTATAGGAAAATACTTAGAACACCAAAGTAGAAAATTTATTAAAATATTTATTATTATTTTCTAAAACTTCCTACGCACGTGTTTCTTAATCCAAGATCAGCCACACATGTAGCCCACCTCCCAAAAAGTAATAAAAACGTTTTTCTTATTTAAAATAATTAAAACTTCCAAAAAGTAATTATTTCGGAGCTTCGGAACTTCAATAATTCATAATAAATAGCTCTTTTATCAAAAAATTCGAATCTCGCGAGTTTTTATAGAAAATTCAATTTTCTACAACTTTACAGAAGAAAGGTTTTCCAAATTCCAAACAGAAATTGACCGAAATCCACAAACGGGCGATTTTACAGGCTATAATCAAATTTCGGTCAATAATTGTGTCCACCAACACACAAAATATGTGTTAAACATTTATTGCCACAAAAATACTCTTCCTCCTCATATACTCATATATCCCACATTCATTATAAAAATATCACTGTTAATATATTATTAAAATAATATATTTAAATGAATTATTTTATCAGAAAAAGATAAAATATTAATTTTCAACAATTGTCACATTAAAAATTTTCTCCATCTATATCCACATAAAATCATATAAATCAATAATTAATTATTCATAAATAATATTACGAGAATCACAAGATCGGGCAACGTGCCGTTCCTGAGGAAGAGGGGGCTTTCAATAAGAATTTCTCCTTCTTGGCTTGCAATTAGGTGACCAAACCTCTCCTTAAGCGTAACTTTCTAGACATTGCTAATAATGTTATCTAATAATATTATTCAGATAATATGAATTATTGCTTCGATAATGAAAAAACTGTGTAATGACAATTATTGAAACAACAGCAATATAAAATATCAACGCAACAATTATTAAATCAATAAAATAAAATACTGAACAGTAATTACTGTAACCATTATTGAGTAGTGCCTTCTTACGTAAGAATCAATAATTGGTGCAATACCGTGTGCTACTGTGTTTTAACCACCGAGTATTTTAACATTATTAACGGTAACAACTACGCCGTTATTTTTAAACAACTTATATTTGTCGTTTTCTTCCTCCAATCGCTTTTCGTTATGGGGCCCACACAAGGCTGCGCCATCGTACGAATATTCCACGACCAAACGAATATTCCCCGACAACAATGAATATTTTATAACCACTTGCTTATTTTGAATTATTTGCGCATTTTACCCATAACTAACCACATTAATCAAATTAACCCTTACTATATCAAAATAATAAATAGAAGAAATTTAATTTTATTAATAAAAATTTGGGGTCTTACACCATAGATGATGATGATAAGGTACACATCATAAAAGATGATGATCCAGTTATATACGATGAGGTTAGAGTTGTAGACACTCAGAGAAATAGATTGAAGCAAGCTTCTCAAACATGGAACATTCGTTTTGATGAGACAATAAAAAAAGTTTGATTTTATCAAAAATAAGGATGAACCTAGTGTGTACAAAAGGGTCAGTGGGAGCGTCTTGACATTCTTAGTATTATATATTGATATACTACGGATAAGGAATAACATACCAATGCTACAATCAGTAAAGATTAAGTATTCTAAACATTCCTCTATGAATGATTTGGGAAGAGTATCTTAATTGGGGATACAAATCTATATAGATAGATTTAAAAGGATGCTCGACTTAACCCAAGGAACATATATTCATTTGATACTAAAGCTATTTAGCATGACAAACTTTAAAAGATGTCTCATGATGATGAGCCATGGAGTGTATCTCTCTTAATAGTTCCCATACTCCTGAAAAGAGAGATCACATGAGTAAATATCATGTATGTAATGAAATGTACGAGACCTAATGTTGATCAGTCATATTCTGGAGAAGATCACTGTAAGACAGTGAAAACATCTTAAAGTACTTAACCAACACTAAGGATGTGATAAAATTCATGGTGGTTCTGAATTAAAACTAGAGGGCTTAATAAACTTAAGTTTTTCAGACTGACCAAGATGACAACAAATCCACTTTAGGGTAAAGCGTTACCTTGAACGGTAGTGCAGTGAATTGTAAAAATTCCAAACAACAAAGAGTTGCTGGTTTAGTGATAAAGACAAAGTATATAGCTATAAATAAAGCTGCAAGTTGATTGTTTGGATGAAAAGTTAATTACAGAACTAAGAATAGTTCCTAAGTCTCATCTTGGATCTAAACATATGTTGTGGCATTTTTATTTGATTAGAGAATCATTGAAAGAGGAGAAGTCACTATAGAGATCGTGGACTCCTAAGAACAACATTACATATCCATTAACTGAAACTTATTCAACATCAGGATGATCGCCACTTAGAGAAGAAGGGTATGAGATACTATGGTGATTTGCTTTAGTGTAAGTGGGAGATTGAAAGTAGTATGTACACAAGCTAATCATGTTTGATGATAAAGCATATACTTTGTAACAATCATATTCATTTATTAATAAAAGATTTGTTTAATTAAAGGCTTTTAATTTATCTACATGGTGCTGAGAGTAAGCTTTTCTAATTTTTAAATTGGTGAATGAAAATGAATGAAAAGCCTCCTATTTATAGAATTTTGGTGTTTAGGACAAAAAGGTAATTTCGTAAACTAATTTTGAAATTAATGGTCCGGATTGTATAATGGGAATTTGAAAGGTCCGGATTCATTTGAGACACACGGATTGGCTAAAGGCAAACCAATCACATGCCCACTATCACACACAAAGGCTTAGCCTTTATTAATCTGCACAGGCACACACGACTTTTTAGCCCTCACACACACACACATGCACATATATTTAGTGCACGACACACACACATACATTACATATATACGAATATATATATACATTATATATATACGAATATATATATATATATATATATATATATATATATATATATATATATATATATATGGGCTATATGTATATAGACAAGTGTGTATTACAAGTAGGGCTATGACGACAGATTTTTTAGGCTATAGCGATGGTAAACTGTCGCCATAGCCAGAATAGCTATGACGACGGGTGAAACTGTCGCTATAGCCCAAAAAACCATTGCCATAGTCTACTGTGTAATACACAACTGTGTACATACATTTTTCCCTATATATATATTTATAATTTTTCTTTTGACCTATAAAGATTTTGTAAAAAGAAATAGGAATCTCATTGCCTTAGAAAATTTTACTTTATGAATCAATTTCATTAACACTGATGAAAAACATTTTTGGTCAAATTAAATAGAATGATTTGAAAAATAATTATATAAAATCCTATGGAGAGGATTCTACCCTTTTGACTAACCTATTTACTAAAAATTGTTATCATCAAAATAAACATAAAGGTTTGGAGACCTATCAATCTCCCCATTTTTGATGATGACAATTTACTAAAAATATATTTCTATATAACTGCTCCCCCTCAGTTTATGCATACATAAAACATTTATTTTTTGAAACATTGAATTTTTGTCATACCGGTTTATATAAATATCAGTTTATAATCATAGCTCATGCATAGTAGTTGATATATGATATCACATAAAAATAAACTAATATATATCATATTTTTCTTCTCCCCTTTGGCATTTATAAAAAATGGGGGGGGGGGGGTAAATATTGTTCAAAACCTATAGAAACGTTGTTAGTATCTGAAAAGAATTGAGAATTGTTTTTTACTTTAGATCAAACGGTAGGAAACTTGCATGATTTGAATCCGTGTGGTTGCTCGTGATTGGTCCAAATTAGTATTCAAATATGGAGGCTATTTACTGTTTAGATTTATACATACACAAATAAACACTTCAAATTAAGTCTATTTAATATTAAATATTAAAAAAAAACTTTAAAATATTAAAATATTTTTTTAAATATATATATATATATATATATATATATTTAAATGCATAAATAATTATGAGATACTTGTACTTTAATGATCATGATGATTTGCATAGTTAGAATCTTTTTCACCTGGTTTGATTTTCAATCCAAGGAAGAAGTTTAATTCTCCCATTATGCTTATTTCAAAATCCTTACTCATGCTTTCAGAGAAATTTTTTCACAAAGTAATATCACTAGACCCAAAAATGATGTCCTCATTTATAAGACATACCTGCAACATTTATTAATTTCACGAATTGGTGCCCTTTAATAAGAAAGGTCTTTCGGGTGAGTTTTTCATTTTTTATAAGGAACATTTGTGTTTTTTCTTTACAAAACTGGGTACAGGATAATTAATCTTAGTAGACACAAACATTTTATGAGTAGCAAGTCTATAAGATGAAAGATTTACTCTACTTTTATATCTTGAAAAGTTTTTATCATAATTTCTATTGGATCTTTCAGTATAGAGCTCTTTTCTTGTATTCTTTACAATAATTGGTGCAGTGTAAGTTCCTTTTGGAACCCAAATCATTTTTCCTTTGTAATTTCCATTTCGAGCATTGCACATGTGACGAAATGACCATTTCTATTACAATAAGAGCATTTATCAAAGGGAAATTATTTTATTTTTTTTGTTCTCCAATATATCCTAACCCTTTTTGTTAAATCCACATTTTTTTATTAAGCATAACATCAAGATTTTCTTTCCCTTTTGTGAATTTAATGATAATATTGCTTAAATTTTTATGTTCTTTTGTTAAGATTTTAATTTGCTCTATCAAAGAAGAATCTTCATTTTTTTTTTCTAATTCTATCTTTAGAGATGAATTTTTAACTTTGATAGTTTTAATATCTTCATTTAACACTTTATTTTGTATTTGAGTATCTTCATTGAATACAACTAGTGTTTATTTTTCAACTTCAAGATTTTCAATAGAAATGACAAGTGTTGAATTTTCTATTTCAAGATCTTTGTTTATTCCTTTTAATTTTTCTAATTCTTCCTTTAGAGATAGATTTCTTGAAGAATCATTTTCTATTTTCTCTTTATTTTATCTTTTATTAACTATAATTAAATTTAAATTTTCTATTTCAAGATTTTTATTAATTTTCTAATGAAAATTTTAATTTAATAAAATCTTCTTTAATAATTTGATTATCTTTATATAAACAATTATACGCTTCTTGTAGTTCATGATGTTCTTCATTTATATTTTCTAAATTATGTGTGACAAATGAATTACTAGGTAATTGATGTTCAGAATTTACCTCAAATCTTGGTGATGAGTCATTGTCCATGAAACATAGATTTGCAATTTCCTTAGTTTGTTTAGCAATTTCTTCATCATATCTTTCTTGATCTACAAGTAGAGCTTTAAAATCAATTCCTTTCTTCTTGAGATCTGTATCTGATCCTACTTTTTTGACTAACATGTCGACTTCGTAGAAACGAAGATTTAAGGCTATACAATAGGATAAGTAGTTAGGTCTTGCATTTCCTTTATAGTAATAACCTTCATTTTCCAGATGGATGAAAGAGCTTTGATAATTCTTCTGTTTTTCTCATTAGTTGTATATGCCTTCCCTAGTTGTTCCAGTTCATCAATGATTCTGGAAAAACGTATTTCCATATCAATGATTTTTTCATCTTCTTCCAACTTGAATTTTTCATATTCTTGGATTAGAGCATCTTTTCTAGTTTCTTTGATATGATTGGTTCCTTCATAGGTTACAATTAATTTTTCCAGATTTTTTTTTGCATTTTTGCAATTGTTAACTCTTTTGTACTCTTTTTCAATAAGAGCACTAGTTAACACCTGTTCAACTCAAGATGTTATATTCATAGCCTTTTCTTCATCAGTGGTGAACTCATCTAACATCTTTTTCAATAATCTTTTCTCCTTCAATTTTTGTGGGAACTTTTACACCTCGTTCTATTGCAAGCCAAACTTTGATTCCTTGTAACTTGGCATATATTTTGAAACTATTCTTTCAGGTGACAAAGTTTGTGTCATCAAATAGTGGAGGTCTGAACATTGATAATCCTTCTCCGCAACCAGTAGTATTATAGGCCATAGATGAATCTACTCTTAGATATACCTATATTCACTTAACAAACAAGTTAAAGACACCGCTCACTATTTAAAAAAATTATCTTAGGCCTTTTTGATTTTTTAGTAAATTAATTTGTTGTATCAGAAATTAATAATCAAGATAGTAAAAATTCAATCACACAATGTACATATATTTATCTGGTTCACAACATACAGCTCGGGTATGTTGCTACGTCCAGTCTCAAGCTCCTCTTCAGTACTTGAGATTCTATTACTCCCAGTAATAAATACTCATTCAATAGGCGGATAAACTTTTACAAAGTTTTATAGATAAACTTACAACTATCCATAACTAACTACTCATTCCTCAAGCTTTTAGTTGTACCTTCCTTTTGAGTTCAGAACTATTCTATGACCCGGTCTTGAAACAACAGTCTCTTCCTTACCTCACAAGTACACTAGAGACCCAACTCCTAACTGACCTCTCTAAGACTCTGATCTTGGTCAAAGAATTACTCGTCTTTCTCACATGTACATAAAATAAACTAACTCTATATTTTTCTTTTTACAATAAATTGTTTGACTTTGCTTCTAAACTAAGCAGATAAAGTTTAGTACAAATGTATACAAGTTCAAGACTTTTATGTGATATGCTTTTGTGTAAGCAGATATCAGATATGTAAATTGATACACTTTTATAAAGATTTTCTTTTTCTTTAATAGAGAATGTGTTTCTATGGTTTAAACATATTAGAAAGGATTTTTCTTTATAAATAAAGAGTGTGTTTCTATGATTTAAACAGATATAAAGATGAGTTTGGATAACAGTTTAAATTACTTATATAATGCAACAAGTAATTTATGATTAAGTATGTTTGTGATGACAATTATCAAGTATAATAGATTAATCAATTAAATAATATTTGATATATCAAATAAATTCGTTTCACTCAAATATATATATTTTTGTATATGTGATCTACGTTGTGAAAATTTGGCCACTTAGGATTTCAAAGACCGTTCAGATAATATTCTTTGTTAAGAAATATCTTTGAATATCGGTATCTAAGTACTGACTAATTGTTCATTTCACGATCTAATAATTATATAAATATTATGTAATGTATCTATATCAATAAAAAGTCACTTAAAATTTTAAAGACCGTTCGAAGAATTTCAAAGAAATTACTTTCAAATTATATCGGTGTCTAAGTACTAACTTTTTACTTGATATTGATAGATGAAATATAGATATATATAGATGTGTATAACAATTTATATATATATATATATATATATATATATATATATATATATATATATAAGCAAGTATGAGAATATAAGCAATAATAAAGTAATAACTTATCTCAAATACTTTGACTAATTTTTCTCTTCTTGGTAGATTAGAACTTTGTTTAGAAGAGAGAGTGAAAGCTTTATTTGACAGAATGTAGGAAAGGAGAATAAGCTTTTCTGATTTTTAATTGGTGAATGAAAATGAATGAAAAGCTTCATATTTATAGAATTTTGGAAAACTGATTTTGAATTTAATGGTCCGGATTGCATGATGGGAATTTAAAGGTTCCGGATTCATTTGAGACACACAGATTGGCTAAAGAAGAAGTAAGCTGATGATAGCTTCCAGCTTTTTTGACAAACCAATTACATGCCTACTTATTACACACAAAGGCTTAGCCTTTATTAATCTCTGTGACACACACACGACTTTTTAGCCCTCACGCACAC
Organism: Panax ginseng; assembly: GCA_020205605.1. Lineage (NCBI taxonomy): Eukaryota > Viridiplantae > Streptophyta > Magnoliopsida > Apiales > Araliaceae > Panax > Panax ginseng. Next base: position 126,802,068 of record CM035129.1, on the reverse strand, counting down.
ATGCACATTTGATTCACTTGCACACACAACACATGCACATTTATTTAGTGCACGATACATATATTATATATATATATGTTTAGAATTTTTTTTGCCCATAAAGATTTTGTAAAATCATTTTGAAAAAAAAATAAGAATTTCCTTACCTTAGAAAATTTTACTTTATGAATCAATTTCATTAACACGGATGAAAAACATTTTTGGTCTAATTAAATAGGATGATTTGAAAAACTTATATAAAATCCTATGGAGAGGATTCTACCCTTTTGACTAACCTATTTACTTAAAAAATTTATCATCAAAATAAACACAAAGGTTTGGAGACCTATCGAATGAGACTAAAAATTATCTATCTTCTCTGTCTTTAAGATGAAAGACTTAGGTGAAGTGGAAACTATTTTAGGCATCAAAGTTAAAAAACATAGTGGGGGGTTTTATATTAAATCAATCTCACTATATTGAAAAGATATTAACTAAGTTTTGTCACCTCGAGTTTAAGGAGGTGAATACTCCTTTGGAGAATGGAGTTAAACTCAAAGAAAATAATGGCAGAGCTATTGCATAGCTAGAATACACAAGTGTTATTGGTAGCCTTATGTATGTTATACACTGTACTAGGCCAGATATTTCTTATGCTATTTCTAAAGTTAGTAGATATTTGAGTAGTCCTAATATTGATCATTGGAAAGCTATTGGGGGGATACTTGGATATCTTAAAAGAACCAATGGCTTAGGATTGTTCTATAATAAATTCCCTAGTGTTTTGGAGGGATACTCTGATGCAAGCTGGATTAGTAGTGTGGGAGATAATAAATCCACGAGTGGGTGGATTTTAATCTTGTCGGTGGTGTTGTTTCTTGGGCAAACAAGAAACAGACTTGTATTTCTCACTCTACTATGGAGTTGGAGTTTATTGCTTTGGCTCAAGCAGGAAAAGGGGCTAATTGGATTGGAAATATGTTGTTAGACATAAATCAATGGCCAAATCCAATGCCTCTAATTTTACTATATTGTGATAGTGAAGCTACGTTTATAAAAGTGTATAGTGGTACCTATAATGGTAAGTTTAGATATATTTGTCTAAAACATGAATTTGTGAGACAATTTATACATGATGATATCATAACTATTGTTTATGTGAAGTCAAGTAAAAACTTGGTTCATCCACTTACTAAGCCTCTGACAAGAGACTTAATAAGTTTGACTGCATGAGATATGGGACTTAAAACCATTCTGAGCCAGGTGTGATGGGAACCCAACCTATATCTAGGTTACCCCTAGTTTATAGGTTCAATAGGAAAAACAAATCATAGTTGTTGGTTGTGTTACTATCAACTTGGTCTCACATGTAATTTATGATAGTAACGTCTGTTGCATGACCGAGGATGAGCTATGCTCTTAACAAAGTGTTGCACTTATAGCAACAACAGTGTTTGAGAAACACTTTGCCTATATAAACTAAAAGTGGAGCTGCTACTTATAGAGAGTTATGATTTACTTTATTAGAGGTTCAAGAAATAGGATATTGTGCATGGCTTTAATATCGTAAAATGATGATAATGCTCACCATAAAGGGAGTTTTTGTGTGTGTATAACAACTCCGGTCATATCATTTAGAATAGAGGTTCAATCTACAGACACCATCTATTTCGATATGACTTTGAGTTGTTTATACTAAAAGAAGGTTCAATGTTTGTCACACCTTCTATTATGCATAAAAGCCTTAAAGTTGATAGATAGAGAATTGTTTGAAGGAATTTAGTTTTTCAAACATATGAGGGATTGTTAATTGCACCTTTTCTTTTATGAGTTTTGATCAATTTTGGGATTGATTTAGACCTATTAATTGATTAAATTTAAATTAAATTAGAAGTACATTTGATAGTCTACTACAAGAAGATTAAGAGATAGAAATAAATAGTTCAAGTAGGAATTATATATTATATTTTAATTGTATCCAAAGTGGGATATATGAAAAGGTTCATTGTTGTTTAAAAAACTATTTTCTTTAAGTCCCACATTGAGAATGAATAAAACTATTTAATACTGTATAAGTATAACTAGAATAGTTTAATTCACTTGTGATACTAAAAGAAAGGCTTGGATCTGGTCACAATGACGTGGTATAAAGCACCACCCGCCCGTGTCGTGTGACCCAGGACCTAAGGCTGGGTGCGGGTTCGTGTCTCAAAGTTGCCATGGTGCTTTAGGTGCACTTTGCACAGTTCAGTTTTTATCAGTTTTGGAACTGAGCAGTCCTTTGTCTTCTTATTCTCATCAACCTTTTACAATTGTCTGTAGCCTTTAGCAAACCATTTTGGTAAGGGGCAATAAACAGCTTAAGGACATGGACTACCTGTGTCAATCCCTTGTTCCAATTTTTCAGTGTCTATTTTATTTTTTTCAAAAACTCTGGATAGCTTTCCCTCACATCCTCAATAGTTTTTTTGTAAGCTCCAAACCCTCATCATGGAACTCATTCAGAGGCGTGGAAGTGTTAGAATCCATATTCACATCAACAATTGACAATAGTTTTCCTAAAACAAAAATTACAGAAATGAATAATATATAACTACACAACCATCATCATGTAATAATCTGAATCTTTGCTAATAATTAAATATTAATTTTATTTTTCCTAAAAACATAATTGAATTAGAAAAGTTAAGTTATTCATTTTTTTCTTTCTTCCTTGTTTCGTTTGAAAAGTTAGATTTTTTTAGTAAATAATTAAATAATTGATTTAATTAAAATTAAAGAGTCCATTATGATTTTGGTAACTCCTATATTATTTTTTATTAATTTATTTAAAGAGTATAGATGTAACCTTACTTCTATTCTAATTTGATTAGTTCCATTTCCGAGTAGAATTCTCATATGCACCGTTCAGTCCTTTAGAAAAATAATAATTAATTCATCCGGTGTCAGAATTGAGTGAATTTAAAAGCCTATTACGTATATAATATATAATATATTATATAATACATATATAGATATACATGTATACATACATATGTATATTAAATAATAATATAATATAATATAATTATATCAATTTTCTAAATATTTAGAACCTATAAAACTTGCCCTATTCTACGCCTATACCTACTTACGACTCTTTTTTTTATCCAAATCTATCACAAAATCCAAATCCCACTACATTCTTACTACCTCCATTTTCTCTTCAAGAAAGGCTGCTACTTTTGTCAAACCTGTGTTCTCAAAAAAAAATTAAGTTAGAAAGAAATAAGAATAAAAAAGAAAATATTCCGATAAATAGTACCTCATGTTCCAAGAGAAGTAAAGATTTCTAAATTTAGCAAGCTTGCTAAGAATCAATACAACCTGCAAAATATTTTTAAATTTTTGTTCAAACTTTATCGCATTAGTACAATTTCATTCAAACAACAATTTGTAATTTAAATAATACATTTGCTACTAAAACTTCTTCATGCTTGTAAATATTGATCCAATTTCAAGAAGTTGAATTTCCCATCTTTTACCCTCATCTTCAGCTTACATAGTTTGTGAGTTGTACATTACAAAATATCACTCAACTTTTCCAAGCTACACTCTATGCCTTAATTTATAGAAGTTCTAAATTACAAAATTTTAACTTGACACATCCATATAGAGGCATACAAAGAAATATCAATACATATTCAAAAGGGTGCCCCAAGTATAAATTATCTCTCAACAAAAGTACATAATAAACTAGAATATACAATATAACAAATACACTAAATAGATAAACGAAAAAACTCATTCAAAATTCATATCACAATAAGCCTAATACATGATTTTTGATATTTTAATCAATAACCACTAACGAAGCATCACATTCAAGCAGACCAATCAAAAAATTACAATATTCCAAGCAAAGTTTAATAACAATCCATAAATAATGTAACATATTTTATATAATATATAGTTATATAATATATAATATAATATGTATCTATATATACATATGTATATTACGTATATAATATATTATATAATATAATACATATATAGATGTACATGTATACATACATATGTATATTACATAATAATATAATATAATATAATATAATATAATATAATATAATATAATATAATATAACTTTCCTAAATATTTAGAACCTATAAAACTAGCCCTCTTCTACGCCTATACCTACTTACGATTCTTTTAATCAATAGCCACCAACGAAGAATCACATTCAAGCAAGACCAATCAAAAAATTACAATATTCCAAACAAAGTTTAATAACAATTCGTAAACATATATAACATATTTTATATAATATATATTTATATAATATATAATATAATGTGTATCTATACATACGTATATATATTATGTATATAATTAATATAATATATAATATAATATATATAATAGATATACATGTATACATACATATGTACATTACATAATAATATAATATAATTATATCACTTTCCTAAATATTTAAAACCTATAAAACTAGCCCTTTTCTACTTACGACTCTTTTTCAACCCAAATCTATCACAATATCAAAATCCCTCTACATTATTACTAACTCTCTTTTCTCTTCAAGAAAGGTTGCTAGTTTTGTCAAACCTGTATTCTCAAACAAAAATTTAAGTTAGAAAGAAATAAGAATAAAAAGAAAATATACCGATAAATAGTACCTCATGTTTCAAGAGAAGTAAAGACTTCTAAATTTAGCAAGCTAGCGTGCTAAGAATCAATACAACCTGCAAAATATTTTTAAAATTTTGTTCAAACTAATTTAGCATTATGACAATATCATTCAAACAACAATTTCTAATTTAAATAATACCTTTGCTACTAAAATTGTAAGACCCCAACTTTTATGAATAAAGAATAATTTTCTCGAAATATATTTTTGAATATTATGGTATGGATTTGATATAATGTTATAGTTGTGGGTAATATTTACAAATTTTACAAAGTAAGCAAGTGGTTATATAATATTCGATTGTTCGGGGAATATTCGTTTTAACAGGAATATTAAATGCGACGGCACAATCATTGGTGGACCCCACAACGAAAGTATTGTCGTAGTTAGAAAATGATAGAATTATCATTTTATAAAAATAACGGCGAAAGTGTTACCGTTAAAACTGTTGAACTACCCGGTAGTAAAAGTACGAAGAATATGCGCAGTTGCATAGTAGTAGCATACCGGTATTGATTATTGATGCTTACGTGAGAAGTCACTCAATTATACTCAATTATTGCTACTGAATAATTTCTTTGCATCATATCTCTCATATTATTGATTCAATTATTATCACAAGATCATCCGTATAATATGTTATATTATTAAATTAATAATTGAGACAAAGAAAGTTATTCATATTATTATTTACAATATTGACAATGTCTAGAAGTTACATCGAGGAGAGGTTTGGTCACTAATAATTGCGTGCCAATAAGGAGAAATCCTTATCGGAAAGCCCCCTCTTTCCTGGGAACGACATGGTTGTTAAATATTATGAGTTATAATATTAATGATGAATAAGTTCGTGTTGATTAAAGATAAAATTGATAGTTCCATTATGTGGGAATTATTATTGTTAGTGAAAATCGACATTTATTTCGATAATAATTGATGTCTAGAGGTTATATTGACCAATCGGGTAATTAATTGGATAAATGAGCAATTAATTGCTATTGATTCACATGATTATAACTATTTGTTCACATGTGTGTACTATTGATTTACATTCATTTACTATTAGGGGAGTTGGTGCAAGATTGATAATACTTGCATGACTAAGTTAAAAATGGAGGTATAGTTGAAGGTACTATATTGTATTTATTTTTTTCACATGTCTAGAACTATTGATTCACATGATTTACTATTGATTCACATTATTTACTATTAGGGGAGGTGGTGTAAGTTTGATAATACTTGCAGGACTAAATTAAAAATGACGAAAAAGAGGAAGGTGTTATACTGTAATATTTTGAGCCCCAAAACGTGCAATTATCAAAACTATATTTTCCTATAAATAGAAGCTCATTCTTCCTTCATTTCTCACCAATTCACTAAAGCTATAGAGCAATTATTATAAAGAAAAATTATAAAGAGAAAGAAGAAGAGAAGTCTGTTACCTCACTATTCTAGTATCCAATCTTCTTTTGAGGTAAGGGGTATTATTCTTTCGTATTCATGAAGAGAGTTATTTTCTTTCAATACTCGTAAGAGTTGTTATTCCATTCTTTATTATTATGTTGGAATAACTTTGTCATCTAAATACCGCATACATGGTGAAATTCTTCTGTTATTCCATTCTTTATTATTCTGTTGGAATAACCTGTCTGTACGGTCTATCGCATGCCTGGTGAATTCTATAGTTATTCCATTCTTTATTATTCTGTTGGAACATCCTGTCTGTGCGAATTACGCATGACCTGGTTCCATTCTTTATTATCCTGTTGGAACATCCTGTCTGTGCGGATTACGCATGACCTGGTTCCATTCTTTATTATTCTATTGGAATATCTTGTCTGTGCAGATTACGCATGACCTGGTTCCATTCTTTATTATTACATTGGGAATAACTCATGCATGCGGTCTATCACATGTCTGGTGAATTCTTCTGTTATTCCATTCTTTATTATTTTGTTGGAATAACATGTCTATGTGGATTACCGCATGCATGGTGAATGATCCTTCGTATTCATTCCTTATTAAATTGTGGAAATGATCTATCTACGTGGATTACCGCATGGCGGGCGAAAATCCATTTGCAGTTTTATATATTATTTTATACTCAGTTGGTTAAATTTTTGGCTTCTATACTCCATGAAATTAGTAGAATATCCTGGATATTTGCGCTTCATCCAATATCTTTTTATGGAAATATTCTTCTGAGCATTCTTGAATTTTACTCCACAAAGCAGTATCATGTTGACAATTTGGACGTAATTAATTTCAAGATAAATTAACTTATAAATCTTTAAAATTTATTCTTGAACTTGTTTTATTGAATTATTATGTCATTGTCATCATCCTCATGCTATGATAATTAACCCTTATTTTGGTCGGTCAAAGTATAGGGATAATATGTGATATGATAATTAACCCTTATTTTGTGGTAGTATTTGAAAATGGCATCCAAAAATGTTGAGATAAGCAATGAAGCACATGAGACCGTTGAGTCACCACAGATTAATACCCAGGATAATGTGAAACAGGAAGACAATAATCCTCAGGTAAACAACAATGATCAAATGATAAACGATGGGATGTTCAGAGGTTTTATGTAATTCATGCAACATCAGGCGAAGACGGCTCCTGTCCAAAATGCAGGTGGAAATACTGACAACTCTCGGACGGTCACCGCTAAGCAGTTCAAGGAGCTGGGACCACCGGAGTTTTTTTGAGAGCCAAAACCACTTAAGGAAGAGACGTGGATTAAGCAGATCAACAAGATATTTGAAGTATTGGGATGCTCCGAGGAGCAAAAGGTTCCCTTTGCCACCTTCATGTTGTGAGCAGAGGCAGATTACTGGTGGGAATCTATAAAGCGTACTCAACCTGCCGCACTGAAGATGTCTTGGGAGAAGTTCCAAGAACTGTTCAATGACAAGTACTTTCTTGAAAGTATTCGTCACATGAAGGAGGTAGAGTTCATCAAGCTTGAGAAACACAATATGACCGGGCACAGTACGAAGCTAAGTTTGCCGAGTTATCTCAGTTTGCGTCCCACTTGGTTGATAATGAGGAGAGAATGACGCGGATGTTTCTAAGAGGTTTGAAACTCGAGATACGTCAATACCTTATCTCTCATAAACTATGTTTGTATTCAGATGTTGTAAATAGGGCTCAGTTATTGGAGTGCGATAATGAGTCAACCCAACTGTGAGACCCCGAATTTTATGAAATAAAAGTATTCAATTTTTCTATTTTAGTAAATGGTTAAATTGATAAAAGGTTAAAGTTAAGGGTGATATGTGAATTTTTTTTAAGTAGACAAGTTGTCATAAAATACCCGGTTACTATTCACTCTAGTATTATTCACTGGGGTATTTGGGGCACTTTTTGTGTCAGAGTACTATTCACGAGTTACTATTCACGGGGTACTATTTACCCGAAAAATATATTTCTTTTCTCTCCAAATCATTTTTGGGTACAATATTATTCCATGAAGAAATGTACTAATTTTTCAGACCGTTTGACCGTCCGATTAAAAGTAAATCAATCTGGACCATTTATGAATTAGTTACTATGCAATCCATTCTTCTATAAATAGAAGCTCATTCCTTCATTATTTCTTACGAATTCACTAAAACTCTAGAGAGAGAAACTATAGAGAGAATTCTTCTATAATCTTGAGCGTATTTCTTTAGAGTTTAAGAAAGCTTTAAGTGTAGTACAAGTTTTCTTTGAGTATATCCTCGCCCTACCAGTCAGAATACTCTTCTTTCAAAGGTAAGGGATATTATTTGTTGTACCCGTAAGGGGTATTATTCTTCCGTATTCATGAAGAGAACTTCTGTTATTCCATTATTTATTATTCTGTTGTAATAACCTATATACGCGGACTACACTATACTTGGTAAAATTCTTATGTTATTCCATTCTTTATTATTATGTTGGAATAACCTGTTTATGCGAAGTACCGCATACATGGTGAAATTCTTCTATTATTACATTCTTTATTATTATGTTAGAATAACCTGTTTATGTGAAGTGTGGCATACATGGTGAAATTCTTCTATTATTCCATTCTTTATTATTATGTTAGAATAACCTGTTTATGTGAAGTACCGCATACATGGTGAAATTCTTCTATTATTACATTCTTTATTATTATGTTGGAATAACCTGTTTATGCGAAGTACCTCATACATGGTGAAATTCTTCTATTATTCCATTCTTTATTATTATTTTAGAATAACCTGTTTATGCAAAGTACCGCATGCATGGTAATTTCTGTTGTTATTCCATTCTTTATTATTCTGTTGGAATATCCTGTCTGTGCGATTACGCATGACCTGGTTCCATTATTTATTATTCTGTTGGAATAACATGTCTGTGCGGATTACGCACGCATGGTGAAATTCTTCTGTTATTCCATTCTTTATTATTATGTTGGAATAACCTGTCTATGCGAAGTACTGCATACATGGTGAAATTCTTTTATTATTCCATTCTTTATTATTCTTTTGGAATATCCTGTCTGTGCGATTACGAATGACCTGGTTCCATTATTTATTATTCTGTTGGAATAACCTGTCTGTGCGGATTACGCACGCATGGTGAAATTCTTCCGTTATTCCATTCTTTATTATTATGTTGGAATAACCTGTCTATACGAAGTACTGCATATATGGTGAAATTCTTTTATTATTCCACTCTTTATTATTATGTTGGAATAACCTGTCTATGCGAAGTACTGCATACATGGTGAAATTTTTTTATTATTTCATTCTCTATTATACTGTTGGTTATTGGTTTTACAGTTGTATGTCTTTGGCCTGTAGTGCAAAGATGATATGTTGTTGAATATCTTTGGCCTATAGTGCAAAGATGATCTTTTGTTTGATAGCTTTGACCCGTAGTGCGAAGATGGATAGGTGTATGACATTATCATGACCACTAGTAATACTAACGAATATCCTTGGCCGTAGTGCATGGATAATTCAATGATGTGATTGGCAGGATCATGACCATTAGTTAACAGTTAAATGTCTTTGGCCGTAGTGCACTGACAAGCAATTGATTGGTATGATCATTGTTATTACATTTGAATATCTTCAACCTTTGGGGTAAAGATATTGAGTAAACGTTCTATTAAGCCTTTGTGGCAAGAAGGAACTGTTAATTCACATTATTATAAATATGAATTGTGAATTTAACTAACATATTTGGTGGTTCAGGTGAAGACAAGTGTTGAAAGTTCTATTTGTCTTAAGTATAACAAAGAACTATTAATGAGTATTACAGGAGTAAAATATCAACGATGGACTTTTAATTTAGAGGAGATAGTAGACATTATGTTCTACTTGACTCTTCTAATGGATTGTTGATTCCGCTGCAATTATGGTTGAAAACTTTTATTATCTACCATATGTTATAAATCTCTTATTTATTCTGATAAAGGCTATTGATAAATTAATTATCTTAGCCATGATATTCTTTACTGGGCTAATTGTGCTCACCCTTTTGCTTCACAATTCCTTTCAGGTAATAAGAGTGTAGCTGGGTCGAGCGGGGATAACAGGGAAATAGTGGGATGGTCCGAGACTGTCGAAGTTTCTCAATACATTATAAAATGGCATGATATACAACAGATAATTGTATTGAGGACCTAAGATGTGTGTGTCATATTTTATACGTCACTTAATAATTGATTTTGGCGAACAACAATAGGGTGATGAGAACCTGACTTTGACAGCGTCAAAAGTGTACCTCATTAGAATGAATATGATAGTAATCTTCTCGTTCTTCTTTGGGGTCTTAAAATATTCATTGTTGTATTTTTATATGGCATTGTAACAATTTGATTTTGGATACTGTCTACGAGACAATATTGTATTAAAACTCACGGCTTAAGCGTGGTGGTCGATTCTACATTTAGTTCAACAATTAATATAAATGAAGTTTGTATTTGATTTTTATAATGTGATATTTGGCGACTCAGAATGGGTCGTGTGGACCTATTTTGGGGGAGTCACACTGACCAAGAGAGAGCAGCCGGCAAGTCGATAATACTAGTGGTAGCAGTCATCGAAGCGGTGACAACAATTGGGGGCGTCACAATTGGTATCAGAGCTTAGGGATATGGTCGCTGGCGGAGATAAGAGTCTAGAACTAGGAGGGGAGAGACGAGTTATATACTTCGCAAGTGTGTGACTTACCTAAGCTGAAATTGTTTACTTGATAAGTAGACAAATTTTGATATGTCAATTAACCTTTGTTTTGAAGCTATATTCTAGAATGATATCTGAAATACAGGAGATGAGAAATAGGAAAATCATGATAGCGAGGAAATTACCAGGAAGGTACAATCTGAAAAGAAAGCAAGGTATTTTTATCTCTTCGAATATCAAGTACGTACGTAAATTTCGAGGGCGAAATTTCATAAGGAGAGGAGATTGTGAGACCCTGAATTTTATGAAATAAAAGTATTCAATTTTTCTATTTTAGTAAATGGTTAAATTGATAAAAGCTTAAAGTTAAGAGTGATATATGAAATTTTTAAGTAGACAAGTTGTCATAAAATACCCGGTTACTATTCACTCTAGTATTATTCACTCGGGTATTTGGGGCACTTTTTGTGTCAGAGTACTATTCACGAGTTACTATTCACGGGGTACTATTTACCTGAAAAATATATTTCTTTTCTGTCCAAATCATTTTTGGGTACAATATTATTCCATGAAGAAATGTACTAATTTTTCAGACCGTTGGTTGAAATTATAATAGTAGAAAAGCTTTTTATATAAAACAAAATACTTTTATAAAGTTATTCTATAAATAGAATATATTATATTCAATTGTGCATAGTGTTTTGCATAGTAAAATCTTTTTATATAAAAGCAGAATACTTTTATAAAGTTATTCTATAAATAGAATATATTATATTCTATTATGCATAGTGTTTTGCATAGTAAATTTTTTTATATAAAAGCAGAATACTTTTATAAAGTTATTCTATAAATAGAATATATTATATTCTATTGTGCATAGTATTTTGCATAGTAAATTTTTTTATATAAAATGAATACTTTTATAAAGTTATTTTATAAATAGAATATATTATATTTTATTATGCATAGTGTTGCATAGTTTTTTGCATAGTGTTTTGTATAGTAAAATCTTTTTTATATAAAGCTGAATACTTTTATAAAGTTATTCGTTTTATTAGATTATAAATAGAATATATTATATTTTATTTAAAAGATTTTGCTTTAAATATGGACCGTCCAGATTAAAAGTAAATCAACTGGACCGTTCATGAATTAGTTACTATGCTTGATCCATTCTTCTATAAATAGAAGCTCATTCCTTCATTATTTCTTACGAATTCACTGAAACTCTAGAGAGAGAAACTATAGAGAGAATTCTTCTTCTATAATCTTGAGCGTATTTCTTTAGAGTTTAAGAAAGCTTTGAGCGTAGTACAAGTTTTCTTTAAGTATCCTCGCCCTACGAGTCGGAATACTCTTCTTTCAAAGGTAAAGGATATTATTTGTTGTACCTGTAAGGGGTATTATTCTTCCGTATTCATGAAGAGAACTTATGTTATTCCATTCTTTATTATTCTGTTGTAATAACCTGTATACGCGGACTACACTATACTTGGTGAAATTCTTCTGTTATTCCATTCTTTATTATTATGTTGGAATAACCTGTTTATGCGAAGTACCGCATACATGATGAAATTCTTCTATTATTACATTCTTTATTATTATGTTGGAATAACTTGTTTATGTGAAGTGTCGCATACATGGTGAAATTCTTCCGTTATTCCATTCTTTATTATTATGTTGGAATAACCTGTTTATGCGAAGTACCGCATACATGGTGAAATTCTTCTATTATTCCATTCTTTATTATTATGTTGGAATAACCTGTTTATGCGAAGTACCACATACATGGTGAAATTCTTCTATTATTCCATTCTTTATTATTATGTTGGAATAACCTGTTTATGCGAAGTACCGCATACATGGTGAAATTCTTCTATTATTCCGTTCTTTATTATTTTGTCAGAATATCACATGCGCGCTTTACATGGGACTGGGTTCCATTATTTATTATTCGTTAGAACATCCCGCTCGGTGTAATTTCTTTGACACGGGTTCAGATTATTTATTATTACATTGAATAACCTATCTATCAAGTACCGCATGCATGGTGATTTCGTTGTTATTCTATTCTTTATTATTACATTTGGAATATCACATGCGTGCGATTACGCATGACTGGTTCCATTATTATTTATTATTACGTTGAATAACTGCATGCGTGCGGATTACGACGCATGGTGAAATTCTTACATTATTCCATTCTTTATTATTATGTTGGAATAACATGTCTATCAAGCAATCTTGCATATATGGTGAAATTCTTTTATTATTCCATTCTTTATTATTATGTTGGAATAACTCGTCTATGCTGCAATCGCATACATGGTGAAATTCTTTTATTATTCCATTCTCTATTCTACTGTTGGTTATTGGTTTTACAGTTGTATGTCTTTGCCCTGTAGTGCAAAGATGATATGTTGTTGAATATCTTTGGCCTGTAGTGAAAAGATGATTTGTTGTTTGATAGCTTTGATCAGTAGTGCGAAGATGGACAGGTGTATGACATGATCATGACCACTAGTGATACTAACGAATATCCTTGGCCGTAGTGCATGGATAGTTCAATGATGTGATTGGCAGGATCATGACCATTAGTTAACAGTTGAATGTCTTTGGCCGTAGTGCACTGACAAGCAATTGATTGGTATGATCATGACCATTGTTTTTAATAGTTTAATATCTTTGGCCCGTAGTGCAAAGATAGACAACTGATTGGTATGATCATTGTTATTACATTTGAATATCTTCAGCCTTTGGGGTAAGGATATTGAGTAAACGTTCTATTAAGCCTTTGTGGCAAGAAGGAGCTGTTAATTCACATTATTATAAATATGAATTGTGAATTTAACTAACATCTTTGGTGGTTCAGGTGAAGACAAGTGTTGAAAGTTCTATTTGTCTTAAGTATAACAAAGTATTAATGAGTATTACAGGAATAAAATATCAACGATGGACTTTTAATTTAGAGGAGATAGTAGACATTATGTTCTACTTGACTCTTCTAATGGATTGTTGATTCCGCTGCAATTATGGTTGAAAACTTTTATTATCTACCATATGTTATAAATCTCTTATTTATTCTAATAAAGGCTGTTGATAAATTAATTATCTTAGCCATGATATACTTTACTAGGCTAATTATGCTCACCCTTTTGCTTCACAATTCCTTTCAGGTAATAAGAGTGTAGCTGGGTCGAGCGGGGATAACAGGGAAATAGTGGGATGGTCCGAGGATCGTCAAGTTTCTCAATACATTATAAAAGCGGCATGACATGCAAATGATAATTGTATTGAGGAGCTAAGATGTTTGTGTCGTATTTTATCGTCACTTAATAATTGATTTTGGCGAACAACAATAGGGTGATGAGAACACGACTTTGTGACGTAAAAGTGTACCTCATTAGAATGAATATGATAGTAATCTTCTCGTTCTTCTTTGGGGTCTTAAAATATTCATTGCTGTATTTTTATATGGCATTGTAACAATTTGATTTTGGATACTGTCTACGAGACAATATTGTATTAAAACTCACAGCTTAACTGTGGTCGTATTCTGTACGACAGTTCAACAGTTGTATAAATGAAGTTTGTATTTGATTTTTATAATGTGATATTTGGCGACTCAGAATGGGTCGTGTGGACCTATTTTGGGGGAGTCACACTGACCAAGAGAGAGCAGCCGGCAAGTCGATAATACTAGTGGTAGCAGTCATCGAAGCGGTGACAACAAACGTGGAGGGAATCAACATGCCAGAAATGGTAATCACTTCGGTGGTAATCATGGCTATGACAATAAGAGTGGATATTTCAAGAAGAGGAGATTCAATAATGATGGAAGGACGTCAGCACCAACACTTGTTGTTAAGGAAGGAGAACGACCACCGGTCGTATGTTACAAATATGGAGGGGAAGGACACATAAGTCCAAACTGCACGATGTAGTCCAAAGCATGTTACAATTGTGGAAAAGAAGGTCACCTAGCCCTATTTTGTCTTGCACCAAAGTTAAGTCCAGCTGGGATGGAGGCATCAAAGGGTGTCCCTGACAAGATAAAATCGGTAGTTCAAGGGAGAGCGTTTGTCATAACCTCCCAAAAAGCGAGGAATCCAAACGAGGTGATCACGGGTAAGCTAATCATAAACTCTAGTGAAATTTATACTTTATTTGATACCGGTTCTACCCATTCTTTCATTTCTCCTACTTGCGCTCAACTTTTAAATTTAACTCCGAAGAAATTAGACTTTGACTTATCTGTTGAAACTCCGTTGGGAGAAACCTTCATTACATCCACGCTTTATAAGTCTTGTTTGATTCAAATCAGTAACCGCACGTTACCTGTCGATCTTATTTCTTTGAAAATACTTGCATTTGATGTGATTTTAGGGATTGATTGGTTAACTAGTCATCATGCTAAAATTGATTATTTTCGTAAGGTTGTTAGCTTTCATATTCCTAACCAACCTATTATGCGAATTCAAGAAACCAAACCACTAAAATCAATCACTGTCATATCAAGCCATAAAGCTATTCGTTTATTGAAAAATGGATGTCAAGCTTTCTTAGCCTATGTCATGGATTTAAATAAAAATACGTCAGATTTGAATGATATTTCTATTGTTAATAAATTTCCTGACGTATTCCCTGAAGAACTTCCTGGCCTACCCCCAGAGCGTGAAATTAAATTTTGTATCGACCTTAAAACCGGTACAAAACCCATTTCCAAAGCCCCATATCGAATGGCTCCTATTGAACTTCAGGAGTTAAAAACCCAATTACGGGAATTGTTAGACATCGGTTTCATTCGTCCTAGTACGTCTCCTTGGGGTGCTCCTGTTTTATTCGTGAAGAAGAAAGATGGAAGTATGCGACTTTGTATTGATTATCGGGAGGTTAATCATGTCACCATAAAAAATAGGTACCCGTTGCCTCGCATTGATGACCTGTTTGACCAGTTGCAAGGAGCCAAATTCTTTTCAAAGATTGATCTTTGTTCCGGATATCATCAGTTGAAGATTAAAACTTATGACATTCCAAAGACTGCTTTCAGAACTCGGTACGGGCATTATGAATTCCTAATCATGTCTTTTGGATTGACTAATGCTCCTGCTGCCTTTATGGACATGATGAACCGAGTATTTAAAGAATATTTGGATCACTTTGTGGTCGTCTTTATTGATGACATCCTCATATACTCCAAAACTCGTGAAGACCATGAGCAACACTTGAGGCTGATACTTTAAAAGCTTCGTGAAAACAAGCTATATGCTAAGTTGAAGAAATGCGAGTTCTGGCTTGAGGAAGTTGCATTCCTTGGGCACGTGATATCAAATCATGGAATATCTGTTGACCCAAAAAAGATTGAAGCAATTCAAAGCTGGGAGCAACCTAAGTCGATGGCTGGAAATCGTAGCTTTCTCGGCCAATTGGTTATTATCGGAGATTCGTGGAAGGATTTTCTCGAATCGCTACTCCATTAACTCAGCTGACTCAAAAAGATACAAAGTTCGGTTGGAGCGAGGAATGTGATAAGAGTTTTCAAGAACTTAAGAGGAGACTCATTTCAACACCTGTTCTGACAATACCATCTGGCTCGGAGGGATTTGTCATCTAAAGTGATGCTTCAGACAAAGGGTTAGGATGTGTTCTCATGCAACATGGGAAAGTCATAGCCTATGCCTCACGACGACTAACTCAAAGAATATGAGAGGAATTATCCTACTCATGATCTAGAGTTAGCGTGATCGTTTTTGCTTGCTTAAGATTTGGAGGCATTACCTATATGGAGAGAAGGTGGAGATTTATACGGATCATAAAAGCCTCAAATATTTCTTCACTCAAAAGGAACTCAACATGCGGCAATGGTGATGGCTTGAGTTGTTGAAAGATTATGATCATACCATCCAATACCATCTTGAAAAAGCAAACGTGGTAGTCGACGCATTGAGTAGAAGATCATATGCGGGTACAAGTGCGATATTGTCAACGCAAATGCCCATTTTGTATGACTTACAAAGGATGGAGATAGAGTTAAAGACTCCAGGGACCCATGTGATGATAGCGAATATACGAGTAGAACCGACTTTAATCGATAAAGTTAAAGCTGCTCAAGCTACAGACCTGGAGCTAATGCGTATGAAGAAGAAAGTGCGAGAAGGTGCTATTCCGGAAGCAAGAATCGATGAAGAAGGAATACTTCGAGTCAACTCTAGACTTTGTGTTCCTAATGATTCTGACTTAAAGTATAAAATCATGATGGAGGCACACAACACACCGTTTGCAATCCATCCTGGGAGTACCAAAATGTATCGTGATCTTCGACAAACATTTTGGTAGAGCAATATAAAGAGAGAGATAGCGGGGTTTATCTCAAGGTGTCTAACTTGTCAACGAGTCAAGGCGGAGCATTAAGTGCCAAAAGGTCTATTGCAACCACTTAAAATTCCAGAATGGAAGTGGGAGCACATTACCATGGATTTCGTTACTGGTCTTCCCAAGGTTTCTCAAGGCATAGATGCAATTTGGGACATTGTTGATAGATTGACCAAGTCTGCTCATTTCTTACCGATTTGAAAAACTTATACACTTGAACGTCTAACTCGTATGTACATAAACGAGATTGTAAGATTGCATGGTCTGCCAGTATCCATAGTTTCTGATCGAGACCCAAGATTTACTTCAAGATTTTGGGTTAGTTTGCAAAAAGCTATGGGCACAGATTTATGATTTAGTTTGGCATATCATCCTCAAATGGATGGGCAGTCGGAAAGGACTATTCAAACTCTTGAAGATTTATTAAGACTCTGTGTCCTTGACTTCAAGGGAAGTTGGGACAAGTTCTTACCATTGGTGGAGTTTTCCTACAATAATAGTTATCAAGCAAGTATTGGCATGGCTCCATTTGAGGCGTTGTATGGAAGAAAGTGTCATTCTCCAGTATGTTGGGATGAGGTGGGTGAAGCAACGTTGTTGAGACCAGATTTGGTATATATGACTATGGAAAAGATTCAAACGATCCGACAACGTATAAAAACCTCACAAGATCGACTAGTCCCGGTTACGTTCTCATTTTCTGAAGAGAACAGTGAAAGAAAGGGTGAGCTCAACTAGCCTAGTAAGAAATATTATGACTAAGATAATGCAGAATAAATTATCATTAGTCTTCAATAATGTTAAACTGATAAAATATAATAGACATCAAGTTTAACAACAGCGGAACAAGCAATCCATTAGAAGAGTCAAGTAGAGAATAAAATCTACTATCTTCTATGGTTTAAAATGTTTTCATCAATTTTTATCATTTGAGACTCAAACAATAAATAAAACACATCATCTAATCATCCCTGTACTACAGGCTAAGGATATTCATTACATCATCAATGGTCATGACTATACCGAAAAATCCCTGGTCATAATCATACGAAAAACTATCCATCAATGCACTACAGGCCACTGAGGACTTTTACCATATCATTTATAACATTATAAGTCATGATTATACCGAATGATCCCTGGTCATAATCATACTAAGTTCATCTATGCACGTAAGCTAAAGATAACTTTCATTACAATATAAGCATGAGGATGATGACAATGACATAATAATTCAATAAAACAAGTTCAAGAATTAATTTATCCAGGAACCAACAACGTCCAAATTGGCAACATGATACTGCTTTGTGGAGAAAAAAAAAATTCAAGAATGCTCTGAAGAATATTTTCATGAAAAGATACTGGATGAAGCGCAAATATCCAGGATATTCTACTAATTTCATGGAGTATAGAAGCCAAAACTTTAACCAACCGAGTATAATAGAATATATGAAACTGCAAATGGATCTTCGCCCGCCATGTGGTAATCCACGTATACAGATCATTTCCATAATTTAATAAGGAATGAATACAAAGGATCATTCACCATGCATGTGGTAATCCACATAGACAGGTTATTCCAACAGAATAATAAAGAATGGAATAACTGAAGGATTCACCGTAAATGATGCGATATATGCATGCATGTGTTATTCCCAACAGAATAATAAAGAATGGAACCAGGTCATGCGTAAACGCACAGACAGGATATTTCGATAGAATAATAAAGAACGAAACCAGGTCAGGCGAAATTCGCACCAACATGATATTCCAACATAATAATAAAGAATGGAATAACAACAGAAATCACCATGCATGCGATAGACCGCACAGACAGGTTATTCCAACAGAATAATAATTAATGGAACCAGGTCAGGCGTAATACGCACTGACAGGATATTCCAACAGAATGATAAAGAATGGAATAACAGAAGAATTTCACCATGTATGCGGTACTTCGCATAGACAGGTTATTCCAACATAATAATAAAGAATGAAATAACAGAATAATTTCACCAAGTATAGGGGAGTCCGCGTATACAGGTTATTCCAATAGAATAATAAAGAATGGAATAACAGAAGTTCTCTTCATGAATACGAAAGAAATAATACCCCTTACCTTAGAAGAACTGGATATTGGAAAAGTAAGGTAGCAGACTTCTCTTCTTCTTTCTCTCTATAATTTATCTCTCTAGAGTTTCAGTGAATTCGTAAGAAATAATGAAGGAATGAGCTTCTATTTATAGGAGAATGGAATGAATAGTAACTAATTCATGAACGGTCCAGATTGATTTACTTTTAAACGGACGGTCCATATTGATTTACTATTAAAACTTAAAGCAACGGTCCATATTGATTTACTATTATAATTTCAACCAACGGTCTGAAAAATTAGCACATCTCCTCATGGAATAATATTGTACCCAAAAATGATTTGGACCGAAAAGAAATATATTTTCCGGGTGAATAGTACCCCGACATGAAAAATGTCCCAAATACCCGAGTGAATAATACTAGAGTGAATAGTAATTGGGTGAATAGTAACTCGTGAATAGTATTCCGACACAAAAGGTGCACCGAATACCCGATTGAACAATATAACCTCCAGGCATCAATTATTATCGAAATAAATGTCAATTTCCACTAACACAAATAATTTCAACACAATGAAACTATCAAATTCACCTATAATCAGCACGAACTTATTTATCATTAATATTATAACTCACAATATTTAACAACCAGGTCGTTCCAAGGAAAGAAGGGGCTTTCCAATAAGGATTTCTCCCTATTGGCGCGCAATTAGGTGACCAAACCTCTCCTTGACAGAACTTCTAGACATTTTAAATATTGCAATTTAATAATATGAACAACTTTGTCGTCTCAATTATTGATTTAATAATATATCATATATCACGGATGATCTTTGTGATAATAATCGAATCAATAATATAGAGAGATATGATCAAACAATTATCGCAAACAATAATTGAGTATAATTGAGTGACTTCTTACATAAGCATTAATAACTAATGGTGTGCTACTATGCAACGACCATGCAGACATAAAGACTTTTACTACTAGGGTAGTTCAACAATTTTAACGGTAACACTTCCGCCGTTATTTTTAAAAAAAGATAATTTTGTCATTTTCTTACTATGACAATACTTCCGTTGTGGGGTCCACCAATGATTGTGCCGTCGTATGAATATTCCCTGTAAAAATGAATATTCCCCGACTAATCGAATATTATATTACCACTTGCTTACTTTGCAAATTTTTGTAAATATTACCCACAACTATAACATTATATCATATCCACGCCATAATATTCAAAAATATATTTCGAGAGAAATTAATCTTTATTCATAAAAGTTGGGGTCTTACATCCATTGTGTGGGAATTATTAGTGTTAGTGAAAATCGACATTTATTTCGATAATAATTGATGTTTGGAGGTTATATTGACCAATCGGGTAATTAACCAGATAAATGAGCAATTAATTGCTATTGATTCACATGATTATAACTATTTGTTCACATGTGTGTACTATTGATTCACATTCATTTACTATTAGGGGAGTTGGTGCAAGATTGATAATACTTGCATGACTAAGTTAAAAATAGAGGTATAGTTGAAGGTACTATATTGTATTTATTTTTTTCACATGTCTAGAACTATTGATTCACATGATTTACTATTGATTCACATTATTTACTATTAGGGGAGGTGGTTCAAGTTTGATAATACTTGCAGGACTAAATTAAAAATGAAAAAAAAAGAGGAAGGTATTATACTGTAATATTTTGAGCCCCAAAACGTGCAATTATTGAAACTATATTTTCCTATAAATAGAAGCTTATTCTTCCTTCATTTCTCACCAATTCATTAAAGCTATAGAGCAATTATTATAGAGAAAAATTATAGAGAGAAAGAAGAAGAGAAGTCTGCTACCTCACTATTCCAGTATCCAGTCTTCTTTTGAGGTAAGGGGTATTATTCTTTCGTATTCATGAAGAGAGTTGTTTTCTTTCAATACTCGTAAGAGTTGTTATTCCATTCTTTATTATTATGTTGGAATAACCTGTCTATGCGAAGTACCGCATACATGGTAAAATTCTTCTGTTATTCCATTCTTTATTATTCATTGGAATAACCTATCCGTAATGATCGATCGATGCCCAGTGAATTCTCTGTTGTTATTCCATTCTTTATTATTCTGCTGGAACATCCCACATGCATACGGATTACGCATGACCTGGTTTCATTCTTTATTATTACATTGGAACATCACATGCATGCGGATTATGCATGACCTGGTCTCATTCTTTATTATTTTGTTGGAATATCCTGTCTGTGCAGATTACGCATGACCTGGTTCCATTCTTTATTATTCTGTTGGGAATAACCTGTCTGTGCGGTCTATCACATGTCTGGTGAATTCTTCTGTTATTCCATTCTTTATTATTCTGTTGGAATAACCTGTCTATGTGGATTACCGCATGTATGGTGAATGATCCTGTGTATTCATTCCTTATTAAATTGTGGAAATGATCTGTCTAC
The DNA here is from genome assembly GCA_020205605.1 of Panax ginseng. NCBI lineage: Eukaryota > Viridiplantae > Streptophyta > Magnoliopsida > Apiales > Araliaceae > Panax > Panax ginseng. The sequence continues at coordinate 126,780,317 of CM035129.1, read as the reverse complement.
GTGGATTACCGCATGGCGGGCGAAAATTCATTTGCAGTTTTATATATTCTATTATACTCAGTTGGTTAAAGTTTTGACTTCTATACTCCATGAGATTAGTAGAATATCCTGGATATTTGCGCTTCATCCAATATCTTTTCATGGAAATATTCTTCTGAGCATTCTTGAATTTTACTCCACAAAACAGTATCATGTTGACAATTTGGACGTAATTAATTTCAGGATAAATTAACTTATAAATCTTTAAAATTTATTCTTGAACTTATTTTATTGAATTATTATGTCATTGTCATCATCCTCATGTTTATATTGTGATTAAAGTCATCTTTGGCTTACATGCATAGATGGACTTGGTATGATTATGACCAGGGATCATTTGGTATAATCATGACATGTAATGTTATAATTGATATGGTAAAAGTCCTCAGTGGCCTGTAGTGCATTGATGGATAGTTTTTCGTATGATTATGACCAGGGATTTTTCGGTATAGTCATGACCATTGATGATTTAATGAATATCCTTGGCCCGTAATGTAGGGATGATTAGATGATGTGGTTTATTTATTAAGGTGAGTCTCAGCGATAAAAATTGATGAAAACATTTTAAATCATAGAAGATAGTAGATATCATGCTCTACTTGACTCTTCTAATGGATTGCTTATTCTGCTGCAGTTAAACTTGATGTCTATTGTATTTTATCAGTTTAATATTGTTGAAGGCTAATGATAATTTATCCTGCATTATCTTAGTCATAATATTTCTTACTGGGCTAGTTGAGCTCACCATTTTGCTTTCATTGTTCTCTTCAGGAAATGAGAACGTAGCCGGGACTAGTCGGGAAACGGAGTGATGGTCCGAGATGGTGTTATAGTAGTCCTCACTATTCTATAAAATAGTGTGACAATAAATGTAATGAGGACTCTATTTGAGAGTGGATATTATCTAGAAGGCAATATTCATATTTAAACTCTCAGCTATGTTTTGTCGTATATTACACAACGTTTGTATAATTAAGTTTGTATTTGTATTCTGTACCATGTATTTGGCGACTCAAGATGGGTTATGTATACCTATTTTGGGGGTGTCACAGAAATTTCTTCATGCTTGTAAATATCAATATTGATCCAATTTCAAGAAGTTGAATCTCCCATCTTTTACCCTCATCTTCAGCTTACATGGTTTGTGAGTTGTACATTACAAAAATTCACTCAACCTCTTTACAAGCCACACTCTATGCCTTACATTTATAGTAAGTTCTACAATACAAATTTTCACTTGGCACAACCATATAGAGACATACAAAGAAATATCAATACATATTACCAAGTGTAAAATTATCTCTCAACAAAAGTACAAAATAAACTAGAATATTAAATACGACATAACAAATACACTAAATAGATACACGAAAAAACTCATTCAAAATTCATATCACACTAAACCTAATACATGATTTTTGATAGTTTAATCAATAACCACCAACGAAGCATCACATTTAAGCAAGACTAATCAAAAAAATTACAATAATCCAAACAAAGTTTAATAACAATCCCACATATATAACATATTTTATATAATATATATTTATATAATATATATATATATATAATATAATGTGTATCTATACATACATATATATTACGTATATAATATAATGTCTAATATAATACATATATAGATATACATGTATATATACATATGTATATTACATAATAATATAATATAATATATATTAGTTTTCTAAATATTTAGAACCTATAAAACTAGCCCTCTTCTACGCCAATACCTACTTATGGCTCTTTTTCTACCCAAATCTATTATAAAATCCAAATCCCACTATATTCTTACTACCTCCCTTTTCTCTTCAAGAAAGGCGGTTACTTTTGTCAAACCTATGTTCTCAAACAAAAAATTAAGTTAGAAAGAAATACGAATAAAAAAGAAAATATACCGATAAATAGTACCTCATGTTAGCAAGCTCCCTAAGAATCAAAACAATCTACAAAATATTTTTACAATTTTGTTCAAACTTAAATAATATCATTCAAATAACAATTTCTAATTTAAATAATATCTTTGCTACTGAAATTTCTTCATGCTTGGAAATATCAATATTGATCCAATTTCAAGAAGCTGAATCTCCTATCTTTTACCCTCATCTTCAGCTTACATGGTTTGTGAGTTGTACATTACAAAAATTCACTCAACCTTTCCAAGCCACACTATATGCCTTACATTTATAGTAAGTTCTACATTACAAAATTTTCACTTAGCACAACCCATATAGAGACATACATAGAAATATCAATACATATTCAAAAGGGTGCCCCAAGTGTAAAATTATCTCTCAACAAAAGTACAAAATAAACTAGAATATTAGATTCAATACAACAAATACACTAAATAGATACACAAAAAAACTCATTCAAAATTCATATAATACATGATTTTTGATAGTTTAATCAATAACCACCAACGAATCATCACATTCAAGCAAGACCAATAAAAAAATTATAATATTCCAAACAAAGTTTAATAACAATTCATAAACATTTATAACATATTTTATATAATATATATTTATATAATATACATAATATAATGTGTAACTATATACATATATATTATGTATATTACATAATAATATAATATAATACATATATACATACGTATGTATATTACATAATAATATAATATAATATAATTATATCACTTTCCTAAATATTTTAGCATGATGAGTAGTCAACCAATTAATTCATAAGATCACATCGAATGCAAGTATTTTTAAAGAGATAAGATTGACAGGTAATGTGCGGTTACCGATTTGAATCAAACAAGACTTATATACAGTGGATGTAATAAAGGTTTCTCCCAACGGAGTTTCAACAGATAAATCAAAGTCTAATTTCTCTGGAGTTAAATTTAAATGTTGAGCGCAAGTAGGAGAAATAAAAGAATGGGTAGAACTGGTATCAAATAAGGTATAAACTTCGCAAGAGTTTATGATTAACTTACTTGTGATCACCACGTTCGGATTCCTCGCTTTTTGGGAGGTTACGACAAACGCTCTCCCTTGAACTACCAATTTTGTCTTGTCTGGGACGGCCTTTGATGCCTCCATCCCAGCTAGACTTTACTTTGGCGCATGACAAAATCGGGCTAGGTGACCTTCTCTTCCATAATTGTAACATGCTTTGGACTGATGCGTACAATTTGGACTGATGTGTCCCTCCCCTCCGCATTTGTAACATACGACCGACGGTCGTTCTCCTTCCTTAACAACAGGTTCTGGTGCTGACGTCTTTCCATCATTATCTAATCTCCTCTTCTTGAAATTTCTACTTCTATTATCTTGGCCATGATTACCACCGAAGTGGTTATCATGTTTGGCATGTTGATTCCCTCCACGTTTGTTGTCACCGCTTGATGGATCGCTACCACCGGTATTATCGACTTGTGTTCACCGCTCTCTCTTGGTTGGGTTGACTCATTATCGCGCTCTAATAACTGAGCCCTATTTACAACATCTGAATACAAACACAGTTTGTGAGAAATGAGGTATTGACGTATTTTGGGTCTCAAACCTCTCAGAAACATTCGCGTCATTCTCTCCTCATTATCAACCAAATGGGATGCGAACCGGGACAACTCGGCAAACTTAGCCTCGTACTGCGACACGGTCATATTGTTTTGCTCCAACTTGATAAACTCCACCTCCTTCATGTGACGAATACTTTCGGGAAAGTACTTGTCATTGAATAGTTCTTGGAACTTTTCCCAAGACATTTTGAGTGCGGAAGGCTGAGTACATTTTACTGATTCCCACCAGTAATTTGCCTCTCCTCTCAACATGAAGGTGGCAAAAGGAACCTTTTTCTCCTCGGAGCATGTGACGCCCCCAAAAATAGGTATATATCACCCATCTTGAGTCGCCAGATACATGGTACAAAATACAAATACAACTTAATTATACAAACGTCGTGTAAAAATACGACAAAACATAGCTGAGAGTTTTAATAAGAATATTGTCATCTAGACAATATCCACACTCAAAGGAGTCCTCATTATATTTATTGTCACACTATTTAACAGAATAGTGAGGACTACTAATGTTATCATCTGGACCGTCACTCCGTTCCCCAACTCGTCCAAGCTATATTTTCATTTCCTAAAGAGAACAGTGAAAGAAAGGGTGAGCTCAACTAGCCTAGTAAGAAATATTATGACTAAGATAATGCAGAATAAATTATCATTAGCCTTCAACAATGTTAAACTGATAAAATACAAAAGACATCAAGTTTAACTGCAGCGGAATAAGCAATCCATTAGAAGAGTCAAATAGAGCATGATATCTACTATCTTCTATGATTTAAAATATTTTCATCAATTTTTATCGCTGCGACTCAGCTTAATAAATAAACCACATCATCGAGTCATCCCTACACTACGGGCCAAGGATATTCATTAAATCATCAATGGTCATGACTATACCGAATAATCCATGGTCATAATCATACCAAAAACTGTCCATCAATGCACTACAGGCCACTGAGGATTTTTACCACATCATCCGTCACATTACGGTCATGACTATACCGAATAATCCCTGGTCATAATCACACCAAGTCCATCTATGCACGTAAGCCAAAGATGACTTTTATCACAATATAAACATGAGAATGATGACAATGATATAAGCATTAATCAAACGAAAACAAGGATAAATATTAAGACTTTAAATTTATCCAAATATTATAGCATTCTCAGATTCCAGCTCTAATATCTTATAATTTGCCAAAGAGTGCTTTTGTTCAAGCATCGCACATAGGGTAACACAATTTTGAATCGTTACATCTCTTTGCTCCACGACCGCGTGCCATTCTTCAGCCTGCTCTTTTAACTCATGAATACGATTTTGTAATTCTAAATTTTGATCATAAAATTCTTCTAACCAATTCTCCTCAGGTTCCTCTTCTTCCTCACTCTCAGCTGTAACCTCTGCAACTAGCTTGGGTGCAACTATTAGTTCTTCACTCACCACGTAGATATCTCTAATTTCTTCTTCGTCTAACATCACATTAACCTGGTTAGTGATTAAAGGTTTCTCAATGGTCTCATGTGCTTCATTGCTTATCTCAACATTTTTCGGATGCCATTTTCAAATAATGCCACAAAACAAGACTTAATTAACATATCACATATTATCCCTATACTCTGACCGACCAATTAAATGCCAAATAAACTTAGGTAGGTCATACTAGCGAAGGAATTCCTCGTCTCTCCCCTACTAGTTCTTGTCTCACATCTTAGCCAGGGATCATATCCCTAAGCTTTGATACCAACTGTGATGCCCCCAAAAATAGGTATACATCACCCATCTTGAGTCGCCAGATACATGGTACAAAATACAAATACAACTTAATTATACAAACGTCGTGTAAAAATACAACAAAACATAGCTTAGAGTTTTAATAAGAATATTATCATCTAGACAATATCCACACTCAAAGGAGTCCTCATTACATTTATTGTCACACTATTTAACAGAATAGTGAGGACTACTAATGTTATCATCTGGACCGTCACTCCGTTCCCCGACTCGTCTCAGCTATATTTTTATTTTCTGAAGAGAATAGTGAAAGAAAGGGTGAGCTCAACTAGCCCAGTAAGAAATATTATGACTAAGATAATGCAGAATAAATTATCATTAGCCTTCAACAATGTTAAACTGATAAAATACAAAAGAACTAAAGTTTAACTGCAGCGGAACAAGCAATACATTAAAAGAGTCAAATAGAGAATAAAATCTACTATCTTCTGTGATTTAAAAAGTTTTCATCAACTTAATCGCTGAGACTCAGTTTAATAAATAAATCACATCATCGAATCATCCCTGCACTACGGGCCAAGGATATTCATTAAAACATCAATGGTTATAACTATACCGAATAATCTCTGGTCATAATCATACCAAAAACTGCCCATCAATGCACTACAGGCCACTGAGGATTTTTACCACATCATCCGTCACATTACGGTCATGACTATACCGAATAATCCCTGGCCATAATCACATCAAGTTCATCTATGTACGTAAGCCAAAGATGACTTTTATCACACTATAAACATGAGAATGATGACAATGATATAAGCATTAATCAAACGAAAACAAGGATAAATATTAAGACTTTAAATTTATCCAAATATTATCAATCACTTAATAAACTCATAATCTAATATTATTAATATATAATAATATTTTAATCACTTCTTAAACTTATAAATAATTTATTTCAATTGTTTATACTTTACCAAATAATGTATTTAATCATTCAAAAATGTCATACTCATAAGATTTCATCACCAATGATCAAATCCCTTATCAAAAATCTGCATATACCTTATATAGGATTCCCAAGCCATAAAATCCTATTTACTAATTTCGTTACTTCACATAACATATTTAACTCATATGTTCATAACTAAACCATTTTCATGAAAAATTACCAAATCAACTTGTTATTTTTCTATCATTTGCCCCAACATATATACATATATTTCATACACAACAAGTATTTTTTTTTTCAACTCCCTTAAGTATTTTTCAAAAATCAATTTCTAATTAATTCCTTAAGAAATTAGCTACCTAAAGTTTAACTCCAAAAATTCCCAAATCTTGGCAGGATCTTACACCTGTTAACGTGAGCTTCCAGTTTAAATTTTATGGTCATCGGAGTTATAGAACTCCGGTTATAGAGTTTTTCGTCAGAAAAACCTAAATATTGAAATGGTCATAACTTGCTCATTTTAAGTCAGAATGAGTTCATTTTTGGACATGAGATACTTTATATCATATATTTCCATGTCCCAAAAGGCCAGAATTTCTCTCACAAATTAAGTTGCCAAAAATTCCCTTTTAAATTTATGGGCAGTAGCTTTTTGGTACTTTGCAGTTTTTGACTCCTTTGCTAAAATCAGTCCACACGAAAATCTACAATACCTTTTCCAGTGATTCCACTTGGATAAGTTAGAAAACTCATAGATCTAACAATAGAATTTGACCACACTCAAAAATTCAAAATATAATAGGAGATATGGTCAATTGAATTTCGTGCTCCATTTTCACCAAAAATTTGATTTTCAACTCTTTGTGATTTCTAATAAACTTACATGTTTTCACATAATAACCAACATAACTCATCATAACACTTACTAATACTACTTATACCCATGATTTTCATCAGTCCAATACTTTTATTATGACTTTCATCATAATCAACAGTCCAATGCTTATATTATGACTTTCCAGAATTTTTGAGGGTCAGAAAAATTATGAAACTGCAAATGGATTTTCACCCGTCATGAGGTAATCCACGTATATCGATCATTTCTATAATTTAACAAGGAATGAATATAAAGGATCATTCACCATGCATGTGGTAATCCACATAGACAGGTTATTCCAACAGAATAATAAAGAATGGAATAATGAAGAATTCACATGCATGCGATAGATCGCATGCATGAGTTATTTCAATGTAATAATAAATAATGGAACCGGTCATGCGAACGCATACGGATAGGATATTCCAAATGTAATGATAAAGAATGGAATAACAATGAATTCACCATGCATGCGATAGATCGCATGTATAAAAGTTATTCCAATGTAATAATAAATAATAGAACCGTGTCATGCCAGAACGCGCATGCGGACATGATATTCCAAATGAATGATAAAGAATGGAATAATGAGAAGAATTTCACCATGTATGCGGACTTCTTGATATACAAAAGTTATTTCAACATAATAATAAAGAATGGAAGAATTTCACCATGTATGCGGTAAGATTTGACAGACAAAGTTATTCAACATAATGATAAAGAATGGAATAATGTAAGAATTTCACCATGTATGCGAAGACTTTGCATAGATAAAAGTTATTCCAACATAATGATAAAGAATGGAATAATAGAAGTTCTCTTCATGAATACGAAAGAAATAATACCCCTTACGAGTACAACAAATAATATCCCTTACCTTATAAAGAAGAGTACTCCGACGGGTAGGGCGGGGATATACTTGAAGAAAACTTGCACTACGCTAAAAGCTTCTTAAAACTCTAAAGAAATAAACTCAAGATTATAGAAGAGAATTCTCTGAATTTCTGGTGTGATTTCAATTCTAACTAAGCATCCTATTTATAGGAAAATAAAAAGGATACTATGCAATAAAATATATATATATATATATATATATATATATATATTTTATTTAAAATCTAATAAAACAATTAACTTTATAAAAGTATTCTATTTATATAAAAAGATTTTACTATGCAAACACTATGCAGGTACTATGCAAACACTATGCATAATAAAATATATTATATTCTAATTATTGTCTAATAAAATAAATAACTTTATAAAAGTATTCTATTTTATATAAAAAGATTTTCTGTTTTATTACATTAATAATACTAATAAAACAAAATTAATATATATAATATATATATATATAAACTTTCGTGACTTCATAAAAAGACACCTCAATATATTTAACAACATTTATCATCATTATTATAATTCACAATATTAATCGACTGTGTCGTTCCCAAGAAAGAGGGGCTTTCAATAAGGATTTCTCCCTATTAGCGCGTAAATTAGGTGACCAAACCTCTCCTGGCGTAACTTCTAGACATTGTTAATATTGCAAATAATAATATTAATAACTTTGTTATCTCAATTATTGATTTAATAATATATAAAATATCGACAATAATTGAATCAAATAACGTGAGATACTATGCTACAACCATCTTGTATCAATAATTGAACAAAACCGAGTGACTTCTCACGTAAGCATCAATAATCAATATCGTGCTGCTACTATGCAACCACATGCCAGACATCGCATTACTTTTAACATCGGGTGTTTCAAATAGTTAATGGTAAAAATTCACCGTTATTTTCATAAAAATATTTTTGTCGTTTTCTCAATCCCGACAATAATTACATTGCTAGGGGGTCCACCAATGATTGTGTCGTCGTACGAATATTCCCCGACCAATCGAATATTATATAACAACTTGCATACTTTTCAACATTTCTAAATATTACCCACAACTATAACATTATCTCAAATCCACACCATAATATTCAAAAGAAATATTTTGAGAAAATTAAATCTTTATTCGTAAAATTTGGGGTTTTATAATCTCCCCTCCTTATGAAATTTCGTCCTCGAAATTTACGTACGTACCTGGTATGCCGAAGAGGAGAGGATACCTTGACTTCATTTCAAATTCTAACTCTTGAGGTAAAACCTTTGAGTGTTGAATACGATCCTTCTTATCCAAGATTTTAACACGTATATCCTTATACGTTAAATCTTCTGCTATATCGGCTAGTTCTAATTTAATAATGTGGTTCGGGTCATCCACATATTTACGTAACATCGATACGTTAAAAACATTATGAACACGCGACATACTTGGCGGTAAAACGAGTCTATAGGCCACAGTTCCTACTCGATCGAGGATTTCAAATGGGCCAATTAAATCGAGGGTTGATATTTCCTCTCTTTAGCAACTCTTGCTTTTAAAATAACGCCCTCTTGAACCTTCTTCTTCGTATTCATCAGCTCCGGGTCTGTAGCTTTAGCAGCTTTAACATTATCGACTAAAGTCGGTTCTAATCATATATTTGTTATCTTCACGTAGGTTCGTATATTCGCACTCGTAAACGCATATGATCTTTTACTCAACACGTCAGCTACCACATTTGCTTTTCCACGATGGTATTGAATGGTCGTAACCTTCAACAGCTCGAGCCATCGTCTTTGGCGCATTATACGTTCATTTTGGGTGAAGAAATACTTGAGGATTTAGAAATGGGTTTTGTACTAGGGTCAATACAAAATTCGATTTCACGCTCTAGGGGTAGGCTAAGAAGTCTTCAAGAATACGTAAAGAAATTTATTAACAATAAAAATATCATTTAAAAACTATAACTCTCATCCAAGACTTGGATAGTACGTCACATTGATACCTATCAACTTGGCATCGTCATTCACGACGTCACCTACAGAAAGTCTGGCTTCGGTGTATTCCAAGACTTGGAAGTCACTAGCGAAAGGCTTGGGGCTTTTTACTTATGGCTTGATATGACAATGATTGAATTTAGTGGTTTGGTTACTTGAATTCGCATAACAGGTTGGTTAGGAATATGAAAGCTAACAACCTTACAAAAAGCTTGATGAGTAGTTAACCAATCGATTCCTAAAATCACATCAAAGGCAAGTATTTTCAAATAGATAAGATCGACAGGTAACGTGAAAGTGTCGATTTGAATTAAACAAGATTTATAAATAGTGGATGTAACGAAGGTTTCTCCAAATGGAGTTTCAACAGATAAGTCAAAATCTAATTTCTCAAGAGCCAAGTTCAAACATTGAACACAACTAGGTGAAATAAAAGTGTGGGTAGAACCGGTATCTAACAAGGTATAGACTTTGCAAGAGTTTATGATTAACTTACCCGTGATAACTTTGTTCAGGTTCCTCGTCACAAAAAAAAATGCTCTCTCTTAAACTACCGATTTTTGACTTATCTGGGACATCCCAGTTGGACTTAACTTTGTTGTAGAGTACATTCCACCCTTAATTGCTTCGTCACATTCCTGATCCATGATTCGAATCATTACTCTCCGATCCATATCGAATTGGAGTTGACCGCTCTGCACAGGGTAATTCTGAATTTAATGTTAGATTCTCCCAATTACTGTCCAAAAAGCAAAATCTATTTCATCTATTTTGGCTTTATTGGATCGGACGTCTTTTTCTACAATATCTACGCGTCGTGCGGCTTTTACCCATGCATCATCTATTCTCATTCGTTCAATTGCTTCTTCTTTCATCAAAACTTTGATCATAGAATTCTCAGATTCCAGCTCTAATATCTTATAATTTGCCAAAGAGTGCTTTTGTTCAAGCATCGCACATAGGGTAACACAATTTTGAATCGTTACATCTCTTTGCTCCACGACCGCCTGCCATTCTTCAGCCTGCTCTTCTAACTCATGAATACGATTTTGTAATTCTAAATTTTGATCATAAAATTCTTCTAACCAATTCTCCTCAGGTTCCTCTTCTTCCTCACTCTCAGCTGCAACCTCTGCAACTAGCTTGGGTGCAACTATTAGTTCTTCACTCACCACGTAGATATCTCTAATTTCTTCTTCGTCTGACATCACATTAACCTGGTTAGTGATTAAAGGTTTCTCAATGGTCTCATGTGCTTCATTGCTTATCTCAACATTTTCGGATGCCATTTTCAAATAATGCCACAAAACAAGAGTTAATTAACATATCACATATTATCCCTATACTCTGACCGACCAATTAAATGCCAAATAAACTTAGGTAGGTCATACTAGCGAAGGAATTCCTCGTCTCTCCCCTACTAGTTCTTGTCTCACATCTTAGCCAGGGATCATATCCCTAAGCTTTGATACCAACTGTGATGCCCCCAAAAATAGGTATACATCACCCATCTTGAGTCGCCAGATACATGGTACAAAATACAAATACAACTTAATTATATAAACGTCGTGTAAAAATACAACAAAACATAGCTTAGAGTTTTAATAAGAATATTATCATCTAGACAATATCCACACTCAAAGGAGTCCTCATTACATTTATTGTCACACTATTTAACAGAATAGTGAGGACTACTAATGTTATCATCCGGATGAAATCACTCCGTTCCCGGCTACTGCCTTAGCTATATTTTTATTTTCTGAAGAGAACAGTGAAAGAAAGGGTGAGCTCAACTAGCCCAGTAAGAAATATTATGACTAAGATAATGCAGAATAAATTATCATTAGCCTTCAACAATGTTAAACTGATAAAATACAAAAGACATCAAGTTTAACTGCAGCGGAATAAGCAATCCATTAGAAGAGTCAAATAGAGCATGATATCTACTATCTTCTATGATTTAAAATATTTTCATCAATTTTTATCGCTGCGACTCAGCTTAATAAATAAACCACATCATCGAGTCATCCCTACACTACGGGCCAAGGATATTCATTAAATCATCAATGGTCATGACTATACCGAATAATCCATGGTCATAATCATACCAAAAAGCGTCCATCAATGCTTTCATGTGCCACCGAGGATTTTTACCACATCATCCGTCACATTACTATTCATGACTATACCGAATAATCCCTAATCATAATCACACCAAGTCCATCTACATACGTAAGCCAAAGATGACTTTTATCACAATATAAACATGAGAATGATGACAATGATATAAGCATTAATCAAACGAAAACAAGGATAAATATTAAGACTTTAAATTTATCCAAATATTATCAATCACTTATAAACTCATAATCTAATATTATTAATATATAACAATATTTTAATCACTTCTTAAACTTATAAACAATTTATTTCAATTGTTTATACTTTACCAAATAATGCATTTAATCATTCAAAAATGCCATACTCATAAGATTTCATCACCAATGATCAAATCTCTTATCAAAAATCTGCATATACCCTATATAGGATTCCCAAGCCATAAAATCCTATTTACTAATTTTGTTACTTCACATAGCATATTTAACTCATATGTTCATAACTAAACCATTTTCATGAAAAATTACCAAATCAACTTGTTATTTTTCTATCCTTTGCCCCAACATATATACATATATTTCATACACAACAAGTATTTTTTTTTTCAACTCCCTTAAGTATTTTTCAAAAATCAATTTCTAATTAATTCCTTAAGAAATTAGCTACCTCAAGTTTAACTTCAAAAATTCCCAAATCTTGGCATGATCTTACACCTGTTAACGTGAGCTTCTAGTTTAAATTTCATAGTCATCGGAGTTATAGAACTCCGGTTATAGCATTTTTCGTCGGAAAAATCTAAATATTGAAATGGTTATAACTTGCTCATTTTAAGTCGGAATGAGCTCATTTTTGGACAGAAGGTACTTTATACCATATATTTCTATGTCCCAAAAGGCCAAAAAAAATTTCACAAATTAAGTTGCCAAAAATGCCCTTTTAAAGTTATGGGCAATAGCTTTTTGGTACTTTACAGTTTTTGACTCCTTTGCTAAAATCAGTCCAAACGAAAATCTACAACACCTTTTCCAGTGATTCCACTTGGATAAGTTAAAAACTCATAGATCTAAATATAGAACTTGACCACACTCAAAAATTCGAAATATAATAGGAGATATGGTCAATTGAATTTCATGCTCCATTTTCACCAAAAATTTGATTTTCAACTCTTTGTGATTTCTAAGAAACTTACATGGTTTCACATAATAACCAACATAACTCATCATAACACTTACTAATACTACTTATACCCATGATTTTTATCAGTCCAATGCTTTTATTATGACTTTCATCATAATCAACAGTCCAATGCTTATATTATGACTTTCCAGAATTTTTGAGGGTCAAAAAAATTACGAAACTGCAAATGGATTTTCATCCGTCATGAGGTAATCCACGTATACAGATCATTTCTATAATTTAACAAGGAATGAATATAAAGGATCATTCACCATGCATGTGGTAATCCACAAAGACAGGTTATTCCAACAGAATAATAAAGAATGGAATAACAAAAGAATTCACCATGCATGCGATAGATCGCATGCATAAAAGTTATTCCCAATGTAATAATAAATAATGGAACTGGTCATGCGTAAACGCATGCATGTGATATTCCAAATGTATGATAAAGAATGGAATAACAATGAGAATTCACCATGCATGCGATAGACCGCATGCAGAAAAGTTATTCCAACAGAATAATAAATAATGGAATCAGTCAATTATAAATGCATGACGTACATGATATTCCAAATGTAATGATAAAGAATGGAATAACATAAGAATTTTACCATATGCGCGTACTCAGATATACAAGTTATTCCAACATAATAATAAAGAATGGAATAATGGAAGAATTTCACCATGTATGTGGTACTTCACATGATGAAAAGTTATTCCAACATAATGATAAAGAATGGAATAATGTAAGAATTTCACCATGTATGCGGTACTTTGCATAGACAGGTTATTCCAACATAATGATAAAGAATGGAATAATAGAAGTTCTCTTCATGAATACGAAAGAAATAATACCCCTTACCTTAGAATAAAACTGGATACTGGAATAGTGAGGTAGCAGACTTCTCTTCTTCTTTCTCTCTATAATAATTGCTCTATAGCTTTAGTGAATTGGTGAGAAATGAAGGAAGAATGAGCTTCTATTTATAGAAAAATATAGTTTCAATAATTGCACGTTTTGGGGCTCAAATATTACAAAGACAATACCTTCAACTTTTTTTCATTTTTAATTTAGTCCCGCAAGTATTATCAAACTTGCACCACCTCCCCTAATAGTAAATAATATGAATCAATAGTTCAATCATGTGATTCAATAGTTATAATCATGTGAAAATACGAATAACAGTATAGTACCTCCATCTTTAACTTAGTCATGCAAGTATTATCAATCTTGCACCAACTCCCCTAATAGTAGATGAATGTGAATCAATAGTACACACATGTGAACAAATAGTTATAATCATGTGAATTAATAGCAATTAATTTCTCATTTATCCGATTAATTACCCAATAACTTCTAGACATCAATTATTATCGAAATAAATGTCGATTTTCACTAACACTAATAATTTCAACACAATGGAACTATCAATTTCATCTTTAATCAACACGAACTTATTCATCATTAATATTATAACTCACAATATTTAACAACCAGGTCGTTCCCAGGAAAGAGGGGACTTTTCGATAAGGATTTCTCCTTATTGGCGCGCAATTAGATGACCAAACCTCTCCTTGATAGAACCTCTAGACATTGTAAATATTGCAATTTAATAATATGAATAACTTTGTCGTCTCAATTATTGATTTAATAATATACCATATTATACAGATGATAATGTGACAATAATCGAATCAATAATATGAGAGATATGATGCAGCAATTACTGTAGCAATAATTGAGTATAGCTAAGTGACTTCTCACGTAAGCATCAATAACCAATACCGTGTGCTACTATGCAACCACGCGTATTACTGTACTTTTACTACTGGGTAGTTCAACAGTTTTAACGGTAACACTTCCGCCGTTATTTTTATAAAAAGATAATTTCGTCGTTTTCTTTACTACGACAATACTTCCGCTAGGGGTCCACTAATGATTGTCTTTGTCGTACAAATATTTCCCGACAAAAAGAATATTCCCCGACCAAACGAATATTTTATAACAACTTGCATACGTTGCAAAAAATTTCACATATCACCCTTAATTTTAACCCTTTATCAATTTAACCATTTACGAAATAAAATAATAATTATAAGAAAATTGAATACTTTCATTTCATAAAGTTTAGGGTCTTACAATCTCCCCTCCTTATGAAATTTCGCCCTGGAAATTTACGTACGTACCTGGTATGCCGAAGAGGTGAGGATACCTTGACTTCATTTCAGATTCTAACTCTTGAGGTATAACCTTTGAGTGTCGAATATGATCCTCCTTATCCAAAATTTTAACACGTATCTCCTCATACGTTAAATCTTCTATTATCTCGTCTAGTTCTAATTCAATAATGTGGTTCGAGCCGTCCACATAATTATGTAACATCGATACATGAAAAACGTTATGAACACGCGACATACTTGGCGGTAAAATGAGTCTATAGGCCATAGTTCCTACTCAATCGAGGATTTCGAATGGCCTAATTAAATCGAGGGTTGATATAACGCCTTCTTGAACATTCTTCTTCACATTCATCAGATTCAGGTGTGTAGCTTGAGCGGCTTTAACTTTATCGATTAAAGTTGATTCTACTCGTATATTTGTTATCTTCACGTGGGTCCCTAGAGTCTTTAACTCTATCTCCATCATTTGTAAGTTATACGAAATGGGTTTTTGTGTTAACAACATCGCACTCGTAAACGCATAAGATCTTCTACTCAACGCGTCAGCTACCACGTTCGCTCTTCCACTATGATATTGAGTGTTATAGTCGTAATCTTCAACAGCTCGAGCCAACGTCTTTGGCGCATAATACGTTCGTTCTAGGTGAAGAAATATTTAAGGGTTTTAGAAATGAGTTTTGTACTGAGGTCAATACAAAATTCGATTTCACACTCTAGGGGTAGGCTAGGAAGTTCTTCAATAATACGTCAGAAAATTTATTAACGATAGAAAAAAAATTGTGACTCTCATCCAAGACTTGGATAACACGTCACATTGATACCTATCAACTTGCCACCATTATTCACGACATCCCCTATGGATATTCTGGCTTCGGTGTATTCCAAGACTTGGAAGTCACCAGCGAAAGGCTCGGGGCTCTTTACTTATGGCTTGATATGACAATGATTGACTTTAGTGGTTTGGTTGCTTAAATTCACATAACAGGTTGGTTAGGAATATAAAAGCTAACAACCTTACGAAAATTATGATGAGTACTTAACCAATTGATTCTTAAAATCACATCAAAGGCAAGTATTTTCAAAGAGATAAGATCGACAGATAACGTGAAAGTGTCGATTTGAATCAAAAAAGATTTATAAATAGTAGAGGTAATGAAGGTTTCTCCCAACAGAGTTTTAACAGATAAATCAAAGTCTAATTTCTCCAAAGTCAAATTTAAACATTGAGCGTAAGTAGGAGAAATAAAAGAGTGGGTAGAACTGGTATCGAATAAGGTATAGACTTCGCAAGAATTTACAATTAACTAACCCATAATAACTTCATTTGGGTTCCTCACTTGTTGGGAAGTCATGACAACCGCTCTCCCTTGAACTACCCGGCTTTGACTTGTCTGGGGCAGCATTTGGTGTCATCACTACCGTTGAAATTGACTTTTCTATAGGGCATATTCCACCCTCAATTGCTTCATCGAACTCCTATTTCATGATCTGAATCATTAATCTTCGATCTATATCAAATTGAGGTTGACCGCAATGTACAGGGTAATTCAAAACTCGATGTTAGGTTCTCTCAATTGCTATCCAAAAAGAGAAATACATATCATCTATTTTAGCCTTCTTAGATCGGACATCTCTTTCCACAATATCAACGCGTCGTGCGGCTTTAACCCATGCATCAATCATTCTCTCTGCTCGATTGTTTCTTCTTCTTTCAAATTTCGATTCCAACTTTATCATCTTATACTCTGTCACAGAGTGCTTTTGTTCAAGCATCACATATCGGGTAGCACAAGCTTGAATTGTTGCATCCTTTTGCTCCACGACCACCTGCCGTTCTTCAGCTTGCTCTTCTAACTCATGAACACGATTTTGCAATTCTAAATTTCGATCATAAAATTCTTCTAATAAATTCTCCTCAAGTTCCTCTTCTTCCTCTTATTCCTCTTCTTCCTCACTCTCAGCTACTACCTCTGCGACTATCTCGGGTGCAACTATCAATTCTTCACTCACCACATGGATATCTCTAATTCCTTCTTCGCCTGACATCACATTATCATGGTTGGTGATTAGAGGTGTTTCCACGATCTCATTCACTCCATTGTTAACATTTTCAGCTGCCATTCTCAAATACTGTCATAAAACAAGGATTAATTGACATGTCACATATTATCCCTATACCCTGACCGACCAATTAAATACCAAATAAACTTAGGTAGGTCATACTAGCGAAGGAATTCCCCGTCTCTCTCCTCCTAGTTCTTGTCTCACATCTCAGCCAGGGATCATATCCCTAAGCTTTGATACCAACTGTGACGCCCCCAAAGCAGGTATACATCACCTATTCTAAGTCGCCAAATACATGGTACAGAATACAAATACAATCTTAAATATACAACATGAGCTATGAGTTTTAATACAAATATTATCTTCTAGACAGTATTCAAACTCAAAATAAGTCCTCAATACATTTATTATCACACTATTTCATAGAATAGTGAAGACTACTAATGCTATCATCTGGACCGTCACTCCGTTCTCCGACTAGTCCCTGCTACATTCTCATTTCCTGAAGAGAACAATGAAAACAAAAGCGTGAGCTCAACTAGCCCAGTAAGAAATATTATGGCTAAGATAATGCAGAATAAATTATCGTTAGCCTTCAACAGTTAAATTGATACAATATAACAAAACATCAAGTTTAACTACAGCGGAACAAGCAATCCATTAGAAGAGTCAAGTAGAGAATAAAATCTACTATCTTCTATGATTTAAAAGGTTTTTCATCACTTTTATCGCTGAGACTTAGCTTATTAAATAAACCACGTCATCCCTGCACTACGGCCAAGAATATTCATTAGTATCACGACCACAAATTATCCATGCACTACGGGCCAAGGATATTCGTGTTTTCATCAATGGTCATGATCATGCCAACAATTGTCCATCAATGCACTACAGGCCAATGAGGACTTTTATCACATCATTTGTAACATTATAGTCATGACTATACTGAATAATCCCTGGTCATAATCATATCAAGTCCAGCTATACACTACAGGCCACAGATGACTTTCAACATAATATAAACATGAGGATGATGACAATGACATAATAATTCAATAAAACAAGTTCAAGAATTAAATTTTAAAGATTTATAAGTTAATTTATCCTGAACTCAAAAACGTCCAAATTGTAAACATGATACTGCTTTGTGGAGTAAAATTCAAGAATGCTCAGAAGAATATTTCCATGAAAAGATACTGGATGAAGTGCAAATATCCAGGATATTCTACTAATTTCATGGAGTATAGAAGCCAAAATTTTAACCAACTGAGTATAATAGAATATATATGAAACTGCAAAATGATTATCGTCTGCTATGCGATAATCCACGTAGACAGATCATTTCCACAATTTAATAAGGAATGAATACAAAGGATCATTCACCATGCATGTGGTAATCCACATAGATAGGTTATTCCAACAGAATAATAAAGAATGGAACCAGGTCATGCGTAATTCGCACATACAGGATATTCCAACAGAGTAATAAAGAATGAAATCAGGTCATGCGTAATTCGCACAGACACCATATTCTAACAGAATAATAAAGAACGGAACCAGGTCATGTGTAATACGCACGGACAGGATATTCCAACTGAATAATAAAGAATGGAATAACAAAGAATTCACCATGCATGCGATAAACCCGCATGCAAAAGTTATTCCAATAGAATAATAAAGAATGAAAACCAGTCTAGCGTAATCGCATGCATGTGATATTCCAATGTAATAATAAAGAATATAATAATAGAAGAATTTCACCATGTATGCGGTACTTTCGTGATAGACAAAGTTATTCCAACATAATAATAAAGAATGAAATAATGTAAGCTCTCTTCATGAATACGAAAGAAATAATACCCCTTATCTTAGAATAAAACTGGATACTGGAATAGTGAGGTAGCAGACTTCTCTTCTTCTTTCTCTCTATAATAATTGCTCTATAGCTTTAGTGAATTGGTGAGAAATGAAGGAAGAATGAGCTTCTATTTATAGAAAAATATAGTTTCGATAATTGCACGTTTTGAGGCTCGAAATATTACAGTACAATACCTTCAACTTTTCTTTCATTTTTAATTTAGTCCTGCAAGTATTATCAAACTTGCACCACTTCCCCTAATAGTAAATAATGTGAATCAATAGTTCAATCATGTGATTCAATAGTTATAATCATGTAAAAATACGAATAACAGTATAGTACCTCCATCTATACCTCCATCTTTAACTGAGTCATGCAAGTATGATCAATCTTGCACCAACTCCCCTAATAGTACATGAATGTGAATCAATAGTACACACATGTGAACAAATAGTTATAATTGTGTGAATTAATAGCAATTAATTCCTCATTTATCCGATTAATTACCCAATAACTTCTAGACATCAATTATTATCGAAATAAATGTCGATTTTCACTAACACTAATAATTTCAACACAATGGAACTATCAATTTCATCTTTAATCAACACGAACTTATTCATCATTAATATTATAACTCACAATATTTAACAACCAGATCGATTTCACGGAAAGAGGAGCTTTCGATAAGGATTTCTCCTTATGGTAGCCGCAATTAGATGACCAAACCTCTCCTCGATGTAACTTCTAGACATTGTAAATATTATAATTTAATAATATGAATAACTTTGTCGTCTCAATTATTGATTTAATAATATATCATATTTTACTGATGATAATCTTTGTAACAATAATCGAATCAATAATATAAGAGATATGATGCAACAATTATCGTAATAATAATTGAGTATAAATGAGTGACTTCTCACGTAAGCATCAATAACCAATACTGAGTGTAGCTACTTATGCGACCACGCCAGACATCGCATTTCTTTACTACCGGGTAGTTCAACTGCTTTTAACGGTAACACTTCAAATAAGTTATTTTATAAAAGATAATTATGTCGCGTTTTCTTACTACGATAATACTTAGTTATTAGGGGTCCACTAATGATTGTGCCGTGCATTTAATATATTCCCGACAAAAAGAATATTCTCCGACCAAACGAATATTTTATAACAACTTGCATACTTTGCAAAAAAATTCACATATCACCCTTAACTTTAACCCTATATCAATTTAACCATTTACGAAATAAAATAATAATTATAAGAAAATTGAATACTTTCATTTCATAAAATTCGGGGTCTTACATCTTAGGCACCCCTTTCTTGTGTCTTTTAATTCCTATTTCAAAAATTGATACTTTGGGAATTCATACTACTCTTAATAACAGGCATATTATTTTTGAATTTATAACAAAACCTTATACTAAAGAATTAAATCAAGTCAAGAACATGATTTATTCTAAAGAAAAACATATAAATTTTATTCAAAAAGAAATAAAATTTCTTACTACAGGACAGAGAATTTTACAACCCTCTTTACAAGAAAAAATAAAATTAATTCACAAGACTTTTCAAGCTGAGATTTGTAGTGATGTTCCTAATGCATTTTGGAATAGGAAGAAGCATATTATTTCTCTTCCCTATATTCCTAATTTCAACAAGAAAAATATTCCTATTAAGTCTCGACCCAGTCAGATGAAGAAGGAATATTTACTTCTTTGTAAAGTTGAAATAGACTCCCTCCAAAAAAAATTAATAAAGCCCAGTACTTCTCCCTGGAGTTGTACAACCTTTTATGTTAATAAAAATTCAAAAATTGAACGAGGTGCACCTAGGCTCGTTATTAATTATAAACCGCTTAATGAAGTCCTTCAATGGATTAGATATCTAATTCCGAATAAAAAGGACCTTCTTGACAGACTTCATGATGCCACTATTTTCTCTAAATTTGATATAAAATCAAGATTTTGGCAAATTCAAATTAGAGAACAGGATACTTATAAAACTGTTTTTACAGTACCTTTTGGTCACTACGAATGGAATGTTCTTCCATTTGGAGTAAAAAATGGACCTTCAGAATTTTAACATATCATGAATGATATTTTTAACCATTTTATTGAATTTATTATCTGTTATATAGATGATGTCTTAATTTTTTTCTTCATCTATTGACCAACATATTAAAAATTTAAATATTTTTAAAAATGTTATCATAAAAAATGGTTTGGTTGTTTCTGCCCCTAAAATGAAATTTTTCCAAACTAAAATCAGATTTCTTGGACATAATATTTCCAATGGAACTATTATTCCTATTGACAGATGTATTGAATTTGCATCTAAATTTTCGAATGAAATCAAAGACATTAATCAACTGCAAAGGTTTCTGGGAAGCCTAAATTATATTCGTGAATATTATCTGAATCTTTCCCAGGATGCTTCTGGTCTGTATTTTCGGTTACGAAAAAAATCCTTTACCTTGGACTACTGAGCATATTGATGCAATAAAAAAGATTAAAATCAGGGTCAAACAGCTACCTTGTTTTGCTCTACCTAATCCTGAATGGAAGAAGATCGTTCAAACTGATGCTTCTAATTCGGGATATGGCAGAATCCTAAAAAAATTTAATCCTAAAAAGAAGAGGATCTTATCCATTTTACTTCAGGAGTCTAGAAAGGACCTTCTTTGATTTATCCTACTATAAAGAAGGAATGTCTTTCCATTGTTAAATGTGTTTTAAAATTTCAGGATAAACTTTTGAACCATCATTTTTTAATTCGAGTTGATTGTTCAGCTGCAAAACAAATATTTAAAAAGGATGTTCAAAATTTAGCATCTAAACAGATATTTGTTACTTGGAAAAGTACTTTATCCGTATTTGACTTTGATATTGAATATATCAAAGGAAAACAGAATTCTTTACCAGATTTTCTAACCAGAGAATATTTGCAGGAATGACCAGTAAAGGTCGTAGCCGCGGTCAACGAGGCCGAGGCAGAGCTAATCTGTATTATACATAATTTTCTAGTCTAAATACTCAATCCAGTAATTCTTCGGCTTCTTCTAGCCAGCCTACAGTAAAAGATATTCTTCTATTACCAAAACAATACATTCCAAACAAATATGTGGAAGAAACAGTATTGATCATTGACTAGAATGATGAGAAATGGATGAAAGATCCATGGAAAATCAAGAGGCATTATTTAATGATTCAACAGTTTCCTCCTCGTTTTAACTAGTATCGATATGTTTATGAACAAATTATCATCGAAACAGCATCAATGTACATTAAGCATACGCTTCATGATCCAACAAAATCAACTAGCCCAATCCAGTATAGCAAAACAACTATCAAGAGCATCATGCCTCTTGCTACGCTCATGGACCAGTATATTTCAATATTTACCCGAATTTAAGTGTTGCCTTAACTGATAATAATTTGTCAAAAGTTTTAGAAATGAGAATTACTTTTCCGAAACAGTGGCAAATTACTAACGTCATTCTTACCAGGCCTATAATTAGACAATCCATTGAGGATGTTGTCAAAACCAGTAATGAAAATGTTTATTTAAAATTTCAGAGACCTTTTACCCGAAGTCGATCTATTAATAATATCTCTTATAATATTGATTTTCCTGAATCATCTAGACAATCTGTGTCTGAACCTTTAGAATCAGTTAATGAGTGTTAAAAATGAAGACTTAATAAAAGGAATACATATTTTTGAAAATCAAATACCTCGTGGTATTTATGAAACAAATATTCCTCAAAATAGAAGACCTTATAGTCCAACTGTCAGTGACAAGCATTTTGAGTGTTAAATGAATTTTTCTCCTAATAGTAAAATTCGCCAATGCTTAAACCAGGAGTTCATGCAGGATAAATACCAAAATTTTAGAAATTGGTATTTGATAAACAATTTAAAATTTGCTGTTGAATGTCCTCATCAAGGGACATTTCATTAAGTTTTTGCTTTATTTTAGATTTGTATTTATTAGCAAAGTGTCCTATTTTATCACATTTATAACATTGAATTTTGGATTTATCTTTTTTACTACTGTTCTTATTTTTAGTAGATTTTTCAGGGGTGTTGTTTTTAGAAGATTTTTTAGAAGAACGTCCTTGGTAAGGTTTAGAGGGCTTCGAACTCTGCTGCCTTTTAGCCTTATGGGGATACTGTAATTTTGTGTCATAAGAAAATTGATCGCAAAATTCTCCTATCTCATGTCTTTTGGTGAGATTCTATTTTTTCATTAATTGTTGAAGTTTCATATCATTGCATATTGATAATCCTTCTTCAATGATTACTGAGATAAGATGGCCATAAGAATACTGGTCATAAGAGATACTCATACGGTCATATTTATCTCTTAGTTTTTTACAGATTTTTTCAACAAAGAAAGTAAGAAGTCCAACAATAAACTTGGCTTTCCAATGTTCACTATTGGCATCCGGTCTTTGCATCACTTTCATTAAAAAGATATACTTATACCATCTAAAATGGGTTAAGGATGGACAACGAATATTCTGTAAGAGTTCTCTACTCCTATCAGTATTTATAAGTCATGGTCCAAAAAAATGATGAATGAATGCCTGAACTAAGGTGTAACAAACATTTTCTCTTTTTGTTTTAAGTTTAGTAATAGGATCAATTTCATTCTTATAGGATTGAAGAAACAATTTATAAAATTGGAACCTTTAATTTTATAATATAATATAATATAATATAATAATAATATAATATAATAATAATATAATAATATAATATAATAATAATATAATAATATAATAATATAATAATATAATAATATAATAATATAATAATATAATAATATAATAATATAATAATATAATAATATTATACCACCTCCTTAAATATTTGGAACCTATAAAATTAACTCTACTACTCCTATACCTAAGTACACCCCTCTATTTCCCTTCCTAAATTTATCCCAACATCTAAACCTCTAGCTCTCCTACCTATACCTAAGTTCACCCCTCTATTTCCCTTCCTAAATTTATCACAACAACTAAACCTCACAACATTCTTACGTCCCTCCTCTGTT
The DNA here is from genome assembly GCA_020205605.1 of Panax ginseng. Classification (NCBI taxonomy): domain Eukaryota; kingdom Viridiplantae; phylum Streptophyta; class Magnoliopsida; order Apiales; family Araliaceae; genus Panax; species Panax ginseng. The sequence goes on along the minus strand of CM035129.1, from coordinate 126,755,801 downwards.
CATGAAGGTTGCAACTCTTGTTAAACCTGTGTTCTTAAACAGAAAATTAAGTTAAAAAAATAAGAATAGAAAATAAAATATACCGATAAATAGTACCTCATGTTCGTAAAGACTTCTAAATTGAGCAAACTTGGTAAAAATCAATACAACCTGTAAAATATTTTTAAAATTTCGTTCAAACTTAATTCGCATTAGTACAATGTCATTCAATCATAACAAACAACAATTTCTAGTTTTAATAATACCTTTGCTACTGAAATTTATTCAAGCTTAAAAATACCAATATTGATCCAATTTCGAGAAGCTGCAGCTTCTATATTTTACCCCCATCTTCAGATTACATGGTTGTAAGTTATACATTACAAAAATTCACTCAACCTTTCCAAGATACACTTTATCCACTCAACCTTTTCAAGACATTAACAAAATTTTCACTTGGCATAACCATATATAGACATACAATAAATAAAGTAGAATAATTAAGAATTAAGTACTGTAAAATAAATACACTAAATAAATATACATAAAAGAACTCATTCAAAATCCATAACACAATAAGTTTAAGCCATAATTCTTAGTAGTTTAATCAATAACCACCAACGAAGCATCACATTCAAGCAAGAACAATCAAAAAAATTACAATATTCCAAACAAAGTTTAGAATTACACGAATCATAAATTGGCCGACCAATAAACCAATCCGTAAACCATAATGTAACAAATTATATATATGTATATATATACATATATATATATATTAAATATTTATTAATATATAATATGTATATATTTATATAACATATTATATATTTACATACGTATGTATATTATGTATAATATAATATAATACATATATAGAGATATACATTATCTATATTACATATATAATAATATAATATAATATAATATATTAATAATTTAATATAATTATACCACCTTAAATATTTGGAACCAATAAAATTAGCTCTCCTACTCCAATACCTAAGTATACCCCTTTATTTCCCTTCCTAAATTTATCACAACATCTAAACCTCTAGCTCTCCTATTCTTATTTATACCTAAGTACACCCCACGATTTTTCTTCCTAAATTTATCACAGCATCTAAACCTCACTACATTCTTATGTCTCTCCTCTATCCAAGAAGGTTGCAACTCTTGTTAAACCTGTGTTCTCAAACAGAAAATTAGGTTAAATATATATATATATATATATATATATACCGATAAATAGTACCTCAATTTTGTAAAGACTTCTAAATTGATCAAGCTTGGTGTAAGAATTAATACAACCTGCAAAATATTTTTAAAATCTCGTTAAACTTAAATCGCATTAGTACAATATCATTCAAACATAACAAACAACAATTTCTAGTTTTAATAATACCTTTGCTACTGAAATTTCGTCAAGCTTGAAAATACCAATATTGATCCAATTTCGAGAAGCTGCAGCTTCTATAAATACCCCCATCTTCAGATTACATGGTTGTAAGTGAATATCTTTGGCCTGTAGTGCAAAGATGAATGATTAACTGATGAATATCTTTAGCCTGTAGTGCAAAGATGAATGATTAACTGATGAATATCTTTGGCCCGTAGTGCAAAAATTAATAGGTGTTGAGATGAACATGACCGACTGGTGATATAAATGAATATCTTTGGCCTATAGTGCAAAGATGAATATTTGATTAAAGATATATACTGATTGATGTTACAGGGATAAAATATTGATGATGGACTTTTAAATCTTAGAAGATAGTAGAATTCATCTCACGTGACTCTTCTAATGGATTGTTGTTTTCATTGCATTTGTTGATCTAAAACTTGTTGTCTATTATATTCTATCGATTTTTTCCTCGTTGAAGACTAATGATAATTTGTTGTATATTATCTTAGTCATAATATTCTTTCTTTGGGCTAGTTGAGCTCACCCTTTTCTTTTTGTTCCATTTTTCTTCTCAGGAGGTGAGAACATAGCAGGATCGAGTCGGGGCATGGAGTGATGGTTCTAGAAAGATGTTTTAGCAGTCCTCACTATTTCTGTAAAATAGTGTATGAATAATTGTAATGAGGACTTATTTGAGTGTTGATATTGTCTAGAAGACAATATTTGTATTTAAACTCACAGATGTGTTGTCGTATTTTGTACGACAATTGTATTATTGAAGTTGTAGTTTGCTTTACGTACCATGTATTTGGCGACTCGAGAATGGGTGTTGTATACCTATTTTGGGGGGCGCCACCGTTGGTATCAAAGCTTAGGGATATGGTCTCTCATGGAGATGGGGAATATAACTAGGAGGGAGAGATGAGTAAATCCTTCGCTAGTGTGTCCTATCTAAGCTTATTTGTTGGTGGTCATCAATATAGGGATATTATGTGATATGTTAATTTGTTTAATTAACTCTTGTTTTATGGCGATATTTAAGAATGGTGCGAGAACGTTAACAATGGAGTGTATTAGATCGTGGAACAACCTTTAGTCACAAACCCAGGGGAGAGCGTGCAACAGAAGACAATATTCCTCCTGTAAACAACGCTACCGAGCAAACGATGAATGATGGAATGTTTAGGAGCTTTTGCGATAGCTCATGCAAAATCGCACGAGGAAACTCGTGTACAAAATACGGTGGAAATGATGGCAACGCTGCCATGCATTCATGACCAAGCAGATCAAGGAGTTGGGACCACCAGATTTCTGGGGAAAGCCTGATCCGATTAATGCGGAAACGTGGGTCAAGCAAATTACCAAGATATTCGATGTCTTGGGATGCACGAAGGAATAGAAGGTTCCATTCGCCACCTTTATGTTCCGTGGAGAGGCATATTACTGGTGGGAATCTGTGAAGCGTACCCAGCCAGCCGCACTCAACATGTCTTGGGAAAGATTTCAGAAACTGTTCAATGACAAGTACTTTCCTAAAAGTATTCATCATATGAAGGAGGTAGAGTTTATTAGACTGGAACAGAACAACATGACGGTGTCTTAGTACGAGGAGAAGTTCGCGGAGTTATCCAGGTTTGCACCTCATTTGGTAGAAAATGAGGAACGTATGACGCGGATATTTCTGAGAGGTCTAAAACCCGAGATTCGTTAATACCTTATCTCTCATAAATTTTCTCTGTATTCAGATGTTGTCAACAGGGCTCAATTATTAAAGCGAGATAGTGAGTATGTTCAACCGAGGGACCACAACCGTGGTCATATCTGGTGATAAAGATCATCATCAGAGCGATGATAACCAGCGAGGAGGGAAAAATATGGACAAAGGCGGTAACCACTCGGGGGTAATCGTGGCCATAATAATAGGAAAGGTGAGTCAAGTGGAAATTTCAGAAAGAGGAGATTCAACAATGACGGGAAGACATCAGCAGAAGCACCAACACCATCAACAAATTCTAGGAGAGGAGAACGACCGCCAGTTAGGTGTTATAAATGCGGGAAAGAGGGACATATCAGCCCAAACTGCCCACAACAATCCAAGGTATGTTATAAATGTGGAAAGGAGGGCCATATAGCTCGAGATTGCTCTGTAGCAAAACCAAGTTCAGCAGGGATGGTGACTCCAAAGGCTGTCCCGGATAAGTCAAAATCAGTGGTTCCTGGAAGAGCGTTACCTGTTGATCTTATCTCTTTAAAGATACTTGCTTTTGATGTGATTTTAGGAATTGATTGGTTAACCACTCATCATGCCAAAATTGATTATTTTTGTAAGGTTGTTAGTTTTCATATTCCTAACCAACCTGTCATACGAATTCAAACAACTAAACCACTAAAATCAGGCACTATCATATCAAGCCACAAAGCTATTCGCTTATTGAAAATGGATGCCAAGCTTTCTTAGCCCATGTTATGGATTTGAATAAAGACAAGTCAAATTTGGATAATATTTCTGTTGTTAGAGAATTTCCTGAAGAACTTCCCGGTCTACCCCCAGAACGTGATGTTGAATTCTTTATTGATGTGACAACCCGAATTTTCATAAGTTATTAAAATAAGAATTAATAATTAAAATTCTTATTACGATATGATTAATATAACAATCCAGAATTTTAATTGTAATTATAAATATTTATTAAATTATTTAAATATTTAATGGATGTGTTTATTGTTGAATATATATTTATTTAATTTGATTTGATTTGATTTGATTTGGTTAATTATTTTATTAATAAATAATTAATGGGTTAAGAAAATTAATTGTTATGAGATAATATTCTAATTTAATTTAATAATTAAGTTAGAGAGTTTAGAATGATTAAATGATTTATTCAATAAATTATTATTAGAATTAAATAAATTAAGTATAAAAACTTAATTAAATAAAGTGTGATAAATAACTATATGATAAAGGAGTTATTAAAATAAATTATAGGAGTTTAATTTAGTTTTGCCAAACAAGGCTTAAATATATTAAGTCTTTAATTTTTAAAGAGTTTTTCCAAACGGAGCCTTATGGCTTTTGGATTTTTAAAATTTGAATTATTAATAAAATAAATCAAATAATAAATAAAATATAAATAATATATATTAAGTTTGGTAACTGATAAAATTAATAGGGGCAATTATTAGAACGTCAGTTTTTAAAACGTTTGGAAAAAAAAATCGTGCGTTGGTTTTTGTTTTGATATTTTCGTATAGCGTATTTAGCCTATACTGATAACTAAGAAAAGGAAAGAGCTTTCAGAGAGTTTGAGGGAGCTTGAGAGAGAATCAAGACTTTCAAATAATTATATGTGGTGTTTAATAAGGATTGTCTTAGCAAATTGAAGGTATGTCTATGACCTTAATATTAGATACTAATATATGTTTTATGTTATAATATGTCTCTGTGTTCTTCTTTTTCACTATGTATAAAGTATTTACAAAATTCTTGTAAACCATGTTTTTGTAATTATTATACTAGCATATATGAATATATGATTGTATGTTTAACATGTATATAAGATTTTATGCTAATTACGTGTTAAAGAAAAAGGAATTGGATTTGTAGTAAATATTCATGTATGAACGTGGTTGGTAGAAATATCAAAATTGTATATGTTAATTGTGAAATTGTGAAATTAAACCTTGTAGATGATAATTGGGTAAGAAATTCAGAGAAGCATAGTTTAAAGTAATCAGATTGGTTGTCAGTAGGATTTACAGTGTTCACTGTGTTTATCAACTATTAGAAATGGAGTTTTATTTTAAAACATGTTTCAAAGAATTAAGTTTGCTAAAATCGTTGTTCAATTGTTGGTAATTGGTATATAGATGATTGTTAACGTTTATGTGTAATTTACGTGAAGTTATATATGTTAATTGGTGTTAGAAATTAAGACATAGTAGCTTGGTTTTGTTTCTGGTTTTGGGTGTTCTGTAATTCGGAGCCCCAACGCCAAATTTCGCGCCTCAACGCCAACAATAGGCCAGAAGTTTGCGCCCTAGTACTGGAATTCGCACCCCGACGCTGGAATTCGCGCCCCAACACCACTGTCTCGCGCCCCAGCGCTGGAAAAGTGGTCTGGGTCGGACAGTTTTGACTTCCTGTAGTAAAATGTCCATAACGTTTTCATACGAACTCTGATTGAGGTGATTCAAGATGATCCGGAACGAGGACGAATAGACCTACAACTTTTGTTCTTTAAGTTTTTCAGTTTGAGGTCGTTAACAGGGATCAAAATGGTCATTTGTGGGACTGATATGTATTATGAGGCAATCGGAGGGCGTCAGGAATGCACATATGCAAATGTAGTGCTCCTGACGATAAAAGATGTTGTCCTAAGTTATAAAAAATGAATATTAGTAAATATTATGATGCTTAACATTAATAAATGATGTATTAGATAAGTTGTATAAGCATACTAAGCACACACATGAGTGACGAATCGGGCGTGTGACGAATGAACGTCGAAACGTCGTGCCAAGTGTTAGTGAACTTAAAAAGTGTTTTGATTCAATTAAAATGAATATTATAAGATATGGAATGGATTTAATATAAAACCAATAAGTACTCCTAGCAAGACTTAAGCACTTGAATGAACTTCGAGTTTGACTAAGAAGAAATATAGTGAGTTATAAGTCTAAAGTTAACACAATCAAATTGAACATTGTGTATTGATTAATAGGAAGGGTTATAGGATGTAGATTAAAGTTTAAATTATAACTACTATGCATTTCTATGTGACTAATAGTTAATGTGAATGATTATATAATTGTGTAGGGCACGTGAAGTACAGATAACTGTAAGCTGTTAAATTGTTATTGGTAAACAACGATCAAGGCAAGTCTTTTAGTTCCTATTTGTTATGTGAATTTGATTGTTTAAATCGTTATTGCAAAGAGCATGATGTGTTATATATATGTTGAATGTATGAAATGTTAAAGTCAATTTATGACTACGTTGTTTGACTAAAACATGCTGATTGAGTAAGGAACTCAATCTTTATAATTGTTATATAAATTGTAGCATGTATGTTATATTAGTCTGATGTTTATGAGATATATGTTGAGCATGTTATTATGTGCTACGTGATGCATGAAAGCTCATTAGATATTTTTGTTGGTTGTCGAGCTCAACCTTGCAAAGAACCATTTTTGCAGGTTCAAGATTCAAGGTAAAGTTATGTCTTACTTGAAAGACATGAGTCAGATGTGATACTTGAAGAATTATATACTTTGGCTGAGTTATTATTATTTGAACCATGTTTAAGGTTCCGAACAATGTATAAATGTTGAATTGTAATAACGTTTTGCTATGTAAACTATTGTAGTATTAAAATGATTTTTTCTGAGATATTTAGATGTAAAGGTTGAAGGTTTTGGGAATGAGGATAGTTTGTAATAGAAAATTTTAATTATTTCATAAATTTCAATGGTTGTATTATCGTTTAATGATGTAAAATTAGAGGTTGAATGTATTATTAACTACCAAAATCGAAAATTAAATTGTATGAATTTTGGGGTCGTTACAATTGATCTTGAACCGGGTACAAAACCCATCTCTAAAACTCCATAATGAATGGCTCCTATTGAACTTCAGGAGTTAAAAGTCCAACTACATGAGTTATTAGACATCAGTTTCATTCGTCCTAGTACATCTCCTTGGGGTGCTCCTGTTTTATTCGTAAAGAAGAAAGACGGGAGTATGCGACTTTGTATTGACTACCGAGAATTGAACCATGTCACCATCAAGAATAGATATCCCTACCTCGCATTGATGACCTGATCGACCAGTTACAAGGAGCACAATTCTTTTCAAAGATTGATCTTCGTTCTGGATATCATCAGCTGAAGATTAAAACTGAGGATATTTCAAAGACTGCCTTCGTAACTGCAGACGGCATTATGAATTCTTAGTTATGTCTTTTGGATTGACTAATGCTCCTGCTGCTTTCATGGATATGATGAACCGTGTATTCAAGGAATATTTGGATCAGTTCGTTGTTGTCTTTATTGATGACATCCTCATCTATTCCAAAAGCCGTGAAGATCACGAGCACCATTTGAAGCTGATACTTGAAAGGCTTTGTGAAAACAAGCTATATGTCAAGCTGAAGAAATGCGAGTTCTGGCTTGAGGAAGTAGCATTCCTTGGGCACGTGGTGTCAAAACATGGAGTATCTATTGACCCGGCGAAGATTGAAGCAATACAAAGTTGGGAGAAACCGAAGTCGGTGACCGAAGTGCGTAGCTTTCTGGGCTTTTAGCTGGTTATTATCGGAGATTCGTGGAAGGATTTTCTCAAATCGATACTCCGTTAACTCAGTTGACTCGGAAGGATACAAAATTCGTATGGAGGAAAGAATGCGAGAAGAGTTTCCAAGAGCTCAAGAGGAGACTCATTTTGGCACTTGTTCTGGAAATACCATCTGATTCGGATGGATTTGTTATCTACAGCGATGCTTCAGGCAAAGGGTTAGGATGTGTTCTCATGCAACATGGGAAAGCCATAGCCTATGCCTCACGACAACTCAAAGAATATGAGAGGAATTATCCTACTCATGATCTAGAGTTGGCAGCAGTCATTTTCGCGATGAAAATCTGGAGACACTACTTGTATGGAGAAAGTGGAGATCTATACGGATCATAAAAGCCTTAAATACTTCTTCACCCAAAAAGAACTCAACATGCGGCAACGACGTTGGCTCAAGCTGTTGAAAGATTACGATCATACCATTCAATACAATCCTGGAAAAGCAAACGTAGTAGCTGACACATTGAGTAGAAGATCGTATGCGGGTACGAGTGCGATGTTGTTAACACAAAGACACATTTTATACGATTTACTAAGGATGGAGATTGAGATAAAGACTCCAAGGACCCACGTGATGATGGCGAATATACGAGTAGAACCGACTTTAATCGATAAAGTTAAAGTCGCCAAGCCACTGCACTCAACGATGCGTATGAAGAAGAAAGTGCAAGAAGGAGCTATTCCAGAAGCAAGAATCGATGAAGAAGGAATACTTTGAGTCAACTCTAGGCTTTGCATTCCAAATGACTCTGACTTGAAGCATAGAATCATGATGGAGGCACACAACACACCATTTGCAATCCATCCTGGGAGTATCAAAATGTATCATGATATTCGACACACATTTTGGTGGAACAATATGAAGAGAGAGATCGCAGAGTTTATCTCGAGGTGTTTAACTTGTCAACATGTAAATGTGGAGCATCAAGTGCCAAAAGGTCCATTGCAACCACTTGAGATTCCAGAATGGAAGTGGGAACACATTACTATGGATTTCGTTACGGGTCTTCTCAAAGTTTCTCAAGGTATAGATGCGATTTGGGTTATTGTTAATAGATTAACCAAGTCTGCTCATTTCTTACCTATACGAGAAACTTATTCCCTTGAACGTCTTGCTAGTATGTACGTGAATGAGATTGTGAGATTGCATGACATGCCAGTATCCATAGTTTCGGATCGTGACCCAAGATTTACTTCAAGATTTTGGGTTAGCTTGGAGAAAGCTATGGGCACGAATTTACGATTCAGTTCAGGATACTATCCTCAAACGGACGGACAATCAGAGAGGACAATTCAAACTCTTGAAGATCTATTAAGACTCTGTGTTCTAGACTTCAAAGGGAGTTGGGATAAGTACTTGCCACTGGTGGAATTTTCCTACAACAACAGTTATCAAGCAAGTATAGGCATGGCTCCGTTCGAGGCGTTGTATGGACGAAAGTGTCGCTCTCCAGTATGTTGGGACGAGGAGGTGAAACAACTTTGTTGGGACCGAAATTGGTACGCATGACTACAGAAAAGATCTAAATAATTCGACAACGTATTCAAACCTCACAGGATCGACAAAAGAGTTATGCTGATCTTCATCGAAAGGACGTGGAATTTAATATTGGGGATCATGTATTGTTACGTGTTGCACCATGGAAGGGAGTTACAAGATTTGGGAAGAGAGGAAAGCTCAATCCACGATTTTTTGGTCCATTTGAGATTCTAGACCGAATAGGAAATGTGGCCTATAGACTCGCGTTACCTCCAAGCATGTCTCGTGTTCATAATGTTTTTCACATATCTATGCTTCGTAAATATGTGAAAGACCTGAACCACATTATTGAGTTAGAACCAGACAAGATAGCCGAAGATTTAACATACGAGGAGGTACATGTTAAGATCTTGGATAGGAAAGAGCATGTCCTACGCACCAAGGTTATACCATAAGTTAAGGTTTTGTGGAGAAACCATACTATTGAGGAAATGACATGGGAGTTAGAATCGGAAATGAAAGTGAGGTACCCTCACCTATTCAAAACACCAGGTACGTACGTCAATTTCGAGGACGAAATTGTATAAGGAGGGGAGGTTGTAAGACCCTAACTTATTATAAATAAAATTGAATTTTCTTTATTCATTATTCTAAATTAATAAAGTGTTAATTTGATATAATGTTTTGGTTATGAGTGAAATGTGAAAATATTACAAAATAAGCTAGTGGTTATGAAATATTCATTGTTGTCGGTGAATATTCGTTTGGTCGTGGAATATTCTTGTTATCGGGGAATATTCGTACGACGACGCAGCCATTTGTGGGCCCCATAACGAAAAATGGTTGGATGAAGGAAAATGACAAAGTATGAGTTTTTATGAATAACGGCGTAATTGTTACCGTTAACACTGTTGGGTTACCTAGTGGTTAAAATACAGTAATATGTGTGGTTGCATTAAAGAGTATACCAGTATTACAAAGATTGTTGAATTATTGATTCGTAAGTAAGAAGGCACTACTCAATAATTATTACAGTAGTTACTGTTTAATATTTTATTTTATTGATTCAATAATTGCTGCGTTGATAGTTTATATTATTGTTATTTCAATAATTATCACTGCACAATATTTCCCATTATCAGATCAATAATTCATATTATTTGAATAATATTATTAGATAGCATTATTGGTAATGTCTAGAAAGTTCTGTAAAGGAGAGGTTTGGTCACCTAATTGCGCGCCAGTAAGGAGAAATTCTTATTGGAAAGCCCCCTCTTTCCTGGGAACTGCTTGGTTGCCATTATTATGATTTTGTAATATTATTTGTGAATAATTAATTATTAATTTATATGATAAGGAAATATTTATTTGATGTGGATATAAATAATGGATTTATTATTTTATGTGGTTATTAATGAAGGAATTAATGCTGTGATATTTTATCAGTATTTTGTCGGAGTGGAGGTATTAAAAATCACTCGTTTGTGGATTTCAGATATTTTCTGTTTGGAATTTGAAAAAACTCAAAGCTACAAAGTTGTAGAGAATTCGATTTCGTGTGGAATGGACATAAAATTCGTATTTTTCTGATAAACGGGCTATTTTCTATGAATGATTGAATTTTCGGAAAATAAAATGATTTTTATTAAATTATGGGTGGGACCCACTTTTGTTTTTCAAGCATGGGCTGCTAGTTTGTTTTTCAAAGAAGGCATACTAGATTTGTTCAAAGCATGTGTAGAGAATTTGTTAATTTAATAATATTATTTTATTATTTAGTCTCATATGGCGTTCTAGCATTTTCCTATAAATAGACGCTTAGGTTAGAATTGAAAATCACACTAGAAATAAGTTTTCTTTCTCTCTAGATTTTCGAGCGTATTTTTGTGAGTATTTTGATACTTTGAGAGTTGCTGTTCGATACAAGTTTCCTTTAGCTTTATATCCGATATTCCGATCAGAAGTACCGTTATTTTGAGGTAAGGGATGTTATTTTCTTCTTAAATGATATTATTTTCTTCAATATCATTATGCCGAAATATTGGTGAACTTTTTAATCAAATTTGGAACTTTTTGTGCCGGGGTTACTATTCACGTATACGACACTATTCACCGAAAAATGAAATTTTCTTCTTTTTGTCCAAGATGTCTATTAAGGTTACTATCTTTGATTGTATCCATGTTTTGATCTTTATTTTTGAATTCTGCTTCACAATTGGTTATTATGAAGTATTATTGATCTTGGATAAACTGTTATATGAATCCCTAATATTTGTCCTTCTGTCTCACTGGATTCGTTTTCTTTAAAATATTTTTCATCATCCTCAGTCTTAAATGATGATACTGAATATCTTTGGCCTGTAGTGCAAAGATGAATGATTAACTGATGAATATCTTTGGCCTGTAGTGCAAAGATGAATGATTAACTGATGAATATCTTTGGCCCGTAGTGCAAAGATGAACAGGTGTTGAGATGAACATGACCGACTGGTGATATAAATGAATATCTTTAGCTTGTAGTGCAAAAATGAATATTTGATTAAAGATGTATATTGATTGATGTTACTGGGATAAAATATTGATGATGGACTTTTAAATCTTAGAAGATAGTAGAATTCGGTCTCACGTGACTCTTCTAATGGATTGTTGTTTCATTGCATTTGTTGATTTAAAACTTGTTGTCTATTATATTCTATCGATTTTTCCCTGTTGAAGACTAATGATAATTTGTTGTATATTATCTTAGTCATAATATTCTTTACTGGGCTAGTTGAGCTCACCCTTTTCTTTTTGTTCCATTTTTCTTCTCAGGAGGTGAGAACATAGCAGGATCGAGTCGGGGTATGGAGTGATGGTTCTAGAAAGATGTTTTAGCAGTCCTCGCTATTTCTATAAAATAGTGTATGAATAATTGTAATGAGGACTTATTTGAGTGTTAATATTGTCTAGAAGACAATATTTGTATTTAAACTCACAGGATGTGTTGTCGTATTTTGCACGACAATTGTATTATTGAAGTTGTAGTTTGCTTTCTATACCATGTATTTGACTACTAAGAATGGGTGTTGTATACCTATTTTGGGGGCGTCACAGCATGCATGGTGAATTCTTTTGTTATTCCATTCTTTATTATTCTGTTGGAATAACCTGTCTATGTGGACTACCGCATGCATGGTGAATGATCCTTCATATTCATTCCTTATTAAATTGTAGAAATGATCTGTCTATGTGGATTATCGCATAGCGGGTAAAAATCCATTTGCAGTTTCGTAATTTTTCTAACCCTCAAAAATTCTAGAAAAATTTGAAATGATAATTTGATGAGTTTTCTATATTGTGTCCAAAGATGGCGATTTTTGGATGTATAAATTAAGAGTTATGGATTTTATGGGAAAAGACTATTTTAAAAGTAAACCCTTATAACTCCTTATGGTTAACTCCAAAATTGGTGAAATTGTTATTGGGAGTACATGTATATAACAGGGGTATACCCTGTAAATTTCGGAATTTTTGGACAAAAGTACTTTTTATGATAAATGTCTAAATATTCGGCAGTTTTGGCCATATGAAAAATATTAAATGAATTTTAAAAATTCTGAGAAAAATATATGTTCAATATGGGACTATATTCTGTTAAATTCCAGAAAAGAAATATTTTTGAGACTGATTTGTTATTTTTCATGAAAAATGAACTAGTTATGAGTAAATGAATTAAATATGTTATGTGAAGTAACAAAATTGGAAAATAGGATTTTATGGCTTGGGAATCCTATATAGGGGTATATCTGATTTTGATGAGGGATTTGATCATTGGTGATGAAATCTTATGAGTATGGCATTTTGAATGATTAAATGCATTATTTGGTAAAGTGTAAACAATTGAAATAAATTGTTTATAAGTTTAAGAAGTGATTAAAATATTGTTATAAAATTAATAATATTAGATTATGAGTTTATTAAGTGATTGATAATATTTGGATAAATTTAAAGTCTTTAATATTTATCCTTATTTTCGTTTGATTAATGCTTATATCATTGTCATCATCCTCACGCTTATATTATGATGAAAGTCATCTTTAGCTTACGTGCAAAGATGGACTGTTGATTATTGGTTTTACAGGTTTATATCTTTGGCTTACGTGCAAAGATGGACTGTTGATTATTGGTTTTACAGTTGCATATCTTTGGCTTACGTGCAAAGATGAACTATTGATTGATGAGTATCTTTGGCTTATATGTATAAATGAACTGTTTATTAGTATGATTATGACCAAAGATCATTCGGTATAATCATGACCCGTAATGTTATAGATGATGTGGTAAAAGTCCTCATTGGCCCGTAGTGCATTGATGGGATGATTATTGGTATGATTATAACCGAGGATTATTCGGTATAATAATCATGACCATTGATGATTACATGAATATCCTTGGGTCAGTAAAGCGTGGATGATTCGATGATGTGGATTATTTATTAAAGTCGAGTCTCAAATGATAAAATATTGATTATACACTTTTAATTTGTAAAAGATAGTAGATATCATGCTCTACTTGACTCTTCTAAAATCTGAGTTGTATGTGTTTGGCTTGTAGTGCAAAGAATAAATTGTTAATGAATATCTTTGGTAGTAGTGCAAATATGAATTTATTAGTATGATTATGAAAGCAGAATTGTGATTTGGTATGACCATGATTTTGATGTTTGGTGAAGATAGGTGATGAAAATTATCTTCGATCTCAGGTGCGAAGAGGAATTTAGAATCACAATTATGATTATGAGTTATTCATATGATTGTGGGATGTGGAATTGTTGATTGATGTTATAGGGATAAAACATTATTGGTGGACTTTTAACATGGAGAAGATAATAGACACGATGGTCTATTTGACTCTTCTAATGGATTGCTCGTTCAAGCAAAGAACTATGATTGAAAGTTTTATCATCTACCATATGTTCTAAATCTCTGATTTATTATTAACGAAAGCTATTGATAATTTAATTATCTTTAGTCATGATATTTTTTACTGGGCTATTTGTGCTCACCCTTTGCTTTATAATTCCTTTCAGGTAATAAGAGTGTAGTATTTGGGTCGCCGGGGATAACAGGGAAATAGTGTGATGGTCTGAGACTGTCGAAGTTTCTCAATACATTATAAAACAGCATGAAATGCAACAGATAATTGTATTGAGGACCTAAGATTTGTGTGTCGTATTTTATACGTCTCTTAATAATTGATTTTGGCGAACAACAATAGGGTGATGAGAACCCGACTTTGAAAACGTCAAAAGTGCACCTCATTAGAATGAATATGATAGTAATCTTCTCGTTCTTCTTTGGGGTCTTAAAATATTTGCTATTGTATTTTATATGGCATTGTAAGACAATATTGTATTAAAACTCACAGCTTATCTGTTGTTGTACTCTGCACGACAGTTCAACAGTTGTATAAATAAAGTTTGTATTTGATTTTTCTAGAGTGATATCTGGTGACTCAGAATGGGTCGTGTGGACCTATTTTGGGGGCGTCACAACTATCATCTGGACCGTCACTCCGTTCCCCGACTAGTCCAGGCTACGTTCTCATTTCCTGAAGAGAACAGTGAAAGAAAGGGTTTGCTCAACTAGCCCAGTAAGAAATATTATGACTAAGGTAATGCAGAATAAATTATCATTAGCCTTCAACAATGTTAAACTGATAGAATATAATAGACAACAAGTTTAACTGCAGCGGAACAAGCAATCCATTAGAAGAGTCAAGTAGAGCATAAAATCTACTATCTTCGATGATTTAAAAAGTTTTTCATCAACTTTATCGCTGAGACTCAGCTTAATAAATAAAATCAAATCATCCCTGCATCACGGCCAAGGATATTTATGTAATCATCAATGGTCAAGACTAAACTGAATAATCCCTGGTCATAATCATACCAACAATTGTCCATCAATGAACTACAGGTCAATGAGGACTTTTAACACATCATTCGTCACATTACGGTCATAATTATACCGAATAATCCCTGGTCATAATCTTACCAAGTCCATCTATGCACGTAAGTCAAAGATGACTTTCATTACAATATAAGCATGAGGATGATGACAATGACATAATAATTCAATAAAACAAGTTCAAGGATAAATTTTAAAGATTTGTAATTTTAATTTATCCAGAAATTAATAACGTCCAAATTGTCAACATGATACTTCTTTGTGGAGTAAAATTCAAGAATGCTTAGAAGAATATTTTCATGAAAAGATACTGGATGAAGCGCAAATATCAAGGATATTCCACTAATTTCATGGAGTATAGAAGCCAAAACTTTAACCAACTGAGTATAATAGAATATATGAAACCGCAAATAGATTTTTGCCCGCCATGCGGTAATCCACGTAGACAGATCATTTCCATAATTTAATAAGGAATGAATACGCAAGATCATTCAACATGCATGCGATAATCCACATAGACAGATTATTCCAAAAGAATTATAAAGAATGGAATAACAAAAGAATTCACCAGGCATGCGTAATCCGCTTGCAGCAAAAGTTATTCCAATGTAATAATAAAGAATGGAATAATGAGAAAAATTCACCAAAGCGTATGCGTAATCAAATGCAGGCATGAGGATATTCCAATGTAATAATAAAGAATGGAACCGGTCATGCGAATCCGCATGCATGTGATATTCCAATAGAATAAAAAAAAAAATAGAACCCGGTCATGCGTATCTATTACGCATGTGATATTCTAACAGAATAATAAAGAATGGAATAACAATGAATTCACCATGCATGCGATAGACAAAGACGATGAAAAGTTATTCCAATGTAATAATAAATAATGGAATAATGAAGAATTTCACCATGTATGCGGTGCTCAGATAGACAAAGTTATTCCAACATAATAATATATAAAGAATGGAATAGCAACCCTTACGAGTATTGAAAGAAAATAACTCTCTTCATGAATACAAAAGAATAATACCCCTTACCCACAACTATAACATTATATCAAATCCACACCATAATATTCAAAAATATATTTCGAGAAAAATTATTCTTTTTTCATAAAAGTTGGGGTCTTACAATGCCTAACTCACTTATCAATTTATTAAATTTGGATTCATCTAGAGGTTTTGTAAAGACATCAGCAAGTTGATTTTCAGTAGAGATGTATTGTAAAGATATAGTTCCATTTTGAACATGGTCCCAAATAAAATGATATCTTATTTCTATATTCTTAGTCTTAGAATGCATGACAGGATTATGTGTTATTGCTATGGCACTTATGTTATCACAATGAACATGTATAGATTTGAAATTAAACCCATAGTTTGCTAGCTGATTTTTCATCCACAAGATTTGAGCACAGCAGCTGCTAGTAGAAATGTACTCAGCTTCTGCTGTGGAGGTTGATACTAAGTTTTGCTTTTTGCTAAACCAGGACACAAGACTATTTCCTAGCAACTGAAAAGTGCCACTTGTGACGCCCCCAAAATAGGTATACATCACATATTCTGAGTCGCCAAATACATGGTACAGAATACAAATACAATCTTAAATATACAACATGAGCTGTGAGTTTTAATACAAATATTATCTTCTAGACAGTATTCAAACTCAAAATAAGTCCTCAATACATTTATTATCACACTATTTCATAGAATAGTGAGGAATACTAATGCTAAAATCTGGACCGTCACTCTGTTCCCTGACTAGTCCATGCTACGTTCTCATTTTCTGAAGAGAACAATGAAAGCAAAAGGGTGAGCTCAACTAGCCCAGTAAGAAGTATTATGGCTAAGATAATGCAGAATAAATTATCGTTAGCCTTCAACAAAGGTTAAACCGATACAATATAACAAACATCAAGTTTAATCTGCAATGAGCAAGTAATCCATTAGAAGAGTCAAGTAGAGAATAAAATCTACTATCTTCTATGATTTAAAAGGTTTTTTCATCACTTTTATCACGAGACTCAAACTTATTAAATAAACCACGTCATCCCCGCACTACAGGCCAAGGATATTCATTAGTATCACGACCACAAATTTTCCATACATGCACTACGGCCAAGGATATTCGTGTTTTCATCAATGGTCATGATCATGCCAACAATCGCCCATCAATGCACTACTGTGCCAATGAGGACTTTTACCACATCATTTGTAACATTACTAAGCATGACTATACCGAATAATCCATGGTCATAATCATACCAAGTCCATCTATGCACCACAGCCATGTAGATGACTTTCAACATAATATAAACATGAGGATGATGACAATGACATAAAAATTATATAAAACAAGTTCAAGAATTAAATTTTAAAGATTTATAAGTTAATTTATCCTGAACTCAAAAACGTCCAAATTGTCAACATGATATTGCTTTGTGGAGTAGAATTCAAGAATGCTCAGAAAAATATTTCCATGAAAAGATACTGGATGAAGTGCAAATATCCAGGATATTCTACTAATTTCATGGAGTATAGAAGCCAAAACTTTAACCAACTGAGTATAATAGAATATATGAAACTGCAAATGGATGGTAATCCACATAGACAGATCATTTCCATAATTTAATAAGGAATGAATACAAAGGATCATTCACCATGCATGTGGTAATCCACATAGATATGTTATTCCAACAGAATAATAAAGAATGGAATAACAGAAGAATTCACCATGTATGTGATAGAATGCACAGACAGGTTATTCGCAACAGAATAATAAAGAATGGAATAACAACAGAATTCACCAGGCATGCGATAGACCGCTCAGACAAGTTATTTCAACAGAATAATAAAGAAATGGAACCAGGTCATGCGAAATCCTTGCATGCATGTGATATTCCAAATGAATAATAAAGAATGGAATAACAATGAATTTACTGCATGCGATAATCAAGATGCATGAGTTATTCCAAATGTAATAATAAATAATGGAACCAGGTCATGCGTAATACACACAGACAGGATATTCTAACAGAATAATAAAGAATGAAATAACAGAAGAATTTCACCATGTATGCGGTGTAAGACCCCGAATTTTATGAAATAAAAGTATTCAATTTTTCTTATAATTACTATTTATGAGTTACTATTCATGAGTTACTATTCACAAGTTACTATTCACGAGTTACTATTCACGAGTTACTATTCACAAATACTATTCATGAAGCATGATAATTTTTGTTACAGTAATTACTGTTCAATATTTTATTTTATTGATTCAATAATTGCTACGTTGATATTTTATATTATTGTTGTTTCAATAATTGTCACGACACATTATTTCCCATTATCGGATCAATAATTCATATTATTTGGATAATATTATTAGATAGCATTGTTGGCAATGTCTAGAAAGTTCTGTCAAGGAGAGGTTTGGTCATCTAATTGCGCGCCAGTAAGGAGAAATCCTTATTGGAAAGCCCCCTCTTTCCTGGGAACTGCCTGGTTGTCAGTATTGTGATTCTGTAATATTATTTGTGAATAATTAATTATTAATTTATATGATAAGGAAAATATTGATTTTATGTGGATATAGATGGAGAAAATTTTTAATGTGACAATTGTTGAAAATTAATATTTTATCTTTTTCTGATAAAATAATTCATTTAAATATATTATTTTAATAATATATTAATGGTGATATTTTTATAATGAATGTGGGATATATGAGTATATGAGGAGGAAGAGTATTTTTATGGCATTAAATGATTAACACATGTTTTGTGTGTCGGTGGACCACAATTCTTGACCGAAATTTGATTATAGCCTGTAAAATTATCCGTTTGTGGATTTCGGTCAATTTCTATTTGGAATTTGGAAAAACTTTCTTCTGCAAAGTTGTAGATAATGGAATTTCCTATTGAAAGTCGTGTGTTTCGAATTTTTCTGATAAAAGGGCTATTTTATTGTGAATTATTGAAGTTCCGAAGTTCCGAAGTTTCGAAATAATTGATTTTTGGAAGTTTTATTTATTTTTTTGATGAAAAATGTTTTTTTTGTTTTGTGAGCCCCATGAAACATGTGTTAATGGCTGAATTCAGATGGTCATAGGGCTAAGGAAAATTTTATATATATATTAATATTATATTAAATTTTCGCTTTGGTGTTCTAAGCAATTTCTATAAATAGGTTCTTAGGTTAAAATTGAAAATCACATTTAAAACTCAAGTTTTCTCTCTATTTCTCTCTCTATATTATCAAGTGTATTCTTATGAGTATTTTAATATCTTGAGTGTTGCTATACGGTGCAAGTTCGTTCAGCGTTATTCTAGTCAGAAGTACTGCTCTTTTGAGGTAAGAGATAGTAAGGGATTTTTAAGGGTGATTATGTTTTTCAGTTTTGTATTTTTTCGGACCTTCAAAAATTCTGGAAAAATTTGAAATGATATTTTGATGAGTTTTGTAGATTGTATCCAAGAATGACGATTTTTTGATGTATATATTAGGAGTTATGGATTTTATGAGAAAAGACTATTTTAAAAGTAACCGCTTATAACTCCTTGTGATTAACTCCAAAATTGATAAAAATTTTATTTGGAGAACATCTATATAATATCAGTATACCGTGTAAATTTTAGAATTTTTGGACAAAATTACAATTTATGATAAATATTTTAATATTCAAGGTTTTGGCTATATATGAAAATAGTAAATGAATTTAAAAAATTCGAGAAAAATATATGTTCAATATGGGAATATATTCGCTAAATCCCGTAAAAGAAATATTTTTGGAACTGATTTGGTATTTTTCATGAAAATGGTCTAGTTATGAGTAAATGAATTAAATATGTTATATGAAGGAAGAAAATTGGAAAATATGATTTTATGGCTTGAGAATCATATATGAGGTATATGCAGATTTTTAATGAGAGTTTTGGTTATTGGTGATGAAATCTTATGAGTTTGGCATTTTATGGTGATTAAATGCATTAATTAGTAAAGTGTAAACAATTTAATTAAATTGTTTATAAGTTTAAGAAATTATTAAATATTATTGTAATATTAAGAATATTAAGATTTTGATATTATTAAGTGATTTATAACATTTGGATTAAGGTGTTATAAATATTGATATGGATTTTATTGTGAAATTTTATCTCTTTGTGTTGGGGTTACTATTCACGATACTCAGACTATTCACGATATGACACTATTCATTTAAACGACACTATTCACCTTAAAAATGTAATTTTTCTTTTTATCCAAGATGTTTATTATGGTTATTATCTTTGATTGAATTCATATTTTGATAATATTATTTTATTATCATATATAACATTTTTATAATCCCGTGAAGAAATTTCTCTTCGACTTGAGTGTAAAGATGGGTAGATTATTGGTATGATCGTGACTATGAGTTCTCTTTGGCCAGTAGTGCAAAGTTGAATTGTTGACTGGTATGATCATGACCATTGAATTTATAATTGAATATCTTTAGCTTAAGTGCAAAGGTGAATTGATCAACATATATGGTTATAATTATGGTTTATATAAATTTTGAAATGATTATGTATTTCTTTGAGATATGAATATCTTTGGCTCAGAGTGCAAAAGATTAATTATTGATGAATATCTTTGTCCCGTAGTGCAAAGATGACTTGTTGTTGAATATCTTTGGCATATAGTGCAAAGATGAATTGTTGATGAATATCTTTGGCCATGGTGCAAAGATGAATTTATTAGTATGATTATGAACAGGAACTGTGATTTGGTATAACCATGATCTTTGATGTTTCGTGTAAAGACAAGTGATGAAAATTATCGCGTCTTGGATGCGAAGAGGAATTTAGAATCACAATTATGATTATGAGTTATTCATATGGTTGTGGAAAGGAACTGTTGATTGATGTTACAGGGATAAAACATTGTTGGTGGACTTTTAATGTGGAGAAGATAATAGACTTTATGGTCTATTTGACTCTTCTAATGGATTGCTCGTTCCGCTGCAACTATGGTTGAAAATTTTATCATCTACCATATGTTCTAAATCTCTGATTTATTATTGATGAATGCTATTGATAATTTAATTATCTTTAGTCATAATATTCTTTACTGGGCTATTTGTGCTCACCCTTTTGCTTCACAATTCCTTTCAGGTAGCAAGAGTGTAGCTGGGTCGAGCGGGGGTAATAGGGAAATAGAACGGTGGTCTATAGTTGTTGAGGTTCTCCCTAAAGAGTATGGAAATAATTTTATTGAGGACTTTAGATAAGTGTGTTGTATTTTATACGTCATTTAATAGTTATATTTGGTGAATCAAATAGGGTGAGGCAAACCCAACTTTGGAAGGGTGTTTTGCCATTATCATAGAAGATGTCTAATGACATACAAACTCGTGTTATTATAAGACAAGGTTGTTCACATCCACTTGCTGAGTATATCTACGAGCACTACCTATATGATCTTGGAGTTTATTTGAAATATAAATTTCACTTGGAGACGACAGAGATAATTATATGTCAAGAGAAGACTCACCACTGGAAAGAACATGATATTAATCTTCTTATTTTTCTTTGGGGTCTATTGGGTCAACCAAGGATAATTCTGTGGGCATATGATATCTATCATAACCTAGACGCATGGCCTCCCATGTACGAAGGTTTCCTTGAGCACTTTCCAAAGGTTTAATTTCTAAAACAGTTATTGACTGTAACTTTATGTAATGTATCAATGTGAGGTGTTGTCCATAGTTAGGACATAAGTCATAGTTGGAATTAAAACTCACAGTATATGTGTTGTTGTATTTTGCACGACAATTATAGTAATAAAGTTGTAGTTATTTTCTGTACCATGTATTTGGCGACTCAGAATAGGTTGGGTGATGTATACCTATTTTGGGGGCGTCACATGCGGTACTTCATATAGACAGGTTATTCCAACAGAATAATAAATAGTAGAACCAGGTCATGCATAATACGCACAAACAGGATATTCCAACAGAATAATAAAGAATGGAATAACAGAAGAATTTCACAATGTATGCGGTATTTCGCATAGATAGGTTATTCCAACATAATAATAAGGAATGGAATAACAATAGCTCTCTTCATGAAGATGAAAGAAATAATACCCCTTACCTTAGAATAAAGCTGGATATTGGAATAGAGAGGTAACAGACTTCTCTTCTTCTTTCTCTCTATAATTTCTCTCTATAATAGTTGCTCTGTAGCTTTAGTGAATTGGTGAGAAATGAAGGAAGAATGAGCTTCTATTTATAGAAAAATATAGTTTCGATAATTGTACGTTTTGGGGCTCAAAAAATTACAGTACAATACCTCC
This sequence comes from Panax ginseng, assembly GCA_020205605.1. Classification (NCBI taxonomy): domain Eukaryota; kingdom Viridiplantae; phylum Streptophyta; class Magnoliopsida; order Apiales; family Araliaceae; genus Panax; species Panax ginseng. The sequence goes on along the minus strand of CM035129.1, from coordinate 126,733,291 downwards.
AATTTTTCTTTTATTTTTAATTTAGTCCTGCAAGAATTATCAAACTTGCACCACCTCCCCTAATAGTAAATAATGTGAATCAATAGTTCAATCATGTGATTCAATAGTTATAATCATGTGAAAATACGAATTACAGTATAGTACCTCCATCTATACCTCAATCTTTAACTTAGTCATGCAAGTATTATCAATCTTGCACCAACTCCCCTAATAGTACATGAATGTGAATCAATATTACACACATGTGAACAAATAGTTATAATCATGTGAATTAATAACAATTAATTCTTCATTTATCCGATTAATTACCCGATAACTTCCAGACATCAATTATTATCAAAATAAATGTCGATTTTCACTAACACTAATAATTCCAACACAATGGAACTATCAATTTCATCTTTAATCAACATCAACTTATTCATCATTAATATTATAACTTATAATATTTAACAACCAGGTCGTTCCCAGGAAAGAGGGGGCTTTCCGATAAGGATTTCTCCTTATCATGCCGCAATTAGATGACCAAACCTCTCCTCGATGTAACTTCTAGACATTGTATATATTGTAATTTAATAATATAAATAACTTTGTCGTCTCAATTATTGATTTAATAATATAACATATTATGCAGATGATACTGTGAGAATAATCAAATCAATAATATGAGAGATATGATGCAGTAATTACTGTAGCAATAATTGAGTATAACTGAGTGACTTCTCACGTAAGCATCAATAACCAATACCGTGTACTACTATGCAACCACGCGTATTACTGTACTTTTACTAGCAGGTAGTTCAATAGTTTTAACGGTAACACTTCCGCCGTTATTTTTATAAAAAGATAATTCTGTCCTTTTCTTACTACGATAATACTTCTGTTGTGGGGTCCACCAATTATTGTGCCATCATACAAATATTCCCTATTAAAATGAATATTTCTCGACCAATCGAATATTATATAACCACTTGCTTACTTTGAAAAATTTATAAATATTACCCACAACTATAACATTATATCAAATCCACACCATAATATTCAAAAAATATTTCGAGAAATTTAAATCTTTATTCATAAAATCTGGGGTCTCACAATTTCCCGTCCTTATGAAATTTTGTCCTCGAAATTTACATACGTACCTGGTATGCCAAAGAGGTGAGGATACAATGAATACATTTATCGTTGAAAACATTACACGTTGCATACGTGCATGCCCGATGTCCTCCGATTGCCTCTGAATGCACATCAGTCCCTAAAATAGCCATTTTAGGCCTTGATACCGACCTCAAATCTCAAAACTTAAAGAATGAAAGATTTAGGTCTACTCGTTATCTTTATGAATCATTTTTAATCACCTCAATCGGAGTTCGTATGAAAAAGTTATACCTAATTTACTAAAGGACGTCCGGACAGATTTTAGCTTAACACTTGACCAGTGTCTAGGCGCCCAAATTTGGCCTTGGGCAAGCGCCTAGGCACCCAAGAACAGATTTTAAGCGCCAAGCCTAGTGCCTAGGCGCTCGACCTTTGTCACTTAACTCCAATTTTCCAGATTTTGCAACTTTTGACACACATACTTCAAATATTCATAACTTCTTCATCCGTTATCGGAATTAGTCCGTTTTTGAGGCTATGGAAAGCTTGTAACATGCTCTATAAAACCCCCATGATTTCATAATTTTTTAGATTCATTAATTATTCCAAAAATTGGCTCCAAAGTTCCCCAAGACTAAGTTTTTACTAACAACGATACGTGAAGAACGATATGAACACGCGACATACTTGGCAGTAAAACGAGTCTATAGGCTACAGTTCCTACTCAATCAAGGATTTTAAATGGGCCAATAAAATTGAGGGTTGAGATTTCCTCTCTTCATTGATTCTTGCTTCTAGAATAACGCCCTCTTGAACCTTCTTCTTCACATTCATCAGCTCCAGGTGTGTAGTTTGAGCAGTTTTAACTTTATCGATTAAAGTCGATTCTACTTGTATAATCATTATCTTCACGTGGGTCCCTAGAGTCTTTAACTCTATCTTCATCATTTGTAAGTTATACGAAATGGGTTTTTGTGTTAACAACATCGCAGACTCAGAACGACAATACGATCTTCTACTCAATAAATACTACCACGTTTGCTCTTCCACGATGATATTGAATGGTATGATCGTAATCTTCAACAGCTCGAGCCAACGTCTTTGGCGCATGTTACGTTCATTTTAGTTGAAGAAATATTTAAGCGTTTTAGAAATGGGTTTTGTACTGGGGTCAATACAAAATTCAATTTCACGCTCTAGGGGTAGGCCAGGGAGTCTTCAAGAATACGTCAAGAAATTTATTAACGATAGAAATATCATTCAAAACGGTAACCCTCATCCAAGACTTGGATAACACGTCATATTGATACCTATCAACTTGCTACCGTTATTCACGGTTTCCCCTACAGAAAGTCTGGCTTCGGTGCATTCCAAGACTTGGAAGTCACCAGCAAAAGGCTCGAGGCTCTTTACTTACGGCTTAATATGATAATGATTAACTTTAGTGGTTTGGTTGCTTGAATTTGCATAACAGGTTAGTTAGGAATATAAAAGCTAACAACCTTACGAAAAGCATGATGAGTAGTTAACCAATCGATTTCTAAAATTACATCAAAGATAAGTATTTTCAAAGAGATAAGATCGACAGGTAACGTAAAAGTGTCGATTTGAATCAAACAAGACTTATAAACAGTGGAGGTAACGAAGGTTTCTACTAACGAAGTTTCAACCAATAAGTCAAAGTTTAATTTCTCCAGAGTAAAATTTAAACGTTGAACGCAAGCAAGAGAGATAAAAGAATGGGTAAAACCGATATCTAATAAGGTATAGACTTCACAAGAATTTATAATTAACTAACCCGTGCTAACTTCGTTCGGGTTACTCGCTTTTTGAGAAGTCATGAAAAACGCTCTTCCTGAAACCACCGACTTTGTTTTATCCGTATCCGCCTTTGGTGCCACCGTCCCAGCTGGACTTGACTTTGGTGCACGACAAAATCGGGCTAGGTGACCTTCTTTTCCACAATTGTAACATTCTTTGGACTACATCACATAGTTTGGACTGATATGTCTCTCCCCTCCGCATTTGAAGCATACAATTGGTGGTCGTTCTCCTTCCTTGAAAATGGGTGTTGGTGTTGCTGTCTTCCCATCGTTGTTGAACCTTCTCTTCTTGAAATTTCCACTCCTATTATCTTATCCATGATTACCACCGAAGTGGTTACCATTCTTGGCATGATAATTTCCCCCACGATGGTTATCATTGTTCTGATGGTCGTTGCCACCGGTACGATTATTATCGTGTTGTTGCTCGTTATCCTTTCGTTGGGCTGACTCTGATAAGTAGGCTTTATACCTACTTATCCGGTATCTATTACTTGAATTATTTGCTTACACTCATGTTTTTTTAGTTACTTTTCATGCATTTTGTGTTCATTTTGTAGATTACATGTTTGGGAGTTGTGTGAGCGACTATTGGTTTGAAAACGCAAGGAAAAAGCAATCCGGATATCATTTGTGCTTTCATGTTCAATTCATGTTCTTGGCATGGAACTTGGACTATATTGTAGATCTTCTTTTTATCTTTCCAGAACATCTTGAATCATTCCAATCGGAGTTCGAATGCAAGAGTTAATTAGCAGCTTGCACCCAAGTCGGGGCTTGCTCTTTTATGCCTTATACCCAAGCCGGGGCTTGGGGTCCTGAATCAAAATCAGTAGCATAGCAAGACGGGGCTTGCTATTTACAAGGAAATACCCAAGCTGGGGCTTGGGTAGGAGCAGAAAGAGTAGATTTTGTCCGAATTTGAGTCCGATAAGGATTGATTCGAGCTGTTTGACTCAAGGACTCCCAAGAGGACTTAAAGACATATAAAGAGGCATATAAAAGGAGGAGAATCAGAAGGATTAGAGAAAGTTTTTGGAAGAATTCCATTAGATTAGATTAGAGTAGATTGGGAAAAACCCTAGTTCTTATTAGATTTGGAGATTGAAGCAACTTGGAGACCATTGAAGATTCAAAGTAGGAGCAAGGAGGGAGCGTCAAATCTACAGACAATAGATTCTATCTTCTTATCTTCTTCTATCTTTGTCTTTTAATGATTATTCAATTGTGGATTCTTAGTTTTAATTCAATGAACTAATTCTTTGTTTGAGATTACAATGGATCTTATTGTGTAGTTTATTTTAATATGCTTCGCTATCAATTATTATGTTCTATTGTGAGGATTGTCTATTGTGATTTGAACTTAATTGCTTAATTGCCTAGCTAACAATTACCGTGATAATCTATATGAACTCGAGAGATGAAGTATAGATTTAGATCTGATCATGATAGCATGTGTTTGTGATTTCTACATAGATGGAATTCATGATTCGTGTTTAGGAAAGAGATATGCCTTTACGCCATATGTAATCTTATAGAGAACTTGTGCTTTAAATCCTTTTTAATTATAATTCACATAGAGATATAGTGGATTAGTTAATTAGGGTGTCTTGCTTAATTCTATCAATTGTGGATTTAAGTAAGTATGAGTATTATGCATCGAGAGGTGGTTTTATCTGCTTTAGTGTTCTTGATTAACAATTCAGGATAGAAAATAATTGATGAGAAGTGTGTTAACTTAAATGAAGCAATAAGTGAAGTTGTGATCTTAAATCTCCATAATTTGATTTGTAACTAGTGGTAATTAGAATTAGTTTAATTAAGTAATTTACTTTATAACATTAAATTAATTGTTTAAATAAAATTAGTTTGATTAAGGGTTAGTACTTGGTAATTTGTATTAATAATTCCTCGTGGGAACGATACTCTACTTTCACTTTATTACTTGGTGACCACGTATACTTGCGTGTTGTGCGTAACTAGATTTTACCCAACAAGTTTTTGGCGTCGTTGCCAGGAAATTAGTTTAATATATTTTTGCCAATATTAGCTTTAATCAAATTAGTCTTAATTTAAACATTTTTTTCTTTATTTATTTTTATTTTATTATCTTCTTCTTTTTCTCTCGTTTCAGGTACCATGGTTGGATTCAATTATCAAAGGCCATATTCGAGTATGACTCAACTAAGGGGAGCGAGGATTGATGGACTCAATGTATTTTCTGCATTATCAGCATAACTTGAGACACTTTCGAGGAGGTTGGACGTTATTGCAGCCCAACGTAATCGAAGGATAGTAGTTACTTACAATTATTGTGCTAGCAATCACCTGAGTAATCAATGCACCATCAGTCTTGGGCCAGTACAGTATGGTAGTAACTACCTCAACAACTATTCTTATCCCAGTTATCATCAAGTTTGGGGGTATCCCCCACATTCTTCATGGAGCTATAATTATCAAGATCAATACTCTACTCCAAATCCAACATACACGCCGAAATTCTCAAATCAACCTCCATTAAAAGAAGAAAAGTCAAAGTTTTAGGAATTGCTGTCAAAGGTCATAGCAAACTAAGAGGAGAGGATGATGAGTCAAGAAATATCGAGCCATAATTTTCAGCACCAGATGGAACAACTCATCACCACTTCAACTCATGGTCCTCAATACATGGATTCTAAAACTGAGACAGATAAGTCGAGATTGGAGGAATTGTTTTCCAAGTTCATAGCATCAAATGAGGAGAGGAGAATTAATCAAAAGCTGTCAATTCAAAATCTGCAGAACCAGATGGATCAAATGCTCAAAGCCTTGAACAATTATCCTCAAAACAATTGGTGTTATGACGAGGATTCCGAGATTGATGAAGTTCCCGAACTAAATATACAACTGGATGAGCCACAAGATGTTGAAAAAGAGGAGACAAGTGGGGATAATGAAAACAAGATCAGTGAAGAACTAAATGTGGTTACCAATGATGATGAGCCTATGTTATTTATGCCCCAAGTTCCTTCTTCACCAAAGTTCAAGGATCCGGTTAGATTTGCAAAACCTTGCCCACTTGGTAGTCATGTCGTCGGCAAGGCTCTTTTTGACATGAGAGATAGTACAAATGTGAAGCCATGGTAGGATGAGGAGGATTAGATAGAAGAAGAGCCTGTTGTACTTGCCAAGCCTCAAAGCCCCATTCTAATCATAAACTCAATGGACAAAAAAACACCTAGTTATTCAACATTCTCAATTGGGCACTTATTTAACCAAAGCATGCTAGGTGACTTTAATTCGAAAGCCATCACAAATGGGAACGTACCAAAAGTTATATTATTTCTGATGGATGGAGGGTTCCTCAATTATCGACGAGGAATTGGATAGCATTGACCAGACAAAGTCAGGCTGAAAGACTATAAATCAAGCGCTAACTCGGAGGCAACCCAGAAATTTTTATATTTATATGCTTTCCTATTTTATTTAGTAGATAGGAATCACGTTATATTCCAAAGTGCTATTCTAATCCATGTTGTCTCTCTTCATTGCAGGTATTGGAGGTTCAATGGATAGGAAAATGATCGTCGCCGCCATCGCCACCATCACCTCATGCTTAGCTGATTACAAGGAAGTTCTTTTCTACTTACCGCTATATTCTTACAATGAGGACATTGTAATTGCTAAGTTTGGGGGAGTTTAGTTTAGTTCTTTATTGCATGTTTAGTTTTATGTTTATGTTATGTTATTTTGCATATGTTGTTAATTTAGTTTAGGTTCATTATGTTTTCATTCATGTAGTACAACTGCATAAGTAGTTGCATAGTAGTATAGTTTGAATAGCATTATAATCAGTATCTTGTAAAAAAAAATCAAAAATCAAAAATTCAAAAATAATAGTTAGTTACTATATTCATCTTGCATGAGTCCAACTGTTTGATAGTTACAGTCTATTTTGGCCAATGATGAGAATGGGATTGAGTAGACAAGTATAGTACTGATTATTACAACTTTAATGTGATTTCTTGTTATGAATTAAATCTTTTCTTGTTTGAAACTAGTATAATAAGGTTAGCACGTTAGAGAAAACTTTGTTGACTGATTAAGTTTAAATTGATACATAATTGACTTCTTAAGGATAATATTAGTTTGAATAAATGAAAGACTTGAACAGGTAGAGATGGCTAAATTTAGACAAAAACTTAAGTTTAGGGGAAAATTTGGGATATATAAGCTTCAAAAAAAATAAAAAAAAAACAATAAAAAATGATGAAAAAAAATATCTTGGCTAGTGTGACGCCCCCAAAAGAGGTATACATCACCCATCTTGAGTCGCCAAATACATGGTACAAAAATACAAATACAACTTAAGAATACAACTGTCATGTAAAATACGACAAAACATAAACTAAGAATATTGTTATCTAGACAATATCCACACTCAATGGAGTCCTCATTACATTTATTGTCACATTATTTAATAGAATAGTGAGGACTACTAATGCTATCATCTGGACCGTCACTCCGTTCCCTGGCTCGTCCCAGCTATATTCTCATTTCCTGAAGAGAACAGTGAAAGAAAAGGGTGAGCTCAACTAGCCCAATAAGAAATATCGTGACTAAGATAATGCAGAATAAATTATCATTAGTCTTCAACAATGTTAAACTGATAAAATATAATAGACATCAAATTTAACTGCAGCGGAACAAGCAATACATTAGAAGAATAAAGTAGAGAATAAAATCTACTATCTTCTATTATTTAAAAAGTTTTCATCAATTTTTATCGCTGAGACTCAGCTTAACAAATAAAACACATCATTGATTCATCCCTGCACTACGGGCCAAGGATATTCATTAAATCATCCATGGTCATGACTATACCGAATAATCCCTGGTCATAATCATACCAAAAACTGTCCATCAATGCACATGTGCTCATCAAGACTTTTACCACCTCATTTATAACATTACAGGTCATGATTATAACGAATGATCCCTGGTCATAATCATACAAAGTCCATCTATGCACATAAGCCAAAGATGACTTTTATCACAATATAAGCATGAGGATGATGACAATGACATAATAATTCAATAAAACAAGTTCAAGGATAAATTTTAAAGATTTATAAGTTAATTTATCCTGAACTCAATAATGTCCAAATTGTCAACATGATACTTTTTGTGGAGTAAAAATTCAAGAATGCTCAGAAGAATATTTCCATTAAAAGATACTGGATGAAGCGCAAATATCAAGGATATTCCACTAATTTCATGGAGTATAGAAGTCAAAGCTTTAAACAACTGAGTATAAGAGAATATATGAAACTGCAAATGGATTTTTGTCCGCCACGCGGTAATCCACTTAGATAGATCATTTCCATAATTTAATAAGGAATGAATACAAAGGTTCATTCACCATGCATGTGATAATCCACATAGACAGGTTATTCTAATAGAATGATAAAGAATGGAATAATTGAAGAAATCACCATGCATGCGATAGTAACTTATGCAGCATGAGTTATTCCAACGAGAATAATAAAGAATGGAACAGTCATGCGTAAACGCAATGATGTGGATATTCGACGAAGATAATAAATAATGGAACCGTGTCCGCATAAATGTATAGACAGGATATTAAACGTAATAATAAAGAACGAAATAATAGAAGAATTTCACCATGTATGCGGTGCCAGATAAACAAAGTTATTCCAACATAATAATGAAGAATGGAATAATGTAAGAATTTCACCATGTATGCAAAAAAGATTGCGATAAACAAAGTTATTCCAATGTAATAATAAGGGATGGAATAACAATAGCTCTCTTCATAAATACGAAAGAAATAATACCCCTTACCTCAGAAGAAACTGGATATTGGAATAGTGACGTAGCAGGCTTCTCTTCTTCTTTCTCTCTATAGCTTCTCTCTATAATTTCTCTCTATAATAATTGCTCTATAGCTTTAGTGAATTGGTGAGAAATGAAGGAAGAATGAGCTTCTATTTATAGAAAAATATAGTTTCGATAATTGTACATTTTGGGGCTCAAAAATTACAAAGACAATACCTCCAACTTTTCTTTCATTTTAATTTAGTCCCGCAAGTATTATCAAACTTGCACCACCTCCCCTAATAGTAAATAATGTGAATCAATAGTTCAATCATGTGAATCAATAGTTATAATCATGTGAAAATACGAATTACGGTATAGTTACTCCATCTTTAATTTAATCATGCAAGTATTATCAATCTTGCACCAACTCCCCTAATAGTATAAGAATGTGATTCAATAGTACACACAAGTGAACAAATAGTTATATAAGCATGTGAATTAGTAGCAATTAATTGCTCATTTATCCGATAAATTCCTCGATTTATCAATATAACCCCCATACATCAATTATTATCGGAATAGATGTCGATTACCACTAACACTAATAATCCCAACATAATGGAACTATCAAATTCATCTTTAATCAACACGAACTTATTCATCATTAATATTATAACTCACATTATTTAACAACCAGGTCGTTCCAAGGAAAGAGGGGGCTTTCCAATAAGGATTTCTCCCTATTGGCGCGCAATTAGGTGACCAAACCTCTCCTTAGCAGAACTTCTAGACATTGTAAATATTTTAATTTAATAATATGAATAACTTTGTCGTCTCAATTATTGATTTAATAATATATCATATAATGCAGATGATACTGTGACAATAATCGAATCAATAATATGAGAGATATGATGCAACAATTCTCGTAGCAATAATTGAGTATAACCGAGTGACTTCTCACGTAAGCATCAATAACCAATCTTGTGTGCTATTATGCAACCACGCCAGACATCGTATTTTTTTACTACGGGTAGTTCAATAGTTTTAACGGTAACACTTTCGCCGTTATTTTTATAACAAGATAATTTTGTCATTTTCTTACTACGACAATACTTCTGTTGTGGGGTCCACCAATGATTGTGCCGTTGTACGAATATTCCCTGTTAAAACGAATATTCCCCGACCAATTGAATATTATATAACCACTTGCTTACTTTGAAAAATTTATAAATATTACCCACAACTATAACATTATATCATATCCACACCATAATATTCAAAAATATATTTTGAGAGAAATTAATCTTTATTCATAAAAGTTGGGGTCTTACAACCTCCCCATCTTATAAAATTTCATCCTCAAAATTAGGGTGCGTACATGGTATATCGAAGAGGTGAGGATATCTTGACTTCATCTCAGATTCTAACTCCCAGGTCATTTCTTCCACATCGTGGTTTCTCCATAAAACTTTGACTTGAGGTATAACCTTGGAGCGTAGAATATGATCCTTCTTATCCAAGATTTTAACAGGTAACTCTTCATACGTTAAATCTTCCTCTATTTCATCTGGTTCTAATTCAATAATGTGGTTCGGGTCTTTCACATATTTACGTAACATAGATATGTGAAAACGTTATGAACACGAGACATACTAGGCGGTAAGGCGAGTCTATAGGCCACAGTTCCTACTCGTTCGAGGATTATAAACGAGCCAATGAATCGAGGATTGAGTTTTCCTCTCTTTCCAAATCTTGTAACTCCTTTCCATGGAGCAACACGTAACAACACATGATCTCCAATATTGAATTCCACGTCCTTTCGATGAAGATCAGCATAACTCTTTTGTCGATCTTGTGAGGTTTTTATACGTTGTCGGATTGTTTGAATCTTTTCCGTAGTCATACGTATTCAAATCGGTCCCAACAACGTTGCTTCACCCACCTCATCCCAAAGATCTTCGGAGAACGACACTTTCTTCCATACAACGCCTCAAATGGAGCCATGTCAATACTTGCTTGATAACTATTGTTGTAGGAAAACTCCACCAATGGTAAGAACTTGTCCCAACTTCCCTTGAAGTCAAGGACATAGAGTCTTAATAAATCCTCAAGAGTTTGAATAGTCCTCTCTAATTGTCCGTCTGTTTGAGGATGATACGCCGAACTAAATCATAAATTTGTGCCCATAGCTTTTTGTAAACTAACCCAAAATCTTGAAGTGAATCTTGGGTCTCGATCAGAAACTATGGATACTGGCATACCATGCAGTCTTACAATCTCGTTTATGTACATACTAGCAAGACGTTCAAGTGTATAAGTTTCTCGTATCGGTAAGAAATGAGCAAAAACTTGGTCAATCTATCAACAATGACCCAAATCGCATCTATACCTTGAGAAACCTTGGGAAGACCAGTAACAAAATCCATGGTAATGTGCTCCCACTTCTATTCTGGAATTTCAAGTGGTTGCAATGGACCTTTTGGCACTTGATGCTTCGCCTTGACTCGTTGACAAGTTAGACACCTTGAGATAAACAGCGCTATCTCTCTCTTCATATTGCTCCACCAAAATGTATGTTGAAGATCACGATACATTTTGGTACTCCTGAGATGGATTGCAAACGGTGTGTTGTTGTATGCGCCCATCATGATTTTATACTTCAAATCGTAATCGTTAGGAACACAAAGTCCGGAGTTGACTCAAGTATTCCTTCTTCATCGATTCTTGCTTAGAAATAACACCTTCTTGTACTTTCTTCCTCATACGACGCCTCGTGTGTCCGTAGCTTCGAGCAAACTTTAACTTTATCGATTAAAGTTGGTTCCACTCAGTAAATTCGCCATCATCACATGGGTCCCTGGAGTCTTTAACTCTATTTCCATCCTTTCCAAGTCATACACAATGGGCCTTTGCGTTGACAATAATGCACTCGTGCCTGCATATGATCTTCTACTCAATGCGTCAGCTACTATGTTCGCTTTTCCAGGATGGTATTGGATGGTATGATCATAATCTTTCAATAACTCAAGTCATCGTCGTTGTCGCATATCGAGTTCCTTTTGAGTGAATAAATATTTGAGGCTTTTATGATCCGTATAGATCTCCACCTTCTCTCCATATAGGTAATGTTTCCAAATCTTAAGTGCGAAGATAACAACTGCCAACTGTAGATCATGAGTAGGATAATTCCTCTCATATTCTTTGAGTTGTCTTGAGGTATAGGCTATGACTTTCCCATGTTACATGAGAACACATCCTATGTGACACCCCCAAAATAGGTCCAATCCATCCAACCTATTCTGAGTCACCAAATACATGGTACAGAAAACAACTACAACTTTATTACTACAATTGTCGTGCAAAATACAACAATACATATACTATGACTTTTAATATCAACTGTGACTCATGTCCCAACTATGGACAACACCTCACAGTGATACCTTACATAAAGGTACAATCTAGAACTGTTTTAGAAATTAAAATCTTTGGGAAATACTCAAGGAAACCTTCGTACATAGGAGGCCATGAATCTAAGTTATGATAGATATCATATGTCCAGAGAATTATCCTTGGTTGATCCAATACACCCCAAAGAAAAATGAGAAGATTACTATCATGTTCCTTCCAATGGTGAGTCTTCTCTTGACATATAACTATCTCCACCGTCTGTGATTGAACATTATGTTTTAATTCAACTCCAAGATCATATAGGTAGTGCTCCTAGATATACTCAACAAGTGGATGTGCACAACCCTTTCTTATGATAACACAAGATTGTATGTCATTAGACATCTTGTATGATAGTGGCAAAACACCCTTCCAAAGTTGGGTTCACCTCACCCTATTGTCGTTCACCAAAATCAATTATTAAGTGACGTATAATATACGACACACACATCTTAGGTCCTCAATACAATTATATATTGTATGTCATGCCGTTTTATTATGTGTTGAGAAACTTTGATAGTCTCGGACCACCACACTATTCCCCTGTTATCCCCGGGCTTTCGACCCGGTACACTTTTTTATTACCGAAAAGAATTGTGAAGCAAAAGGGGTGAGCACAACTAGCTCAGTAAAGAATATCATAACTAAAGATAATTAAATTATCAATAGCCTTCATCAGTAATAAATTAGAGATTTAGAACATATGGTAGATGATAAAACTTTTCAACCATAGTTGCAGCGGAACGAGCAAACCATTAGAAGAGTCAAATAGACTATAAAGTCTATTATTTTCTCCACGTTAAAAGTCCACAAACAATGTTTTATCCCTGTAACATCAATCAACAGTTCCTTTCCACAATCATATGAATAACTCATAATCATAATTATAGTTCTAAATTCTCCTTTTCATCCAAGACGAAGATATTTTTCATCACATGTCTTTACCTGAAACATCAAAGATCATAGTTATACCAAATCACAGTTCCTGTTCATAATCATACTAATAAGTTCATCTTTGCACTACGGGCCAAAGATATTCATCAAAAGTTCATCTTTGCACTACATGCCAAAGATATTCAACAACAGGTCATCTTTGCACTACAGGCCAAAGATATTCATCAATAATTCATCTTTGCACTACAGGCAAAAGATATTCAATCAACAAGTCATCTTTGCACTACGAGCCAAAGATATTCAACAACAGATCATCTTTGCACTACAGGCCAAAGATATTCATATCTCAAAGAAACATACATTCATTTCAGAATTTATATAAAGCATAATTATAACCACATTGATCAATTCACCTTTGCACTTAAGCTAAAAATATTTAATTGTAAACTCAATGGTCATGATCATACCAGTCAACCATTCATCTTTGCACTACTGGCCAAAGAGAACCCATAGTCACGATCATACCAATAATCTACCCATCTTTACACTTAAGTCAAAGAGAAATTTCATCACCGGGATTATAAAAATGTTATATATGATAATAAAAACAATATGATCAACAGCTGCATTTAATTTCAAAAGTAAGATTCATAAATCAATGATTTCATAACACCTTAATCCAGATGTTATAAATCACTTAATAATCTCATAATCTAATATCATTAATATTACCACAATATCTTAATCATTTCTTAAACTTATAAACAATTTATTTTAATTGTTTACGTTTTACTAATTAATGCATTTAATCATACTAAAATGCCAAATTCATAAGATTTCATCACCAATAACCAACAACTTCATCAAAAATCTGCATATACCATATATAGGATTTCCAAACCATAAAATCCTATTTTTCAATTTTGTTACTTCACATAACATATTTAATTTATTTATTCATAACTAGTCCATTTTCATGAAAATACCAAATCAATTCCAAAATATTTCTTTTACGGGATTTAGCATAATATAGTCCCATATTGAACATATATTTTCTCGAAAATTTTAAAATTCATTTACTATTTTTCACATGGCCAAAACTGCCGAATATTTAGACATTTATCATAAATTGTACTTTTGTCCAAAAATTCCAAAACTTACTGGATATACTAATATTATATAGGTGTACTCCCAATAAAAAGTTCACCAATTTTAGAGTTAACCACAAGGAGTTATAAGGGTTTACTTTTAAAATAGTCTTTTCCTATAAAATCCATAACTCCTAATCTATACATCTAAAAATCGCCATTTTTGGACACAATCAAGAAAACTCATCAAATTATCATTTCAATTTTTTTTAGAATTTTTGAAGGTTCAAAAAAATTTCGAAATTGAAAAATATAATAACCCTTAAAATCCCCTACCTCAAAAGAGCAGTACTTCTGACCGGAACATCGGATGTAAAGCCGAAGGAAACTTGCACTGAATAGTAACTCTCAAAGTATCTAAATACTTACAAAAATATGTTCGACAATATAGAGAGAAAGAAAACTTGTTTCTGGTGTGATTTTTAATTCTAACTTAAGCGCCTATTTATAGGAAAATGCTAGAACACCAAAGGAGACTAAATTAATAAAATATTAATTTATTTTATACGCTGCCACATCACCTTTGAAAATCCAATTCAGCACATGCATTCAATCACCAACCAAAAAGTGGGGCCCGCCTTCTAAAATTTTCCACTAAAAACATTTATAAAAATAATTTCTGAATCAGTCACCTCTTAAAATTAATAACAAATCATACGTTAATTTTTAACGGTTCAAAATTTGTGGACATATACTCAACTCATATATGTATAACATATCCAAAAATCACAACGATCCAACGGTCGGATTAAAAATTATAACTAACGCAATATATCTCAAGAACACTGATTTTTCGGATTATTAGTCCTTCGGACCAGTTTCATTCAAAAATTCACCACGATAAATCTACAATGGATTTTTGGGTGATTCAAATTTCTACATTTAGATTACTTCCAGGGCTTTCTTTTGATATATGACTCATCTCCTAACTCATTATACACAAAGAGTTATACAGTTTACAAAATCAAGTAATAAACTAATTTTTCTGAAAATCCCATATTTTCGTTCTTCATTTCGACAAAATACTAATAAAACACTTCAAACATTAATTCCTTCATTTATAACCACATAAATAAATCCATCATTTATATCGCATCAAATAAATATTTCCTTATCATATAAATTGATAATTAATTATTCACAAATAATATTATGAGAATCACAATTATGACAACCAGCGGTTCCAGAAAGAGGGCTTTTCAATAAGGATTTTTCTCTTCTTGTAGCGCAATTAGGTGATCAAACTTCTCCTTGACAGAACTTTCTAGACATTGCCAATAATGCTATCTAATAATATTATCCAAATAATATAAATTATTGATCCGATAATGGGAATATCGATGCAATGACAATTATTGAAATAACAATAATATAAAATATCAATATGACAATTATTGAACCAATAAAATAAAATATTGAGCGATAATTATCGTAACAATTATTGAGTAGTGCCTTCTTACGTAAGAATCAATAATTCAAAATAATAATGTGCAATCTGCAGTGTCTACTTGCAAATGCAACAAGGCGTATTATTATATTTTAACCACCGGTATTCCAACGATTATTATTCAGTGAATAACAACTGCCGTAGTTATTTATAAAAACTTAAACTTGTCGTTTTCTTCTTCATCAAGCGGTTATTACATTATGGGGCCCTGAAATTTGCTACTGTCGTATTTACGAATATTCTCGACAACAAGAATATTTCACGACCGAACAAATATTCCCCGACAACAATAAGTATTTTATAGCCACATGTTTATTTTGAAAAAAAATTCATATATCACCCTTAACTTTACTTTTTATCAATTTAACCATTTATTAAATAGAAAAATTGAATACTTTTATTTCATAAAATTCAGGGTCTTACAATCTCCCCTCCTTATGAAATTTCATCCCCGAAATTTACGTACCTGGTATTTCAAAGCGATGAGAATACCTTGCTTTCATCTCAGATTCCATCTTCCTTGTCCTCATGATTTCTCCATTGCTCATCTCCTGTATTTCAGATATCATTCTAGAATACAGCTTCAAAACAAAGGTTAATTGAACAAATTAACATATCACATAATATCCCGATATTATGACTGACCAACAAATAAGCTTAGGTAGGACACACACTAGCGAAGGATATTACTCGTCTCTCCCCTTCTAGTTCTAATCCCGGATCTCCGCCAGAGATCATATCCCTAAGCTCTGATACCAAATGTGACACCCCCAAAATAGGTCCAATCCATCCAACCTATTCTTAGTCGCCAAATACATGGTACAGAAAAAAACTACAACTTTATTACTATAATTATCGTGCAAAATACAAAAACATATATACTGTGAGTTTTAATACCAACTGTGACTCATGTCCCAACTATGGACAACACCTCACAGTGATACCTTACATAAAGGTACAATCTAGAACTGTTTTAGAAATTAAAATCTTTGGGAAATACTCAAGAAACCTTCGTACATAGGAGGCCATGAATCTAAGTTATGATAGATATCATATGTCCAGAGAATTATCCTTGGTTGATCCAATAGACCCCAAAGAAAAACGAGAAGATTACTATCATGTTCCTTCCAATGGTGAGTCTTCTCTTGACATATAACTATCTCCACCGTCTATGATTGAACATTATGTTTCAATCCAACTCCAAGATCATATAGGTAGTGCTCGTAGATATACTCAGCAAGTGGATGTGCACAACCCTTTCTTATGATAACACAAGATTGTATGTCATTAGACATCTTGTATGATAGTGGCAAAACACCCTTCCAAAGTTGGGTTCACCTCACCCTATTGTTGTTCACCAAAATCAATTATTAAGTGACGTATAATATACGACACACACATCTTAGGTCCTCAATACAATTATATATTGTATGTCATGCCGTTTTATTATGTGTTGAGAAACTTTGATAGTCTCGGACCACCACACTATTCCCCTGTTATCCCCGCTCGACCCAGCTACACTTTTATTACCTGAAAGGAATTGTGAAGTAAAAGGGGTGAGCACAACTAACTCAGTAAAGAATATCATAACTAAAGATAATTAAATTATCAATAGCCTTTATCAGTAATAAATCAGAGATTTAGAACATATGGTAGATGATAAAACTTTTCAACCATAGTTGCAGCGGAACGAGCAAACCATTAGAAGAGTCAAATAGACTATAAAGTCTATTATTTTCTCCACGTTAAAAGTCCACAAACAATGTTTTATCCCTGTAACATCAATCAACAGTTCCTTTCCACAATCATATGAATAACTCATAATCATAATTGTAGTTCTAAATTCCCCTTTTCATCCAAGACGAAGATATTTTTCATCACATGTCTTTACCTAAAACATCAAAGATCATAGTTATACCAAATCATAGTTCCTGTTCATAATCATACTAATAAGTTCATCTTTGCACTACGGGCCAAAGATATTCATCAAAAGTTCATCTTTGCACTACATGCCAAAGATATTCAATAACAAAGTCATCTTTTGCACTACTGGGCCAAAGATATTCATCAATAATTCATCTTTGCACTACTGTGCAAAAAGATATTCAATCAACAAGTCATCTTTGCACTACGAGCCAAAGATATTCAATAACAGATCATCTTTGCACTACAGGCCAAAGATATTCATATCTCAAAGAAACATACATTCATTTCAGAATTTATATAAAGCATAATTATAACCATGTTGATCAATTCACCTTTGCACTTAAGCTAAAAATATTTAATTGTAAACTCAAAGGTCATGATCATATCAATCAACCATTCATCTTTGCACTACTGGCCAAAGAGAACCCATAGTCACGATCATACCAATAATCTACCCATCTTTACACTTAAGTCAAAGAGAAATTTCATCACCGGAATTATAAAAATGTTATATATGATAATAAAAACAATATGATCAACAGCTGCATTTAATTTCAAAAGTAAGATTCATAAATCAATGATTTCATAACACCTTAATCCAGATGTTATAAATCACTTAATAATCTCATAATCTAATATCATTAATATTACCACAATATCTTAATCATTTCTTAAACTTATAAATAATTTATTTTAATTGTTTACGTTTTACTAATTAATGCATTTAATCATACTAAAATGCCAAATTCATAAGATTTCATCACCAATAACCAACAACATCATCAAAAATCTGCATATACCATATATAGGATTTTCAAACCATAAAATCCTATTTTTCAATTTTGTTACTTCACATAACATATTTAATTTATTTATTCATAACTAGTCCATTTTCATGAAAAATACCAAATCAGTTCCAAAAATATTTCTTTTCTGGGATTTAGCATAATATAGTCCCATATTGAACATATATTTTTCTCGAAATTTTTAAAATTCATTTACTATTTTTCACATGGCCAAAACTGCCGAATATTTAGACATTTATCATAAATTGTACTTTTGTCCAAAAATTCCAAAACTTACAGGATATACTAATATTATATAGGTGTACTCCCAATAAAAAGTTCACCAATTTTTGAGTTAACCACAAGGAGTTATAAGGGTTTACTTTTAAAATAGTCTTTTCCTATAAAATTCATAACTCCTAATCTATACATCTAAAAATCGCTATTTTTGGACACAATCAAGGAAACTCATCAAATTATCATTTCAATTTTTTTTAGAATTTTTTGAAGGTTCAAAAAAATTTTGAAACTGAAAAATATAATAACCCTTAAAATCCCCTACCTCAAAAGAGCAGTACTTCTGACCGGAACATCGGATGTAAAGCCGAAGGAAACTTGCACTGAATAGTAACTCTCAAAGTATCTAAATACTTATAAAAATATGTTCGACAATATAGAGAGAAAGAAAACTTGTTTCTGGTGTGATTTTCAATTCTAACTTAAGCGCCTATTTATAGGAAAATGCTAGAACACCAAAGGAGACTAAATTAATAAATATAATTAATTTTTTTATCTATGCCATTTGAAAAAAATGGCAGCCATCACCTTTGAAAATCCAATTCAAAAGCACATGCATTCAATCACCAACCAAAAAGTGGGGCCCGCATTTTCTAAAATTTTTCACTAAAAACATTTATAAAAATAATTTCTGAATCAGTCACCTCTTAAAATTAATAACAAATCATACGTTAATTTTAACGGTTCAAAATTTGTGGACATATACTCAACTCATATATGTATAAAAATATCCAAAAATCACAACGATCCAACGGTCGGATTAAAAATTATAACTAACATAATATATCTAAAGAACACGATTTTTTGGATTATTAGTCCTTCTGGACGATTTCATTCAAAAATTCACCACGATAAATCTACAAAGGATTTTTGGGTGATTCAAATTTCTACATTTAGATTACTTCCAGGGCTTTCTTTTGATATATGACTCATCTCCTAACTCATTATACACAAAGAGTTATACATTTTACAAAATCAAGTAATAAACTAATTTTTCTGAAAATCCCATATTCTGTTCTTCATTTCGACAAAATACTAATAAAACACTTCAGCATTAATTCCTTCATTTATAACCACATAAATAAATCCATCATTTATATCTGCATCAAATAAATATTTCCTTATCATATAAATTGATAATTAATTATTCACAAATAATATTACAGAATCACAATTATGACAACCGAGGCGGGTTCGGAAAGAGGGGCTTTCAATAAGGATTTCTCCTTACTGGCGCGCAATTAGGTGACCAAACTTCTCCTTGACAGAACTTTCTAGACATTGCCAATAATGCTATCTAATAATATTATCCAAATAATATAAATTATTGATCTAATAATGGGAATACCGTGCAATGACAATTATTGAAATAACAATAATATAAAATATCAACGCAGCAATTATTGAACCAATAAAATAAAATATTGAACAGTAATTACTGTAACAATTATTGAGTAGTGCCTTCTTACGTAAGAATCATTAATTCAAAAATACTGTGCAATACCGTGTGCTACTGTGCAACATGACGTATTACTATATTTTAACCACCAGGTATTTCAACAGTGTTAACGGTAACAACTACGCCGTTATTTATAAAAATTTAAACTTGTCGTTTTCTTCATCCGAGCGGTTATTACATTATGGGGCCCACAACTGGCATTTGCTTGCAAAGTAAATACGAATATTCCCCGACAATAAGAATATTCCACGACCGAACAAATATTCCCCGACAACAATAAGTATTTTATAGCCACTTGCTTATTTTGAAAAAAAAATCATATATCACCCTTAACTTTACTTTTTATCAATTTAACCATTTACTAAATGGGAAAATTGAATACTTTTATTTCATAAAATTCGGGGTCTTACATCCTAACCCTTTGCCTGAAGCATCATTGTAAATGACAAATCCCTCCGTGCCAGATGGTATTGTCAGAACAGGTGCTGAAATGAGTCTCCTCTTGAGTTCTTGAAAACTCTTCTCACATTCCTCGCTCCAACCGAATTTTGTATCTTTTCGAGTCAGCTGCGTTAATGGAGTAGCAATTCGAGAAAACCCTTCTACGAATCTCCGATAATAATCAGCTAAGCCGAGAAAGCTACGATTTTCGATTCATCGACTTTAGGTTACTCCCAACTTTGAATTGCTTCAATATTTGCCGGGTCAACAGATATTCCATGATTTGATATTACGTGCCCAAGGAATACTACTTCCTCAAGCCAGAACTCGCATTTCTTCAACTTGGCATATAGCTTGTTTTCACGAAGTTTTTGAAGTATCAGCCTCAAGTGTTGCTCATGGTCTTCACGGGTTTTGGAATAAATGAGGATGTCATAAATAAAGACAACCACAAAGTGATCCAAATATTCCTTGAATACTCGGTTCATCATATCCATGAAGGCAGCAGGAGCATTAGTCAATCCAAAAGACATGACTAGGAATTCATAATGCCGTGACGAGTTAAAGCGGTCTTTGGAATGTCATCGCTTTTAATCTTCAATCGATGATATCCGTAATCTAAGATCGATCTTTGAAAAGAATTTGGCGCCTTGCAACTAGTCAAACAGATCATCAATACGAGGTAACGGTTACCTATTTTTGATGGTGACATGATTCAACTCCCGATAATCAATACAAAGTCGCATACTTCCATCTTTCTTCTTCACGAATAGAATAGGAGCACCCCAAGGAGACGTACTAAGACGAATGAAACCGATGTCTAACAATTCCTGTAGTTGGGTTTTTAACTCCTGAAGTTCAATAGGAGCCATTCGATATGGGGCTTTGGAAATGGGTTTTGTACCTGTTTCAAGGTCGATACAAAATTCAATTTCACGCTCTGGGGTAGGCCAGGAAGTTCTTTAGGGAATACGTCTGGAAATTTATTAACAATAGAAATATCATTCAAATCTAACGTATTTTTATTTAAATCCGTGACATGGGCTAAGAAAGCTTGACATCCATTTTTCAATAAACGAATAGCTTTATGGCTTGATATACGATGTTGATTGATTTTAGTGGTTTATTTGTTTGAATTCAGTATAATAGGTTGGTTAGGAATATGAAAGCTAACAACCTTATGAAAACAATAGATTTTAGCATGATGAGTAGTTAACCAATCAATCCCTAAAATCACATCAAATGCAAGTATTTTCAAAGAAATAAGATCGATGTGTAACGTATGCGGTTACCGATTTGAATCGAATAAGACTTATAAGCGATTGGATGTAATGAAGGTTTCTCCCAACATGAGTTTTAACAGATAAGTCAAAGTCTAATTTCTCCGGAGTAAAATTTAAACGTTGAGCGCAAGTAGGAGAAATTAAAGAAGGGGTAGAACCAGTATCAAATAAAGTATAAACTTCGCTAGAGTTTATGATTAGCTTACCCGTGATCACCTCGTTCGGATTCCTCGCTTTTTGGGAGATTATGACAAACGCTCTCCCTTGAACTATCGGTTTTGTCTTGTATGGGACCCCCTTTGATGCCTCCATCCCAGCTGGACTTAACTTTGGTGCACGGCAAAATCGGGCTAGGTGGCCTTCTTTTCCACAATTATAACATGCTTTGGACTGCATCGTACAGTTTAGACTTATGTGTCCTTCCCCTCCATATTTGTAACATTCGATCGGCGGTCGTTCTCCTTCCTTAACAGCGAGTGCTGGTGCTGACGTCTTTCCATCTTTGTTGAACCTTCTCTTCTTGAACTTTCCACTCCTATTGTCTTGGCCATGATTACCACCAAAGTGGTTATCATTTCTAGCAGGTTGATTCCCTCTGCGTTTGTTGTCACCGCTTCGATGACTGCTACCACTGGTATTATCAACTTGTCGGCTACTCTCTCTTGGTTGGGTTGACTCATTATCACGCTCCAATAACTGAGCCCTATTCACAACATCTTAATACAAACACAGTTTATGAGAGATAAGGTATTGATGTATCTCGGGTTTCAAACCTCTTAAAAACATCCGCGTCATTTTCTCCTCATTATCAACCAAGTGGGACGCAAACTGAGATAACTCGATAAACTTAGCTTCGTACTGCACCACGGTCATATTGTTTTGCTCAAGCTTGATGAACTCTACCTCCTTCATGTGACGAATACTTTCAGGAAAGTACTTGTCGTTGAACAGCTCTTGGAATTTCTCCCAAGACATCTTGAGGCAAGCAAAGTTATATACGCTTTACTGATTCCCACCGATTATCCGCCTCGCGCACGCAACATGAAGGTGGCAAAGGGAACCTTTTGCTCCTCGGAGCATCCCAAGACATCAAATATCTTGTTGATCTTCTTTATCCATGTCTCCGCCTTAAGTGGTTTTTGGCTCTCCAAAAACTCCGGTGGTCCCAAATTCCTTAAACCGCTTAAGCAGAATCAGTCCCGAGAGTTGTCAATGTTTCCACCCGCATTTTGGACAGGCGCCGCTTTCGCCTGATGTTGCATGAATTGCATAAAACCTCTGAACATCCCATCGTTCACCATTTCATTGGTGTTATTATTTTCATGAGGATTATTGTCTTTCTGTTGCACATTACCCTGGGCATTGATCGTTGGTAACACAACGGTCTCATGTGCTTCATTGCTTATCTCAACATTTTCGGATGCCATTTTCAAATACTGCAACAAAAAAAGGGTTAATTAACATATCACACATTATCCCAATACTCTGACCGACCAATTAAATAACACATAAGCTTAGGTAGGTCATATTAGCGAAGGAATTCCCCGTCTCTCCCCTCCTAGTTCTTGTCTCACATCTCACCGGGGATCATATCCTAAGCTTTGATACTAATCGTGACGCCCCAAAATAGGTATACATCACCCATCTTGAGTCGCCAAATACATGGTATAAAAATACAAATATAACTTAATAATACAACTGTCGTGTAAAATACGACAAAACATAAACTGAGAGTTTTAATAAGAATATTGTCATCTAGACAATATCCACACTCAATGGAGTCCTCATTACATTTATTATCACACTATTTAACAGAATAGTGAGGACTACTAAAGCTATCATCTGGACCGTCACTCCGTTCCCTGACTCGTCCCAGCTATATTCTCATTTCATGAAGAGAACAGTAAAAGAAAAGGGTGAGCTCAACTAGCTCAGTAAGAAATATCATGACTAAGATAATGCAGAATAAATTATCATTAGTCTTCAATAATGTTAAACTGATAAAATATAATAGACATCAAGTTTAACTGCAGCGGAACAAGCAATCCATTAGAAGAGTCAAGTAGAGAATAAAATCTACTATCTTCTATCATTTAAAGAGTTTTCATCTATTATTTAAAGAGTTTTCATCAATTTTTATCGCTGAGACTCAGCTTAACAAATAAACCACATCATCGAGTCATCCCTGCACTACGGGCCAAGGGTATTCATTAAATCATCCATGGTCATGACTATACCGAATAATCCCTGGTCATAATCATACCAAAAGCTATCCATCAATGCACTACAGGCTACTGAAGACTTTTACCACCTCATTTATAACATTACAGGTCATGATTATACCGAATGATCCCTGGTCAGAATCATACAAAGTCCATCTATGTACGTAAGCCAAAGATGAATTTTATCACAATATAAGCATGAGGATGATGACAATGACATAATAATTCAATAAAACGAGTTCAAGAATAAATTTTAAAGATTTATAAGTTAATTTATCCTGAACTCAATAATGTTCAAATTGTCAACATGATACTTCTTTGTGGAGTAAATTCAAGAATGCTCAGAAGAATATTTCCATTAAAAGATACTGGATGAAGCGCAAATATCAAGGATATTCAACTAATTTCATGGAGTATAGAAGTCAAAGCTTTAACCCACTGAGTATAAGAGAATATATGAAACTGCAAATGGATTTTTGTCCGCCACGCGGTAATCCACTTAGACAAATCATTTCCACAATTTAATAAGGAATGAATACAAAGGTTCATTCACCATGCATGTGATAATCCACATAGACAGGTTATTCCAATAGAATAATAAATAATGGAATAACAGAAGAAATCACCATGCATGCAATAGACCGCATGATAAAGTTATTCCAATGTAATAATAAAGAATGGAACCAGTCATGCGAACGCACCGATGTGATATTAAACGTAATAATAAATAATGGAACCCAGTCCCCACAGTAACGCACGCAGTACGGAAAATTTCGATAGAATAATAAATAATGGAACCGAGGTTCAGTAAAAGAAACGCATATCTGAGGATATTTCGACATAATAATAAAGAACGGAATAATAGAAGAATTTCACCATGTATGCGGTATTGCAGATAAACAAAGTTATTCCAATGAGAATAATAAGGGATGGAATAACAATAGCTCTCTTCATGAATACTGAAAGAAATAATACCCTTACCTCGGTAAGAAATCGGATCTTTGGAATAGTGGACGTAGCGAGCTTCTTCTTCTTCTTTCTCTCTATAGATTTTCTCTCTATAGCTTCTCTCTATAATTTCTCTCTATAATAATTACTCTATAGCTTTAGTGAATTGGTGAGAAATGAAGGAAGAATGAGCTTCTATTTATAGAAAAATATAGTTTTGATAGTTGCACGTTTTGGGGCTCGAAAAATTACAGTAGAATACCTCCAACTTTTCTTTCATTTTTAATTTAGTCCTGCAAGTATTATCAAACTTGCACCACCTCTCCTAATAGTAAATAATGTGAATCAATAGTTATAATCATGTGAAAATACGAATTACGGTATAGTACCTCCATCTATACCTCCATCTTTAATTTAATCATGTAAGTATTATCAATCTTGCACCAACTCCCCTAATAGTATAAGAATGTGAGTCAATAGTACACACATGTGAACAAATAGTTATATAAGTATGTGAATTAGTAGCAATTAATCGCTCATTATCCGATAAATTCCCTGATTTATCAATATAACCCCCATACATCAATTATCATCGGAATAGATGTCGATTACCACTAACACTAATAATCCCAACACAATAGAACTATTAAATTCATCTTTAATCAACACGAACGTATTCATCATTAATATTATAACTCACAATATTTAACAACCAGGTCGTTCCCAGGAAAGATGGTGCTTTCCAATAAGGATTTCTCCCTATTGGCGCGCAATTAGGTGACCAAACCTCTCCTTGGCAGAACTTCTAGACATTGTAAATATTGCAATTTAATAATATGAATAACTTTGTCGTCTCAATTATTGATTTAATAATATATCATATAATGCAGATGATACTGTGACAATAATCGAATCAATAATATGAGAGATATGATGCAATAATTACTGTAGCAATAATTGAGTATAACTAAGTGACTTATCACGTAAGCATCAATAACCAATACCATGTGCTACTATGCAACCACGCGTATTACTGTACTTTTACTACTGGGTAGTTCAACAGTTTTAACGGTAACACTTTTCGTAGATTATTTTTATAACAAGATAATTACATCGTTTTCTTATAACGATAATACTTAGATTAATGGAGTCCACCAATGATTGTGTCGTCGCATTTAATATTCTCTCGTTAAAATGAATATTCCCCCACCAATCGAATATTATATAACCACTTGCTTACTTTGCAAAATTTGTAAATATTACCCACAACTATAATATTATATCATATCCACACCATAATATTCAAAAATATATTTCGAGAGAAATTAATCTTTATTCATAAAAGTTGGGGTCTTACAGCTAGTCTTGTTTCGGGGCCTTTGTTACTTGAGCAAGTACGCCCGAGGGGATTTTCTTTACAACTAGCGCCCTAAGGTCTTCTTATATGGTCTGGGAGTCGTTGGTCGAAAGCTCGCTAAGGGGTAGCACTGTTAGCCTAATGGAATGAGACATTGCATAGTCATGGTTAAAAAAATAATAAAACGGGAAATGAGCAAAAAGCCCCCGTAATGCAAAGTAAAGCATAAGTATCCCGGATTGGACTCTTGAATTTGGTGGAAGTTTGACTTTAGTTTAATCTAGCTTGTTCATGAATTTTTTGAGTTTACACTATATGATGCCTTTAAAGAGATCTATTATGTGTTGTATTTAGCATTATATCAATTAGCATAGATGTTGAGCACACACGCACTATACTAGTTATAACAGTTTAAGATTTGATGATTGACTAGGAAATTGTTGATTGGTTTTGATATGAAGTATTGTCATGTTTATTTTATTTCGCTGAGGTTGGTTGAATAGACTTGTGTTTATCAATACTGTTAGATTCGTAGGCATATAGATTAGTTGCATTCTATTGCATTGCATTGCATTTTTGTTTTATTGTTGCTTGAGGACAAGCAAAGGTTTAAGTTTGGGGGTATTTGATAAGTAGGTTTTATACCTACTTATCCGATATCTATTACTTGAATTATTTGCTTACACTCATGTTTTTTTAGTTACTTTTCATGCATTTTGTGTTCATTTTGTAAATTACATGTTTGGGAGCTGTGTGAGCGACTATTGGTTTGAAAACGCAAAGAAAAAGCAATCCGGACATCGTTTGTGCTTTCATGTTCAATTCATGTTCTTGGCTTGGAACTTAGACTATATTGTAGAGCTTCTTTTTATCTTTATGGAACATCTTGAATCATTCCAATCGGAGTTCGGATTGATTCGAGCTGTTTGACTCAAGGACTCCCAAGAGGACTTAAAGACATATAAAGAGGCATATAAAAGGAGGAGAATCAGAAGGATTAGAGGAAGTTTTTGGAAGAATTCCATTAGATTAGATTAGAGTAGATTAGGAAAAACCCTAGTTCTTATTAGATTTGGAGATTGAAGCAACTTGGAGACCATTGAAGATTTAAAGTAGGAGCAAGGAGGGAGCGTTAAATCTACAGACAATAGATTCTATCTTCTTATCTTCTTCTATCTTTGTCTTTTAAAGATTATTCAATTGTGGATTCTTAGTTTTAATTCAACAAACTAATTCTTTGTTTGAGATTACAATGGATCTTATTGTGTAGTTTATTTTAATATGCTTCGCTATCAATTATTATGTTCTATTGTGAGGATTTTCTATTGTGATTTGAACTTAATTGCTTAATTGCCTAGCTAACAATTACCGTGATAATCTATATGAACTCGAGAGATGAAGTATAGATTTAGATCTGATCATGATAGCATGTGTTTGTGATTTCTACATAGATGGAATTCATGATTCGTGTTTAGGATAGAGATATGCCTTTACGCCATATGTAATCTTATAGAGAACTTGTGCTTTAAATCCTTTTTAATTGTAATTCACATAGAGATATAGTGGATTAGTTAATTAGGGTGTCTTGCTTAATTCTATCAATTGTGGATTTAAGTAAGTATGGGTATTATGCATCGAGAGGTGGTTTTATCTGCTTTAGTGTTCTTGATTAACAATTCAGGATAGAAAATAATTGATGAGAAGTGTGTTAACTTAAATGAAGCAATAAGTGAAGCTGTGATCTTAAATCTCCATAATATGATTTGTAACTAGTGGTAATTAGAATTAGTTTAATTAAGTAATTTACTTTATAACATTAAATTGATTGTTTAAATAAAATTAGTTTGATTAAGGGTTAGTACTTGGTAATTTGTATTAATAATTCCTCGTGGGAACGATACTCTACTTTCACTTTATTACTTGTTGACCACGTATACTTGCGTGTTATGCGTAACTAGATTTTACCCAACAGGCTCATTATCGCGCTCCAATAACTGAGCCCTATTCACTACATCTGAATATAAACAAAGTTTGTGAGAAATGAGGTATTTACGTATATCGGGTTTCAAACCTCTTAGAAACATTTGTGTCATTCGCTCCTCATTATCGACCAAATGGGATGCAAACCGGGATAACTCCGTAAATTTAGCCTCGTATTATCATGTACGGTCATATTGTTTTGCTCAACTTGATAAACTCCACCTCCTTCATGTGACGAATACTTTCGGAAAGTACTTGTCGTTGAACAACTCTTGGAACTTCTCCCAAGACATCTTGAGTGCGTCAGTGGGGTACGGTTTTATAGATTTCCACCAGTAATCTGTCTCTTCACGCAACATAAAGGTGGCAAAGGAACCTTTTGCTCTCTCGGAGCATCCCAAGACATCAAATATCTTGGTGATCCGCTTAACCGTGTCTCGCCTTAAATGGTCCGGCTTTCCCAAAAACTCGGTGGTCCCAGCTCCTTGAATCGCTTAGCGGTGACCGTAGTCGTGGTTGCCATTGTTTCCACTGCATTATGAGCAGGAGTCACTCTGCTTTGATGTTGCATGAATTGCATAAAGCCTCCGAACATCCCATCGTTCATCATCGATCGGTGTTGTTATTTACGAGGATTATTATCTTCTGTTGCACATTATCATGGGTATTGATCGTTGGTGACTCAGCGGTCTCATGTGCTTCATTCTTTGATCTCAACATTTTCAGATGCCATTTTCAAACACTGTCACAAAACAAGGGTTAATTAACATATCACATATTATCCCTATACTCTGACCGACCAATTAAATACCAAATAAACTTAGGTAGGTCATACTAGCGAAGGAATTCCCCGTCTCTCCCCTCATAGTTCTTGTCTCACATCTCAGCCAGGGATCATATCCCTAAGCTTTTATACCAACTGTGATGCCCCCAAAACAGGTATACATCACCTATTCTGAGTCGCCAAAAATATGGTACAAAATACAAATACAATCTTAAATATAAATCATGAGCTGTGAGTTTTAATACAAATATTGTCTTCTAGACAGTATTCAAATTCAAAATAAGTCCTCAATACATTTATTATCACACTATTTCATAGAATAGTGAGGACTACTAATGCTATCATCTGGACCGTCACTCCATTCCCCGACTAGTTTCTGCTACGTTCTCATTTCCTGAAGAGAACAATGAAAGCAAAAGGGTGAGCTCAACTAGCCCAGTAAGAAATATTATGGCTAAGATAATGCGAATAAATTATCATTAGCCTTCAACAAAGATTGTTAAACCGATACAATATAACAAACATCAAGTTTAATCATAGGTGGAACAAGTAATCCATTAGAAGAGTCAAGTAGAGAATAAAATCTACTATCTTCTATGATTTAAAAGGTTTTTCATCACTTTTATCGCTGAGACTCAGCTTATTAAATAAACCACATCATCCCTACACCACGGTCAAGGATATTCATTAGTATCACGACCAAAAATTATCCATGCACTACGGGCCAAGGATATTCGTGTTTTCATCAATGGTCATGATCATGCCAACAACTATCCATCAATGCACTACGGGCCAATGAGGACTTTTACCACATCATTTATAACATTATGGTCATGACTATACTGAATAATCAATGGTCATAATCATGCCAAGTCCATCTATGCACTACAGGCCACAGATGACTTTCAACATAATATAAACATGAGGATGATGACAATGACATAAAAATTCAATATAACAAGTTTAAGAATTAAATTTTAAAGATTTATAAGTTAATTTATACTGAACTCAAAAAAAGGTCCAAATTGTCAACATGATACTGCTTTGTGGAGTAAAATTCAAGAATGCTCAGAAAAATATTTCCATGAAAAGATATCGATGAATGAAGCTTAAATATCAAGGATATTCTACTAATTTCATGGAGTATACAAGCCAAAACTTTAACCAACCGAGTATAATAGAACATATGAAATCGCAAATAGATTTTCTTCGCCATTATGCGGTAATCCACGTAGATGATCATTTCCATAATTTAATAAGGAATGAATACAAAGGATCATTCACCATGCATGTGGTAATCCACATAGACAAAGTTATTCCAAATGTAATAATAAAGAATGGAATAACAGATTTAATTCACCATGCATGCGATAGAACGCATGCATACATGTTATTCCCAACAAAATAATAAAGAATGGAACCAGTCATGTGAACCGCAAGACGCACAAGATATTCCAATGAATAATAAAGAATGGAATAACAATGAATTAACTGTGCATGCGATAGACCGCATGTACATGTTATTCCAAATGTAATAATAAATAATGGAACCCGGTCATGCGAAATCCACACGCATGTGATATTCCAACAAAATAATAAAGAATGGAAAAACAAATGAATTCACGGGCATGCGATAATCGCATGCATGCATAAAGTTATTCCAACGAGAATAATAAATAGTGGAATCAAAGTTATACGTAATACGCACAGTATGTGATATTCCAATGTAATAATAAAGAATGGAATAACAGAAGAATTTCACCATGTATGCGGTATTTCGCATAGACATGTTATTCCAACATAATAATAAGGAATGGAATAATAATAGCTCTCTTTATGAAGATGAAAGAAATAATACCCCTTACCTTAGAATAAAGCTGGATACTGGAATAGAGAGGTAGCAAACTTCTTTTCTTCATTCTCTCTATAGATTTTCTCTCTATAATTTCTCTCTATAATAATTGCTCTAAAGCTTTAGTGAATTGCACGTTTTGGGGCTTGAAAAATTACAGTACAATACCTCCAACTTTTCTTTTATTTTTAATTTAGTCCTACAAGTATTATCAAACTTGAACCACCTCCCCTAATAGTAAATAATGTGAATCAATAGTTCAATCATGTGATTCAATAGTTATAATCACGTGAAAATACGAATTACAGTATAGTACCTCCATCTATACCTCCATCTTTAACTTAGTCATGCAAGTATTATCAATCTTGTACCAACTCCCCAAATAGTACATGAATGTGAATCAATAGTACACACATGTGAACAAATAGTTATAATCATGTGAATTAATAGCAATTAATTCCTCATTTATCCGATGAATTACCCGATAGCTTCCATACATCAATTATTATCGAAATAAATGTCGATTTGCACTAACACTAATAATTCCAACTCAATGGAACTATCAATTTCATCTTTAATCAACACGAACTTATTCATCATTAATATTATAACTCACAATATTTAACAACCAGGTCGTTCCCAGGAAAGAGGGGGCTTTTCGATAAGGATTTCTCCTTATTGGTGTGCAATTAAATGACCAAGCCTCTCCTTGACAGAACTTTTAGACATTGTAAATATTGTAATTTAATAATATAAATAACTTTATCATCTCAATTATTGATTTAATAATATAACATATTATGCTGATGATACTGTGATAATAATCGAATCAATAATATGAGAGATATGATGCAGCAATTACTATAGCAATAATTGAGTATAACTGAGTGACTTCTCACGTAAGCATCAATAACCAATACAGTGTGATACTATGCAACCACGCCAGACATCGTATTTTTTTACTAAGGGTAGTTCAACAGTTTTAACGGTAACACTTCCGTCGTTATTTTTATAAAAAGATATTTCTATCATTTTCTTACTACGACAATACATCTGTTATGGGGTCCACCAATGATTGTGCCGTCGTACAAATATTCCCTATTAAAATGAATATTCCCTGACCAATCGAATATTATATAACCACTTGCTTACTTTGCAAAATTTGTAAATATTATCCACAACTATAACATTATATCAAATACACACCATAATATTCAAAAAATATTTCAAGAAATTTAAATCTTTATTCTTAAAATCTGGGGTCTCACACCACTGGTACTTTTTCTATCGATCTTGCAGCTTGCAAAATCAGCATATGTATATCCTGTCAGTTCAAAGGAGGACTCCTTGGGATACCAAAGTCCCAAGTGAGGTTTGCCTTTGAGATACTTGGAAATTCTTTTTATAGCAGTTAAGTGTGATTCCTTAGGATTAGCTTGGAATCTAGCACATATGCATGTTGCAAACATTATGTCTGGTCTACTGGCAGTTAAATATAGAAGAAAGCCTATCATACCCCTGTATTGAGTTATGTCAATACTTTTACCTTTCTCATCTTTGTCAAGCTTAGTTGCTGGAGCAATTGGTGTTTTCATGGGAGAGGCTGATTCCATGCCATACTTTTTAAGTAAGTCTTTAATGTACTTGGCTTGGTTTATGAAGATACCTTCATCAGTCTACTTTACTTTTAATCCAAGGAAGAAATTCAGCTCACCCATCATGCTCATTTCGAACTTGCTCTACATAAGCTTGGCAAATCTTGATGATTGGGTAATATATCCGTGAATTGGATATGCTTGGGCTTAAATTATTGTATTCACAAGTCTTTTAGAAGAATTTTTATTGTGATAATTTATTATTTTGCAGATTGAGGAGATTCAGGGACAAATTGGGAATTTGAGCTGTTTAATGGCAATTTCATAATTAAATCGAAGGGCAGCGCCGGAGCGCTACTCCCATCACTAATTGTAGCGTCGGGGCGCTGAAGCCCAACTTTTGTTGACCAAGGTGCAGGCGTGGACCAATAGTTGACTTGGATTTGGGAAGTAGGCAAGTGATTAACTTGAGTTAGGATTTTGGACAGATGAAAAAAGGTATAAAAAGAACAATCAACTAATGCTTTGGGGGATCTATTGAGGACTGGAGTCTAATCAAGAATCAAGGGAGATTTGGTGGTGAAGAATTCCAATTGAAGATTGAAGCTTGGGAGATTTTCTTATAGAGTTTCTTCTTCTTATTTTCAAATTGTGTAATTCTTTAAAGATGATTTTCATGAGAGTGTTGGTTTTATTTTTCATTATGAACTAATTCTTTTATTAAGACTACAAATTGAACCTTTTATGTCTATAAATTAATTATTTAATTTAGTCCAATTATTTATGCTAAAGTGAATTGTTTATCATGTCTTGTGCGTAGTGATTAATTATTTGGCCAATAATTACCGTGTTACTCTAGAAGGATTTAGAAGATGAAATTTAGGGTTAGAACTGGACATGATAACATGTATGCTTGATTATTTGCATGAGACGAATAATTAGGGTCGTGAATTGAATAGGAATATCTGTTCACTGCATATAACAATTTGGGAATTGGAATTTAATGAGTTTAATTTAATTATTTTGCATAGGAATATCGCAAGATTAATTGGATTGAATAAAAGTTAACTGATCACTTGGGAAAGGGCTTTTAAAACTTAGAATTCCTGTTAATAATTCAGTAGACATAGTAATTGGATTGTTTGGATAATTGGTTTATAGTTCATAATTGGGGATATTGTAGTCTTAACCTTTATTTATCTGAATTCATTTATCAAGTCTTAGTCTTTATTTATTTGAATCAATTTTAGAGTCATCTAGGATCAATTGATTAATTTAATTTTCTTAATTAGAAAAATCACACTTCGCTATTGTTTAAATAAAATTGAATTGGTATAGTGCTAGTAGTTGGAATTTATTGATTAGAATTCCATGTGGGATCGACACTTAATTTTACCACTTTATTACTTGCTGACTGTGTATACTTGCATAGATAATTGATTGTGAAATCAACCAACAAGTTTTTGGCGTCGTTGTCGGGGACTTCTTTATTAATATTAATTCCATATTAGTTATAATCAATTCGGTCTTAATTTAAACATTATTTATTTATTTATTTATTTATTCTTCTTGTGTTTGCAGAAATTCTTTAAAAGTGTATGCACACTAGATCAAGGGCTAAAAAGGAACTTTTTCCTTATACAGAGGATATTGAAAGGAAGTTCCAAAAATTACGGTTAACTAGTGAGGTTATACCTGTGGAAGAAAATCTGGCGGCGCAAGAAATACCAGTTAACATGGCATGGGAAGAACAAAAATCGCTTAGGGATTATGCCATGCCGACAGTCACAGATATACAGTTCGGAGGCCGGCAATTAATGTAAACAATTTTGAGATCAAACCGGGAACAATACGGATGCTACAAAATGCAGTTCTGTTTGGGGGTAGTTCGACAGATGATCCGAACGAGCACATCTTGAGTTTTTTGGAGATTTACGACACCTTCAAGTTCAATAATGTCTCGGAAGATGCTATAAGGTTGAGGTTGTTTCCGTTTACATTGAAAGACAAAGCTCAGAGTTGGTTACACTCATTGCCGCCCGGTTCAATCACAGCTTGGGATGACTTAACCCAAAAATTTCTAGCTAAGTTTTTCCCACCAGCAAAGTCGGCAAAACTACGGAACGATATTCACACCTTTGCACATATCGACTCAGAAACCTTGTATGAGGCGTGGGAAAGATTTAAGGATACACTTCATAAATGTCCGCATCACGGAATTCCACAGTGGATGCAGGTTGGAATATTTTGTGATGGGTTGCACGCGTCCACGAGAGACATTATTGATGCCGCGGTAGGTGGAGCGATCATGGCGAAGAATTTTGATGAGGCGTATCAATTGTTAGAGATGATGGCCAACAATAACTATCAATGGCCAATGACTAGATCTAACCCTTCGAAAACACCAGGAAAGCTAGAATTGGATGTAGTGACAGCATTAGCAGCATAGGTTTCCGCGTTAACTAAGAGAATTGAAACATGGGGTCCACCATCCGCACCGCAAGTAGCTATGGTTTGTGAGTTGTGTGCAGGGAATCATGCTACAGATCACTGTGCCATCAATGCCGAATCAGCTTAGTTCGTGGAAAGCTATAATAGATCCATCCATCCTTATCCGAATTAAAATGCATATAACCCAGGTTGGAGAAATCACCCAGGATTTTCTTGGAGCAACAATCAAGCTCAAGCACCTAGACAACAAAACCCACCCGAATTTTAAAATCAGACTCAGCAATAGCCAGAGAGGAAAACAAGTCTGGAAGACACTTTGGAAAAATTTATTGTAGCTACAGACAAAAGGATAAGTGAGCAAGACAAGTTATTGAGTCAAGTAGATATGAATGTGAAAAGTCAAGCTGTTTCGATCAAGAATCTGAAAATCAGATGGGACAGATAGCACATGCGTTGAATAACCGTCCACAAGGAGCACTCCCTAGTGATACCGAGATAAATCCGGGCAGAGATGAACATTGCAAGGCTGTGACTTTACGTAATGGAAAGGAATTGCAAGAGACACTCAAGGACAAGGAAAAGATGGATAAAGCAACAGTGGAAAAGCGAAAGTCTCAGAAATGGGAAAACGATAGGATGAGGAGTTAGAGCAGGAAGCACCTGAACAAAGCATCATAATGCCTCCCATACCATATCCGTAGAGGTTTCAGAAATCCAAGTTAGATAAGCAGTTTTTGAGATTTTTGGATATTTTCAAAAAACTACATATCAACATACCATTTGCAGAAGCCTTGGAACAGATGCCGAGTTACGCCAAGTTCATGAAGGAGGTTTTGTCAAAGAAAAGAAAATTGGGTTATTTTAAAACAGTGGCGTTAACCGAAGAGTGCAGTGAAATTATCCAGAATAAGTTACCCCCGAAGTTAAAAGATCCAAGTAGTTTTACTATTCTATGTGAAATTGGTAATCTGTTTTTGGGAAGAGCGTTGTGTGATTTGGGGGCTAGTATAAATTTGATGCCACTATCCGTCTATAGCCAGTTTGGACTTCAGGCACCAAAACCAACAAATATCAATTTGCAGTTGGCGGACCGATCCGTTACATATCCACGAGGTATTGTTGAAGATATTTTAGTAAAAGTGGATAAATTCATCTTCCCGACGGATTTCTTTATCTTGGATTGTGAAGTAGATAGGGAAATTCTCATCATTCTCAGGCGACCATTTTTAGCAACGGGGAGAACGTTGATCGACGTACAACAATGTGAATTAACGATGCGAGTTGAAGACCAACAGGTCACCTTTAATGTATTTAAGTCAATGACATTTCTGAAAGAAAAGGGTGAATGTCTACGGGTAGATGTCATGGGTGAATTAGTTAATCACAAGTTCAACGAAAATTATTCAGAGGATCCACTAGAATCTGTTTTGTTCGGGATGGACGACTACAATATTGAGGATGATATTGAGTATGTCAAATGGCTAGATGCATTACTGGCTGCCAGGAAAATTAAACAATCATTTGACACTCTTGATCGACCTGAAACGGAAGAGAAAAAGTTCAAACCATCGATCGAAGAGCCACCGGTGTTGGAATTAAAACCTCTACCATCTCATCTATAGTATGCCTATTTGGGAAAAGATGCTACCCTACTAGTGATTGTTTCGATAAATTTGACTGATACGTAAAAAGAGAAACTGTTAAGGATATTGCGAGAGTTCAAAACAACAATCGGATGGACTATAGCAGATATTCGAGGAATTAGTCCGTCATGTTGTATGCATAAGATCTTATTGGAAGAGGGAACAAAACCAACCATTGAGCAGCAAAGAAGGTTAAACCCCATTGTGAAGGATGTGGTAAAAAAAGAGATCATAAAGTGGTTGGATGCCGGCATTATTTATCCAATCTCGGACAATTCATAGGTAAGTCTTGTACAGTGCGTACCAAAGAAAGGGGGCATGACGGTAGTGAAAAATGAATCTAATGAACTTAGCCCCACTAGAACCGTTACAGGCTAGAGAGTATGTATGGATTACCGCAAACTGAATAAAGACACACGCAAGGATCACTTCCCCTTGCCGTTCATTGATCAGATGTTGGATAGGTTAGTGAGACATCAGTTTTACTGTCTTTTGGATGGATATTCCAGATATAATCAGATTGCCATAGCGCCGGAAGATCAAGAAAAAACCACATTCACATGCCCTTACGGTACGTTTGCATTCCGACGCATGTCTTTTGGCTTATGCAATGCTCCGGCAAATTTTCAACGGTGCATGATGGCCATCTTCTCATATATGGTAGAACAAAACATGGAAGTGTTCATGGATGACTTCTCCGTGTTCGGTGATAGTTTTGACTTATGTTTGAAAATTTTTGGTCTTAGTGTTGAAGCGCTGTGTGGAGACGAACCTAGTCCTTAACTGGGGAAAATGTCACTTCATGGTGCAAGAGGGGATAATTTTGGGGCATAAGGTTTCCGCAGCAGGGCTAGAGGTTGATAAAGCCAAAATTGAGACGATTGAGAAACTACCTCCTCCAACATCTGTTAAGGGAATATAGAGCTTGTTGGGACATGCAGGTTTCTATAGACGCTTTATTAAAGATTTCTCCAAAATTTCGAAACCCTTATGTTCCCTCTTAGAGAAAGATGTACCGTTTAAGATGGATCAGTTGTGCGTCGATGCTTTCAAAGTATTGAAGAAGAAATTGGTTTTAGCTCCAATTATAGTGGCTCCCGATTGGTCTTTACTGTTTGAATTGATGTACGACACCAGTGACTACGCAGTTGGAGCAGTATTGGGACAACGTCGCGATAAAAATTTTCACACTATTTACTACTCCAGCAAGATATTGACGGATGCTCAGTTGAATTACACGACCACAGAAAAAGAACTACTTACAATCGTGTTTGCCTTCAACAAGTTCAGAGCATATCTCATACGGACCAAGGTAATTGTCTACACTGATCATTCAGCTATTAAGTATTTGATTAAGAAGAAAGATGCCAAGCCGCGGTTAATACGGTGGGTGCTTTTGCTACAAGAATTTGACTTGGAGATCCAAGATAGAAAAGGTACCGAAAACCAGGTGGCAGATCATCTTTCACGATTAGAAAATGCAGAGGTTCAACAAAAAGATAAGGTCGGCATAAATGAGATGTTCCCCGATGAACAACTTCTTTATGTAACAACGTCAGTGCCATGGTATGCAGATTTCGTGAATTACCTGGTTAGTAATGTGCTACCTCTGGATTTGAACTCACAACAACGAAAAAAGTTCCTCCATGATGTAAGACAATACTTTTGGGAAGAACCGTTTCTGTTTAAGGCTTGTGCGGACCAAATGATTAGACGATGTGTGCCATAAGAAGAGATGGATAGCATATTAGGCCATTGTCACTCATCAGATTACGGAGGTCACTATACGGGTAATAGAACAGCAACTAAAGTGTTGCAGTCAGGATTTTTCTGGCCTTCCCTATTCAAAGACGCATATCTCTATATGCTAAAATGTGATCGGTGTCAACGAGTAGGAAATATCTCCAAACACAATGAAATGCCGCTTAATACTATTTTTGAGGTGGAATTATTCGACGTGTGGGGAATTGACTTTATGGGACCCTTCCCATCCTCGTTCAATAATCAGTATATTCTGTTGGCGATAGACTATGTTTCTAAATGGGTAGAAGCCGCAGCCTTACCCACTAATGATGCCAATGTAGTACTACGGTTCTTGCAGAAAAATATATTCACACGATTTGGGATGCCGAGGGCAATAATTAGCGATGAGGGAACTCACTTCTGTAATAAGCAGTTCACTAAATTGCTTACAAAGTATGGGGTTCGACATAAGATTGCAGCCGCATACCATCCTCAAACTAATGGTCAAGCAGAGGTCTCGAATCGGGAAGTTAAGAGAATCTTGGAGAAGGCGGTCAATTTAACACGAAAAGATTGGGCCATGCAACTAGATGATGCCCTATGGGCATATCGAACAACTTATAAGAACCCTATCGGCATGTCACCTTATAGGATGGTCTACAGAAAGGTGTGTCATCTACCAGATGAATTAAAACATAGTGCATATTGGGCCATTCGGAAACTGAATTTTGACTTACAAGCAGCTGGGGGGAATCGAGTACTACAGTTAAATGAGATGGACAAATTCCGGCATAATGCATATGAGAACGCCAAATTGTACAAGGAGAAAGTTAAAACCTGGCATAATAGGAAAATTATTGATCGAAAGTTCGAACCGGGCCAACTAGTATTGCTTTTCAATTCTAGATTGCGTTTATTTCCCGGTAAATTGAAATCTCGCTGGTCCGGGCCTTTCGTGGTTGTATCTGTCGCTCCACACGGAAATGTCGAAGTCGAGGAACCTAATTCGTTGCTAACCTTTAAGGTGAACGGACAACGACTTAAGCATTATTGGAGTGGGCCAATCGATCAACAAGCTACAACCATGTACATCTCTGATCCAGTGCACAATTGAGCAGCATGGAAAAGTCAGGCTAACGACTATAAACCAAGCGCTCAAGGGAGGCAACCCCAAGAATTCTTGTTTATTTCATTTAATACTTCTCTTTGACATTTGAATTATTTAAATTTTATAGTATAGTATTTTAGTATAATAATCGTAATGAATTTATTGCTTATTTCCAGCTAAGTACACAAATGCTCAAAGAAGTCATGCAAGGGGAATAGTAGGTCAAAGAAGAAGAAACTCTAAAAGAAAATCTCCCAAGCTTCAATCTTCAATTGGAATTCTTCACCACCAAATCTTCCTTGATTCCTGATTAGACTCCAGTCCTCAATAGATCCCCCAAAGCTTTAGTTGATTGTTCTTTTTATACCCTTTTTCATCTGTCCAAAATCCTAACTCAAGTCAATCACTTGCCTACTTCCCAAATCCAAGTCAACTATTGGTCCACGCCTGCACCTTGGTCAACAAAAGTTGGGCTTCAGCGCCCCGGCGCTGCAATTAGTGATGGGAGTAGCGCTCCGGCGCTGCTCTTCGATTTAATTATGAAATTTCCATTAAACAGCTCAAATTCCCAATTTTCCCCTGAATCTCCTCAATCTGCAAAATAATAAATTATCACAGTAAAAATTCTTCTAAAAGACTTGTGAATACAATAATTTAAGCCCAAACATATCCAATTCATGGATATATTACCCAATCATCAAGATTTGCCAAGCTTATGCATAGCAAGTTCGAAATGAGCATGATGGGTGAGCTGAATTTCTTCCTTGGATTAAAAGTAAAGTAGACTGATGAAGGTATCTTCATAAACCAAGCCAAGTACATTAAAGACTTACTTAAAAAGTATTGCATGGAATCAGCCTCTCCCATGAAAACACCAATTGCTCCAGCAATCAAGCTTGACAAAGATGAGAAAGGTAAAAGTATTGACATAACTCAATACAGAGGTATGATAGGCTTTCTTCTATATTTAACTGCCAGTAGACCAGATATAATATTTGCAACATGCATATGTACTAGATTCCAAGCTAATCCTAAGGAATCACACTTAACTGCTATATGATAGGCTTTTTATACCCTTTTTCATCTGTCCAAAATCCTAACTCAAGTCAATCATTTGCCTACTTCCCAAATCCAAGTCAACTATTGGTCCACGCCTGCACCTTGGTCAACGAAAGTGGGCTTGGTATACAAGGCCGCAATTAATCTTTGGGAGTAGCGCCCAGTATTTGCTCTTCGATTTAATTACGAAATTGCCATTAAACAGCTCAAATTCCCAATTTGTCCCTGCATCTCCTCAATCTGTAAAATAATAAATAATCACAGTAAAAATTCTTCTAAAAGACTTGAGAATACAATAATTTAAGCCCAAGCATATCCAATTCATGGATATATTACCCAATCATCAAATACCCCCAAACTTAAATCGCTGCTTGTCCTCAAGCGACAAAACACAATGCAACACGAAAAACTAAATAAACCATGCAAATGCACATATAACTATCTACATGTTTGTAATTCCAGTAATCGAATAGAGCACCGTATATTCATTAGGCCTCAGAAAAATCACAATAACATGCTAGTACATCATCATATCAAGACAGATCAATAATATTCCAACAATCAACAAATCTAAACCTGTTATTACTGATATCGTGCATTTGTGCTCAACAACCATGCTAACCGATGAAAAGCAAAATGCGAAACATAATAGATTTCTTAGAAAGCATCATACAGTGTAAACTCGAGAACTCCTCAAATAAACTAGATTCAGCTAAAATCAAACAATTACCAAAGTTCAATGGTCAAAATGGAATACTTATGCTTTATTTTTATGTTATTTTATTATTTTTTATTTTTTTTAACGGGGGCTTTTTGCACTTTTCCCGTTTTATTCATTTTTTTTATTTCCCATAACTGTGCAATGTCTCATTCCATTAGGCTAACAATGATACCCCTCAGCGAGCTTTCAGCCAACGACTCCCAGAACATATAAGACCTTAGGGCGCTAGGTATAGAGACACTCCCTCGGGCTTACTTGCTCAAGTAACAAAGGCCCCGAAACAAAACTAGCCACGATTTTTTTTGTTTTCTTTTTTTTTCTTCTTTTTTTTAAAGCTTATATACTCCAAATATTTCCCCCCAAACTTAAATTCATGTCTAACTTTAGCCATCACTACCTATTCATAATATTCTTTCATTCCACTAGTATTTATCCTTTAGAAATCGATTATCTCTCCATTTAAACTTACTCAGCCAATATAGTCGTTTCTTAACATGTGTTATCATGAAAATATCAATTTCAAATAGATAAAGATTTAAATCATGTCAAGAAAGCACATCACAGCTTAACAATCCTTACTAGACTTATTTATGCAATTTCATCAGTTTCATCATTGGCCCCAAATATACTTAACTATTAAACAGCTGGAATTATGTGAAATCCTAAATGCCACACTTAACAAAAAGTAAAAACATAATATCCACAAACTATTAGAAACATGGCACCTACTAATTCAAATAGAAACTAAACGACCCCCAAACTTATAAAGAGAAATGTCCTCTATAAGACCCCGAATTTTATGAAATAAAAGTATTCAATTTTTTTTATAATTATTATTCAGTAAATGGTTAAATTGATAAAAAGTTAAAGTTAAGGGTGACATATGAAATTTTTCAAAATAAGCAAGTGGCTATAAAATACTTATTATTGTCGGGGAATATTGGTTTGGTCGTGAAATATTCTTGTTGTCGGGGAATATTCGTACGACGGCGCAGCCATTTGTGGGCCCCATAACAGAATAACTGTCGAATAAAAAAAACGACAAGTTTGAGTTTTTATAAATAACGGCGTAATCGTTACCGTTAACACTGTTGGAATACCCGGTGGTTAAAATGCAATAATACGCGTGGTTGCACAGTAACACACGGTTTTGCACAGTATTTTTGAATTATTGATTCTTACGTATGAAGGCACTACTCAATAATTGTTATAGTAATTACTATTCAATATTTTATTTTATTGGTTCAATAAATGTTGCGTTGATATTTTATATTATTGTTGTTTCAATAATTATCACGGCACAGTATTTCCCATTATCAGATCAATAATTCATATTATTTGAATAATATTATTAGATAGCATTATTGGCAATGTCTAGAAAGTTCTGTCAAGGAGAGGTTTGGTCTCCTAATTGCAAGCCAGTAAGGAGAAATCCTTATCGAAAAGCCCCCTTCTTTCCTAGGAACGGTCTGGTTGTCATTATTGTGATTCTGTAATATTATTTGTGAATAATTATTTATTGATTTATATGATAAGGAAATATATATATATATATATATATATATATATATATATATATTTATATGGATATAAATGAAGGAATTAATGCTGAGGTGTTTTATTAGTATTTTCTCGAAAAAAAAGGAACAAAATATGGGATTTTCAGAAAAATTAGTTCATTACTTGATTTTATAAAACCCATAACTCTTTGTGTATAATGAGTTAGGAGATGAGCCATATATCAAAAGAAAGCCCTAGAAGTAAGTTAACCGTAGAAATTAGAATCACCCAAAAATTCGTTGTGGATTTTTCGTGGTGACTATTTGAATGAAACTGGTGCGAAGGACTCATAATCCAAAAAATCAGTGTTCTTGAGATATATTGCATGAGTTATAATTTTTAATCCGACCGTTGGATCGTTGTTATTTTTGGATATGTTATACATATATAAGTTGAGTATATGTCCACAAATTTTGAACCGTTTAAAATTAACGTATGATTTGTTATGAATTTTAAGAGGTGACTGATTCAAAAATTATTGAAGTTTCTAAATTTATAAATAATTTTGGTGAAAATTTTTAGAAGGTGGGACCCACTTGTCCTTTTGTCTCTTGAATTTGCAGGATTTCAAAGTTTGATTTCAAGTATGGCGTGCTTGAGAAATTGTAATAGAAAATTAATATTTTATTAATTTAGTCTCCTTTGGCGTTCTACCATTTTCCTATAAATAGGTGCTGAGGTTGGAATTAAAAATCACACCAGAAACCTAAGTTTTCTCTCTCTATATTATCGAGCGTATTTTTGTGAGTATTTAGATACTTTGAGAATTGCTATTCAAAGGTAAGTTTCCTTCGACTTTACATCAGATATTCCAATAAAAATACCGCTTCTTTTGAGGTAAAAGGATTGTAAAGGGTTATTATGTTTTTCAGTTTCGTAATTTTTTCGGCCCTCAAAAATTCTGGAAAAAATTAAAATGATAATTTGATGAGTTTTCTAGATTGTGTCCAAAAATAGCAATTTTTAGATGTATAGATTAGGAGTTATGAATTTTATGGGAAAAGACTATTTTAAAAGTAAACCCTTATAACTCCTTGTGGTTAACTTCATAATTGAAGAACTTTTTATTGGGAGTACATGTATATAACAATAGTATACTCTGTGAATTTTAGAATTTTTGGGCAAAAGTACAGTTTATGATAAATGTCTAAATATTCGGCAGTTTTGGCCATATGAAAAATAGTAAATAAATTTTAAAAATTCTGAGAAAAATATATGTTCAATATGGGACTATATTCTGCTAAATCCCAGAAAAGAAAATTTTTTGGGACTGATTTGGTATTTTTCATGAAAATGGACTAGTTATGAGTAAAAGAATTAAATATGTTATGTGAAGTAAGAAAATTGAAAAATAGGATTTTATGGCTTGAGAATC
Organism: Panax ginseng; assembly: GCA_020205605.1. Classification (NCBI taxonomy): domain Eukaryota; kingdom Viridiplantae; phylum Streptophyta; class Magnoliopsida; order Apiales; family Araliaceae; genus Panax; species Panax ginseng. The sequence goes on along the minus strand of CM035129.1, from coordinate 126,689,019 downwards.
CTATATAAGGTCTATGCAGATTTTTGATGAGGGTTTTGGTTATTAGTGATGAAATCTTATGAGTTTCACATTTTAGGATGATTAAATTCATTAATTAGTAAAGTGTAAACAATTAAAATAAATTATTTATAAGTTTAAGAAATGATTAAAACATTGTTATAATATTAATAATATTAGATTATGAGATTATTAAGTGATTGATAACATTTGGATTAAGGTGTTATGAAAACATTGATTAATGATTAATAATATTAGTTAATGAATTTAATGTTATTAATTATATAATGAATAATATTAAATAGAGTTTAAAAGAGGAATAATGAATTGTTAATATTAAATGGAGTTTAATAATATTAGTAAATGAATTTAATATTATTATAAAATGAATAATATTAAATGAAGTTTATAATTTAATGTTTAATGTTATTATCTTCGTTAAATATTTGTTGAAATATTATTCAAATCATTTTTGATATAATATTATTCTTAAATTTTACTCCATAATTGGTGATCATGTTGATAATTTGGACATTATTGAATTTTGGATAAATTATATTGTTAAAGACTTTAATATTTATCATTTATCTCATTTGATTGATTCTTTATATAATTGTCATCATTCTCATGCTTATATTGTGTTGAAAGTCATCTATGGCCAGTAGTGCATATATGGACTTGGTATGATTATGACCAGAAATTATTCGGTATAATCATGACCGTAATGTTACAAATGATGTGGTAACAGGGAAACACAGGTAGAAGAGGAGCAACATGGAAATGGCTAAGATTAGCTCCAGGATACAACTGAGCATATATAGCATTCTGGGCGGTGAAATAGTCGACCAAAAACTTGTAGATCACATCTTAACGTTCAGACAGGCGAACATTCTGGGATTCGAGATTGTAGAACCAACCATCAATTTCATGCTGGACGGCATCAGGAACAACATCGCGTTGAGCAGCAGATGAGGGATCATAACTAGGTGGAGCTTGAGCTGGTGGACTAGGTGGAACAACAGCTTGAGGAATTATAAAACCCAATCCACGGGGATGGTTCGCTCCACCAATCCATACCCTATACCTGCTGATCAATTTATGGTCCAACACTGGCATTGGGGGTTGAATCATCTCATCCGACTTCTATTTGACCCCAAATTTAGCACATAAAACACAAATAAGAGACGGATGGGGTAAACCTCCTGTGGTACCTCCTCGTGCAGCTCACAAAATTGACTGTTGAATGACGAGGCCGACATCAATTTTCAAGCCTTGAATTATGGAATATAGCAGCACAGCCCTCTCCTTGGTGACATGGCTAACATGTGTGCACGGCATGAGTTTTGCGCATATAAAGGCATACCAAGCCTTTCCATATAAACTGAGGCACGAAAGAGGGAACGTCATGCTTCCACGCTTATGCATTGTCCATGTTATGCCCGGTTGACAAAGCTCGCGTATTATGGCTTTGTAATCTGGTCCTTGGCTCACAAGACTAGCATACTCATTGTGTTGTCCTTCCAACGGCAGTTGATAACACCCGTTAATGTCCTCTTCGCCGAATTCCACTGTCTTGCCGCGCACATACACTCCGTAATGGAAGTGCTCAGAAACGTTTGCGTAGAATTCTTTAACGATGGCAATCACTGCCGGGTCCGGTTGTTTAGTGTGTGTGAACCAATTTCTCTCCGCAATCATCACAGCCATGTTTCCATCCTTTGATTGGTAGGGCCTTAAACCTCGTTCTGGTATTAGTGAGCGGGTAGCCATTCGATTATAGTGTTCTTGTCTTTGCTTGTTATTTGAACAAACCCAATTGTCAAATTTTGGGGGGCGAGGCGGACCCGAAACCTTCTCCTCGTTGACGCTTTGAAGCCATGTGAGTAATCTAAAAGAAAAAACACACCTGTTAAAATTGTGTTGAACCGCAGAACATTATATATCACAAACATGGCACCATGCAAAGTTGGCTAGTAGTGTCCATGAGAACCGCCTCCACAATGGCATACAACATACATTCATACACTCAACACTTGCAATATTGCTACAAGGAAGAAAAACGCTGCATGATATGCATTAAAAATGTGGGTGTATCGCTGATTGAACCAAAACACCATGAATGGGTGAACATAATGAAGGGTTAAGGTGGCTAGGGAAATCACGCCAAACGTTTGTGAGATATTAATCGAATCAGATGCAAGTATAGGAGACTGAATGTGCAAGGAATAGTAATGGGTGGCATGCCATGAGGGTGGAAAATAGTCACAAGACTTCACTGAATCAATATATCAAACACCTAATGGGAAATCAATTCAATTATTCAGACTTATATGCTTTAATATGCACCAAAAACACAAAAAAAAAAAATTAGAAATCCATGGGCATATTAGTGCCATACTTTACCACGTATGAAAAGCTTAGATACACAAGAATGAAGAAGGCGAGGATCATAGATTTAGAAGGGGTGGAAAACATACCTTGGATCTTGAAAGAATAAACTAAAACAAGTAGCAAAATGAAGCGAGTGAATCCCAACAGTGTAATCAGTCTATTTAACGTGATGAAAATGAACAATTACTAGAAAAATAACTGAAGGTTAGACGTACCTACGTGGTTTATAAAATTTGAGTGGGAGTTATAACCACGAAGGGTTTTATAATGGAATTAGGAATCTCAACTGATCCAAAGACCTTTGGGCCTTTGGGTTTTACCTTGTAGGGAAGCGTCGGTATTTGTAGATCGATGTCGTAATAGCCCTAGCGTCGGAGGTCTTGTGTATGGCTTGATTCTAAGTATTTGAGCACTTTGTGGCCCTCAGATCTTGGTATTTGGGTTACTGTGCCTAGTAATTGGTTCTTGATGGGGGGTGCAGGGAGTATGACTTGACGAGCAAATTTTAACTGTGTAATCCATTTCCTTCCACTTTAACCTACTATTCCCCTTGCATGACTTCTTTGAGCATTTGTGTACTTAGCTGAAAATAAGCAATAAATTCATTACGATTATTATAATGAAATACTATACTATAAATTTAAATAATTCAAATGTCGAAGAGAAGTATTAAATGAAATAAACAAGAATTCTTGGGGTTGCCTCCCTGTAGCGCTTGGTTTATAGTCGTCGGCCTGACTTTGCTATGTTGCTCAATTGTGCACTGGATCAGAGATGTACATGGTTGTAGCTTGTTGATTGATTGGCCTACTCCAATAATTCTTAAGTCGTTATCCGTTCACCTTAAAGGTTCGCAACGAATTAGGTTCCTCGACTTTGACATTTCCGTGTGGAGGGACAGATACAACCACGAAAGGCTCGGAGATTGAAGCTTGGGAGATTTTCTTTTAGAGTTTCTTCTTTTTCTTCTTATTTTCAAATTGTGTAATTCTTTAAAGATGATTTTCATGAGATTGTTGGTTTTATTTTTCATTATGAACTAATTCTTTTATTAAGACTACAAATTTAACCTTTTCTGTCTATGATTAATTATTTAATTTAGTTCAATTATTTATGCTAAGGTGAATTGTTTATCATGTCTTGTGCATAGTGATTAATTATTTGGCTAATAATTACCGTGTTACTCTAGAAGGATTCGGAAGATGAAATTTAGGGTTAGAACTGGACATGATAACATGTATGCTTGATTATTTGCATGAGACGAATAATTAGGGTCGTGAATTGAATAGGAATATCTGTTCACTGCATGTAATAATTTGGGAATTGGAATTTAATGAGTTTAATTTAATTATTTTGCATAGGAATATCACAAGATTAATTGGATTGAATAAAAGTTAACTGATCACTTGGGAAAGGGCTTTTAACACTTAGAATTCCTGTTAACAATTCAGTAGGCATAGTAATTGGATTATTTGGATAATTGGTTTATAGTTCATAATTGGGGATATTGTAGTCTTAACCTTTATTTATTTGAATTCGTTTATCAAGTCTTAGTCTTTATTTATTTGAATCAATTTTAGAGGCATCCAGTGTCAATTGATTAATTTAGTTTTCTTAATTAGAAAAATCAACTTTCGTAGTTGTTTAAATAAAATTAAATTGGTATAGTGCTAGTAGTTGGAATTTATTGATTGGAATTCCCTGTGGGATCGACACTTAATTTTACCACTTTATTACTTGCTAACTGTGTATACTTGCACATATAATTGATTGTGAAATCAACCAACATCTTGCACAGTTTTTCATCAGTAGAGCCAAAGATAATGTCATCAACATATATTTGAACTAATAGGATTTTGTTTTTGTGTTTTCTAAGGAATAATGTGGTATCTACTCTACCTCTAGTGAAGCCATTTTCAATAAAAAAAAAAATTAGTTAGTGTTTTATACCATGCTCTAGGTGCTTGTTTAAGTCCATATAAGGCTTTGTCTAATTTATAGACATAATTAGAGAGAGTTGGATTGATGAAACCTGGAAGCTACTCTACATATACTTCTTCTTGAAGTTCACCATTCAGAAATGCACTTTTGACATCCATTTGAAAGACTTTGAACTTCATGTAGGCAGCAAAGGCAAGGAATATCCTGATGGCTTCTAATCTGGCAACAGGTGCGAAGGACTCTTTGTAGTCGATGCCTTCTTATTGAGAGTAACCTTTGGCTACTAGTCTTGCCTTGTTTCTTGTGATTACTCCATCTTCATCCATCTTGTTTCTGAAAACCCATTTGGTGCCAATAACTGGGTGACTTCTTGGTCTTGGAACTAATCTCCATACTCTACTTCTTTCAAACTAATTTAGTTCCTCTTGCATGGCTTCTATACAACTTAAGTCTTCCATAGCATCTTCTATCTTCTTGGGTTCCATTTGTAACAGAAAGCTTAGATAGAAACACTCATTCTGGGTGGCAGATCTTGTCTTGACTCTTGCATTTGGATCTCCAATGATTAGGTCTTGAGTGTGATCCCTTGCCTATCTGTTTCCTGTTGGAACACCTGACCTGATGCCTTCTTGTCTGAATTCTTCAAGATCAACCTCTGCTTCTTGATGTAGAGGTTCATTTTCTGGCGTAGTTCTTTCTACGATCTCCTCTTCAGGCTCGACGATTTCATTTTCTGGGACTACGATCGTAGTGTTGAGCTCGACTGCCTCATTCGTAGTGTCTAAATTGTCGTTCGTAGTGTTTGAATTGTCGTTCGTAGTGTCTTGAGACACAATTTTATCTAATTCTGTGTCATCAAAGATGATGTGAATTGAGACTTCAACACTTAGTGTCTTCTTGTTGAACACTTTATAAGCCTTGCTGTTTGTGGCATATCCGAGAAAGATTCCTTCTTCTAACTTTGATTGAAACTTAGTCAGATATTATTTTCCATTATTGAGAATATAACATGCACAACCGAATACATGAAAGTAACTAACACTTGGCTTTCTTCCTCTCCACAGCTCGTAGGGAGTATTCTTTAACGTAGAGTGTACGAGAGATCTGTTCTGAGTGTAGCATGCAGTGTTGACAGCTTCTACCCAAGAGTATTCAGGCAGACGGGTTGCTGCTAGTAGAGTTCTTCCAATCTCAATCAACGTTCTATTCTTTCTCTCAGCTACTCCGTTTTGTCGTGGAGTTCGTGGAGCTGAGAAGTTGTGACTGACTGGTCCATCTCAGAGAAGTCGAATTCGCTACCATGATCACTCCTTATAGCCTTAATTTTCTCCCCTTTCTCGTTAATCACCAGCCTGAACATCTTGATGAGTTGGGAGCTTGTTTCATCTTTTGAGTTTAGAAAGAACACCCATGTAAATCTGGTATAGTCATCCACTACGATTAATGAGTATCTCTTCCCTCTAAGGCTTGTTGGAATTGGCCCAAATAGATCCATGTGAAGTAACTACGGAGGCTTATCAATTGAGTTGATAGTTTTGCTCTTGAATGAGCTTCTAGTCTATTTTCCAAGCTGACAGGCATTGCATGGCCTTTCTTTTACAAAGCTAAGCTTGGGTAAGCCTTCTACTAAATCCTTGGAGGCCAGTTTTGACATGCTTTTAAAGTTGCGATGAAACAGCCTTCTATGCCATAGCCAGCTCATTTCTTCAAAAGCTTTAGCCAGAAAGCATATTGTCTCGTCAGAACTCAGTTAACCAAGATTAACAGTGTAGACGTTCCCTTCTCTTGTTCCGGTCAGCTTTATAGAGGAGGTCTTCAGATCTCTGACTTGACATTGATTGTTGAGGAAGGTAACTTGATATCCCTTGTCGCTGAGTTAACTTATGCTCAGAAGATTGTGTTTTAATCCTTCCACATAGGCTACTTTGCCGAAGGACACTGCACCATTCCCAGCTGAGCCATATCCCCTTCTCTTGCCAGAGCCATTGTCTCCAAAGATGACTGTTGGACCCTCCTTTTCTATGAAGTTAGATAGGAGGGCTTTGTTCCCGGTCATGTGCCTTGAGCATCCACTGTCCAGATACCAAGTTGTGATCATGAAGCTCTGTTCCTGTGGTAAGATTAAACTCTCATTTTGATACCCATACTTGCATGGGTCCTACCTTGTTTGTACCCTTGGGAACCCAAATTTTCTTAACTTTGGGTCTAATATGCAGAGAATTATTGTAGCATAATGCAGCCTTATGACCAATTTTATGACATAAAAAACATCTAGCATGATGCATGCTTATGTGTGTATGTGGATTCTTTCTCCATTTGGACTTATGTGGGTTCTTGGCAATCTTTGCTTTAAACTGGTTCTTCTTTTTCCATATATCCTTGTGATTCATGATTTATGAGGAGTGAAACTTAACTCTACTGTTCCTTCCCAGTTGTTCGTGGAGTTGATTTTACTCGACTCTACGACCTTTCGAGGTTGGAGAGTAGTGACTAAGTTACTCTTCTCCTTTCTGAATCCTAGGCCAGCATGGGATCCGTTATGTCTTGGAACATGGGTTGGATCAGAAGAGCAGGGATGAACTAGTTCTTCCTTCTGTGAGGATTTCACAAATGTAATGTTTCTATTAAGATTTGAAACATCACTAGAGTTAGTTTCCTTTATCTTTTCCACATATAGTTCTGAGGTGGATTCCCCAAAACCTAAACCTGTTCTGTCAGATGCACTTCTGTAACTGGAGATCAGGGAGTCCATGGATGAAGAGGATCTATTCCACATTGAGATTATATTTTCTAGTTCCTCAGTCTTGGAGGTTAGATTTGACTCTCTTTATGTATTAAGTTCATTGGTGTGTTTTAAGAGTTTATTCTCAGCTTCAAATTTGGAGAGAGAGTTAGTGCTTTGAAGAGATGTTTCTAGTTCTTCCTGAACTTTCTCTTTCTCTTTTTGAAGAAGAGAATAATCTTTAGACAGAACTCTGAACCACTTCATGTATTGATGCAGATCATATGTTATGCCATGTAGTGCAGTTCTTAAATTATCAATATCTACATCAGGAGAGTTAAAGTCAAATACCTCATCTATACTTACTTCATAATTATCAGGACTTTTCTTATCCTTTGCATGTTTGGCCATTAGACATAGATTTGCTACTTGAGGATCTTCATCATCTCCAGACTCAGGAGTTATGTCATTGTCCGAGTCACTCCATGATCCTTCGGCCACAAGACCTTTGTCTTTCTTCTGAAGCCTCTAGTTACCTTTGAATTCTTTTTTTGAATTTGATTTCCTCTTTTGTTCTTTTCTAAGATGTTTGTTGCAGTTTGTAATGAAATGGCCAAGTTTTTTGCAGTTATAACATAAGTTATTTATCTGTTCCTGGCTATTGTTGTTGTTAAATCTCTTAGGTCTGCTACTTTTGCCTTTACGCATAAACCTCTTGAGTCTTCTTACCAGCATTGCAATATCCTCATCATCATCTTCCTCAGAGTCAGAGTCATTTTCAGTGTTAGCTTTGGAGATGTTATCTGTTGCTTTGAGAGTAACTCCTTTGTCCTTCTTTCTTCCTTCAGATAGAGTCTCTGCTCGCTGAGTCAGCTCCAGTTCATAGGTGATAAGGTTGCCATATAATTGTTGAGCAATCATTTCATGAAGATTCTTTTATTCTTTGATGGAAATGGTTTTAACATCCCACTTGCTAGGTAAATCTCTCATGAACTTTATGATTAGATCTTTATTTGGATAGATCTTTCCAAAAGCTCGAAGAGAGTTAGGCAGAACATTGAAGCTTTCATAAGTGGAAGTGACATTTTCACTTGGAACATGGGCAAACATTTCATATTGTTGAGTCAGAAGAGATTGCTTGTTTTCTCTAACTTCTTCTGTTCCTTCATGCATAATGAGCAACGCTTCCCAGACTTCCTTGGCAGTTTTGATGTTGACCACATTTTCAAACAGATCATCTTCTAAATATTGGAACAAGATGTTCTTGGCCTTTTTGTCGAGTTGGACATCTTTCTTTTCATTGTCAGTCCATTCTTCTTTGACCTTGATTTGAACTCTATTTGGATCGTCTGGAGTTGGTGCAAGCTTTGTTGGAACGTAGGGCCCATTCTGAACATTTTCAATTAGATCTTCATCTATTGAATCTATGTAGGCTTGCATACGAACTTTCCAATTGGCGAATTTATCTTTGTTGCACATTGGTGGTTTGCTGCCTCCTCTAGTTTTTGATTCGCTTATCAGATGTGCCATTGGATCTACTCAAGCTTTGTAGGATGATTGAGAGAACCTGCTTTGATACCAATTATTAGTTCCCAGAGGCATAATAGTTATCTAAAAGGGGGGTTGAATAGATATTTTAAAATTTCTTTTGCAAAATACTTGTCAGATTTGTTAGTGATTTAATCACAGCGAAATTTGAGATTTGTTTGTTTTCCCTTTAAGATAAATCGAGTTAATAGGAGATAAGCAGTTATGACATATATAACAGATATAACAAGAATATAAGAGACGCAGTGTTTTTAAGTGGTTCAGAGCACTCAAGGCTCCTAGTCCACTCTTCTACTCCTTGAGTAAGAAATCCACTAAGGATATCTTTACAATCTTTGAATCTCACATATTCTTTCAAGACCAACAGTCTTGGAACTTCTTAGTTCACTTAGAACTCTTTAAGTCCATACTTGGAACTTCTTTCTTTACTTTAAGGATGGTTGAGTTCTTGAATGGTGCAACTCAGTTTCCGTTAAGCTTGTGTTCGAAAGAACTGAGTAGTTGAGCAAGCTTTCTTTTCAGATCGTAGAGTTGAGCGTTGAGTGTTCTTCAGCTTTTTGTTCTATGATTGCATACTTCTTGCATCTGCATCTTATTTGTATATAAGGTCCTTTGAAAATGTGTCCGTTTATAGCATTAATTGTATTTGACATTTCTGAGCATTGATGGTTACTTTCTAGAAATCTTCTGTCCAGCCATCTGGCCCACTGACACCGCAGACTGCTATCTCACCTAACACCTGAAAAGGTGTTTTCAGCTGACATGTAGTACTTTCCTTAGCTTCTTCAATACGTTTCTTCGTGCTATACTAAGGATGGGTGTTGGGTCATTGGGATTCCCGAGAGTCTCAACGTCTATAATCCATTCCATATTTATTGTATTTTAATTTTTAACAAGTGGACAAAACTCGATGCTTCTGATGCAGACAGATGATGCACTACGATCATGATTGTGGTGTCTTGCCACATTGGTGCTTGATCCGGTATTGATAGAAGAGAACACTACGATTTTTCTTAAGCACTGGGTAGACTACGATCTTTTCTTGCTTAACTTAAAGACTCTACGCTTTCGAGAGCACACTACGATTTTGAGTTGGCTCGGTAGGCGTTTGGACCACTGTACGGTTCTGAGTGAGGCCCTCCAAAGCAGACAAACTACGATTCTCGATACTCTACGATTCTTCCTTTGCTTCTGTAATCTTTTGTCTGGCTCAACAGACTACGATTCTGTTGAAAGCTTATCTATTACATCTCAAGAGATAGATCAACCCAACAGCTTTGATCTTTTCTTCTATACATTCATTTACAGAATGATAATCATTAAAGCACAAATCAACCTAACAATTTTGATCTATCACTAAGTCCTTGTACATGTATTACTTGAAGGACTTTACATATAAGCATGATTATTTACTTTCAACATCAAATTTAAATATGCAATTTCCCAACACAAAGTTTTGTGGTGAAACCACGATGTTGAGGAAATGACTTGGGTGTTAAAATCTGAAATAAAATCAAGGTATCCTCACCTCTTCGTCATACCAGGTACGTACCCCAATTTTGAGGACGAAATTTCATAAGAATGGGAGGTTGCAAGACCCCAACTTTTATGAATAAAGATTTAATTTCTCGAAATATATTTTGAATATTATGGTGTGGATTTGATATAATGTTATAGTTGTGGGTAATATTTATAAATTTTATAAAGTAAGCAAGTTGTTATAAAATATTCGAATATTGGTCGAGAAATATTCGTATTAACAGGAATATTCGAACGACGGCACAATCATTGGTGGACCCCACAGCGAAATTATTATTGTCGGAGTTAGAAAACAACAGAAATATCTTTTTATAAAAATAACGGCAAGAGTTTTACCGTTAACTGTTGAAATACCCGGTGATAAAAGTACAGTAATACGTGCGGTTGTATAGTAGCACGCGATATTGTACAGTATCTTGATTATTGATGCTTACGTGAGAAGTCACTCAGTTTTGTTCAATTATTGTCACAGTAATTATTGCATAGTATCTCACGTTGTTCATTCAATTATTGTCATAATATTTTATGTTATTAAATCAATAATTAAGACAACAAAGTTATTCATATTATTATTTGCATTATTGACGATGTCTAGAAAATTCTGTCGAGGAAAGAGGTTTGGTCACCTAATTGTGCGCCAATAATTAGAAATTCTTATCTAAAAGCCCCCTCTTTCCTGGGAATGATCTGGTTATTAATATTGTGAGTTATAATATTAATGATAAATGTTGTTAAAAATGTGTTTTGTGATGCCAAGTGAATTGAGATAAATAGAGGGGATTTTTATGAAGTATTTGTTATAAGTTTGGCGTATTATATGGACCCACCACTTGCCCATTTTTCAAAATAGTCGGGAGAAAGTTATCTTAGTTTTGTTTTATATATATAAGTATTATATATATATATATGAAAAAGGGGGATGTCATGGGGGGGGGGAATAAGTCACAGGAGTGACTTTTGATTATTAATATATATTATAATAAGATTTATTTTTTTATGAAAAATAGAATATATTATATTTTATTATGCATAGTGTCTGCATAGTAAAATCAGAAAATTTCAGCCGATTTGGTGATAGTTACTGTGCAGCCCGTGTTTTTTTTCCTTACTATGCATCCAAATAGTATCCTGCCATTCTCCTATAAATAGGATGCTTAGTTTAGAATTGAAAATCACACCAGAATCAGAGAATTCTTCTTTTATAATATTGAACGTATTTCTTTTGAGTTTAACAAAACTTTTAGCGTAGAAAACAGTATAAGTTTTCTTCAAGAATATCACCGTCCTACCAGTCAGAAATACTCTCCTTTTAAGGTAATGGATATTATTTTTGTTTAATATTCGTATGACATAATATTTTCTTCCATACTCTGTAGTATGTAAGTAATATTATTTTGTTTCAGATTCTGAATTCTACACTCATTTTGTTAAAGTATTGCTTCTATACTCCTTGAAATTAGTATAATATCCTTGAAATTTGCGCTTCATTTAGTATCGTTTCACAAGGATATTTTTCTGAACATTCTTGTTAAAGTTTAATTTTTTTTATGCCAAAGTACTATTCACAGGGTACTATTCACGAAGTACTATTCACAGAGTACTATTCACTCGGGTACTATTCACCCGGGGTACTATTCATGACAAAAATTGATTTCTTTTCTGTCTAAATTATTTTTGATACAATATTATTCTTAAATTTTACTCCACAAAGCAGTATCATGTTGACAATTTGGACATTATTGAATTATGGATAAATTAAATTATAAATCTTTAAAATTTATCCTTGCTCTTATTTAATTGAATTCTTATATCATTGTCATCATCCTCATGCTTATATTGTGATGAAAGTCATCTTTGGCCCATAGTGCATAGATGGACTGTTGATTGGTATGATTATGACCATGGATTATTCAGTATAATCATGACCTGTAATGGTACAAATGATGTGGTAAAAGTCCTCATTGGCCCGTAGTGCATTGATGGACAGTTGTTGGCATGATCATAACCATTGGTGATAACATGAATATCCTTGGTCTGTACTGCATGGATAATTCATAGATGTGATACTAATGAATATCCTTGGCCCATAGTGCATGGATAATTCAGTGATGTTTATTGAGCTGAGTCTTAGCGATAAAATTGATGATAACTTTTTAAATCATAGAAGATAGTAGATATCATGCTCTACTTGATTCTTCTAATGGATTGCTTGTTCCGCTGCAGTTAAACTTGTTGTTTATTGTATTCTATCAGTTTAACACTGTTGAAGGCTAACGATAATTTATTCTGCATTATCTTAGTTATAATATTTCTTACTGGGCTAGTTGAGCTCACCCTTTTGCTTTCATTGTTCTCTTCAGAAAATGAGAATGTAGTCGGGACTAGTCGAGGAATGGAGTGACGGTCCGAGATGGCGGCTGTAGTAGTCCTCACTATTTAATAAAATAATGTGATAATAATTGTAATGATGACTCCATTTGAGTTTGGATATTGTCTAGAAGACAATATTCGTGTTAAAACTCTCAGCTCATGTTGTATAATTAAGTTTGTATTTGTATTCTGTACCATGTATTTGGCGACTCAGAATGGGTTATGTATACCTATTTTAGGGGCGTCACAACGTCTTATGGTCACATCCTCACCTTTGCGATCCCCCTTCGGTTCGCTTTGTGTTTGGGCATCGTTGCACCTTGATTTCTCCTCGGGGTGAAATGATGCTTTTGCCATACCTCGGGGTTGTCTCCAAAGTGAAATAACGCTTTTGCCCTCCTACAGAGTTAGTCCAGGGAAAGCAAAAATTTGAGTGTCTACACATAGATACATACATACCACCCAATTTGTATACATACATACAATACTACTAAATTTGTCACTCTTAGACCATGTTTTAATATACCAATCATTCTCAAGATGTTTAGAAAAAAACTATCACTCAATGTTTATTTTTTTTTCAAGATATTTGCAAAAAAAAAATTGGTTGAAATATGCTTACTTTACTTTAGAATCAATTAACCGGTTGAAGTTGAGATTGATGTAATAAATTCGAAGCAGCAGTAGCAAACACTTCTCTTTGTGCAGCAACAAAACTTTCTCTTTCTGCAGCAGCTAACGCTAGTATGCATAGAATGGTTTAGATCTTGAAACTGTCTGCCCCTACTCCCTCCTACAGTCAAGTCAAATTCCAAAACATCCTTAATTTTATTAATTTTCTATGCTTACTGCTAAAGGGAGTAGCGACTAGTCAAAACGACAGCGTTTTGACTGACCGGCTACTCCCTCTATTGGACAACATAGAAAATTAATAAAATTATTGTTGGCCGCTACTCCCTCTAACGGCTGAGTCCTCACCATAGCCATTCAATCTAATTTTGGACGGTTGGATAATAATTAGCTTCGTGTGCTATGGAGCACTTGCAATATATATATATAACAAAATAAAATTGATTTTGAATTTTCCGCTTACCCTAATAAATTATTTGGGCCATCTAAAATTTAGGATAAATCTCACCTTCCATGTAATACCGGAGAAACGGGACACAGGTAGTATATATATATATATATATATTCTGGTTGGATGTTTTGGCAATTTGCAGTAATATTTTTACATAAAGCAAGAGTACTTGTATTTGTATTTTAGCCATGACTTGGTTAGTGGAATAGCCTATGCGAACTTTGTCTATGCATGCCAAACATAATACTAGTGTATAATCGTGAATTCCCGGTTGTATTGTTTGCTGGGTACTTGAACTGAAAATTAAACTTCGTTCTATTTTTCAAATCTTTTATATATAATTCTGTCACTTTTTTCTTTTGCACAACACTTGTTTTGAGCCGGCAGATGGATTGAGCAAGTTTGTGTTTGAATTCTTTGTATTCTTTTTTGACTCCTTCAATTTATGCATATAGTAAATTGGTTTGACAAAAAGGTTTTGGTATGCAGATTCTACTCATTGTTGTGTAGGAGCTGAAATAGGAGAGTCAAGATGGACGCGGACAAGACAACAATTGCCCTCGAGGCCATCAGGAAAGAACCTGTCGATTTGGTACACTTCTTATAGATTTATCAAGTTTCTGGTGCACCTAGTTATAATGCATGGTATTACGCTATAGATTAGGTCTTGGATGATCTTTAGGCTTTACCAGCAAATGAAGTAAGATTCGTACATCATCTATTGATATTTAATTACAATTGTTTGAATTATATGTTCAAACTAGCATCTAATTGGTTATTGCTCAAGTACCACATGTCCACATGAAGGAAGATAAAATAGGGAGTATGGAGAATAAAAGTCATCTTAGGTCTTTGATATGTCTTCCCAATTACTTTGATTATGATTAAGATATTGTATTGAAGAGTTATAATTATACAAAATCTAAAAAGTTTTGTTAAGAAGTTCTTATCCCTATTTCCGTCATCTTGAAGTTGTGATGAAGTATATGTCAAATATGTTCCCTGTTTCAAATAAGAATATTGACCTTCACCGGACTGGAAAAAGAAAAGAGAACATGAAAAACACTTGTCGTTTTTCTTCCCCAATATGTCTTCAAGGCAGCTATAGTTATGTTTGCACAGTTTTGCTAATCAAACATCTGCTACTTTTGCTAACCAAACATTTTCACTGGCCGGAAAATATACCTATTGAAGAAGTTCTTAAAAAGTTGAAGTGTACCACAGCTGGTCTCACTTCTGATGAAGTTCAGAAGCGCCTAGAAGTGTTTGGACACAACAAACTTGAAGAAAAGAAGGTCTGTTGTTACTTCATTGATGTTTACTCTGTCGTGCAAGGAAATTTACATTTTTAATATATTCTTACCATTTCTCTTGGTGTGTAATTATGTAAGAGGAGAGTAAAATACTCAAGTTTTTGGGATTTATGTGGAATCCGTTGTCATGGATTATGGAAGCGGCAGCCATCATAGCAATCGCGATGGCTCATGGAGGCGTAAGTCCATAGAAATTTATTAGAATTACTTAGTGGAGCATATTTATTGAGGTGTCTAATTGCGCTGAACTATGGTGTTAAATTCATGTTTGCTTCTGTAAAACTTATGTGCAGGGCAAGGGAGTGAATTTCCATGACTTTCTTGGTATTCTGGTGCTACTAGTAGTCAATTCAACCATAAGTTTTATAGAGGAAAATAATGCGGGCAATGCAGCTGCAGCCTTGATGGCTTGGTTGGCCCCAAAAGCTAAGGCTCGTCTTGTTGCAAAAAGAAATTAAATTGCAACCGATCCTTTTGCACAACTTTTCATTCCCCTATCCTATCCTACTTGACCATTTATCGTTTTGCTATTAAATCTCTCCATCAGATTTTACGTGTTGGAAAATGGAGCGAGGAAAATGCATCTGTACTAGTCCCTGTAGACATTATTAGCATCAAACTAGGAGACATCATTCCTGCTGATGCCCGTCTGCTCAAGAAGACCCACTGAAAATTGATCAGGTATGTGGTAATATGTATTTTTAGTTTTACCCATTTAAATACAATAACAGATATGCAAGCTTATTGTTCGCAAAAGAACAACTTATCAAAGTTAAACATGTCTTACATTCTTACTCAAGATTTGATCACGGTGTCTATGTTTTTTCAGTCTTCACTTACTGGAGAGTCGCTGCCAGTAACAATGAATCCTGGTGATAGAGTATACTCGTGTTCAACATGTAAGCAAGAAGCAGTTGTCATTGCCACAGGAGTGCATATTTTCTTTGGAAGGGCAGCGCACCTTGTTGAAAATACTACACATATTGGGCATTTTCATCAGGTCCGGTTCTTGATCATACACTATGATTTAATGCTCATATACTGGTGGACATTTAACTGCACCACACGTTGCATGTATTGAGGAAATCTCAGAACAGAATTTAGTTGCATGAAACTTTTGTCCACTACCATTTTCTTACTATGTGGAGTCTTGATGCATATTACACTATTATGCGATAGGTTTCATTGTTGCTTACCTTTATCATGGATTTACTTTTTATTCTTTTGGCGGGTGACAGGTCTTGACTTCAATTGGAAACTTCTGCATTTGCTCAATTGCTATCGGGATGGTTACTGAGATTATCGTTATAGCTGTTCAACAAAGAAAATACGTGAAGGTGTAGATAATCTTCTTGTCCTACTCATTGGTGGTATCCCCATTGCAATGCCAACAGTTCTTTCAGTTACAATGACCATTGGTTCACATCGCTTATCTCAGCAGGTTCGTAAAGCTATATACTTATGCTATTCTGTGTTAATAGTTGCATTGCATATGCCTTTTGAAGTGGCATCTATTAATTTTTTCATGCTGGCTGCCAAAACAAAGAGAATGACTGCTATTGAGGAAATGACTGGGATGGATGTCTTATTCAGTGATAAAACGGGCACCTTAACTCTCAACAAGCTCACAGTCGACAAAAATTTAATTGAGGTTATCGCTGCTTTATCCCTATTCGTGTGGCTTTGATCTACTGAAACTATCTCTATAAGATATCCTTGTTGATAGGATCTAGGAGCATAACTATGCTTACACAAATTCTATTCTAAGATTACCGTCCATCTTAGTTTTTGTAATCAAAGCAGGATTTCTTTGCGAAGACTAAAGAAACACCCACTGTTCTATAACAGAACAATTTAGAGGTTAATTTACTTGGTTCATATTTATTTCCATGAAATTTTGCATATGTTGGAAAGCTATAGCTCCCCTAAGAAATTCATCCTTGTTATATGGTACAGGTGTTCGCCAAAGGTGTTGACAAAGACAGTTGTTTTGATGGCTGCAAGAGCTTCGAGATTAGAGAACCAAGATGCCATATATACTGTAATTGTCTCCATGTTGAGCGATCCTAAGGAGGTATTAGATTTTATTAGTTACAACAATTTTGCAACCCCAATCTCCAATTATTTCCTCCTTTGCATAAAATTTGGTAACTGGATGGATATCTTATATCCTTATTTAAGAATTCCAATTGGAATATTGTTGTTGCAAAAATAAGAGAGAGCCTATCTTTCTAAAAATGTTTGTAGCTCCCAAATAATAAATTGCTTCCTTTCTGTAAGATTAACTTAAATTATTGATCACATGTGATGGTGGTACCTTTTTAAGGCACGAACTGGAATAACAGAAGTTCCCTTCCTTTCTTTCAATCCAACTGACAAGCTGACAGCACTTACATACATAGATGGTGCAGGCAAAATGCACAGTGAGCAAAGGCGCACTGAAGCAGGTACAGATTTAGCATGAAATTCATCTTATCTGCAAACCTTAAAACTCAAAGATATGTATCCATTTTACTCGTCAGTACTGATTTATGTCGGAAAAATTGAAGATTCTATGCATATCTTCTTAACAAACATGGGTGTTGCATTTATTTAGATAACTGATCTGAATAATGGCTGGATTAGGAAAAGTTTATCGGTTTCCATCTTCCTTTTTCAGGCACTCTCGTTGACTATGTGTACTCCTGTAGATATTCTAACCAATTTCATGTCAATATCCACATGTGTTGATTTGTGTTTATATTGGATTCCTAGTTGCATATTTTGACTGTTTAATGAGTATAACTTGTTTGCTGCTTCTTGAATTGATAGATAGTTTTGAATAAATAAAGCTTCTTGTATTACTTCTTCCTGAGATTTTCTTGTGTTTGCAGTTACCGCGAATACCTACAGGAGATAGTTTACTGGATTTGGTGGTTATTGGTGCTGGTCCTGCTGGTCTTGCTCTTGCTGCAGAGTCAGCTAATTGTGCTTATTGTGGCTCGACAGTTGGGCTTATTGTGCTAGATCTTCCCTTCACAAATAATTATGGCGTATGGGAGTCTGAATTTATAGGTATTGGTACTATATGGATGTTGTATATAATTGTGTATCTTTCTGTACTTAAAAAACTCATGTGTATCAGATAACATCTACTTAGAGATAAATCAACTTTTGATACATGTAATGGAACACGATTTACAATTTGATACCCAAAGTGAAAAAAGTTATAAATTGGTAATTGTACTCGAAAAATATTGCAATCTAGTGCTTGTACTTTTTAATTTTGAAATAATCGTTAAAATTGACTAACAGAGTAGATGAAAAATTCTGACGTGACTTACTCATCTGACGTGATGACGTGGATAATAATAAACTAGTTATTGCCCAATTACGTGGGGCCCAATAGCTAGCAACACACTTCCCCAAAATGGAACCCATGTGCAGCACCAAAGTTGACTAGACCGCCTCTGTTGCACCTACCAACATTATTCGGCAAACTGCCAAAATCAGCCGAAGCTGCTTGACGCCGAACCAGAAGCTATTAGGACAACCCAGATAAACAAACACCCTTAATTGATTAGTTGGAGGAGATAGATGCAATCAGAGCATGAAATCAGAAAGGAGATTAGATCATTAGACCAGCCATAACAAAAAATTTCAAAAATTAGAAATGAACCAAGCCGCCGGAAATAGGTCGGAGATCACCAAGAGACAACCCCAACTAAAGCCAAATCAATCATACAACAACAAAAAGAAAGTATGAATGATAGAACCTCCAAATCAGCTGCAACCCAAAATAAACATCACGCCCCTAACAAGTTGAAATGGAACACAGACCAATCAGACAAACAGATCAAAAACACCCATGAACAAAGACACGAACGTAGGAATAATAGATCAAAAACATCCAAATCTGAAAATTAAAAATTAACAGTAAAGCATAATTGACAAATCGAAATACACATATTCAAGCCATCTATTAAAACAAACCACTGGAATCAAATGCTCCATATATTCGCCCATAAATTCGAATCAAAGGCTCTCGCTCTCGCTCTCGCTCTCGCTGCTGCCTATATTTTTCCTTTCCCCAGTTACGCATAATATTTAGATTCCAATTCCAATATAAAAAGAAATGAAGCCACCGTAACTCATCACCGTCCTAGACTGTTCGTCCATCGTCTTCCTCATCCTGCTGAAAATTGAACTTTAATCTTTCTTTACAGAAACATATAGATATAGATATAGATATAGATATAGATATAGATATAGATTAGAGAAAATATTGCAGAGGGAGAGATGAAGTTTCAAATCGAAGATGTTACTGTGTACTTCCCATACGATCACATTTACCCAGAACAATACTCATACATGGTGGAACTGAAGCGTGCCCTAGATGCCAAAGGCCACTCTCTCCTCGAAATGCCCACCGGCACAGGAAAAACCATTGCCCTACTCTCTCACATCATCAGCTACTCCCTCTCCAAACCCTCCAATACAACTTTGTTGCCCCGTTATCGCCATGTCATCCTTTCCATTTGACCTGTCAAATTTTTAAACCTACTGTTTAACGGAGTGTAACAATTTTCGAGTAGAATTACCAATTTATAACTTTTTTTCACTTTAGCATCTAGGAAAATTAAAAAGTCGTGTTCAAAGATCTGAGTCATCAAAAGTTAATTTATCCCCGTCTTACTTAGGTATACTGATGTTCACTCACAAATCATCACTTTCTTTGATGTTAGTTTTTGTTACTTTGGTTATATGATATTGTATGCCTCTGCTCTGTTTCATGAAGAATATGTGGGTTTAATGTTTTAATAATGTTCATCTTAATCTTTCCTGATATAATGTAAAGGTGACAGCAAAAAAAAAAAAAAAAACAAAACCGAAAAGTCATGAAAGTTAGGAAAGAATAAAATATAAAACCGAGATCAGCGAATTAGTCCGATCAGAAAAGTTTCACATTCTCAATGCTGCTATTTTTTTCTAACATGATCAAGTTGAACAGGATGTCTATCTCCATACAAATTGTCTTGCAACTTTGGCAAACAGGATGTCTATCTCTTTTGCTTTTTCTGACATTGTATATTTCTCACACATTGAAAACTGATAGTTTTGGTTGAGGCTTTACTTTTCTGGGATTACAATTTGGTCTTTGTTCGGGAGCATTTTACCGACCTTCATGTCGGCCGAAAGCCTGACATTAGAAGGGCTTTAGGAGACCACTAGGCTGAAGCCCATGGAGAGGTTGGAGCTGTTCGGGTCGGCGTCCAAGTCCTTTTGGGCCGGAGCCTCATCTTAGTGGATGTCTTCAGGTTCGGTGTCCGAGTCCCTCGGGCCGAAGCCTTACCTTGGCGTGTGGTGTTCGGGATCGGGTCATCGAGTCCTTTGGGCCGAAGCCCAGACCTGATGGTGGGGTTGTTTGGGCCTGCACAGTGGGCTTTCCTGCGTGCAGAGTTCAGGAACCTAGCCATACTTGAATAAGGTAACTCCAAAGGTAGTGGTTGGATTGGATTCCACTTGCACCTTTTAAGGAGATTGTGTTGGACCCAAATTATGGTAACTACCATGATTTGGAGTCCTAATCCGACTCGGAGGAGGATTCTAAGGTGGTGTGAGCCTTATAAATACAAGGCCAAGGTCACAATTAACGGGTAATGCCTACTTTTGAGCACTAAACACTTAGCCTCCATTGTTAAACCTTGTAACGGCCTGTATTTATTCTCACACCGGAACTATCCCGGCGACACAAGCCGTCAAGCTTCTGTGTGATCTGTTATTGTGCAGGTTCTAGCGCGTGGATTCTGTGATTGGACGTGCCGGCGAAACTTGGCGTTAACGGTCTTATATCTGAATTTTTAATGTGATTTACAATTCAGGTACACCAAATTAGCAAAGCTGAAAAATGATAAGATGCATTTGAGCAATGGTGAATTAAAGGATGATGAAAGTCTTCCAGAAGACACGGTAGTCAATGATCTCCATTCCTTCGTAATCACCATCATCATTATTGTACTTATTATGTTGCTGCCAATATCATCTAAAAATTTGACTTGCTAAACTAGATTATATTTGTCGTAGTCATCAGAATTGCATATTTATACAGACTTCCTGAGAATTGTTCTCGAAATATTGAATGCGATTCTGACTTACGCCTTGCCGCGGAATCCCGAGGTATCATTATTTAGTATTGAACTGATAATTTAAGATCTCATTCATTTTTATCCATATGAAATTATTTTATCCTCCTAAAAATATTCATCATTATCTGTATGGGGCAGGTGGTTTATGCAATTATGCATAGGCAGGAGGTTTTTCAGCCTTTCAAGAGTCATCCACGCTTCAATGAGCTTCTTCAGAACATATTTACTGTAGGTGCTAGTGCATTTAATTTTGAGGATTCGTTTCATGCGTATTTTTTTTATTTTACAAGTTATCAACATGATGTTGCTAAATCACTCAATATTGTGTCTTTATATAAATACTACACTATTGTGCAGCTGAGACTGATGAGCCTTCTGCCTTTGTAGGTCTTAGATTTTTTCAATAGACGCAATGGTGAATTAATGGAAGTGGAGAAAGTACTTCAAGTCATAATCATCAATTGCCGGTCATGGCGAGGTGAAGGAATGAAGGTATAAACATATTCCAAGTTTTAAAACATTTATAACATAAATTGACATTAATTTCTATTGCTTTACTATTTTTCCCTCTTCTTTGGCAGATGCTTACTCAGTTACGCTTTCCATATGAACAAGAGAGCCACCCTGAGGAGTTCTTCACTCTGTATGTGTGGCAACTAGTTGTGTCTCGCAGGTGGTTCCTGCATACTTTTCCCATCTTCAAGCAAATCACATTTCTAACTTAGAATGGTCTTAGAGAGCAATCATATAATTGTGACATTTCATCCTTACCTAGAAGCCTGTCTTTTCGTACTTGAATGAAATAGATGTCCCACACTACTGAGAAATATATCTTATTTTTCTGTCTATGATTTCATCAA
The DNA here is from genome assembly GCA_020205605.1 of Panax ginseng. NCBI lineage: Eukaryota > Viridiplantae > Streptophyta > Magnoliopsida > Apiales > Araliaceae > Panax > Panax ginseng. The sequence goes on along the minus strand of CM035129.1, from coordinate 126,667,132 downwards.
ACATCTTTGAATTTTAGCGCGCTGCACTTTGCATATTTTTAATGTCAATAGTATGGTCGAGTCTCTTAGGCCTTATTACTTGTTCAACTATTAAAACCATTCTAGCTTTTAGTAAGTAAATGGTCATCGACTGTTATTTACTTGTATTATCAATAAATCAATTATGAGATCGGTCTTGTTACTGATTTCTTTGTTTCGTGGTACGTCTTTCTGTAGTGGTTTCAGTTTTAACCCCAAGAACATAAATCTATTACCAGTTGACATTCCTGTGGAAGTAAGTAGTTCTACTTCTGTTTCTCTACATATTTCAGTTCTTGATTCAAAATGATTTCTTTTTGGCATGCTCTGTAGATTCTTAATTTCCCTAAAGCAACATTTGAGAATTCAAAAAATGGTCTTTGAAATGGAGCCAGTAAGTTCAAATACTCTTTATACCTTATTGTCCTTTTAACTATTAATACAGAATTGCCTATAATTAGAATTTTTCTGCTGTGTATGGTGGTTAATTTTTCTGACAATAATTCTTTGAAGTAGACATCTTTTGGCAGTCTTATGTAATATATAGCTAATGAACTAAAATTAATTATGGCTTGAAGTAGGATGCCAACAGGTAAAAATTTATACGTCACAGTGTGTAAATTCATACGTCACAGTGTGTTTATATGGACCGATATAAACGCGCACAACCAGCAGCACTCAGCAGCACACTGCAGCAACCAAGCTCATGCAGCAGCTGCCGAGCCAGACAAAATGCAGCAGTAGCTGCCCAGAAGACAGCAAAAGCCCATATAGCTGCAGCAGCACATGAGCCCCAAAGATGGACCCAGAAGCAGCTGCTGCAGACCCCACTTAGCAGACCACAGTCCCAACAAAGCATAAACCTGTTATAGCACCATTCCAGAAGCAACCCAGCAACATGAAAAGGAAACGGGATAGCAAGGCTGTAACCCAAAATTGACCAGCAGTTATAAGGATTGTAGCCGCATCAGACTAGCAGTAGCAGTCTATTTACCCCAGAATTGACCAGCAGTAGCAGTCACAAGGAACAAACAGCAGTAGCAGCAACACGGAGCAGCTAGCAATAGCAACACAGAAGAAACCGAGCCCATAGCAGCCACCCAAAGCAGGCAGCCACCCATAGCATCTGCCCGAAATTGACCAGCTTTAGTCATAATTTAAATGAGCCAGTTACAGAAGGGTGGTAGTGATATGTTGGATGGGGGAGGCGAATGAAGTTATAAAATTAATTATAAGACTAACTGAATACAAAATATGGTCTTATGACTAGTTGTAAAGGATAAAATGTAAATGTGACCACTGAACTTTAGGGGTTTTTGGGTATTGAAGGTCAACGCATTTTGAGCTCTTTTCTATTAAAAAATTTGGACTTCGAGCCCCTGTTGTCAGATATGCGTTGTTGTCAGATATGCGTTGACTTGTTCACGTGGCGCCTACGTGGCACACGTGGCATATCTCAAATTTGATCTCTAGACCTCCAACTTGAAACTTCAACCCAATGACCATCCGAGAGTACCACGGGTTAGCTGTTTTGTTTTTGCAAGGATTATGATTTATAACTGAACAAAGAATTTTTCCCAAATTAAAACAAAACAAAACCCCTTTTCTGAAGATTAATCAAAGTCAACCAAGAACCAAAAACCATTTTGTAAACAAAAAAAAAACAGAACAGTGTCCATGAAAGACAAATTACACTTCAGGACTGAAATCAAAAGCTTCATTGAACTTTCTCCCAAGAACCTCAATAAAATTTCACTAGTACATAATTTAAAGTAATGACGAGATGACATGAAAATTTTAAGATGCAAGCCAACAGGTATAACGTAATTATCTACTCTTTTAGCAGTTTACACCATTCAAAAATCACAAGCTCCCACATGAACATAGCTCCAGAAAAAGATCAAGAATAAAATATCAGAACAATGATAACAATATTACTTCACAAGAAAATGTACCAGTACACTACAGAACACAAGCTTACTTGCTTAAACTCGCCTTTCTATCCCCCTAATATTCTATTACCACAAGGGAAAAAAATGCGCCAAAAGAAAGTCAAGAGAATCCCTCGATAAAATTTCAAACAGCTCTATTTGAAGGGATCAAAAGCTGTTCACCATAAAACTAAAATCTTTGTTTTCTTCTTTTGTTTTGCTGGTTGGTCGCCGACAACTTAATCACTACAATGATGAGAAAAGAAAACTAAAATCTCTCACTAATAATTTCTATCATAGGTTCCTCAAGCAGAAGCAGGTACCCGTGGTGCCATATTTTTGACAGTTCCACTACCAGTCATCCCACCAACACGGTTCACTCGGCCACCATTGGTGCCTCCACTCTCAGGCCTCTGATATCCATCACCACCACGGTTTGATAAACCTCCTCGATTGTTGCCTCTGTTACTAAAATCAGTCCTGCCATTGAATTCTCCTCGGCCGAACCCTCTGCTGCTACCCACATAGAACCCACGTCCTCTCATTCAATCGTTCCTGAATCCAACCTCGTTCCTGAACCCAGCCCCTCTTCCAGCTGGGAACCTTCCCCGATTGTTCCCTGCATTAATTTGGGGGTTTATTTGGGTAAATCACCTGAGACAACATATCTAAGAAAAGGGGTTTTGTTTTAATTTGGGAGAATTCTTTGTTCACTTATAAATCATAATCCTTGAGAAAATAAAACAGTTAACTCTTGGTGCTCGTATGGTCATTGGATTGAAGTTTCAAGTCACACGTCTAGAGATAGCAACAAATTTTTTGATTGAAGTCTAATAACAGCCATGTCATATATGCCACATGTAAAATAAAAAATAAAAATAATCACGTCAGATATGCCACGTAGGCGCCACGTGAGCCATATTTGACATATGTCACGTAGGCGCCACGTGAGCAAGTCAACGCATACGTAGGCGCCACGTGAGCAAGTCAACGTATATTTGGCAACAGGGGCTCGAAATCCAATTTTTTTAATAGAAAAGGGTTCAAAATGCGTTGACCAAAAGAAAATGGCTCAATACCCAAAAACTTCTAAAGTTCAGTGGTCACATTTGCATTTTACCCCTAGTTGTAATATCCGGAAAATTTTTAAATAAAATAAAATAATAATAATAAGATAATAAAAATAAAATCTATATAATAAAACAGAGCGGCTTCAACAAAGAACGGTCTCGATTAAAACTTTATCATCTAATGGCTCAGATTTAATCTATTGGCTCTAATGGCTCTGATTTCATTTCAGCCAAACAAAAAACAAAAAGCACGCCCAATTCAAAAATACCCTAAACTCTCCCGCACCTTTGCCCCCTTCTCATTCCGCCTTCTCCTTATCCCGTCGGGCATTTCCTACATATTTGTCTCCTTTTTATGTTTACATCCAATACAAATATTTCCCCAAAATCAAGTCTTCTTCGTCTTCTGAAAGCGGTATACAGCGTGTAAAAAGAAGCAAAGAAGGTTCTTTTCCCTATGCACTTTCACTTTAATTTTTTTCAGAGCTATAGAGTTGAATCAGAGAAATTTGGGATTTGGGTTTGAGTTTTTTTAAAATGGGTCAATTTTATTTTGAGAGAACATAAGAGGGTCAATTATACCCACATTGGCCATCCTCTACTAACACTTTGATTATCTCTCAATCTTATCATCCCCGTACCTGTGGAATAAGAAAACCCATCATTTTTTTAGAGAAAATTGTAGCACCATTTTTCTCGCATTGCTTAATTTGAGCTTTTTAGTGGTGTTCTGAGCTTTAAATAAGCTTTATTTGTACCGGATTTCTGTAAACTTAACGATTTGAAGAAGGTTTTGAGCATTGTTGAGTTTTGAAGAGCTTTATTTGTTCTAGGTTTTTGAAATCTTGAAGATCTGAAGAATTTTTGAGCATTATTGAGCAGTCAAATCGATGGGGAAGCGCAGAAAATCGAGGGGATTGTTTGGTTGGTTTATTGTCAGATTTCCAAAACCCTAACATTTGCTTTTTGTTTTTTGTTTTCCTCTTTTATTGCAGTTGATGAGCCACTCAAGATCACATTTGAGGTATTTATATGTGTATAAACTTTTATGCTTGATGTTGGTTTCTGATCTGAACATAAAATTTCTTTTTTAGCTGATTGATCTGTTCTTTTACTTTTGGAATTGGACTGCATAAAGTGTTAATGCGAAGTACTCTTTTGTGTGTAAAACTGTTAACTTTTGGATCTGATTGATCTGTTTCCATGTTTTGTGTTTGCTCTTTAGTGACATTTCTCTGAACATGATGATGTTCTAATGTATAGGTAATAATCCATTCATATCATAAAATCATTCTCATTGTGTCATTTTTATACTGATAGGAATATAAAAAATGACTTATTTAGTGAACAAATTTGTTTTGTTTTGTTTTTAATGAGATTTTAGTGGAAGAGAGGGAGTACAATATTCTGGAAAATTAAAAAAAAAATAACATAACTTTTAAATACCTTCAAAACACTACTTTTGAATACCTTCAAGTGTGGTTGGAAAAAAAAACTCAACTTTTGAATATATTCAGTTTGGATGAAAAGAGAAGTTTGTATCTCTTTGCTTGGGATTTTCATCAAACAACATCTTTCCTCACAGTAACTGAAAACAAACTCCACTTTCCATTACATTTAATTTCTCTTGCTACAACTCAAAATAAATATGCAAGAAAATCATCATAAACTTTGGACCATAATAAAGTGTTATAATTCATGTATGAAGGGGATGTTATGATTGTTGTGTGGAGTAATAAGGGTACTAAAATCTGGGCTAAACCATAACCAAATACTTATGAGTTCTGTCCTAAAAATAAATGCACATGTTATGTTAGATAAATTACCTCTAAGAGGCTATTAAGTATAAAAAGGGAGAGTTGGTCAAGAAGTCTTCATATATGTTAGATGATGTACATGGAGTAATTTATGTAACCTGTTATAGACTGTTTTACATTACAACATGTAGGATTTTATAGTTCATGGGTATAAACAAAATACTGCAATTTTTGCTTTGTAAGAATACTGCTCTCAATGATTTTTGTATCAAATAAGAGATAACTGCATTTTGCTTTGTAAGAACTGCATTGTTTTCGTTATAGGTATTGTTCTAGCCGTAGACAAATCAATGGTGCTACTTTTACTCTTCGATATGCTTCTTGTGTTTGTTGTGACTTTTGTTTTGATGTTCTTGTTAAGTATTGGTCCATATTACTGAAACTGCTTCAGTAATATGGACCAATACAGCTTGGACATGTACAACTTCATATATAATTATAATTGTATGGGTTAAAAAAGAAAGCAAAATGTTATGTCTTTTCCTCTAAATGTTTGGTTGGCTGGGTGGTGTGTAAATTGTCCAAATTCCATAAGCTTTGTAGCTCTTTTATGCTTGTATATATTATTGGTCCCAAATTAATGATTTTCTCTAATTATTGACGCCCAACACATTTGTTGATTGTAAACTTTTTTTCTTTGGTTTACATCAGGACCATGCCCAAAGATTCATGATCAGAAGTTGAAAGAAAGGTAATGAATGAGTATAATTTGGAATTTACTGAGCATGGGATTTGTTTTATGGTATTTCATAATTTATGTTGCTAAGGCATTTCAATATTCTTTAGATTCTACTAGAAGAGCTTCTTGCCTTCTATAATGTTCATTATATTTTTTCATTTGAGTTTGTTGTATGTATAATAATAACTGTGAGATGTTGCCTTTGATTATTTGATCATGTTGGATGTCTAACTATTAAAATACTTTGATCATAAATACATTTTTTGTTTTTGTTGTTCCCCTTCTGTTGTTCTTTTGAGTAAATTACCTACTTTGGAAATGAATTGTAGGGTGGAATTTAAATATGAGTAACATGCGTAGTATGCTAATAAGATTTTGGAGTTCTGGTTGTTGTAGGTTTTTTGTCCTTGAGGTAACCAATCTATAGCTTTTTAATCAGATTCTTGTGAGGAAGAGAAATACAAGTCAATTATCCAAATAAATGGTGTTTATAAATAGGCTCTTCCCACATCCCGTACTTAATATCGTTATCTTCTGTACTTTGCTTACAAGTACTTAATATCATTATCATAGCAAAAATGTTCAAAGTAGATGTTTTACATATAGTAAATGTGTTTCCCTTCTTATTCTTGCATATAGTAAATAGAGTGATGTTCTCCTTTGGCTTTCTTGTAATTAACGTTAGTAATGTTATATGTTTGCAAATAATGATGTTATAGTATTAGTGTTGTTATATAAGTCTAAAGATAATGTTATTATTACTATATTACAAATTATTTGCATTCATGCTTTTGGGTCATGAAAGTGTTCTAGCTTTTTATTGAGGCAAATTTTATTCTTCTTCTGCTGCAGAGTTTCTTGATTGTGTATGCGCTGATGTCTTTAGAATCGGAAATGGCACAAGTTATAACTAAATGAAGGTATGGTTCTGAAAGTATAATCTAGATCATTGTTAACATTCAGGTAAATATTAAGTTTCTTTATTACTGTTATGAATAATAATGATAAAAACTATAGCGTTATTGTTCTCCACTGTTGTCTTTTTTTTTTTGCTAAATTGAATCACATTTCCTTTCATTTTACTTTTCAACTATTCATGATCTTGTGGAGGCGGCCAAACTTTTAACGATTCAAAGGGAACTGGATGAAACAAAAATTATACTTGTAAGTCTTTAGGTTTCCAGTTGGTCGTATGCTCATTTGTTCTATCTGCTTCGAAGAAATAGGTTTACTTTCCCTAAAGCAAACATTAAGCATATTATATATGATACTGCTTGAAGGTAACATGAAGTCATTTTTGATGTTTGATAAGCAAACATTAAGCATATTATATACGATAAGCAATAAACCTACTTAACAAACCTTAATAAGCCAACATGATGTTTGATGTTTTACAATACTGCATTTATATATCAAACATTTATATAATACAAACATTTATATCTTGGAGAAATACTGCATTTATATATGAGTTTTGTTATGTAATACTGCATTTTGGTAGACAGTCTACTATACAAATTGCTTCATTTGAAGGTACTGTATTATTTATAATTTTAAATACATTTATAATTTTAATTGATTTGAGTTGTCCAAAATTTTAAATTTAGTTTACCGCTCTTCCTTATATTTTTCTAGGAAATTTTAAAAAAGATACACCACATCATTTCCTTCATTGACTTTCTCAATACACCAAATTTAAATTTAGTTTACCACTCTTCTATTTTGAAAAAGATACACCACAACATTTCCCAAAAGAATGTAAAGGTGAAAAAAAAGTACAAAGAAGAATAGTTTATAGAAAATATAAATTTGTAGAACATAATTAGAGTTCAACATTTTTTCAGAAAATTAATTAGAGTTCAAGCTCTGACAATTTTTGAAGAAACATTTCTATAATATTGATTTTTGAAGAAACATTTCTATAATATAATGTTTAAATTCAAGAGTTTTATTTTAAACAGCTTCCTATGTGTGTATGCTTATCTTATGTCTCTACTTTATGTTATAAGTTGATCACTAATGTTTGAACAATCTGGGTAACATGTACTCCCTCCTTTCCAAATTGAGTCTTATTTGACTTTTTAATTTTTTTCCCCTCTTATGCAGATTAAGGTTTGTAATAAATAATTTTCTTCCCCCAATATAACAAAAAAAAATTTGAATATCTTATGTCCACGTGTGTCTATGGCAACCTTAGTATGCATAGGAAGTGTCACAAGTAAAATGGAAATTTCATTTTTGGAAGTAGGTAAATATGGATGCATATGATTGGGAACTTTCATTTACCCTTGATTATTCTTGTGGTTTGCTTACACAACATTATCCATTAATGGGTAGCATAGTCTTTACTGTTTCTTTAGGTTTTTGTTGCCTTTTGAAGAATCTACACTTATTTTGAAACAAAAATTAAGCCAAAAGTGACTTATTTAAATCTTGAGAGCACAAACAACACTTTGAAGCATCTTACGTGATTGCTCTTTCTTGGCAGATTGGTTATCAATTTTGTTTTAGTCTTTAGAGCTTAATCCATTTACAACACAATATTCATAACTTCTACAGAGTCTGATCACATCGAAGTCTAGACTTCGTGGTTGGAGATATTAACCAGTATTCTGCAGTGTTGAAACCAAGTATGGACTCGATATACTTCAGCTTATATTGAGAGAGAAAACATCTGTGATTGTGGGTCCAAGTGGTGTTGGAAAGTCGAGTCTAATCAACGCTTTGAGTACTTGATATATTATCTTTTGCTACCCTTATTGCACCCAAGCTAAAAATGTACCATGTGAACTTCTCAGCCTGCTACCCTTACTGCAACATTTAAACAGGTGAGAAGCAGGTTACTTGAGAAAAAATATAAGACCTATTAAGATAGAGCTTAAACAGCATGCATGCTGTTTAAAGAAGTTAAACATAAGATGTCCTTATACAATTATTATGACACCAATTAAAGAAGTTAAACATAAGATGTCAAGAAAATAAACTCAACCTTTTATTCTGATTCAACTTCCAACAGAACAATATATAGTATAAATGTATAGTAAAATAAAATAAAGAAATAAAGAAATACAAAAAATAAAGCTAGGCTCATAAGATTTGGAACAATAGTATTGAATGTATTTTTGAAACAATAGTAAAATAAAATAAAAAAAATACAAAAATACAAAAAATGTTAAGTTTTTGTCATGATATTCAAGATACAAAATCTGTCTTTGCAGCTTCATTTGCTCATGTTTAACTCATATTTAATTTATTAAGTTTGCTCTTACAGGTTGATCTAAGTGATAGTAACAACATACTTGTCAATGTTTTATCTGAATGTGCGTTTAATCAATTACATATGGATAAGGTAACACTACTGGTATTGTTAAAAAAAATTATTTTGATATTAGTTAGCATTTTTTGACTAATGTCTTATTTTTTACTTCATAGGAGAATTCACATGTGAATCACTTGAACAACCCGAGTGTTATTCCATCTTCAACAAAGGGGAAAGAAAAAATTGGTTGTTCTATTGGAAAAAAAAATTGGTTTAATCAACCGGTATGTTGTACTAATCATTGTTTATATGTTGATAAAAATCGGTTAGAGCGATATACACTATATTGTCGGTGATATTTTTGAGTTCCTCACCCCTCACTCTCACTCTTATACAACTAGCATTTAGTCCTTGAACATATTGAAACAACCTATCCTAACTTGAGCCATCTTGATTTACTGTTGAAATAAATATTCCCGGAACATACCTGATTTATACTCTTTTTGAAGTGCTTATTTGTGTCTTTTATTTGGTGAGGGTAGTTTTTTTGTCCACTCATTGTCTTATAGTATAAAAGAGAAAACAAGAAATTGCCAGTTCTAGAAGTAAAGGAAAAATTATAACCTATATGAATTATATGCAAGCTGGAAAATGAGCATGATGAATCATGATTTACTTTTAAAAAAAATTAAGCTATTTACTTTCATATTGAGTTAAGTGAAAATTTGGATCACTTTCATAATTATAGATTGTTTTTTTCATATACATTTATTTTTGCAGATTAGTATTGTAGATTTCTTTTTCATGAAAGTTTATTTTTTCAAGCTTAGCATTAGGTATAGACCAGAGCTCTAACAATCAATAATAAACATAATGACTAGAAGAAATTGGTTGTTTTGATGTTACCTTACTTTTCTTGTGTCTGTGGATGTCATTTATATCTTCATCTCCATCATGCTTCCTTTTCTATGATCAAAAGGAAAAATAATTTCTTTAATTATGTAAACCAATTAAAATGAGTGTTTGAGACTTTGTCTTAGGATCCAGAAATTCAAACAAAGGCTAAATAAATTGAACTGAGTCTTAATAGAGAATAACACAGTCGAACCTTCTCATTAATATCAGTTTATTCAAAATTCTAAAAAAATTACTTCAGGTAGAGAAAATGGGAGAGAGAAACTTATGACAGTAGTTAAATTGAGTAGTTTGTATATCATGTTTTTTTCTTCTTGTTAGGGGTTTGCGACCTTTGACTAAAGAATGTTATCTTTGCCAATCTTTTCTCAAAGCATATGAAGGTTGAGGATCGGAGTAGTGATGTCTTTTCTCAAAACTTTTATTAGGAGGTGAGTATTGGAATAATATATTAGGTGAGGAGGTCTTTGAGCATTGCGTTGTTCATAAAGTAAATATGTAATGCGCTCATTTATTTTTTAGATAATTTAGAGTAAAGTAAGGGTTCTTATGTTTTGGATTCTGATTGTTTTATTTTGACTCACATATTTCGATAATTTTATATTTCAAATATTTTCGGTATGCATTGAAGGATACTTGGTGTAATTTTGTAAAGAATACTTGGTGTAATTTGTAAAGTAATGGGTCTTATGCTCAACATGTTGTTTATCTATTTTTTTGCATGTTTGTATATTTTTGGTTCTATCTTTTGTAAAGTTAACTAATTATACATGGTTATGATGATTTTTGGGTATGGAATGATTGTTTTTTTTGGTGATTTGTATATGTATTGATGATTGTAAGTTTTGTAGACAAGTTTAAAATTTTCTAGATATCTACTTTTAAAGGAAATTCTGCCGAAATTTCTTGAAATTAGTACCGACTAGCTTGATGTTTTGGTGGTTGGATATGTGTTGATGATTGAGTATGTATTAATTGTTGTGTTGGTATATGTCTTTAGATAATGTAATATTTTTCATTACGTTGTGCCTTTATGTTGTTATATGTACATCATGTACTGGTATTAATCTAATCTAATTTCAAGATGGTTATATGTACATGATGCGTCTAGATTTTGTGTCACTAAGAGATAATTCTCCTCTTAATAGCATGTGTTTGTTAAGAAAGAGCAGTGCAAGTCCCAGATATCACATGTTGCCGTAAAATAACTCTCATTTCAATTTTTTGTGTTCATAATTTATTTTTATTTTTTTGAGAATTATACAGTGTCTTCAGGCACGGGTTATCGCTATCTCGATGTTTTGGTGGTTGGATATGTATTGATGATTGAGTATGTATTAATTGTTGTTGTGGTATGTGTCTTTAGATAATGTAATATTTTTCAAATTTTAATTTAATTTTTAAATTCTGCGTGCCTTGTGCACCAAGTTATCGCTAGTAAATAATAATAATCAAATGAATTGGGTCAAACTAACTTTTAAGTATTTAAGTTTGGGCTTGTAATGCTAATTACGCCCAATTTTAATTGTTGGATTTAAAGACCAAATTATAATAAGCGTAACTTTATTATATTAAGTTAAGGTTTCCCAAAGTTGGTACTGCAGTAAATTGTAATATCCGCAAATTTTATAAATAATATTAATAGTGGAAAAAGGTTTGAATATTTATTTGAATATGAAATATATATTTTTGTGGCATGAAATGTGATAATTAAATTAAATTGAATTAAGTATATGATAATAGAGAAATATGGTAGAAATAATAAATGAAGCTTATTTAAGCTTGTGAGATATGCCTAGTGTGGCATAACGATGGACTAAGTAATTCATTGATTTAGTTAATATGAAAATGAGTAAATAATGTGATAGACTAGTTATTATTATTTAACTACTTATTTGTTATGTGGAAATATATATGTGATGTGAGCATATAAATAAAATTGTATTATGCATAAAATATAAAAGGCGATATTAAGAATAATATTATAATGTGGATAATTATTCTTAGAGACTACATTATAATAAGTTTGAGTTATGTGAATTACTAAGTTAGCAAATATGAGCTTTGTGTGGCATAATGGTTCATGGAGAATAAATAAAATGTGTATTTTTAATTTATGGAAGAATATAAACTTTAAGGAAATAAATATTTAATATTAATTATCATTATGATATTTGGGTGTAATTGAAATAATAAGTGTTAAGGAAAATAATGTGTTAGTACCCAACTAATTTATACTTTAGCTCAATTCAAATATTATTTGGACTAACCCAATGTACATGGATTATATGATTATATGTATTTGAATATGTGCCATAATTAAACTTAGGTAAGAGCATTATGTCATTTAATTTGCCTGGTAAGCCTCAAAGGAAATTACAATAAGACAGTAAACAAGCTTTTGTCCCATTTTATGTATCATCCGTGTAATAATGGCCTACTCCTCTATTGTGTATAAGCAGAGTGAATGAGATTGGTGATGATGGATGGGGAGTGGCTTGAATAGGAGAGCAATTAACCACTTTCTACCAACTTCTTTTTGTCCATCATCTTCTTTCTTCTTCCATTGAGTTAATTTCTAGGGCAAAGACCAGAAATTGGATAATAAATTTCCTATAAATGGAGGCCTTTCTCTTCTCAAACAAGTTGCTAGAAATTTTCTGATAAGTTCCAATTAGAGAGTGATTGGCTAATTTGAGAGAGCTAGATCTGAAGTTAGAAGCAAAAATTTTTGTTTCAGTCTGAAGAAGGTAACATTACTAATTTTGTTCTTGGTTTTCTCCTTAAATGAATTTATAACAGTTAACGTGAAATTCTTGCTAATTGAATTGGAAATGGGTATCAAGATGCTAACTGAGTTGGTACATATGTTATGGTCATAGTATGGTTGGTCTGAGCATGCTAGATTGAAAGTATATAGGTTGTATTGTCTGAGTTCTGCAGAAGCAGAGCCATGTCTGGAGCTGTGTCGAAGTGGTACGGCCGCGCCACTTCCTAGGCTAAATCCAGTGCGGCCGCGCCAGTTGCCGGTCTTGAAAACCAATTTTGTTTGCCTTCTTATATTCCGAGTATGTTAGTTCGACTTGAGTACTTATGAAAATAGGTCTGACTTATGATCCAAGGTTCCTTTGCATGACATGAGTTGTTTTAGTTACTTTAAGCTTGGTTTAGTATATATTTCTAAGGAAAACTTGAAGTTTTGAAAATGAAACTTGACGAACCTTATATCTTTTGAGTTCTGAACTTTTAGCATATGTATGTGGTTTAGTTATGTATACAAATGAGTATGAAATGGGGATTCAAAGTTGCTTTGCATGTTTAGTTTGGTTTAACATGAGATGTTCAAGAAAAACTTAGGAGTTTGAAAACTAACTTTGTTGAAAACTACTCTACTTGCATTCTGGTCTTTTAAGCAATCATAATAGAACTGTTTATACCTCTAAACATGACTAATATATACACCCATCTAGTTAGACATGATATGAACTTTTCCAACATGGTTTAAAAGTAAGTTTTAAATGTAAAGCTATGTTAACTATGTGTACATGAGTTGAATAACTTTGAGCATGCATATTAACAGTATATGTAGCATCCTTATGTAGTTTAATGGTTAACATAATAGTCCTTTGTGAAATGAACGTAATTAGCCTTTTTGAATGGAGATTTTTCCAAATAAAACCATAATGTGTATAAGTAAACTTGAAATAACTATAAGAGACATCAAACCTAGTACAAGACCTCTTAACATGTGTATGACATGAATCAGTGTCCATGTATGCTAGAAAGTAGGATGGAATCAAGTAAACTCAAATTCAGTTCTTGTTTTGACAATGAGCGTTACACGCGCACACTCCAAATCATAATGCAGCATGTGGTTGCTACGCGCATGCCAAAGGTAATCGACTTTTTAAACTTTAGTCTGAACCTTGTAACGTGTGTATGATACTGTTTTAAGCTATAATACATGATTAAAATGATGTTTTAAGTATACAAGCATGTAATGGCTATATAGAACCAAGATTTAAAATGTTTCTCCAATGTTTCTAAATAAGACTTTCAAAGACAAATGCAAGGTTGATTAAATAACTATGTGATTTGACTATGTATTGAATATATGACTGAATGTATGAACAAAAGGACATGACTATACATGTGTACGTTAGATAAAGGGGATGGTTGGTGTATATATCAAATGTGTAACTAATGAATGTGTATATATACATAACTATTACTTTAGGACATTGAAGTGACATTAAGCTATAGAACTATAATCTACGCGAAAGGTAAGTTCTTTAACTTACACAACTTTGGATATTGTGCAAGTTTTAAATTGTTGTTATATCAACCATATATACATTAAGCAAATATCCGTACTTGTACAAATTATTATTCATATTCTGAAATTCGATTTCAATTATATTCTTCGAAGCATGTTGCAAGCATTGAACTTATATATTGTTCCTAAATGCATTATGAAATGAAATCTGTCTAAGCCATTTGATTCGGCTAGACTAATATCATGTGTTAGAAAGCTATCCAAACCAATTGCCTGATACGAACTCTTATAATCTATTGAGATGAACAACCCTTTTAGAAGGGAAAATTTTATATTTTCGGGAGACCGACGTGCGCACAAACAACATGTCTAAATATTATGCATAATATTGGGTACTTTGGGCTGATCACCTATTGTACTTTGTTTTATTGGATTATCAGTGAAATACTGTTAATTCTAGCAAGAGTTCTTGGTCCATAGTGACTACTCGGTGTTAATATTCTTTTACTTTAAATGTTGAAACCTTTGAATTCCGTTAATAATATTTCAATCCATAGTGACTCTTACTTCAATTCAAAGGACAGATTTGAAATTGTTGATACTTCTTTGATTACAACATGATTCTTTTAATCCCTTAGCTATCATTTACCGTTATACCCTTGAGATTATGAACCTATATTATGTCTGCTCAACATTATTGTTATACTATTTGCTGGACAAATTTGTTGCTTATTCTTGCTTTCCTTAAACATTTCAGTTAAGGCAGAACAATGCGGAATCTCAGGAAAGGATAAGGGCAAGGGCAAGACTATGGAGTAGCTTTGTTCTTTCGTTTTAAAAGTTATCATTATGTTGTAAAAAGACTTGATTAGTATTATGTATTAAGTTATATTTGGATTTAAGTGGTGTAATATGTTAGTAATGGTTGCGACATTTGGGACAAGAATATTTATATTATATCAATATAAATTATTCTATGATTTCCATTCTTTAAGTATTGGTATATTAGAACGTGAAGCACCAGATTCGAGATAGAGGTATTTGAATTTGGGGGCGCCACATAAACGAAGAAGAAGAAGTGGAAGGAGATGGATAGAACTAAGCTAGGATTTAAAATTATTCATCATATTCTTCTTCTCAAAAGGTAATTAGTGGACTATTATAATTATTTTGTTTACAATCTATTTTAAAAATTTATTACCGCTTGATTAATCGAATTTGTTAATATAGTTTTGATTTGTAATTGGGATATATGGTAATGAGATAAGGAAATTTATGGCTATTGAAGGTTTGATGGGTAAATATTATATATATAAGTTCATTGTCGCAGGAATACTAATTCCTTCTGAGCTTGATATATACATATATATATATATATATATATATATATATATATATATATATATATATTATATATATATATATACAGAGTCGTTCTCTAACGGATTGGTCCACGGATCAGTCCGTTGGAGAACAGCTTTCTCTCTCTCTATATATATAATGAATCAATTGCATGATGATCTTGATGAATTAGAATCGGTAGCTTAGTAATTTAATAATAATATTATAGGGGTTTAAGAACTGATAAAATTATATCTATATTATTATAACGTTAACTATATTAAATTAAAATGTATTGAACACATTCTTAACTCTAAAGGATATATGAACTAATATTAAAGCAGTTAAGTTATTAAAACAAAATACATAAATTTTATAAGTTAGTAATTTAATTAATAGTTTTGTTAGGGTGTTTATCGGTAAATTACCGTACTGAACTGGACCGAACCGGACCGGTTACCGAATACACCCGAAATCGATACCGGACCGGTTAGTCGGTTCGGGACCGGTTTAGTATCGGTTTTTACCAGAAAATACCGAAAATAAATGATAGGGCAGCAGAGATCTTAGTGATAAGGGGCTAAAAAGGAAGGAAAAATATTATTGCTCTGTGCTCATAATTTGCTTTGTACTTCACATTTCTTCGCATTGAAGATAAAAGGAAATAAGAAACTCTCTCATCCATGGTTGCTGTGACGCCCCCAAAATAGGTATACATCACCCATCTTGAGTCGCCAAATACATGGTATAAAATTCAAATACAACTTAATTATACAACAGTCGTGTAAAATACGACAAAACATAATCTAAGAGTTTTAATAAGAATATTGTCATCTAGACAATATCCACACTCAATGGAGGCCTCATTATATTTATTGTCACACTATTTAACAGAATAGTGAGGACTACTAATGCTATCATCTGGACCGTCACTCTGTTCCCCGACAAAAAGAATATTACCGGCTACGTTCTCATTTCCTGAAGAGAACAGTGAAAGAAAGGGTGAGCTCAATTAGCCCAGTAAAAAATATTATGACTAAGATAATGCAGAATAAATTATCATTAGTCTTCAACAATATTAAACTGATAAAATACAATAGACATCAAGTTTAACTGCAGCGGAATAAGCAATCCATTAGAAGAGTCAAGTAGAGCATGATATGTACTATCTTCTATGTTTTAAAATATTTTCATCAATTTTTATCGCTGAGACTCAGCTTAATAAATAAACCACATCATCGAATCATCCCTGCACTACGAGCCAAGGATATTCATTAAATCATCAATGGTTATGACTATACCGAATAATCCCTGGTCATAATCATATAAAAAATTGTCCATCAATGCACCACAGGCCACTGAGGACTTTTACCACATCATTTATAATATTAATGATTATACCGAATGATCCTTGGTAATAATCATACCAAGTCCATCTATGCACGTAAGCTAAAGATGACTTTCATCACAATATAAGCATGAGGATGATGACAATAATATAACCATTAATCAAACGAAAACAAGGATAAATATTAAAGACTTTAAATTTATCCAAATATTATCAATCACTTAATAAACTCATCATCTAATATTATTAATATTATAACAATATTTTAATCACTTCTTAAACTTATAAACAATTTTTTCAATTGTTTACACTTTATCAAATAATGCATTTAATCATTCAAAAATGTCATACTCATAAGATTTCATCACCAATGATCAAATCCCTCATCAAAAATTTGCATATACCCTATATGAGATTCCCAAGCCATAAAATTCTATATTCCAATTTTGTTACTTCACATAACGTATTTAATTCATTACTTATAACTAGTTTATTTTCATGAAAAATACCAAATAAGTCCCCAAAAATATTTCTTTTCTGGGATTTAGCAGAATATAGTCCCATATTGAACATATATTTTTCTCAGAATTTTTAAAATTCATTTACTATTTTTCATATGGCCAAAACTACCGAATATTTAGACATTTATCATAAATTGTACTTTTGTCCAAAAATTCCAAAATTTATAGGGTATACTCCTATTATATACATGTACTCCCAATAAAAATTTCACCAATTTTGGAGTTAACCACAAAGAGTTATAAGGGTTTACTTTTAAAATAGTCTTTTCCCATAAAATCCATAACTCTTAATCTATACATCCAAAAATCTCTATTTTTGGACACGATCTAGAAAACTCATCAAATTATCATTTCAATTTTTTTTAGAATTTTTGACGGTTAGAAAAATTACAAAACTGCCCCTGGCAGAAACCCCTTTTGAATAAAAATACTATTCATATGAATACAAAAGATCATTCACCATGCATGCGGTAATCCACATAGACAGGTTATTCCAACAGAATAATAAAGAATGGAATAACAGAAGAATTCACCATGCATGCGATATAGATTTGATGATGACTTATTTTTAACGAGAATAATAAAGAATGGAACCGGTCGTGCGTAAACCGCATGCATGGGATATCCATCGTAATAATAAAGAATGGAACTGGTCATGCATTACACGCATGCAGACGTGATATTCAAATGAATAATAAAGAATGGAATAACAACAGACCAGAATTCACGGGCATGCGATAGGCCAAATGCATATCTGAGTTATTCCAACATAATAATAAAGAATGAAATAATAGAAGAATTTCACCATGTATACGGTACTTCGCATAGACAGGTTATTCCAACATAATAATAAGGAATGGAATAACAATAGCTCTCTTCATGAATACGAAAGAAATAATACCCCTTACCTCAAAAGAAGACTGGATACTGGAATAGTGAGGTAGTGGACTTCTCTTCTTCTTTCTCTCTATAATAATTGCTTTATAGCTTTAGTGAATTGGTGAGAAATGAAGGAAGAATGAGCTTTTATTTATAGGAAAATATAGTTTCGATAATTGCACGCTTTGGGGCTCAAAATATTACAGTATAATACCTTCTTCTTTTTCTTCATTTTTAATTTAGTTCTGCAAGTATTATCAAACTTGCACCACCTCCCCTAATAGTAAATAATGTGAATCAATAGTTCAATCATGTGAATCAATAGTTAGAATCATGTGAAAATACGAATTACAGTGTAGTACCTCCATCTATACCTCTATTTTTAACTTAGTCATGCAAGTATTATCAATCTTGCACCAACTCCCCTAATAGTACAAGAATGTGAATCAATAGTACACACATGTGAACAAATAGTTATAATCATGTGAATTAATAGCAATTAATTGCTCATTTATCCGATTAATTACCCGACTGGTCAGTATAACTTCCAGACATCAATTAATATTGAAATAAATGTCGATTTCTACTAACACTAATAATTCCAACACAATGGAACTATCAATTTCATCTTTAATCAACACGAACTTATTCATCATTAATATTATACCTCACAATATTTAATAACCAGGTCGTTCTCAGGAAAGAGGGGGCTTTCCGATAAGGATTTTTCCTTATTGGCGCGTAATTAGATGACCAAACCTCTCCTTGACAGAACTTCTAGACATTGTAAATATTGCAATTTAATAATATGAATAACTTTGTCGTCTCAATTATTGATTAAATAATATATCATATTATGCAGATGATACTGTGATAATAATCGAATCAATAATATGAGAGATATGATCAAGCAATTCTTTGTAGCAATAATTGAGTATAAGCTGAGTGACTTCTCACGTAAGCATCAATAATCAATACCAGGTGTGTGCTCTTATGCAATCACGCGTATTCTTCGTACTTTTACTACCGGGTAGTTCAACGGTTTTAACGGTAACACTTCCGCCATTATTTTTATAAAAAGATAATTCTGTCGTTTTCTTACTACAACAATACTTCCGTTGTGGGGTCCACCAATGATTGTGCCATCATACGAATATTTCCTGTTAAAACGAATATTCTCCGACCACTCGAATATTATATAACCACTTGCTTACTTTGCAAAATTTGTAAATATTACCCACAACTATAACATTATATTATATCCACACCATAATATTCAAAAATATATTTTTAGAGAAATTAATCTTTATTTATAAAAGTTGGGGTCTTACAGTTGCCACTGATAAATTACACACAGTTATGTTTTCATGGTTCGCCTTCGGTCACATCCTTCCATACCTAATGCTTGCTAAGCTCCTTCATCTCCACTTCTAGAAACATAGATCGCCTCCCAAAAATTCCCCCAAATCTAGCTCACATAGATCTAGTCAAGCTTCCATTACCTTCAATCCCAAACCTCCCTGGAAATGCAGAGGCCACCTGTAAGACCCCAACTTTCATAAATAAAGATTAATTTTCTCGAAATATATTTTTGAATATTATGGTGTGGATTTGATATAATGTTATAGTTGTGGGTAATATTTATAAATTTTATAAAGTATGCAAGTTGTTATAAAATATTCGATTGGTCGAGGAATATTCGTTTTAACAGGGAATATTCGTACAACGTCACAATCATTGGTGGACCCCACAACAAAATTATTGTCGGAGTTAGAAAATGATAGAAATATCTTTTTATAAAAATAACGGCGAAAGTGTTACCGTTAACTGTTGAAATACCTGGTGGTAAAAGTATAGTAATACGTGTGGTTGCATAGTAGCACATGGTATTGATTATTGATGCTTACATGAGAAGTAACTCATTTATACTCAATTATTGCTACAGTAATTACTGCATAGTATCTCACGTTATTTGATTCAGTTATTGTCAATATTTTATATATTATTAAATCAATAATTGAGACGATACAGTTATTCATATTATTATTTGCATTATTGACGATGTCTAGAAAGTTCTGTCGAGGAAAGGGGTTTGGTCACCTAATTGCGCGCCAATAGGGAGAAATCCTTATCGAAAAGCCCCCTCTTTACTGGGAATGATATGGTTGTTAAATATTGCGAATAATAATAATGATGAATAAATGTTGTTAAAAATATTGAGAGAATTTTTATGAAGTATTTGATATAAATTTTACTTATTATATGGACCCTCACTTACCCATTTTTCAAAATAATCGGTAGAAAGTTTTTCAGTAATAAAGGTGGGGGCCACATGTTGTGGAAAAACAAATTGAAATGGGATGGAATTCACTGCATATGCACGATGATTAGGGTAATATATATATATATATATATATATATATATATATATATATATATTATTAGTTTTGTTTTTTATGAAAAATAGAATATATTATATTTTATTATGCATATTATTTGCATAGTGCCCGCATAGTATTTGCATAGTAAAAATCAGAAAATTTTTTGAAAAATTTTCGACGTCCGTGATTTTTCTCTGTGCACACGTGATTTTCTAAATTCAAATAGTATCCTTCCCTTCTCCTATAAATAGGATGCTTAGTTATAATTAAAAATCACACAAGAATCAGAGAATTCTTCTTTTATAATATTGAGCGTATTTCTTTCGAGTTTTAGGAAGCTTTGAGTGTAAAAAATAGTTCAAGTTTTCTTCAAGAATATCCCCGCTATACCAGTCAGAATACTCTCCTTTTAAAGGTAAGGGATGTTATTTTTGTTCAATATTCGTATGAAATAATATTTTCTTCCATACTCTGTAGTATTTAAGTAATATTATTTCGTTTCAGATTTTGAATTTTACACTCATTTTGTTAAAGTTTTGGCTTCTATACTCCATGAAATTAGTAGAATATCCTTGATATTTGCGCTTCATCCAGTATCTTTTCATGGAAATATTATTCTGAGCATTCTTGATAAGTTTTAACTTTTTCATACCAGAGTACTATTCACGGGGTTACTATTCCCGAAGTACTATTCACAGGGTACTATTCACTCGGGTACTATTCACCCGGGGTACTATTTATGACAAAAATTAATTTCTTTTTGATCCAAATCATTTTTGATACAATAATATTCTTGAATTTTACTCTACAAAATAGTATCATATTGAATTATGGATAAATAAAATTATAAATCTTTAAAAATTTATCATTTGCTTTCTTTTAATTGAATTCTTATATCATTGTCATCATAATCATGCTTATATTGTGATAAAAGTCATCTGTGGCTTACGTGCACAGATGTACTGTTGATTGGTATCATTATGACCAGGGATTATTCGGTATAATTATGACCGTAATGTTACAAATGATGTGGTAGAAGTCCTCATTGGCTCGTAGTGCATTGATGGGTAATGGTTGGCATGAACATGACCATTGGTGAAAACACGAATATCCTTGGCCCGTAGTGCATGAATAATTCATGGTCGTGATACTAATGAATATCCTTGGCCGTAGTGCAGGGATGATTCGATGATGTGGATTATTTATTAAGCTGAGTCTCAGCGATAAAATTGATGATAAACTTTTTAAATCATAGAAGATAGTAGATATCATGCTCTACTTGACTCTTCTAATGGATTGCTTGTTCTGCTGCAGTTAAACTTGATGTCTATTATATTTTATCAGTTTAACACTGTTGAAGACTAACCATAATTTATTCTGCATTATCTTAGTCATAATATTTCTTACTGGGTTAGTTGAGCTCACCCTTTTGCTTTCATTGTTTTCTTTAGGAAATGAGAACATAGTTGGGACTAGTCGGGGAACGGAATGATGGTTCGAGATGTGCATTAGTAGTCCTCACAATTCTGTGAAATAGTGTGATAATAATTGTAATAATATTGAATTTGAGTTTGGATATTGTCTAGAAGACAATATTCGTGTTGAAACTCCCAGCTTATGTTTTGTCGTACTTTACACGACAGTTGTATAATTAAGTTGTATTTGAATTCTGTACCATGTATATGGCGACTCAGAATGGGTGATGTATATCTATTTTGGGGGCGTCACACCACCATTGATGTACCATTCAACAAAGGTCAAGTACCTAAAAATCGCCTACGATCAGCTTCAACAACCGTTAACCCAATTCTTAGAATCCAATTCACAAAATTTAATATTTTTCAATGTAATTGCTTACTGGGTAGGTTCTATTGCATCCAAATTCAATGTTCACAGCGCTTATTTCTCTATTTTCAGTGCATCTAAAATGGGTTATAAACTTATAATGGGTTGGGATGCAAAAAAGTTTATTACAAAGAAATGCAGATTGAAACTAAGGCTGCAGATGGAGATTCTATCGATTCGGTACAAACCGATTTGGTACGGTTTGAACCGAACCATTAAAATTGCTAACGAGTAATCCATGCTTTGAAAATTGGTCTATCTAGAATCTGATCTGAATTTATTTTCTCATTCCGAACGAGCACATTCAGACCGGGTCGATTAACCTTAAATCCCGAAAAAATTGAAAATTTTGACCACCCCTAGACTCTTGTATTATTTTGATAATGATATAAATCTGATTGAGGAGGTTTAGCGGTGTGATATTTGGGTTCGATAAATTATTTCGGTGTTATATTCAGGTACGAATTCCGTACCTGAATATTAATATTGTTAAATTTAATTAATTCATTTTGTTCCTCGTTTCAAATTTGGATATTAGTTTACATAATTGTTCCGTGTGAAATTAATATGATAGTTTCATGTTGGCGTTGGTACATGTAACTCGTATTTGTTCTCTTTGAATTAATTAATTAATTATGTCAATATGTTTTGGAGACTTTATTAGTTTGTATCACTTTATTCGTGGATTTGGCAATTCGATACTATTTGGAGATGGTCATGTGAGCCTTGTGACTTGAACCCCTTTTGACTTACATTTTGTAGTTTAATCCTTATATTTGAACTTGTTTACTTAATGTATCATTATATCTAGTCGTAACAAAAGTCGTAATGTTTTGTAGCAATATATAGCATGACTCTATATATTTTGTGTAGCCTATTTTTGGTATTTGTGGCTTTACTCTCAAAGGCCCATTAACTGAAATTGTTGACTTATCTGAATATGAAAAATTGCTAATGGGATTTTGTTGGGGATGGAGGGAGTATAGGATTTTGATTATTTGTATATGAGTTTGATTCTTTTGTTATGTGGTTATTATCATTTTTATGGTTAATTGATCTCGTTCTGTGTTGGTCTGAAACTGTGAAATTTATGTTGGTGCACTGGTTTTGATTTCTGAAAAAAAATATATAGTTGATTAGTTGGTGATTGTAATGCTGTAAAGAGCATGGTTGAAGTCAACAGGTTGAAGAACTTGTTGGGAAATGAGTTTAACATGAAGGACTCGGGTGCCGCTAGGAAAATACTTGGGATGAAGATTCGCAGGGATAGAACAACTGGAAAGTTGTGGTTGACACAAAAGAATTATGTGGAGAAAGTATTGGAGAGGTTTAGTATGGCTAATGCTAAACAGGTCAACACTTCATTGGCGAGTCACTTCAGGTTATCTACAGCACAGTGTCCAAAGTCGGCTGAAGAGATTCAGGATATGTCAAACGTGCCCTATGCGATCCCAGTTGGTTGTTTGATGTATGCAATGGTGTGTACAAGACCCGATTTGGCACATGCAGTCAGCACAGTGAGCAAATACATGGCCAATCCAGGTAGAGAGCACTGGAAAGCTGTTAAGTGGGTGTTCAGATATCTGAGAGGAACGACAAATCATGAGATTATGTTTGCGAAGCAACAAACTCAGATGTCATTTGTAGGGTATGTGGATGCGGATTATGCTGGAAGGTTGGATGATTTGAGATCTACAACAGGGTATGTGTTTACACTTGCAGGTGGACCGATTTGTTGGAGATCCATGGTTCAATCTCTAGTAGCTCTATCTACTACTGAATCTGAGTATATGACATTGGTTGAAGCTGGCAAGGAAACATTGTGGTTGAAGGGTTTTGTGAATGAGCTGGGCATAGATCAAGGTGGAATACAACTGTATTGTCATAGTCAGAGTGTCATTTACTTGGCAAATCATCAAGTGTATCACGCAAGGACCAAGCATATTAGTGTAAGGTTTCACAAGGTGAGGGAGCTGATAGCTACTGGGGATGTGATATTGGAGAAGGTGCACACTTCTGAAAATGCAGCTGACATGTTGACAAAGACTGTGACCGCGGACAAGTTCAAGCATTGTTTGGACTTGATCAATATCTCCGAATGTTAGTTTGGAAGATTCCCCCCAAGATCGGATAGGACAAATGACTTATCTTCGGAATGGTTGAGGTTATTCGTCAAGGTGGAGATTTGTTGAAAACTTGTGACTCATAATATAGAAGCCACTGGAAAAGACTAGTGCGGAGCGTAGCTCGGGCCGTAGGTCCCGAGCGGAGCGAAGCACTAGCCCATCAGGGTAGAACCGAAAGTCGTGGGGTGCGAAGTGCGGAATGAAGCCCTCATGATCTTATATAGGAGTTTTTTCTGGGTTGTTTATTAGAAGGACATTATGGGTAATTGAGACATAATATGAAGTAAGGTTGGAATAGGATTAGTAGGTATAAATACTATCTATTGTAAAGCCCTATGTAACTAAGGAATCATCAATAAACAACAAGTCGCCTGTAGAGTACCCAAATTGGGGAACCACGTAAATCTCTTGTGTTATTCTTAATTCTCTATCGTTTGTGTGCGTGTGTTATCCTATATTCTAACTATTGTTGTAATGGTTTGTTTATTTCTTAAATTTGTACTGCCATATATGTGTTTCATATGTTATGATGTGTTAAAGTACTCTGAGAGTATATTGGAGTCGAAAAATGTTGGTTTTGAGTAATGCTATGGTTCTGTTTATCCACATTCGAAGGATACTAAGGCTTGCTTATTTTATGGTTTGATGGATTGAGCCTTCAATAAGACAAACATTGAGGGAATGCATAAGAATGAACAAAACTACCAGTGTCATCGCCAAACCTTAATGCCTAGGAGACGAACTCTCCTTTTAGGAAAGATGGACTCTGTAATTTGGAAGAAATATACGAGTGCCAACTAGAGGTTTTTATGGGAACATGAAATTAAATAATTTAGATGTGTTTCGTAGTTAATGTTGATGTCTCTATTCGGTTGAGGGATCTGATAAGGTTCTTAATTAAATATATAGCAGGGTAAAGGAAACTGTAGAATATTTTGCAAATTGCAACACAGGTAAAGTGTATGAATTGTAAAGAACAACCTGTTTTGAATATATTTAAGACTCGGTGCTTTAGAAATTAGAATAGTACCAAGCAACAAGTATATATGAAGAGAGGGAGAAGTTCCTTATCTATCTTGAACCTTAGTTAAAAGTTGGCGAACTATTTCACTTTCAAATAGAACATGAACTATAAACAATTGAAATATGTATTCATAGTCCTTAGATTTTGGTGATCAGTAAAAATTGGGTAACACATGTGGCTTTGTATACACTGCATGTACATGAGTTCGCCCTTTTTAATTATTTGAATAATGATCGAATATTTATTTAATATATAAATAAATTGTTTGAAAACAATGTATGGAAGGAAGGAACAAATTTAATTAAATTATACAATATAAATTGTATAAATTATGTGAGTTATTTAAAATAATTAATGAAGGAAATATTAATTATTTAAATAGTTGATTCATTACACTAAAAGTGTTCATTTTATTTATGTACTAATGAATTAATTTATTGCATAATTATATAACTGTATGCATATTATACCACATATAATATTGTACGTGGTCCTAGAGTGTCCCACATTGAAAAATTGCAACCATACTTTCATCTGCAGGCTTGTTTAGTAGGTCCTCTTTTATAATGTCCTTACACAATTATACCACATATAATACCTGACCTGTTAACCATATACCACATATAATACCTGACCTTTTATAATGTCCTTACACAATTATACCACATATAATACCTGACCTGTTAACCATATATGGAAAGTTATGACATTATCGAAAGTGGTTTATTGTACGTGGTCCTAGAGTGTCTCACATTGAAAAATTGCATCCATACTTTCAATCATGTTATATTATGATTTCATTTATACTTTTCAGCTTATATTTATCATTATCTCTTTGAATTTCCATAATTCGAGCCAAGTGTTCCCTAATTCTTTTTCTTTTAATTTATTATAGTTCTTTGAATCATCATATTTATACCTTAATTTCTTTCTTAATGAATATTCTAAATTTATTTGATATTGATTCAACTCTGTCTAAGTTTCTCTTTACTATCTTCGTCATTTTCACTACGATAATACCCTTATCTAAGGTTTATAACTTACAATTCTGATATCAACTGCAACGCCCCCAAAATCAGGACAATTTCCACTCCCGACTTTGTGTAGGTAATATGATTTCATTGGATTTGGTCCTAAGCGAAGAACACCGACAAGGCGCCGACGACAACCAGATAAAACCAAGACGAAAAACGTACAGGAAAATCCCATCTGTGCCGACAGACCATCAGAACTCAGAGACCGGCAACCAAGACCCCACCCCATCAAAGCACATCCAAATCAGAAACTCCCGAAGGCATAAGTCCCAAACATCCCCTCTGCAGATCATTGCTCCTAATTAAGTCCATACCCACTAAGAAATTACCCCTACTAAGCTGAACAAAATAAGCACCCACGATCAATAGCCCCGAAGTTTGCAAACAAGATCGACAAATAGATTTTCGAGAAGGTTTATGATGTGATAAAAATATGTAACTGCAAGTGCACAATATCGAATTAAAGAACTGTCAAATATAGGTCGAATTGAACCCATAGACTAGATTAATTTTAATGTATCCTTAATATCTTAGAAATAAACATTGAAAATAGATTACCTAGAATATGAAAACTAATAATGAGGAAACAATCTAGGAATCTGAATCCATTATATAATAAACATAACATATAATTCAATCTCTTCTATTTTTATAACTCAACTATGATTTTGATTTCACTTCCCTTTAATTTAGTAATTTTACAATTAACGTGGGCAATCATAGACTATGAAAATTTAAGGATTGACTATAACCCATCAAAACTTCTTTGAGCAAGCATGAATTATGAAAAACTCATATCTTAACAATAATATACCAAAACCTCTTAATTAATTTAAAATCACATAAGAACTATAAAACGAAGGTATTTCAATAACGAAATATGAATGCGAAATCAATTAAACATAAAATCATAAATAATAGAAGAGATGAAAATATTATCAAGAATAATTATTTAATTTCATCTTCATCATAGATTAAAGAAATTAGCTAGACATGAAAAATTATTAAACTAACTAAAATAAAGAAAAGAAGAATATTAAAAATAAATAAGAAAACTTCCTTTAATTAACGATCATCCAACGAACGTACAATGAAGAAGTAATTTAATATACTCTTACTCCTTATGTGAGACACCAAATTTTACGAATAAAGATTTAATTTTCTCGAAATATTTTTTTTAATATTATGGTGTGAATTTGAGATAATGTTATAGTTGTGGGTAGTATTTATAAATTTTACAAAGTAAGCAAGTGGTTATATAATATTCGATTGGTCGGGGAATATTCTTTTTAACAGGGAATATTCGTTCGATGACACAATCATTGGTGGACTCCTAACTAAGTATTGTCGTAGTAAAAAAAGCAGCGTAATTATCTTTTTATAAAAAATAACGGCGGAAGTGTTACCGTTAAAACTATTGAACTACTCGGTAGTAAAAAATGCGATGTCTGGCGTGGTTTGCATAGTAGCTTTACCGGTATTGGTTATTGATGGTTATGTGATAAGTCACTCAATTATATTCAATTATTGCTACAGTAATTGCTGCATCATATCTCTTATATTATTGATTCGATTATTGTCACAGTATCATCTGCGTTATATGATATATTATTAAATCAATAATTGAGACGACAAAGTTATTAATATTATTAAATTGCAATATTTACAATGTCTAGAAGTTCTGTCAAGGAGATGTTTGGTCACCTAATTGCGCGCCAATAAGGAGAAATCCTTATTGAAAAGCCCCCTCTTTCCTGGGAACGACCTAGTTGTTAAATATTGTGAGTTATGATATTAATGATAAATATGAATTTGATAGTTCCATTGTGTTGGGATTATTGGTGTTAGTTGAAATCGACATCTATTCCGATGATAATTGATGTCTGGGGGTTATATTGATAAATCGGGTAATTTATCGGATAAATGAGCAATTAATTGCTACTAATTCACATGCTTATATAACTATTTGTTCACATATGTGTACTATTGAATCACATTCTTATACTATTAGGGGAGTTGGTGCAAGATTGATAATACTTGCATGATTAAATTAAATATGGAGGTATAGATGGAGGTACTATACCGTAATTTATATTTTCACATGATTATAACTATTGATTCACATGATTGAACTATTGATTCACATTATTTACTATTAGGGGAGGTGGTGCAAGTTTGATAATACATGCAGGACTAAATTAAAAATGAAAGAAAAGTTGGAGATATTGTACTGTAATTTTTCGAGTCCCAAAATGTGCAATTATCAAAACTATATTTTCCTATAAATAGAAGCTCATTCTTCCTTCATTTCTGACCAATTCACCAAAGCTATAGAGCAATTATTATAGAGAGCAATTATAGAGAGAAAGAAGAAGAGAAGTCTGTTACATTTCTATTCCAGTATCGAGCTTTATTCTAAGGTAAGGGATATTATTTGTTGTACTCGTAAGGGGTATTATTTTTTTCATATTCATGAAGAGAGCTATTGTTATTCCATTCCTTATTATTCTGTTGGAATAACCTGTATATGCGAAGTACCGCATACATGGTGAAATTCTTCTGTTATTCCATTCTTTATTATTATGTTGGAATAACTGTATATATATAAAAATAATCGCATACATGGTGAAATTCTTCTATTATTCCGTTCTTTATTATTACGTTTAATATCCCGCATCGTGCGTTATTTTGGACACGGGTTCCATTATTTATTATTACATTGGAATATCCGTCGGTCTTAATTTCGCTTTAACTTTGGTTCCGTTCTTTATTATTACATTGGAATATCCTGTCGGTGCTGAGATCACGCTTTGACTTTGGTTCCGTTCTTTATTATTCATTGTTAGAATAACTTTTGTTTGTGCGATTTCTATCGAATGCATGGTGAATCATACATTATTCCATTCTTTATTATTACATTGGAATAACTTTGCATACATGTGGATTACCACGCAGGCATGGTGAATGATCTTTTGTATTCATTCCTTATTAAATTGTGGAAATGATCTGATTATGATGAAAGTCATAATAAAAGCATTGGACTGAATGAAAATCATGGGTATTTGTAGTATTAGTAAGTGTTATGATAAGTTATGTTGGTTAATATGTGAAAACATGAAAGTTTCTTAGAAATCACAAAGGGTTGAAAAATCAGATTTTGGTGAAAATAAAACATGAAATTCAATTGACCATATCTCCTATTATATTTCAAATTTTTGAGTGTGGTCAACTTCTAGAGTTAGATCTATGAGTTTCCTAACTTATCCAAGTGGAATCACTGAAAAAGGTGTTGTAGATTTTCGTGTGGACTGATTTTAGCAAAGCACGAAAAAGTGAAAAATGAGAAAAGCTACTACCTAGATTTTTAAAAGGGCATTTTCGGCCACTTAATTTGTGAGAAAAATTCCAGACTTTTGGGACATGAAAGTATATGGTATAAAGAACCTCGTGTCCAAAAATGAGCTCATTCCGACTTAAAATGAGCAAGTTATGACCATTTTAATATTTAGGTTTTTTCGAAAAAAAATGCTATAACTGGAGTTCTATAACTCTGATGACCATGAATTTAAACTGGAAGCTCACGTAAACATGTGTAAGATCCTACCAAGATTTGGGAATTTTTGGAGTTAAATTTGAGGTAGCTAATTTCTTAAGGAATTAATTAGAAATTGATTTTTAAAAAATAGTAAATGAATTTTAAAAATTCTGAGAAAAATATATGTTTATTATGGAACTATATTCTGCTAAATCCCAGAAAAGAAATATTTTTGGGATTGATTTGTTATTTTTCATGAAAAAAGTTTAGTTACGAACATATGAGTTAAATATGTTATATGAAGTAACAAAGTTGGAAAATAGGATTTTATGGCTTGAAAATCCTATATAAGGTATATCTGATTTTTGATGAGGATTTAATCATTGGTGATGAAATCTTATGAGTATAGCATTTTGAATGATTAAATGCATTATTTGGTAAAGTATAAACAATTAAAATAAATTGTTTATAAATTTAAGAAGTGATTAAAATATTGTTATGATATTAATAATAATAGATTATGAGTGATTGATAATATTTGGATAAATTTAAAGTCTTTAATATTTATCCTTGTTTTAGTTTGATTAATGCTTATATCATTGCCATCATCCTCATGCTTATATGGTGATGAAAGTTATCTTTGGCTTACATGCAAAGATGGACTGTTGTTTATTGAATTATATATCTTTGGTTTACGTGCAAAGATGGATTGTTGATTATTGGTTTTATTGTTGTATATCTTTGGCTTATGTGCAGAGATGGACTTGGTATGATTATGACCAGGGATTATTCGGTATAGTCATGGCTATTGATGATTTATAGAATATCCTTGGCCCGTAGTGCAGGGATGATTCGATGATGTGGTTTATTTATTAAGCTAAGTCTCAGCGATAAAATTGATGAAAATATTTTAAATCATAGAAGATAGTAGATTTTATTCTCTACTTGACTCTTTTAATGGATTGCATGTTCCGCTGTAGTTAAACTTGATGTCTATTGTATTTTATCAGTTTAACATTGTTGAAGACTAATGATAATTTATTCTACATCATCTTAGTCATAATATTTCTTACTAGGCTAGTTGAGCTCACCCTTTCTTTCACTGTTCTCTTCAGAAAATGAAAACATAGCCGGGAATATTCTTTTTATCGGGGAATGGAGTGACGGTCCGGATGATAGCATTAGTAGTTCTCACTATTCTATTAAATAGTGTGATAATAAATGTAATGAGGCTTCCATTGAGTTTTTGGTATGGACAGTTTTTGGTATGATTATGACCAGGGATTATTTGGTATAGTCATGACCATTGATGATTTAATGAATATCCTTGGCCCGTAGTGCAGGGATGACTCGATGATGTGGTTTATTTATTAAGCTAAGTCTCAAATGAATAAAAATTGATGAAAATATTTTAAATCATAGAAGATAGTAGATATCATGCTCTACTTGACTCTCTTCTAATGGATTGCTTATTCATTGCAGATTAAACTTGATGTCTATTGTATTTTATCGGTTTAACATTGTTGAAGACTAATGATAATTTATTCGCATTTATCTTAGTCATAATATTTCTTATTGGGCTAGTTGAGCTCACCCTTCTTTCCATTGTTCTCTTCAGGAAATGAGAATATAGCTGGGATGAGTCGGGGAACGGAGTGACGGTCCAGATGATATCATTAGTAGTCCTCACTATTCTGTTAAATAGCGTGACAATAAATATAATGAAGACTCTATTTGAGAGTGGATATTGTCTAGGAGGCAATATTCATGTTTAAACTCTCAGTTATGTTTTGTCGTATTTTACACGACAGCTGTATAATTAAGTTTTTATTTGTATTTTGTACCATGTATCTGGCGACTCAAGATGGGTGATGTATACCTATTTTTTGGGGTGTCACACCTTACCTAAACTAATACAATACCTAATATGTGACGCCCCCAAAATAGGTCCAATCCATCCAACCCATTCTAAGTCGCCAAATATATGGTACAGAAAACAACTACAACTACAACAACACATATACTGTGAGTTTTAATACAAATATATACCAACTGTGACTCATGTCCCAACCGTGGACTGCACCTCACAGTGATACCTTACATAAAGGTACAGTCATTAACTATTTTAGAAACTAAAATCTTTGGGAAATGCTCATGGAAACCTTCGTGCATAAGAGGCCATGAATCTAAGTTATGATAGATATCATATGTCCAGAGAATTATCCTTGGTTGATCCAATAGACCCCAAAGAAAAATGAGAAGATTACTATCATGTTCCTTCCAATGGTGAGTCTTCTCTTGACATATAACTATCTCCACCGTCTGTGATTGAACATTATGTTTCAACCCAACTCCAAGATCATATAGGTAGTGCTCGTAGATATACTCAGCAAGAGGATGTGCACAACCCTATCTTATGATAACACGAGGTTGTATGTCATTAGACATCTTGTATGATAGTGGCAAAACACCCTTCCAAAGTTGGGTTCACCTCACCTTATTCGGTTCACCAAAATTAAATATCAAATGACGTATACAATACGACACACTTATCTAAAGTTCTCAATAAAATTATTTCCATACTATTTAAGGAGAACCTCAACAGCTATAGACCACCATTCTATTCCCCTGTTATCCCCGCTCGACCTAGCTACACTCTTATTACCTGAAAGGAATTGTGAAGCAAAAGGGTGAGCACAACTAGCTCAGTAAAGAATATCATGACTAAAGATAATTAAATTATCAATAGCCTTCGTCAGTAATAAATCAGAGATTTAGAACATATGGTAGATGATAAGACTTTTCAACCATAGTTACAGCGGAACGAGCAATCCATTAGAAGAGTCAAATAGGCCATAAAGTTTATTATCTTCTCCATGTTAAAAGTCCACCAACAATGTTTTATCCCTGTAACATCAATCAACAGTTCCTGTCCACAATCACGTGTATAACTCATAACCATAATTGTGGTTCTAAATTCCTCTTCTCATCTAGGACGAAGATAATTTACATCACCTGTCTTTACCTGAAATATCAAAGATCATGGTTATACCAAATCATAGTTCCTGTTCATAATCATACTAATAAATTCATCTTTGCACTACGGGCCAAAGATATTCATCAACAGTTCATCTTTGCACTACATGCCAAAGATATTCAGCAACAGGTCATCTTTGCACTACGGGCCAAAGATATTCATCAATAATTCATCTTTGCACTACAGGCCAAAGATATTCATATCTCAAAGAAACATACAATCATTTTAGAATTTATATAAACCATAATTATAATCATGTTGATCAATTCACCTTTGCACTTAAGCTAAAAATATTCAATTGTAAATTCAATGGTCATGATCATACCAGTCAACAATTCATCTTTGCACTACTGGCCAAAGAGAACCCATAGTCACGATCATACCAATAATCTACCCATCTTTACACTTAAGTCAAAGAGAAATTTCATCACCGAGATTATAAAAATGTTATATATGATAATAAAAATAATATGATCAACAACTGCATTTAATTTTAAAAGTGAGATTCATAAACCAATGATTTCATAACACCTTAATCCAAATGTTATAAATCACTTAATAATCTCAAAATCTAATATCATTAATATTACCACAATATCTTAATCATTTCTTAAACTTATAAATAATTTATTTTAATTGTTTACACTTTACTAATTAATGCATTTAATTATCCTAAAATGCCAAACTCATAAGATTTCATAACCAATACCCAAAACCCTCATCAAAAGTCTGCATATACCTTATATAGGATTCCCAAGCCATAAAATCCTATTTTCTAATTTTGTTACTTCACATAACATATTTAATTCATTTACTCATAACTAGTCCATTTTCATGAAAAATATCAAATCAGTACAAACAAATTTTCTTTTCTGGGATTTAGCAGGAAATAGTCCCATATTGAACATATATTTTTCTCAGAATTTTTAAAATTCATTTACTATTATTCATATGGCCAAAACTGCCGAATATTTAGACATTTATCATAAATTGTACTTTTATCCAAAAATTCCGAAATTCACAGGGTATACTGATATTATAAAGATGTACTCCAATAAAAATTTTATCAATTTTGGAGTTAACCACAAGGAGTTATAAGCGTTTACTTTTAAAATAGTTTTTTTCTCATAAAATCCATAACTCCTAATCTATACATCCAAAAATCGTCATTTTTGGACACAATCAAGGAAACTCATCAAATTATCATTTCAAATTTTTCCAGAATTTTTGAAGGTCCGGAAAAAGTACGAAACTGAAAAACATAATAACCCTTAAAAATCTCTTACAATCCCTTACCTCGAAAGAGCAGTATTTCTGATCGGAATGTAAAGCCGAAGGAACCTTGCATTGAATAACAACTCTCAAAGTATCTAAATACTCACAAAATACGCTTGATAATATAGAGAGAAAGAGAGAAAGCTTATGTTTTCGGTGTGATTTTCAATTCTAACTTAGCCTCTATTTATAGGAAAATGTTAAGACGGCAAAAAGCAGACTTCGACTGACCACTACTGATGGCTTTTACTCGCTACTATTGTCACCCACCACATTTGAATTAGAATTTCAAAGACATTTCTTCACCAACCATAGGTGGGGTCCACGATTCTAGAATTTTCACCAAAATGATAAATTTGAAACTTCAACAATTTACGAACCGGTCCTCTTAAAATTCATAACAAATCATACGTTCATTTTTAACGGTTCAAAATTTGTGGACATATACTCAACTTATATATGTATAACATATCCAAAAATCACAACGATCCAACGGTCGAATTAAAAATTATAACTCACGCAATCTATCGTAAAAATACTGATTTGATCTTTTAATACTTCCAATCCAATAAAATACTGATAAAACACCTCAACATTAATTTCTTCATTTATAACCACATAAATAGATCCATCATTTATATCCGCATCAAATAAATATTTCCTTATCATATAAATCAATAATTAATTATTCACAAATAATATTACAGAATCACAATTATGACAACCAGTAGTTCCTGGGGAAAGAGGGGCTTTTCAATAAGGATTTCTCCTTTCTAACGCACAATTAGGTGACCAAACCTCTCTCCTTGTGAACTTTCTAGACATTGCCAATAATGCTATCTAATAATATTATTCAAATAATATGAATTATTGATCCGATAATGAAATATTGTGCGATGACAATTATTGAAACAACAATAATATAAAATATCAACGCAGAAGAATTATTGAATCAATAAAATAAAATATTGAGCAAGAATTATCGTAACAATTATTGAGTAGTGTCTTCTTACGTAAGAATCAATAATTCAAAAATCTCATCTTAATACTGGTAGTGTCTTATGCAAATACGCATATTATTGTATTTTAACCACTAGGCATTCCAATGATGTTAAGCTGTGAATAACTATGTCGTTATTTATAAAAACTCAAACTTGTCATTTTCTTCATCCGATAGTTATTCTGTTATGGGGCCCACAAATGGTTTGGCAGTAAAGCACGAATATTCACGACAAAGAAGAATATTCCACGACCAAACGAATATTCTCCGATAACAATAAATATTTTATAACCACTTGCTTATTTTGAAAAAAAAATCATATGTCACCCTTAACTTTAACTTTTTATCAATTTATCCATTTACTGAATAACAATTATAAGAAAAATTAAAAACTTTTATTTCATAAAATTCGGGGTCTTACATAATACCCCTTCTCTCTAAAACAAGAGATCTATTTATAGGAAAAATAAATTTGTGCCATAATTTAGAGTCATTGAACTTGAACACTTTTGTTCCTTTTCCCCCTCTTCTTTTCTTCTTGACTTCAATCTCTATATAGTAATCCACCAAGAGTCCTTTTCCATATTTAAAAGTTGGATATAAATCTTTTATTTGCTCTCCAAGAAAAATAAATGTTATTTCCTATAAAACAAAATAAAATGTATTAGTTAAATAAAATAAGTATATAAAATAATAAATATGAGAATATTAAAATATATTAATTATGTGTCTATCAGTTTAATTTGGCCGCCAGAAAAGCTCAAATAGAAGCAAGTAATAAGCGGAAAAGGAAGAAGGAGAAATGGTGGACCGAGGAGGAGGAGAAGGGAGGGAGGCAGACTGGGAACTGCCGTCATCTCTAAACAGCTCCCAAATAAACCCAAAACCATCCCTATCAAATTCAAGAAACTGGTGGGCTGCAGGCAGGAGGGGTAATCTGGGTGCAAGGAGGAGATTGGACAGTAGGATTAGATTTGGTTCTATTATGAGATTTGTTTCTATTCTTTGATTTGAATCTGAGATTCAGATTTGGTTCTCCCCCTGCGTTAATTCATTCCTCAGATAACAATAGTCGATTTGGGGATGGGCTTATTGTCAAAATTAAAAATAGTAATTAATTTTCAAATTATTATTATTATTATTATTTTATTATATTTTTGTTGTTGGTAAAACTCCACATTTTTAGTTGGTGAAGAGTTTGAGAGAAGACATTTATAATTGCAAAGAAGACATTTATGATGGTGCATCTTAAAATTAATGGGTATCTTTGTCTTTTAGTAATCTGAGAAAAAAAATTGTTTTGTTATAAAACTTAATTTTTGAATAAATTTAATAGCTAGGAGGTGGTTCTTGGGTGGTCTTATATGATTAAAATTTCAAATTGGGGGTTTTGAGTTTGAATCTTGGGCTGAACAAGTTTTTTGACAATTAATTAAAAAATGTCCACATCAGCGGTCCCATGTGTGCCACGTCAGCAGATCAACGCACATGTGACACCTGGGGGCTCAATATCTAAATTTTCGAACAAAAAGAGGCTCGATTTGCGTTGACCAAAAGAAAGGGGCTAAATTCCAAAATCACCTAAAGTTGAAGGGCAAACCCATGCATTTTATCAAACTGCCGACGGGAACTTGTGAAGGAGCGGTATTTTGGACATTTGTCTTGTTTGCAATATTAAACTGCAGACGGAGCCTATATTAATCGTTCGATATTCGGACGGACGTTCAAGATCTGTTGTAAGGATAACCTCATGCTTGAGGAACCCCAATTAATTTGTTAGCAAGGAGTTCTATATAAGT
This sequence comes from Panax ginseng, assembly GCA_020205605.1. Classification (NCBI taxonomy): domain Eukaryota; kingdom Viridiplantae; phylum Streptophyta; class Magnoliopsida; order Apiales; family Araliaceae; genus Panax; species Panax ginseng. The sequence continues at coordinate 126,630,022 of CM035129.1, read as the reverse complement.
AACTGTTTTACAAGCTTAACAGACATCTGAACTATGGTACACATGAATGAAGGCAATGGGGAATCTAGCTATGCTAATAACTTAACCCTCCAGGTCTCGTTCTCTATCTCATTTGTCTTTCTCTAGCATGGGAAAGTGTTTATTACATGCATGGTACATTAATTTTCGTTCATGTAGTATTTTTATTTTATTGTCACCTGAAGAATTAATTTTATTATTTCGATTTCTCAGAAAGCAGTGATATTGAAGGTGCAACCATTTTTGTAGAAAACCGTCAAGGAAATCATGTATAGTACTATCGACGAATTCCCTGAATGTTTAAAGATAGCGGACTTGGGTTGGTCCTCAGGGCCAAACTCCCTCTTGGTTGTCATGAATATAATAGACAATGCTCATGCAGTTTGCAAGGAAAAAAATATCCAAGTACCAGAGTTTCAAGTGTTTCTAAATGATCTTCCAACTAATGATTTTAATACCATGTTCAAATCGCTATCACCATATTTCTATGAAAAGCTAAAGAAAGAGAAAGGTGACAATTTCCGGCCTTGTTTTGTAGCCGGAGTGCCGGGTTCTTTCTATGAGAGGCTATTTCCAACCGCTAGCCTTCACTTTGTTCATTCCTCTACTAGTGGTCACTGGCTTTCTCAGGTTAGTACGAGTACTCATGAGTCTCTAGAAGTTGCTACTCTATCTTCTAGTATTTATAATTCAGGAAATATTATAGGGACAGAAGTGTCAATCACTTAATTTGTGTAGTTATTGATATATATGATAAATTACATGCATATTTAGTTGTGCAGTTTCTAATGTAACAAATTACGTCCTTTCGGTTACCAAATCATGAACCTTCAATTTTCAGTTAATTTCAATAATACCCTTGACATATCAGTGAGTGCACAAATGAGGTTCACTTAGCATTTCTATTTTTCTTGCGAGTATGGAGTTCTTAATTCATCAACCCAAATCATTTATGAAGCTTCCCACCTGCCTGTTTATGTGTGAGAAAGACTATAACTAATATAGCCTGACAAAACTTATAGGTTCCTGAAATACTAGAGAGCAACAAGGGGAATGTCTATATAGCAAAATCAAGTCCTCCAAATGTTTATGAGGCCTACAATAGGCAATTTGTACGAGACTTCTCAACATTTTTACGTGTACGATCCGAGGAAATGATTCCTAATGGCCGTATGTTAATTACATTCTACGGCAGAAAGAGTGCGGATCCCACAAGTGACGATAGCTGCTTCCCGTGGAATATGTTAGAAAATTCACTTTTCGACATGGTGGATCAGGTCTGATTCAATTTTATTAGTCCAATTAATTAATTACAAGGATAAAATTCAGATAACCACTTGCAGTTTTGTCAAATCTTACATTATCACATTGTTTAAAGTTAAACACATAAACCCTTGTAGTCGTCAGGCAAAATAAAACTATTAACTTTTACATCCAAAATGACCCCTGATTCCTAATTTGTGTTTTTCTTTGAAATTATGAACATGAGTACCGTATGAAAAACATTTGTACAACAATTTCAAAGTAAAATACAAAGAGAAAGGGTCTTGGATGAAAAATCGTAACATTTCACTAAACTTCACAACTATAGGTTTTGCTAGTAGTGTTGGACAAAAGGAGGTCATATAGAATTTTGTCAAAACTTCATGTGGTGATCTGAGTTTTATATACCCAAATTAGAAATATGATCAATATATATATTATAGATGAACATATGATTAAATAGTTTGCATAACCAAAATATTATGATTTTATTTTAGGGTTTACTTGGTGAAGCAGACAGTAATTCATTCAATATCCCTATGTATTTTCCCAGCAAGGATGAACTAAAGGCAATCATTGTGATGGACGGTTCCTTTAACCTTGACAGCCTAGAATCCTTTGAACTAACCTGGGACGTTCTCAAGGATATTGCTGACAGACAATTGGGCATTAATAAGGACAGCGGTGGCATGTTCTTGGCCAAAACAGTTAGAGCCGTTACAGAACCATTGCTGGTTAGTCATTTTGGAAACTCTTTCATTGATAACATATTTGAGAGCTATGCAAGGCATGCGGATGAGCATCTCTCCAGGGTGAAACCAAAGTACTTCAATATTGTGATTTCCTTGATAAAGAAGTGATTTATCTATGGAAGTCATTCTGGGAGTGATCTGTAGCCAACTCAGGAAATTATCATGAGCCAATCATTTTACACCATCCATTGGAATATCTATATGACCCAACTTATAAAAATAATAAATAAAAATTTGGACCATTCGTGACTTTATGTTGCAAATGGTCCAATTTAATTTTCAAATTATATTGTTACTGGGATATTCTATTGGTGGTATAAATTGATTGGTTGTATAATGCCAATAATCAACTCTCCCTTGCATTTGTGTTCGTTTAACGTCTTAGTTCTTGAGTTTGATTAAGTAGCAAATCTCTCTCCAAGATATAAATATTAGTACAAAATTACACTCTTAAAAGTATAATTAGTAATGCAAAATTAATATAATTTCGTCCTACTAGTTGCTACATGAGATAGCGATTTGCTACTGTTAAGAAATATAATGAATACAGAAAATTAGGACTAAGGATTGACACGGGTAGTCTATGTCATTAAGGTGTTTATTGTCCCTTACCACTAAGATTTGCTAAAGGCTACTAGCAATATACTTCCAGGATTTTATGCCAAAGCCTATACTTGTTCTAAGTGATAGCAACTCACCATATGAGCCTCAATATATGCTGCTGTGAAAAGATGATAGAATGAAGAAGATGAAGACTATTCAGTTTCATAACTGAATTGTGAGTAAAGAATCATTTATAAAATAAATAATATAATAATCACATATCAGTTTTGCATCCCATAATGATTAAACAAAAAACTGTTTAATCATTAATGAAGTTTATTAATCTGGTTCAATGCTAAAAAGAGGCTCTTGGCTTCTAAAAATCTTTATAGCACCAATGCGATTTTATGACCAGAACAACACTACCCTGACCCCCCTACCCCTGTGTCGCGACGGCGGCACGCTGCCAGTGGAGCTTTGCACCACGTCATTGTGACCAACTCCAAGCCTTTCCTTTAGTACCACTAGTGAATTAAACTATTCCACATATACTTATAAAGTATTAAATAGTTTTATTTCTACTCAATGTGGGACTTAAAGAAAATAGTTTTCTTAAACAACAATGAACCTTTTCATATTCTCCATTTTGGATACAATTAAAACACAATATATAATTTCTACTTGAATCATATATTACTCTCTATTAATCTCCTTGTAAAAGACTATCAAATGCACTTTTAATTTAATACAAATTCAATCAATTAATGGGTCTAAATTAATCCCCAAATTGATCAAAACTCATGTATTGAAAAGGTGCATTAACAATCCCCCACTTGTTTGAAAAACTACTTTTCTTCAAACAATTCTTTATCTATCAATTCTAAGGTTTGTATGCATAATAGGTATGACAAACATTGAACCTTCTTTTAGTATAAACAACTCAAAGTCATATCAAAATAGATGGTGTCCGTAGATTGAACCTCTATTTTAAATGATATGACCAGAGTTATCATACACACACAAAACCTCCTTTTACGGTGAGCATAATAATCACTTTGTGCTATTAAAGCCATGCGCAATATCCTGTTTCTTGAACCTCTAAGAGAGTAAACCATAACTCTCTATAAGAAGCGGCTACACTTCTAATTCATATAGGCAAAATGTTTCTGTAGCACTCCTTGCTATAAGTGCAACACTTTGTTAAGAGCATAACTCATCCTCGATTCGATGCAAATGAGCGTTACTATCATATACTACATATGAGACCAAATTGATAGTAATACGACCCAACAAGCTGTGACTTGTTTTTCCCATTGAACCTATAAACTAGGGGTAACCTAGTAATAGGTTGGGTTCCCATCACCCTTGGCTCAGAATGGTTTAAGTCCCATATCTCGTGTAGTCAAACTTATTAAATCTCTCGTCAGAGGCTTAGTAAGTGGATCAGCCAAGTTTTTACTTGACTTCACATAGACAATAATTATGACAATAATTATGATACCATCATGTATCAATTGTCTCACAAATTCATGTCTTAAACCAATATGTCTAGACTTACCATTATAGGTACCACTATACGCTCTTGTTAGCGTAGCTTCACTATCACAATATAGTGAAATTGGAGGCATTGGATTTGGCCATAGATCTATGTCTAACAACATATTTCTAATCCAATCAGCCTCTTTTCCTGATTGAGCCAAATCTATAAACTCTGACTCCATAGTAGAGTGAGAAATACAAGTCTGTTTCTTGCTTTCCCAAGAAACAACACCACTGGCAAGAGTGAAAATCCACCCACTTGTAGATTTATTATCTCCCACACTATTAATCCAACTTGCATCAGAGTATCCCTCCAAAACACTAGGTAATTTATAGTAAAACAATCCTATGCCACTGGTTCTTTTTAGATATCCAAGTACCCTTCCAATAGTTTTTCAATGATCAATATTAGGACTGCTCGTATATCTACTAAGTTTAGAAACTGCAAAAGAAATATTTGGCCGAGTACAATGCATAACATACATAAGGCTACCAATAGCACTTGCGTATTCCAGCTGTGCAATAGCTCTACCCTCATTTCCTTTGAGTTTAACTCCATTCTCAAAAGGAGTATTCACCTCCTTGAACTCGAGATGACTAAACTTAGTTAATATTTTTCAATATAGTGAGATTGATTCAATACATAACCCCACTATTATGTTTTTAACTTTGATGCCTAAAATAGTATCTACTTTACCTAAGTCTTTCATCTTAAAGACAGGAGGATAAATACTTTTTAGTTTCATTTACTCCAACCATATTCGCATCATGATGATCAACATATCATCTACGACAAATGCATTACTATCACCATATAATCAGAAGTGGTTTTGGAGTATATGCACCTATCTGCACTATTATATTTAAACCCAAAATTTATAATAGCAGCATCAAGTCTCTCATGCCACTATTTTGGTGCCTGTTTTAGACCATAAAGAGACTTAACTAATTTGCATACTTTAGCCTCATTACCGGGAGCAACAAACCCTTCAGGTTGTTCCATATATACTTTCTCATTCAAATTGTGTAAGACCCCGATTTTTTTTTTAAATAAATGGAATTTCCTTTATTTATTATATTGAAATAGTAAGGGTTGATTTGATTAATGTGGAAAGTTATGGGTAAAATGCTTAAATATTTTAAATAAGCATGTGGTTATAAAATATTCATTGTTATGCAGGAATATTCGTTTCGTCGTGGAATATTGCAAATCTTTGTCGGGGAATATTAAATGCGACAGTAGCATGACCATGTGGGCCCCATAATGTAAAAAGCGATTGGAGGAAGAAAAGCGACAAGAATAAGTTGGTTATAAATAACTTGGCGTGAGTTCTTACCAATTAACACTAATCGTTGGAATATTCGATGGTTAAAAAACACGAATGTCTGGCGTTGTTGCAAGATGGCACGCAGTATTACACCAATTATTGATTCTTACGTAAGAAGGCACTACTCAATAATTATTACGATAATTCTTATCAAAGATTTTATTTTATTGATTCAATAATTCTTTGTGTTGATATTTTATATTCCGTTGTTTTAATAATTGTCAACGCATACGGTATTTTCTATTATCGAGCAATAATTCATATTATCGAATAATATTATTAGATAACATTATTGGCAATGTCTAGAAAGTTCATCTAAGGAGAGGTTTGGACATCTAATTCATGGCGTCGAAGGAGAGATCCTTATTGGAAAGCCCCTCTATCCCAGGAACTATGCAGGTTGTCAATAATGTGATTCTGTAATATTATTTATGAATAATTATTTTTTTTATTTATATGATGAGGAAAATATTGATTTTATGAGGATATAGATGGAGAAAATTTTTAATGTGACAATTGTTGAAAATTAATATTTTATCTTTTCCGATAAAATAATTCTTTTAAATATATTATTTTAATAATATATTAACGATGATATTTTTACAATGAATGTGGGATATATGAGTATATGAGGAGGAAGAGTATTTTTGTGGCATTAAATGTTTAACACATGTTTTGTGTGTTGGTGGACACAATTATTATGATCAAATTTGATTATAGCTTTTGTAAAATCGTCCGTTTGTGGATTTTGGTCAATTTCATTTGGAATTTGGAAAAACTTTCTTCCGCAAAGTTGTAGAGAATTGAATTTCCTATAAAACTCACGCGATTCAATTTTTTCCGATAAAAGGGCTATTTATTATGAATTATTGAAGTTTTGAGTTCAAATAATTGATTTTGGGAGTTTTAATTAATTATTTTGAGAAAAACGTTTTTGGTGAGTTTGTGAACCTCATTTAAACATGTCTATGGCTGAAATCAAATTTCAAAGGTGGGCTAAGGAATTTTGTTTATAAATAATATTATTATATTTAATTTTCTACTTTGGTGTTCTTAGCATTTTCCTATAAATAGGAGCTTAGGTTAGAATTGAAAATCACACGTAAACTCAAGTTTTCTCTATTTCTCTCTCGATATTTTGAGCGTATTCTTGTGAGTATACTTTGAGTGTTGATATACGGTGCAAGTTCAAGTCATAGCCTATATCCGGTGTTTCAACTAGAAGTACTGTCTTTCGAGGTAAGGGATGTTATTTTATTCGTAAATGATATTATTTCTTCAATATTATTATGCCGAAATATTGGTTGGAACTTTTTATCAAATTTAGAACTTTTTCATGTCGGAGTTACTATTCATGAGTTACTATTCATGAGTTACTATTCACGAATTACTATTCACGAAGCATGATGATGTTTTTTGTGAAATTTTTATCTTTTGGTGTCGGAGTTACTATTCACGATATCGACATTATTCACGATACTCTGACTATTCACTTAATCGACACTATTCACGAGAAAAATTAAATTTTTCCTTTTCGTCCAAAATATCTATTATGGATACTAGCTTTGATTGTATCCATGTTTTGATCATTCTTGAATTTTACTTCAAAGATGATTATTTATGAAGTATTTTTGAACTCGGATTGTTTAAAAAAGTACGAATCCATAATACTTGTTCTTTTGTTTCAATTGGATTTGTTTTCTTTAAAATTATTTTCATCATCCTCGGTCTTAAATGATGATTTTCTTTGAATATCTTTGGCTCCGTAAAGAAGGTTGATTTTCTTATGAATATCTTTGGCCCGTAGTGCAAAGATGAACAAGTGTTGAGATAAACACGACCGATCGATGAATATCTTTGGCCTTTTAGTGCAAAAGATGAGCAGTGTTGAGATGAACATGACCGATCGATGAATATCTTTGGCACAAAGTGCAAAGATGAATATTTGATTTGAGATGAATATTGATTGATGTTACGAGGATAAAATATTGATGATGGATCGTTAAATTCATAGATTATAGTAGATTTCATTCTCTACGTAACTCTTCTATGAATTATTATTTTCATTGCGAATATTGATCCGAAACTTGTTGTCATATGTATCAGATTCTATCGATTTTCCCTATTGAAGACTAACGATAATTTGTTGTACATTATCTTAGTCATAACATTCTTTTCTTTGGGCTAGTTGAGCTCACCCTTTCCTTTTGTTCCATTTTTCTTCTCTCGAAGCTTAGATTATAGCAGAACTAGTCGGGATGTGGAGTGATGATTCTAGATAGTCGCTTTTAGTAGTCCTCACTATTCTCGAAAAAATCTTGTATCAATAATGAGGATTTATTTGAGTGTGGATATTGTCTAGAAGACAATATTTGTATTTAAACTCATAGTATATAGGTTGTCGTATTTTGCACGACAAATGTATTAATAAAGTTGTAGTTATTTATGTACCATGTTATTGACGACTCAGAATGGGTTGGGTGGAATGGACCTATTTTGGGGGAGTCACAAATTGCCATTCAAAAATGCAGTCTTTACATCCATTTGATGAACGTAAAGATCATACAATGAAGTTAAGGCAAAAAGAATTCTAATGGAAGTAACTCGTGCTACCGGTGCATAAGTATCAAAATAGTCAATACCTTCTACTTGTCTAAAATCTTTTGCTACTAATCTTGCTTTAAAAGCAGAAATAGTACCGTTAGTGTTATACTTTGTTATAAAAACCCATTTGCAACCTATAGGTTTAGAACCTCTAGGTAAATCTGTCAATACCCAAGTATTATTTCCCAAGATTGAATCCATTTCATCATTTACAGCTTCCTTCCAAAAGGCAGCATCCCTAGAAGCCATAGCTTCTTTAAATGATTTAGGATCAGTCTCAAGACTATATACATAGGGTATTTCATTTACCACCTCATTATTTTTGTCCCCTTCTACCAAAAATAATAGAGACTATGATGAAATGAAATCATCATCTAAATATTTATCTTTTCTAGCTCTAGTACTCCTTCTAGGTCCACTTGGTTGAATTAGAACACTAGGTTCTTCAACCTTAACATTAGACCTTATAGGACCTCTACACTCATCAAATTTTGGCATATCCACATTCTCAACATCTTTTGAGAATTTATTTTCAAAAAATTTCACATCCCTTGACTCAGTTATTACATTAGACTCTAAATCAAGAAGCATGTATGCTTTACTATTTTCAGCATATCCAACAAATATACTTCTAATAGCTCTAACTCCTAACTTATTCCTTTTAGGATCAGAAACTCGAAAATAAGCTATACACCCCCACTACAAAAAAATGGGGCTTTAACAACAACCGATTTTCGTTGTTAAAGGTGCCACATTTCGTTGCAAAAGGGTTTTGGCAACGACTTTACTGTCGTTGCGTCTTTCATTGCACAATGAGCGTTGCTAATTGTTCCGCAACGAACGTATTTTTTTCGTTGCCAAAAGTAATACATTTTGCAACGAAATTTGGCTTTCGTACAGAGACATCGATCCTTTAGCAACAAAATGTATTGTTGCAGAATAATTAAAATTTCGTTGCTAAAAAGTCCATTTCGTTGCAAAAGCCTTCTAATTGGCAATGAAATGAACTCTTTTTTTTTTCTAACGACCATGCATTTTCATTGCAATTGACACCATTTTGCAATGACATTTTTCGTTGCAGTAAATTATGAAAATTGTTCCTAAGCTTGATTTCGTTGCGGAATGTAAACTTTTTAGCAACGATTTTTGTTGTTGATTATATTATTTGGAAACGATATTATGTTGAATCAGCAACGAAAATATTTATTGATGGTTATTTTTCAATAGCAACGAAAGTCGTCGATTAACGACATTATATGTTATCGTTTCTTTATATGTGCAACGAAAGTTGATATGATTTGCACCGATAAAAAATGTTACCTTTTATTTTATTATTAACAACAATATCCTCACCGTTGTTATTAGGTTAGTTTTTCGTTGTCAAATATTATATTTTTAATGCCATTAGCAACAAATATTTGTTGCTAAATGTATAAAAAAAATTTGCTATATTAAAACTTGTTCAATGCTTTGGTAACGAATTATATTGTTGTCAAATCAAAATTTGACATTCTTTTTGTGTACCTGGCTAGCTCAATGTCCCCATAGCAAATAATGGCAAAAATATAAAAAACTAAAATATTATTAACTTAATAAAATCATCCACTAAATAATTATTCATTATCTTTACAATTAACCATCTAAAGCTACCATAGTTCTTCAATCAAAGATATAAAGTATATATCTACATATATAGAGAATACATTAATGAATACATTAATGTTGGTAGCTTAAAGTTAATTTGCAGATACTTAAGCCATGGTGCATCTCAAGTCAGCATACCACCAGAGTTGGTGACCATGTTGATACAATAATGTGAGTTTAATAACTTAACACAAAAAGAGTATGTGGATGTCCTAAAGGATTCAGAATGTATATAATGTCATTCTAATAACATGCTGCATCCCACCACCACCAAATGAATGCCCACAAGGCAATATCATCACATCATCCATAAGTGATCCTTTGCATAACCGAGAGAAATAACATAAATGTAGAGTGGAAGTACCAAAGACGTACAATAACACAATCAGCAACTCAATTACAAAAAGCAGCAGTACCAGGAGTATCAAACCACCAATCAAGCTACGTAAGGAACTTCTAGTCCATCATAAAGAACAAGCAAAGTTATGGTGTACTTAATAGAAAAAAAGTATTAAAGGGCTATACCTTATCAAAGTGGCAAAGCTAAAAATTCATTATAGATTATACAAAAAGAGGATAATTGCTAAATCTTTTTTCATTAGGTTACACTACTAAAACCTTTATGCTAGAGAATGGAAATAGTCATATCAGTGATACAAATAATAGCAAAGAATTATGTAACTAAATAGCTCAAGTGGTTCCACTTAAAAATACTAAATGAGGGGAGTAATTGAAACCCCATTCATAGATCTAGTGTAAAATTTTCAAAAAAAAAACATTTATTTTATCCCCAAAAGAATTCCAAAAACAGGTACAAAGGGGTCCATGACCCATGCTGGACCTCAGGGTTCTGTACTTGACTTGAAAGACAAGTTCTATTATGTATTATTTCAACTTCATAAGGTAATACCACTATCCCACTAAAAAAATATACCACTATCAATAATTGTCCACTATAGCATCTCTTTCAGGTTTTCAGTTGCGGGACACAACAATAATTCCAAGAAACCATTACAAAACACCAAAAAATAATTGTACCTTTTTAGATACTTTTTGTGTAGTTTCAATGCTCCAGTGCATGCTTTTTTGGCATCTAGATTTCCTATCATGTCGTTCAATATCTGAAATCAACAAAATAAATTTGTTTTAAAAAAAATGAGCTGATAGGAAACAGTCAGGTAGCTACTGGATACATTGTATATATTCTCTTAGACCTAAAAATCACACACCTCAATAAACTAATTTTTCAACTAACAAACATGCACCTCAAGAAACTAACTCACTGTGATGATGGTGCAGTGTATCTCTCAGAACCAACAACCATGTAAGTAAAACAAACTGTAAAGTTTAAACTGTCTTGTTGAACATGTGTCTACCTAACTAAAAATAACTTTTGAAGTGGACGTTTCTACATAATTAAATTTTTTGAACTTATCAAGCTGACCTTGACAGCATCATCCAATCCACGAGCTTCTGCTAGTAATTTTGAGCTCTTTTCCTTCAGGACGCTAGCTACTAAGAAAACAGAAATGGGGAGTGTAGCTTCAGCACCTTTGCCTCCACTTTTCATGTTTTCCCTTTCATACTTGCCACATTGGCGTGTTGATTTTGCCTTTGCTTTAGATCCATCAGATTTTTCAGTAGGTGCGTCAGAGTCCTCCTCATACACAGAGCACAAATCTGGGTCATATTCTAGAGCCCACATCATCTGTTGAAAGTTTAACAAGCACGGGAAAGATCATTTAAAAGAATAGAACCTTGTAACCTTTGGAAAAGAGTAAATAAACAAGGCAAACCAGTATTATTAACAAAAACTAAAAGCAAAGATATACAAGAATGCAAGGCATGGGGAGTTGTAATTGATTAGATTCAAAATGCCCTACAGAAAACCATGGAAATCAAAAAAGCAATCAGCTGGTTCGATCTAAAATTCTTTTCTTTCCTTGGCTTTTTGGAGTAGGGAGAAGAGGGTAAGAGGGTGATGTCTCAGACCTGAATCCCAAGTCTTTCCCACCTTTTGAAGAAATCTTTCAACAATTACCTTCAAATAACTAGTTCTGATCCAAGAGAGATTTAAACAACCAGCCAATGGTTCATGCTTATAAATCAGTAATATATATTTTGCATTGAATTCCAGCTGACATACTTATTTTTATGTTGGGTAGCTTGAGAATTTTCATCCGATGAAGTAATGGTTCCCAAATGGCAACATGGACAAGCAATACAAAACTAACCTAATTAAGAAAATGAAAACTACCCGAAAAGGATTTCATTAAATCTTACCAGAAACTGAATAATAGGATACCTTGATATGCAGGATTATAATATTTGCAATCTATTGAAACAGAAGAAGGATCCACTTTATTAAGCTTGTGAGATTAAGAGGGTGTCTTTGTTACTCTTCTACGGCTTCTATTATTCCTTCGAATACCCATTCCACAGCCTCTCTTTCGATCCACAAGCTCCCATATTCACCCCTTTTTTTAATGGGCGAAACAAATCAAGTTTTCTTCTTTGAGCTCTGTTCTAGCTCTGCAAATCAGAGATAATCAAGCAGTATCAGACCCAACTTTACTGAGAAACATTAAATGATAAAGAGGGTGGCTTATATTAATTAAATAGATTTACTGAACCCAATTTCCAATCCAACAATAAGAACAATTAGAAACCTACAAAATTCGCTAAAATTTAAGAACTAAATATTATAGTGAAAATTCTAGTTTGAAAGGGGTAAATGACGTGGTTAGTTGACTGTATGTATAATTGTATATGTACACCATATATATATAAATTGAACAGAGTGAAACTCCATGAGTTGTATGATTCGTGTTTTATGTCAATGTGATTCATTGTGTGTTCGTACTAGCATAATAGAAATATATAAATAATCGGCAAGTGGCACGTTAGCACCACACCTGCAGCACTAATTTGCAGTGTGGTATCCAGACGCGGAACTAACAGCAGCAGAAGACTGCTAACAGTAGACAATGCAGCAACCACTGACAGCAGTAGCACCTACAACACCTGTACCCCAAACTGCAGATAGGTGCCTATAAAACGCCCCCATCTGCAACCTGAAGCTCAGAGACAAAAATCTCAGCCATACCAAACAGCAGCCCCTCAAAAACAAAGCCCAGCAGCAACCTGCAAATCAACAACAAAACACAGTGATGTTCCAGCTAGACCTAATCTGCAGTAACCTGGAAGAGGAGGAGCAGTCCCCCTGCGAAGTCAAATCCCAGCAACACACACAACAACCTACATTGCCCACATAGGTACACAGCCATATTGAATACATAGGTGAACCAGAATGGAAACCTAGCAAACATAACGCATGATGGCCATATTCGAAATTAAATATCCCAACCATGTAAAACATAGATGGCATATGGCAAAAGAGAATTACAGATCTAAATCTAAATGGTGATAACATGGTGTAGTTTTAACTCTATGAAACCTAGCATTAGTATGGAGTCCAAATTTTAACAGGTGAATGATATCTTGAGTAATGGACTGGGTTGGGATAGCAGTGTTAGTAAACATCCTAGCATTGAGTTCCTGCCAAATTCTGTTCATCAATCCTGTTCACTGTTGTCATATTTTCCTGCAAAAGTAAATACATAATTTATGCTATGAATAATTTTTTTTACTTTTACTAATCTAACTTGTCTGTGTAATTGCTTGTTTAATGGTGAGAGAGGAAAACGTTCTAGCTCAAGCTTCAGTTTCTCAATCTTTTCTTGTAACTCCGAGATATGATGCTTTAGTGCCTAAAAGTGTTTTAATAGGGATCAACAATCAACTATCAACTCAAAACATAATCAAATTGCAGTATCATACTGAAAATATATAAATATGCACTTATTTAATACTTTATCGTTCCAATATTAGAGCCCCAGTTTCCTTTTTTGGGGGCATCCTAAATAGAGTTCCATTTAAATATTTAAGCTATCAGACTTCATAATGTTCCAAATCCATCATCCAAATGACATGTTCATACACAATATGTACAATGGTGATTTATGGTACTTTGAACTAGTGGAGGAAGATTTAGAATTGTAAACTTTTAAATGGAGACCTTTTCTGGGGGCAGAGGGAGTGTAACAAAATTACCTCACGTCTCTGAAGTTCAATTGACCTGGCTAAAGCCTGCCTTCTGGTCAATAGATTCTTGGGTCTCACTGCACAAGGCCGCAGATAATTTTTTCCACGCTAAACTATGATTGAGTAGCCTTTGGTAGTTTTGTCTACATATACTAATACTCCACCACTCTCTGCCTCAAGAGCAATTGCAATATGCTTGACTTGTGAAAACTTTTTCCCACGACGATTATCTTTACAAGCTCTCGATACTTCCAGTGTAAGTGCATATTCTCAATGGTACCATCAAAAATTCCTCGCCTCCCTAAAATAACATTATTAGTCTTGATTCTTTCGAGGAATCATAAGGGTAAAACAAAAGTGGTCAGTTTTACCTAGAAGCAAAAAAGGCTTCATACTCAGGCCAATCTTACGGAATAGAAATCTCTCCTCGTCAGTTAAGGTTTCGAGATCAGTTGGGAGCAGTGCTGGTTCCAGATAATCCTGCACCTTTCGTAAAGCCTTCTCGGCCTTCTCAGGAAAATCTTGAGTAATGGACTGGGTTGGGATATTTTCATGAAGCATACTCATCAGAAAACGTAAAAATTAATAAGATCCAAAATGAGCTAATCAGTACTGATCTCAGCTAAACAGTCAAATGTCTAACTCTGTCTCAATATATACAACATTTAATACATACATATTGCTACATTTTCTGCGAAACAATCAAATGAATTTTCTCTTTTTAAAAAAAAGTGATAAGATCCAAAATAATCTAATCAGTACTGATCTCAGCTAAACAATCAAATATCTAACTCTGTCACTATATATACAACCATTTAATACATATATATTGCTACATTTCAGCTAAACAATCAAATAATTTTCTCCCCTAAAAGATTCACGAAAAATAGAGAGACTAACTAAACATTGAAGTATAAAACAATAGAGAAATTGATACCTGAGAGATTT